>JAMJFZ010000021.1:5642500-6242500 GCA_026225945.1 Cricetomys ansorgei
TCGATAGTCTGTTTCTTTTGCCTGCCACCTTTGTGGAGGTTTCAGAAATTTTATTTTAAATTCTGCTTCCTGAACAACACATAATGTGTAATAACAACTATGCTGGACAGATAATGTCCAACTCATATTAATTCTTTCCTAGTATACTTTTGCTCATGTTCGTTTCCGGTTGATGTTACATGAACTCTTTCACGGTTGCACTTATATACTAATACTTCCATGGTAATACTTAGATAGACTTTTTCTACTCCAGGAAATATGTTGGGCATCTTGGCCCAAATTTACTACTGGGTCCAGGCAGTTGTTAGGTGCTTCTCATGAAAGCAATATATATAATTCGTGAATACTGTGACAGAGATTAAAGAAGGGCAACCATTCTTTATGAATCTGGGAAAGGAGAAAAGGGAAATATTCTAAGTCAATAGCAAAAGCCAAGGAGAAAAAGAAACACATCAGAGTTGAGTGACTCTGGGAGATTTTTAATTTAATAGCCAAGTTCCAGTGTTCTAGCCACCATCAATTTTAATTGATACGATCCCACCACACACAGGCGTGTAAACCTGGCTTTCCCCAGACCTGTGACTGTCAGTTCACTATAGGTAGCCAAAGTCACCACGCTATTGGAAGCACTGCAGAGCTATGTTCATAGGATTGGGTAGTGCCCAACCCTATTATTAGTAGGGTCGTTTTTGAAAAGAATTCAAAAAACATTCAAATGTGAGAAGAATGATATGAGATTAGATTTAGTGTGAATACATATGTGTATGTGGTCTTTGTAAAACTTTAATTCAATATTATTTCCACTTAACAGAGATAAAAGAAGTAAAAAAAAAAAATGAGAAAGAAAAGGCAAACAGACTGGTGGAGAACAGGAAGAATTCAAATATGTTACATATATGTATGAGTCTAAGGACCAAACTTATTTTATTTTCTGTTTAATATCCAGGATTTGGCACAGAGCCCATACAAACTAAAAATTAAATAAATGCTTGTTTATAAGAAGTACAAAAGGGAGGGTGGCTGAACAGGCAGAGCAAATGGGAAAAGGCAATCACAGACTATTCCCGGAGACAAAGAAACAGCAGGGTCTTAAATCTGTAGCCCCACCCCCACCCCCAGAAGGTAAGAATGGGGCAGGTGGGAGGAGAACCAGAGAACAAGAAACCTGAGCTGACAGTGTTACAGAGACTAGATGGGGCCTTGAGAAACCTATTATGTTTAACCTTTGAGTTGCTAATTTATTGATTAAAGACTTTCCCCAAGTTATTTAGGCTTAGGTTTTTATTGGTTGCCTTTGTCAGTCTTGGCAGCCGACCTGGAGGAAATTGGCCCTCTGCTTGAACTGACAGTGAAGGATTAGGTGACAGAGTGAAGTCCTCCTGACCATCTGGGTCTGGGCTGTCCTTAGAACGTCAAGACACTCTGGTGTTGGATAACTTTCCTTTGAAAAGAAATGTTATGTTTTCTTGTCGTGTGGGTCTGTTTTGGTGATGTCATCTACAGCCATTCATTCTATAAGGAGGCCTCTCCCAATTAATTATTCAGAATTTACCTGAGCCTTCAAACTGAACTATTTATGATATTTTGATGTTGGACTCTTGAGAGTGACACTGTCTGCTCTTGGTGAGCTTCTCAATGAGACTAAGAATCCACAAAAGGATCTCCCAGTAATGTCCTCTATGTGGCATCCACTCATTCTTCATACCACATCTCAGAGTGACACTTGCAGAAGATCTTGTAGTCTGCTTTTGCTCTAAGAGTAAATTTTTCCCAGACAAGATGGCTCAGCTGTTGACTATACTCTATTCTTCGCTAAGCCTAGACAGCCTTGAACTGGATATCTGGAGCCCATGTGATGGAAGGAAAGCCTTCCCTCAAGGTCAGATAAGAACTTTACACCTCATTTAACACTAGAAAGTAATTGCCCTTACTCAAGCCCCCTGTTCAAAAGAATGGAATGTAACTGACTCTTGGTAGAGAAACAGTATTCTGATCTTCACAGATTCCTGCAGGGGGTCAAGTCCAGCTCTAGTCCCTGCGATGGGTTCCTCCGTCTCCATGAAGAAGGATAAACAATGAAAGCTGTGACAAGTGAGTGCAGTACCAGGCGCATTCTCTTTAATAGTAAAATAAAGAAGGATAAAAAAAAAATACAGAGTAAAATCAAAGAAAGTTACAATGTGCACACTAAGGGAATAATGCAAAGTTTCTCTAAGCTAGCAATTCAATTCTCTAGGCCGTTCAGTCTATTCTCAGTTAATTAGTTCGCCTCATCTTTCCTCTCCCTTTGTACTTTGACCAAGACTTTTCTGTGGCTTAAGTAACAAACTGCAGGAATGCTTCTCTAATGGAATGCAAGTGTCAGGCACATCTCAGAAGAAGCCAATGTAGATAAGCAGTGTTCTTTCTTCTTTGTCTGCAAGCTTTAAAGTTTGTAATTATCAACAGAGACCTATAACATGACACAATGGTCAATTAGGGACTGCTGGATGTCATGCTGGCTGAATTTCCTAGGTAACTTCCAATTACCTAGGTCAAATAGGGCAAAAGACATGTAGGCACCAGAGGAGAGTTTTATTTTGGTTTTTTAGCTCCTTGGAACATATTTATTTTTCCTGAGTCACATCTATAAATTTCCAGTCCTATCTATTGGTTGTTATTGGTTCTGGAAGCTTCCTTTTTTAAGTCCTGGGAAAGTTTACTTTTAGGTCAGTGCAGGCCTATGTTCTTCATTAACTGGGGGAACAAGTTAAGGCTGAACTATCTATTTGTTTCTTCAGGTGTGCTAGCTCTCTAACTAAGCTCTCTGGTTTCTATCTATTAAGGCTTATCTCTTTCTGGGAAGATCAGCATTTACTCCAAGAATAGTTTTTATGATGCACTTGCAATAAACCTGGGTAGCTCTCAGCCAGGACTTGGAAATCCAGGAGGCCATTGCAATTTACTTTTGAATAGAATGGTTGTGTCCCTTTCCAGCCAGCAATAGCCAGCCCAGGGGCTAGTTTTATTAATGAGAAGTGCGGGCACCATTCCTCTAAAACTTTTCACAGCTATATAGTTGAAAAGGTAAAGAAGAGCCAAAGGACCACGATGTTCTGGCATTACAACAACCGGGATCCTTGTCTATGGTTTGCTTACACCGCCACGTTTGATCTGGGCTGGGGCAGATTCTCTTATTATATACGTACTATTGTCTCTTCCCTTAAGAGTTAATCCAGAGGCTAGAAAGATGGCTCAGTGGTTAAGAGCACTTGCTGCACTTGCAAAGAATCCAGATGATTCGGCTCCATGCACACACATGGTACAGATACATACATGCAGATAAAACACTAGTAAACATAAAACAAATAAGTCTAGAAATTACAAAATAAAGAGTTAGTCGTACTTGGCCTGTAAATCACCTAGCCAAGTAAACAACCCACAGGATATATGATTCACTGAAAGACCCGTTAAGAAGATGGGAGGAATAATTATCTCCTCAAATAGATAATATATTTATCCTTTTAGAAGCCGCTCCCTCAGTACAGCTGCTTAGAGACTCCACCATGTGGCACTGTTAAGTCTGCCTTATTAACTCAAAAAAGTTTACCTTTTCTTTTTCCTTCTTTTTAGCTTTTTCTTTCAGATAATGGTCACAAGCCTACATTTGCTTTTCTTGTCACTCTGGGCTCTCTCTCTCTCCAAGCCTTCCCTCTCTTCCCACACAGTGTGCTGCTTGCTGACCTCCACTGCTGAATGTGCTTGCTTTCTTGAACTCTGAATCAAAGGCCTGGTTTCCTCTCTTCCTTTTCTTCCTCTCCCTCCTCTCAGCAGTCACTGAGATTCACAGGATGTCTACTCCACTGCTTTTCTCCCAAACTCTAATAATATTGTCTTCAAGCTTCCCTCTGAATCAGTTTTAACTTTTTGTTAACTAGACTAAGAACCTACAAAGGAGAACCCCAATTTACAGGATAACAACAGGACATGCTAGAACTGTCCATAAGTCAATCACTAACCCCAGTAAATTTCTAGAATTAAAAAAACCTCAGTTCAATCTCTGGGTTAAAAAGCTGCACCACTGTCTTGAGCAATTATTACTGTACATCACACAGCCATTTCTAAAGGTCTTCTAGTATCATATTACATAATTAATTAACATTGTTATTGGATGTGCCTAGTTGAATCATTTATGGTTCAGAGGATACTCACGGAAATCCAAAACACTTTTGCCAATCAGGTTTCAGCTTAAGGATGTAGGCCAGTTAGTCGACTATCAAAGAGTTCTCTAAGTTTGAGGCTAGGCTGGTCTTCAGAGTGAATTCTGGGACATCCAGGGCTACACAAAAAGCCCTGTCTCAAAAAACTGACAAAACAAAACAAAGAAACCAAAGAGTGATCCACTCACCATCACTGAGTAACCTCTTACCCTTGTGCTAATGTTTTTGTTTTGTTTTGTTTTGAATAATCTAATCATGTATACATGAATTAAAAAAAACGATCTGTGAACTGGGTGTGTAAGTCTGGTAAAGCAACTACAATGTCCTCGGTTTGATTACCAGCATAGCAAAGCAAGCAAAAATCTATTGTTTATGTCAGTCAGTGAAAAAAAGTAGTGAGACCATAGTATCCAGAAGACAAGACTGAGACAAACATATTGCCTACTTTTTTGGGTTTGGCCTTTTGACGTAGTTAAATAGAATTTAGAACTCTTGAAGAAAATTGCTACAAACTTCTGAAAGAAATCACTGCACTTAAGCTTTTATGACTCTTACCCATCCAGGCATCTGATACTAACGTGAGGTACCCGCCGGAGAAGACCGCTCAAATGTGGGTTCAAAGCCGATAGGATGTCTTTACCAGCCGGCAACCCCACTGGATGTCGGGACCTGACTGTAGTGCTGAGCCTTTCTCGGGTGAGCTTTTAAGCACAAAAACCATTTCCTGGGTTGATCAGCCTTAGTTAGCAAGAACAGTCAGCCAGAAGTGGAACTACAGGATTGAAAAAGCAATGTTAGTAAATTTAGGGACTTTCCCAGAGATAGGGACTTTGATGGATTAGGTTTTTGTTCTCGTTTTGGCTTGTGGTGATGCCTATGTGCTGGGTTCCAGGATTTTTTCATCATGGGGTCAGTTGTGCTAAGGTCTGGGGGCCTGTTATAATACCATGACCTTTGTCATTGTTTTTTTGTTTTGTTTTTTTGAGACTTGTAGTGGAATATTTAAACTTATTCTCAAATATTGTAAAGGTAAAATGCACTTCTGTGTAGTAATATGAACCTTATGCAGCTGCTGCGTCTGGCAGCTAGAGATGCTGCCAGAAGAAGGTCTCCTTCCTTAGCTCTTAGAACCACCTTTCTGATTGTAGCTAGGCTACAGCTTTCTTGGATACAGAAACTGCCCATGGGTGGAGCGATTGTTGTTCAGATTTTACTTTGCCCACTGAGATCTTTATGTTGAAAGCACCTGATTGTATTAATGCTAATGGAGAAGCCTCCCAAGATCTCCTCTCTCAGCCTAAGCACCTTGTCTGGGGTCTTGACTTTGCCAATAAAATGGCATCAAGTCAGCCAGCTGAAGTTGGGTGTTGGTGCACTGTGGAGGTTCTACTCATTAAGCAGTTAAGACCTTTGTATGGGAGGGTGCTTTTCCTCAATAAATCACCTGGAGGCCACATGTGCTGGGTCAGTCCACCAGAGGTGAGACCCTTTGCCTAGACCATTCAGGCATGCATCTCAGAGAACTGTATCTGTTCTTTCTTGAAACCTGCCTGAGATATTAATATTTCCATCTACAAAGACTCACTATGTACATCATACAACACTCCTCCCACTTTTGTCACTGGGTCTAGGATTACAAGTATGGGCCACCAAGAGTGAAATGATCATCTTATGAGAAACTCCATTTAGCCTGTCCACTCAGCAATTATTTCACAGGAAATAGTTTTAGGGTGGGCCACCAAAATAATCATTCACCATAACATTCTGGTTCAGGAAGAGCTCTGCAGAGAGGCCATGTTAAGTTCTGTATCCACAGAGATAACTTGTATTCTAAAATAACTTTAATCATCTCGTTGAATTGTGCCAACAACCCTGTGAGAAGTTAATTAGTTTTTTAATGAAGACAATATATGATAAAGAAGACTGTCTTAGTTAGGATTTTATTGCTGTAAAGAAACACCATGACCATGGCAACTCTTATAAAGGAAAACATTTCATTGGGGCTGGCTTACAGTTCAGAGGTTTAGCCCATTATCATCTTGGCAGGAAGTAGGGTGGTATACATGCAGACACAATGCTGGAGAGGTAGCTGAGAATTCTATATCCTGATCCACAGGCAGCAGGAAGAAAGAGAGGGACACTGGGCCTGGCTTTGGACATTTGAAAACCACAAAGCCCACCCCCAGTGACATACTTCCTCCAATAAGACCACACCCACTCCAACAAGGCCACACCTCCTAATGCCATTCCCTAAGCATTCATTCAAATATGAGTCTATAGGGGCTATTTTTATTCAAACCACCACAGAGGCTTTTGGAACATTTGTGGAAAAGTAAAGGTTGTGGAAAAACTGTAGTCTAGATTAATAAGAGCAGAAGAGGGGCTGGAGAGACGGCCCAGTGGTTAAGGAGAAGCGCATTCACCTCTTCCAGAGTCTGGTTCCCAGCACCCATATCTGGTAACTTCAACCCCTCTGCAACTCCAGCTCCCGCAGATCAATCAGATGACCTGCTCTAGCCTTCTGCAGGTACTTGAGTGCTCATGCATGTTCTCCTACATAGATGCACACACACACACGTAATTTAAAAAATACAAAATAATTTTATTAAAAGGGAAGAATTTGTTCCAATGAAATTTGTAGGGAAAGACAGAACTTCAACGCAGCACAAGATCACAGACTTCTGTATCACTGATAGTATTCTACTGAATCACAATAATTAATACTAATCTACACTTTGTAAAACACGTGTTAGTTCCAATTCATATAATTTTCCAAAAACTAGATAGAAAATTAGGAGGCAGATCTTAATTAGCAGAGTTTGTTTACAAGTCCAAAGAAAGAAGATTTCTACTGAGTTCAATTTTTTTCATCAATGTTCTACTTTAGGAAAAAAAAACATATTTTGATCACATATTTAAGTATACTTTAGTATAGTCACATACATCAAAGAGTCAGCTTTAAGATTCAGTGACGCTAAATGCCAAGGAAATTTTTTTTAACTCTTTGTTAGGGCTGGGGTGACCATGAAACAGGTAAAGGCACCAAGCTTGGTGACCTGAGTTCAATCCCTGGGGCCTACACCACTGTGGAAGGAGAGAACCAGCTCCCACAAATTGTCCTCTGATACACACAGAGACACACAGAGACACATACACATACAGACACAGACACAGACACAGACACACACACACACACTAAAAATTTTTAAAATTATTAAAGCAATATTATATATGCCAAACAAATATAGAATTTATACTGAAAGTTAAGCACTTTGATTAATGATACTGGCGCATGTAATGAAGGACTTCCACCTGAAAATCGGGTATCAGTGACCTGTTATCTCTAAAATGTGAGTGGCTCAGCTCTACAAGGATATCTGTCAGCTGTGAAGTCCAATTATTAATTGCTCTGCAGGCCTGTCTGTACAATAAAAAAGAAATTGTATATTTTTGTTTGTTTGACATTGAAAATTAAGTATAATTGCTGAAATTACAATTATGTCTGTCAAGTCACACTTACAGAAGTCTATGTATTTGATTGTTATCTGTTAAATTTGACAAACATTTAAACTATGTCTAAGTGGCATGGGTCCTGATACTAAAGCATTTCTCCCTTTTTAAGACAGGGTTTTACTGTACAGCCTATATTAGCCACACAAATGCCTGTTGAAATCCATAGCATCCTGAGTGTTGAGATTCTAAGCCTGAGCAACATGCCCAGCAACGCTGAGGCATTCTTGGGCTCAGCATTGTTTTTAAATTTTAATTTTTTTGTTTTATTATTTTGTCTGGGGGAGAGGGCAAGAGCATGCCACATCGTGTATGTGGAGGCCAGAGTACAGTAGGCCCCAGGGACTGAAGTCGGCTCGTGAATTGTCGTGGGCAAACACCTTTATCTGCTTATTCATCTCACTGGCCACACAGTGCATATGTAGTAGTTGAATTGATTTCTTTTCTGATGCTTTAATAAAGCATCATGACCAAAAGCAACTTATGAAAGAAAGAGTTTATTTTGGCTTACAGTCCAGAGGAAAAGACTCCATCATGGCAGGGAGGTATGAAAGCAAGACAACAAACTGAGAGATCACATCTTTTAACACAAATGCAGAGCAGACAGAGAGAACTGGGAATAAGGCGAGGCTACAGACTTCTGAGGTCCACCCCCAGTAGTGTCTCCCTCCACAAGGCTTTGTTTCCTAAACCTTCCCAAATATCACCAGCCAGGGATCACATACTCAAAATCCTGAGCTTATGGGGACATTTGTCATTGAAACTACCACGGTGGTATTTGTTCTATTCATCTGCCTGCAAGAACAATTTGTGATCTGTTTTAGAATGCTTGCCAATTAGGCATTTCATCAAAACGATCTTGGATATTTTAAAACGAATTTTGCGTAAATTTGACTTCCGCAACCCAGGAGAGAGCTCTTGGCGCCCGTTGCTCTTTGAATACCCTGTGAGGTACATAATCTACTAGTTGTTTTCTTCCCTCAGGTTGTTGTAATAACATACCGTGTCCTGGGTGGCCTCAGCAAACAATACTCACCACTCACAGTTATGGAAGCTGGGAAGTTCATAAACAGGACGCTGACATGGTTGGGTACGGTAGGGGCTCTCTCCCCAACTTGCAGTAGCAGCTTTCCTGCTGTGCAACTCGCCCAGTAGAGGGGTAGCAAGCTTTCTGGTGCGTCACCTTACAAGGAGAGTCAATCCATCATGGGAGCACTACTTTCAATGATAACATCTAAATTTAATTTTGCAAAGGCCCTACCTCCAAATATCATCACCTTGTTAGATTTTCAACATATCAGTTTCGGAAAGACACAAGCATTCAACCCATCATATTGGGATAAGGGTGCTACGACAAAGTAGAACAGACCTAGAAACTTAAACAACATGAATGTATTGTATCACAATTATAGAATCTGGAGGCCTGGAGTTAATGAATCCTTAGGGCTGGCTGCTATTGAAGGCTACAGGGGACAATTTTTTCCATACCACTTCTGCTTGGACTTTCGTGTTCTTTAACTTCTGCTGTACCACCCCAATCTCTGCAGTCATCATCACCTGGACTTCTCCTTGTAGTTAGAAGGCTGTCATAGTCTATTATGACCTCATCTCAACATCTACAACAACTCTTTCCAAATAATGTCACGTTGTATGACACTAGGGGCTAAGACTCACCGCATGTATTTGTACGGAACATAGTTCAACCCAGATAACTTAGCTTTAACAGCTATAAAACACGTGAAAGTATATAGAACCTTATTTAACTTTCAGATGTTCATGGAATAGTCTTGTGAAATATTATTCAATTTATGATGCTGTCTACATTTTCTCACCTTTTATCTGTGATGGCTAATCTTCATTGTCAATCTGATTGAGTGTAGAACCACCTAGGAGACACAACTCTGGGCTCGTCTGTGAGGTTTCCCTTCACATAGTTTTAACTGAGAAGAGACCCCCCCTGAATGCAGGTGACACCATCCCATGGGCCAGAGTCCTGGACCAATTAAAAAGGGAAAAAGTAGAAATGGTCTGAGCACCAGCATCAATCTCTTTGCTTTCTGATAGGGCGACAGCCTCAGGCTCCTTTCCCTGTAGCTAGAGCTGCTCTCACCAGCATGCCTGCCCCTCCCTCCATGATGGACTACAACCCTAACTGGTGGTGTGAGTTTCTTTCCTCAAATATTTTGTCACAGCAATGAGAAAAATAACTAATATCATTATATCCCTGAAGTGAGAAGTACTGGCAATATCAACAAATTCCTGAAGTTTGCATAAAGCAGTCATTTTGAAAGAAGGACTGAGTTCCATGTGTCGTCTGAGATCAAAGTGTTAAAATTAACCATTTGTTCAGTTTCCTGAGATGATAAATTCAGGGTGATAAAGCAGCTTCTAAGTTGTTATTAAAGAGCACCTAGTTTTGCATAAAGCCGCTTTCACTACAAAGCTTTAATTAAAGGTCACTTCTCAATTATTTATGTACCACTCAAGGCATTCACATGATTTCCCAAGGAGTGGTAACTAACCTTTCACAAAATTGGTATCATTGCATACAGTAACTCTGGTACATTCAGAACGGTCTTCAGTTCTTTGAGCTCCACCTTTTGAGAAAGCTGTCAGCTAATGCAGACTTGAGGAGATCAAAAGCCAGGAAATGCTGGTATTTTGGTATACTCATTTAAGTTCAGAGAAATTTAAAGCTCTATGTTTTATCAGCTCACAGGGGAATAATCAGGCTGATACACAAGCATATTTTTAAGAACCAAGTAACAATGAAGCCAAAGAAAGGAGACCAATTTTTCTAATGCAGCCTTGTGCTGAGCTGGCTGGCTTGAGGTCACTGGCAAACTCCAGCCCTGGGCAGCTGAACTACAGATTCCTAAGGGGGGAGTTGAGGACATCTTCATTTTCCCCAAAGCAATGAGCAAGGATTTTTGGGATTAGCACCCTCTTGTAATCCTAGCGCATGGGAGGTGAAAGCAGGAGCATCAAGTTCTCAAGGTCGTCTTTGGTTCTGTAGTGAGTTTGAGGTGGGTCTGAGCTACGTAAGACCCTGTCTCAAAAACAAACACATACAAACAAAATCCTAGAAAACTAGCAAAACGAGCCACATGGGCACTCACCATGCCTCCAATATCTTGACAGTACCCGAGAAATATTTCCCCTCTTGGACATCTATGTTGGGAATGCTAGAGATCATCAGCTTTCACACCTTGTTGAGTGAGGAGCCCAGAGAAGAGTTAGAGGAGTGGAATTCAGGTGTCCAAGAAGCAGGGCAACCAATGTCTGTGGAGCTGCTTATGAGAGGTGGAGTGGGACAGCGTGAGAAGCTTGAGCCAGTGGGACTCAAGATCCATAAATCTCCAATTTGTAAAACTAAATCTTGGATTCACATACGCAGTGTTCCAAATTGATCAGGTTCGGGGTATTTGGTTTTACATCGATGTCCTCGATCCATTTGGAGTTGAGTTTTGTACAGGGTAACAGATACTGATCTATTTTCCTTCTTTTACAAGCCACTATTCAGTTTGAGCAGCACCATTTGTCGAAGATTCTGTCCTTTCTTCAGTGTGTATTTTTGGCTTTGTCAAAAACCAGTTGAGCATGGGAGATCTTTCCATCATTTAGTGTCCTTTTCAGTCTTGTTCTTCAGTTCTTAAAGTTCTTATTATACAAGTCTTTAATTGCCTGGTTAGACTTATTCCAAGAGTTATTTTTCCTGAAGCTATTACAAAAGGTATTGTTTCCCTGATTTCTTTCTTGGTATGTTTGCAATATAAATATAGAAAAGATACTGATTTCTGTGTGTTAATTTCGTATCCTTCTGCTTTGCCTGAAGGTGTGAATCAGGCTTGAAGCGTCCTAGGGTAGAGTCTTTAGAGTCTTTAATGTATAAACTATTATCTGCAAAGAAAAATACCTTGACTTCTTCTTGACAAGTGGACAACCTTGTCTTGTTTCTGATTTTAGTGGAATTCCTTTGAGTTTCTCTCCATTTAAGTTGATGTTGGCTATGTGCTTGCCTTAGAAACTGCCTTTATTCTGTCGAATATGTCCCTTGTATTCATGATCGCCCAGGACTTGGAATTGCAGGTCAAATAAATTCTCTCCTCCAAGTTGCTTTTGGTCTCAGCAATGGAAAGCATACTAATCCACCCTTAAAACTGTGGAATGCATAGTTGTGTACACTGGTCAACCATATGGTGGACTATATACTAAGTCTCAGAACATTGAAAGCACTGAAATATACTGTGTATGTTTTCTGACCACGATGGGATTAAACTAGAAAGCAATAACAGTAATATATTGGAAAAACCCACACTCACCTGCAAATTAAACAAATTAAACTCTTGTCATCACTTATAATGGTTAGAGGTTATTCAGCCTGTGCACACTGATCTGAAATGCATTTTGATTCAAAGAAAATACTGAAGACTGCATGGATAAAGGAAACTGTTCCTCTAAAAACCCAAGGGAAAACTTTGGGCCACAAAAAGAGATACATGGTCAAATATGCGTGTTTTAGAAATATCTGTGTATTTGCACATATACCATGGCACATATGTGGAGTGGGATCAGTCTTCCAGGTTTATAGGCTCTGGTGGCTGAACTCAGGCTGTCAGATGTATGTAGCAGGTGCTTTACACACTGAGACACCTCACTGGTCCAAATACCTGATTTTTTGATTTTTTTAAACTTATTTTAATTTTATTTCTATTTTTTCATGCTCAACATTGTGCTGCATGGAAATTGTGTGTGTGTGTGTGTGGTGTATGTATACGTATGTGTGCATGTGTTTGGGAATGTGGAGTGCAGAGGTTGGATGTCTTTCTGCATCCAACTTTTGAGGCAGTATCTCTCGGTAACTTTGCAGAGCATGCCGACTAGACTGGGTGGCCAGCACTCCCAAGGCATCTGCCTATTTCCATGACTCCCTCAGCCCTCCTAGCACTGGGGTACAGGTACTTCTATGTGGGCAGTCGTGATCAAGATCTCAGGTTCCCATGATTGTTAGGGTGGCACTTTGCCAAGGGAGCTGAAGCTATCTCCCCATGCCCTTCAGAAGGAGGTTTGGATCTTTTGTAATCCAGGTAGACTGTGCTCCCCCACCTCCACTCCTATTGAATATTATAAAAATCGTCTAATCTTCATCCATGGTCTTCTCTGTTATTATCTAGAACTTTCTTTGCAATGCATTGTAAATATTCATCAAAGGGTTACTATATTTTGAAAACATATTGTTGTGAATAATGGTTGCATCTACTGGATAGAATTAAAAAACTCTGAATATATTATATATTATGTTTAGTAAGAATTTTTTTTTTAAAAAGTGCAGAAAAAACAGCTTTTGGGAGTTGTTCCCACGCACTTGAGTTCATAGCAGCTAGCAGCTATTTCTGCAGTTCAGGCTGAGTCATACGGCCACAGGACACTGACATCTATCATCTGACGTCAGGTAAGAGCTGCTAAAAGATACCAGGTCACCTTGTCCCTAGAGATATTTCCTGTTTTTCCCTGTCTGTCTCCTTCACTTTCAAAATATACCATCTCCCCAGTCCCTTACCTTGTTCCAGTGTCTGCCCCTATCTTTGCTCTAATTGTCCCTTGCTCTTCTTTCTCTTTAGGGATATGTCCAAGATGGACTGACAATGAAGGCCTTGTTTTCAAGCCAAGCATGCTTCAGAATCTAGGGGAGCACGGAACTGGCTGGGGTGTCTAGAGTGGATGCTGACGGCTGCATTTTTAGCTAGTTTCCAGGTGATACTGATGCTGCCACCTGAGACCTGTCCTCAGCAAACTCACAGTTTCTTTGCTAAAGGGGAAAGAGAATGCTGACAAATGGGCTAGGATGTACGCAAAGGATTTTTGTGAATTGTAAAGGAGTTGAAATATTTCCACTCTGTTCCTAAATAAAGATTGTTTTAGAGACTGACAAGTGGTACAGGAAGCTGAGACTGGCTGTTCTCAAGTTGGAGGCCAACCTGGGATACATAGCAACTCCCACCATATAAATATGCGTGTGTGTGTGTGTGTATATATATATATATATATATATATATAAAAAGTTAAATTAGAAACTATGGAAATGACTTTTAAAATAATTAAAATTTATTTTGTTTGCTATTATCCTCTGTGTGTGTGTGTGTGTGTGTGTGTGTGTGTGTGTGTGTGTGTGTGATTCAATGATTTTAGTGGAGGTCAGAGACCAAATATTGAAAGTTGGTTCTCTTCTTCTATCATGGGATTGAATATAGGTTATCAGGCTTGCTTGAGAGGGAAGTACCTTTAAGCTCTGTCATTTTTCCAGCACCAATAGCCTTTGAGCTGTTGAAATCAAGGTCTCATTCTTGGGTGACAGGGTTGCTCCAATGTCGTTTTTAGGAAAGGATTTGGAAGCATCCATCCTAATGCTTCTCAGCATGTGGTCACTCAACCAGAGCAGTAGTATCATTTGGGAAGCTGTTAGCAAGGTGAGTCCTCAGGCAGTGGTTTCTATGTTGGAAAACATGGGCCTATCGCCAGCGATCTTTACCTAACTGACAAGCCCTCCAGATGACTCAGTGTGCACTAAAGCTGGAGAGCTAGTGACTGAGCCAGTGACTACTCTAGGGTATAGGAGGTGAGAGGACCAGCATCCCCTAGTGGTGGGCTACACTGACCTCTGTTCTCCACTTCCCAATAAAATCCTCGCTTTCCCAGAAGTCCCTTGCTTCCTCCGGAGATATGACAGCCAATCCAGTATTCACATCCTGACCAATCAGGATGATACCTGATACACACACACACACACACACACACACACACACACGATGATATACCAGTAATGTAATCCCAATCCCAATGCTATTTTATATGTTATTGTACTCTATTTTAGAGAATGGCAGGAAAGCTACACTCCATCCACACACTGAGCAGCAGTCTGGCTGTGGTCCCAATGCTTTCAAGCAGGTACAGAAACACATTAGGATAAACCAATGCTCAATCTTTCAAATATTCATTTTTTATTTTATGTACATTGGTGTTTTGCCTGCATGTATATCTGTGTGAGAGTGTCAGATACCTTGTAACAGAATTTATTGACAGCTGTGAGCTGTCGTGTGGGTGCTGGGAATTGAATCCAGGTCCTCTGGCAGAACAACCAGTGCTCTTAACTGCTGAACCGTCTCTCCAGCCTCCCAATAGTCAATGTTTTAGAATGGAATTTTTAATCCAGATTTACTCATTTAGATATTTATTGAACAAGAGCTTCCTGACAAGCTATGGGCTGTGCTGCTATGTGGCAACCAGGTGTGGTGCTACATTCTGACTTCCCAGAATGCCAGCACTCTGGAGGCAGCAGCAGAGGGATAACCCTGAGTTCAAAGCCAGCCTAGGCTATAGAACAACCCCTGGCAACTGCTAAGGAAACAAACAAACAAACAAAGAACAGTTGTGCAAATACAACCCTCATCCCCATATGTTTGCATTTTCCTGTGTGTGTGTGTGTGTGTGTGTGTGTGTATGTGTGTGGTGTGTGTATGTGTGTGTGTATGTGTGTGGTGTGTGTATGTGTGTGTGTGTGTGTGTGTGTGTGTGTAGGTGTGTGGTGTGTATGTAGGTATGTGGTGTGTGTATGTGTGTGTGTGTGTGTGTCAAACACTTTTAATAGGAGCTACAATCTGATCCCTGACCCCCTTGGCTGAGTCCATAAGGGATTCAGAAGTCTGCATAAGGTTAGATCTTGAAGACCATTTCAACACAGAGAGAGGAACATCCAGCGACACCTCAGAACTTGTTAGAGAAGCAAACTCTGAGACCCGCCCAGGCAGAGCGAGTCAGAATCCCGGGACTGGGCTTGAAGACCAGCAGTGCAGACCCATCATATCTGACCCCTCAGCCTCTGCTGAAAGAACCTGAGCCAGTTTTGCATGCTACTGTCTGAGCTTCAGTCACTGTTTACGAATGGCTCTTCTCTAGACCCTTATTTTACAATTAAGCAAAGTAAATACCAAGAGTTAAGTGACTTACTAATTAGCTAAACAACTAATTAGAGGGCCTTCTTCGAGCTCAAGGCACGCAAATCCAGGTTCCTGTTTCTGCTCCATCACTCACAAGGAGCAAATTCAAAGCCAGAAGAAATTCAAACAACTAAAGTGACAGTAAACTTTCTTTCATTTTTAGTCTGTCTTGCCCATGTACAATCCATGTAAAATATGAATATCCTTTTAGAGAAAGGCTCAGTTCCTTGCTTCTTGGCTTCCCTTCTCCTCTCTCCTCTCTGAAATGATTTCCTGTAAATCTGACTGGTCTGGAACTCACCATGTAGGTCAGCCTGGGGATCCTTCCCACCTTAGCTAGCTGAGTGTCAATATTATAGGCATGAGCCACTATTCTTGGTTGTTATGTTTGTTTTAATGACTAGGATGAAGGAAAGTGCACGCTCCAGAATTATCTCTTAAAACCAGCCTCACGTCTCCTAATTATTCTTGGTTCCAAAGAACATTTTGGCTTATTAAAAACAATAATCTCGGTGGGATATGGGGGGGTTGAGGCAGGAGGACTGAAAGTTGAAGTTGGCCTGAGCAACTAAGAGAAGTACTGTCTCAAAACATGTGTGAGCTGGTGAGGTGGCTCATCACGTAAGGGCTCTTGTCGCTAAGCTTGGTGGCCTGAGTTTGGTCCCATGGACCAACAGGGTGAATGAAAGGAACCTACTCCCACAAGTCGTCCTGTGACTTCCATCCCTGTGCGATAGGACTCAGGTGCCCCCTCCCCATAATTAAATACATGCAATAAAATATATAACTGAAAAAGGATGGGGCTGTGTGTAGCTCAATGGTAGAGCACTGATCTAGAGTAAGCAGTCTATAGGTTCATTCCCTAGCACTGACAAAACCAACAGCATTCCCGAGTCCACGTATTCATGCTGAAAGAGCTGTCCATTATGGCTGGTAGAGCAATTATGTCCACTTAGTCATATACCAGAAAATAGCTGAACATGGAGAACAGCAAAACAAGGTATCAAGAAAGTGAGCAAAAGAAGGCATGAGAAATTATCTTGGCATCTACTTTAGAAAAGGGCAGTATTTATGCTGTCAGGGGACAATGTTATGTTTGTCCTAGACTGGGAGGGACTAAGCCTGGGAGGTGGCCTGAAGGAGCTTATGTTGGGTTTCTTCATTTGATTACTGATAGAACATGTGTTTTGTGTTTACCTTTTTCCATAAATACGAACAAACATGTATAAAGCAAAAGTTAGAAAATAACACACGCAGAATAGAAGAGTGATTACATCCTATTTGCACCAATAGTAAATATTTATCTCTACTTATGTTTTTGAAGAATACTATATAGATGTGGTAAAATGATACAGATACTATTAATGGCAGGCTATAAAATAGACTTAATTCTTAAGGAATCTAACAAAACCTTATTTGTAGCTGGCAGAGGTGGCATATGCCTTTAGTTCCAGCACTCAGGAGGCAGAGAAGTGAGTCTCTGTGAGTTCAAGGCCACTGTGGTTTATACAGCAAGTTTTAGGGCAGATAGGGCTATATAGTAATATCATATCTCAAAACCACAACAGTAAACAAAACAACCATATTTATAAAAACATTAGAGCATGTTTCTCCCAAAAACATTTCAAGGTATTCCATAATAAATATATATGAAGATGTTTTTTAAAAGCTATAAATATATAATATATAAATAAATATATATTATATTATATTAATATAATAATATATAATTAATAATTATATTATTATCTTATTTGTTTATTTATTGGTGTTTGGCTTGCACAGGAGGGAGCTGGATCCACTAGAACTTAAGTTACACTTAAGTTAAGAACTTAGTTGTGAGCTGCCAGGTGCTGGAAATTGAACCCAGGTTTCTAGAAGGGCAGTCAGTGTTATTAACCACTGAGTCATCTCTCCAGTCCCAAAGAAAGAAATTCAGTTAAATATAAAGAAGTAATAAGAATTTGTGAGCTGCTTCATGTGCACCGGGAACCAAGCCACATCCTCTGCAAAAGCAAGTGCTTACCCACTGGGCCATTTGCCCACCCCTCTTCACACACTTTATGTATTTGTTCAATTGTATTACATGTTTAATATGAAGAAACTTCATTAACTGTCATTTTCTATCAGTATATTGAACCCCAGAGATTCCACCTGTGTATGGTGTTTATCATTCAGGTACTTTTTATGTGGAAAAGTCACCAAGATGATAAAGCTTTCTCTGTCTTTTTATGCTTTTATCATCGTATAAACTATGTATAGATATTGAATATCTATGTACCTATAGCTAGGGATGAAGTTCTCAGTTCTACAACTGAAATGCACCCCAGCCCTGTTTTTATTACTTGAACATTAGGTAAAGACTTTCACGTCTAAAAGTGATTTTGTCAGCCTATCTATTTTGCTGTAGTAGTCACTCATTACATTATCCTCATATGCTGGCATTCACACCCCAGTGTACTGTATAGGCTTTTACAGAGGGTTGGCCTCGGAGAGCAGAAACAGATGCTGCCACTTCCAGCACTAGGTTATTAAAGATTGGCTTCTTTTTGGGTTCCCCGTATAGTCACTTAAAGCTGGGGCGAAGCAAGCTTATGCTGTAAGGGCATTCAGGTAGCCTAAGTGGAAGGTCTGGAAAAGAGGGGAAACTGAGGCATCCAAAATAGGGAGTCAGCTTGGAAGCAGCTCTTGCAGCTTCCAGAGGATGGCAGCCCTAGCCAACTGCTTGACTCTAGCCATAGGAGGGCCTAGTCTAGGGACAAAGCAAAGCCACTACCAGATAAAGACCAAAAGAAGCCATGAAATCATAAATGTGTACCAAAAGCTATTAAGTATTGGGATAATTTATTATGCTATTAAGTTAACCCTTTTATAATTAATTTGAAATCTACTTTAAAATGGAAAACGGGCTGCAGGCAGCTCAGTTGATAAAGCATTTGCCTGGCATGCACAAAGCCCTAGCTTTAACCCCAGTTACTCCTTGTGTGGTGGTCCATGCCCATAACCCCAGCACCTGGGAGGTGAAGGCAGGACAAACAGAAGTTCAAGGTCAGACTCAACAATATAGTGAGTAGAGGCCAACAGTAAGCTATGTCGGACCCTGTGTCAAAAACAACAAATTGAAAGCCTCAGCTTTGGTTTAAGGATTAAGTTCTCGTTATTGGAGTATGAGCTGCCAGGCTCCTGTACCACAGTTACCACCAGCTTTGGAAAAATGCTAAGTGACTTTTCATATTTGTTATAGGCTAGAAAAGAGGATGCTCGGGTGCTTCTTAAACAGCACTGCATGTTTTCAATTTATTTACCTCTTGTTTTTACTCTTGGTACTAGGGATAGAACCCAGCACTTGGTTCATGCTAAGCAATGCTCTGGGCCAGATGAACTAGTATTTTTTTAAACTTTTGCTCGAACTGTAGAAAGTTATTCTCAGTATAAAAAAGCAGAAGAAGCATAGGTGTGAGACGGCGCAGATGGGCCATCTACTGCCATCTTGGTCATCGGTCGCCAACTGCCAACTTGAGGACCTAAGATACCTGCTCATTTTCTGTTTGGTTACTTTAGAAACAGGAACTCAAATAACTGCAATTCAGGAGCCTTCAACATTTTACTCATGTTCCCCTAAAATGAAGGGAAAACTTTATTAAATATTGATATAAGATTAACTGTGAAACATTTAATATAAAATGTATAAGTCAGTACACAACATTCTGTGGTAAACTGAATCTAATCTGCAATACTTCATCTTTGGTATACTTAATTTTTTAAATTCATGTATGAGAGAATCAGATTTAACTTACTGCTTATGAAGCATGCCTGCTATGTATCCCAATCAGCAGTAAACACTTGCAAAATCAGTTGACCAAATTTTTTATTATTTGTTTCTGGTGACCTTTTCTTTCTGTGTAGTCTGGGCTGGCCTCAAGCTCACAATTCTCCTGCCTACGTCTTTTGAGCGCCGAGATCAGCATATGCCACTACACTGTTCTGAAATTAATTCTTTTCGATTAAAGCAAACACATCAATATAGGCTCTATGATGTGACTAACATTTAATTTCAGTTCCCATTTTCATGTAGGCGGGAAGGAAGACAGATAACAGATAGTTACGTAAACTGATGGCCTGGAAGAAACTTTCTTCCTTGCTTTTTTTTTTTTTTCTTTCCCTCAAAGGACTATTCTCTAAAAATATCAGATTCTAGGGCAAGATTGTTCATGGGTGCGCCTGCCATCAAGCCTGTGACCTAATTCAATCCCTGGGACCCGCACTGATGAAAGGAGAGAATCGACCACTGCAAGTTGTCCTCTGACATGTGCGTGCGCGCGCAAACACACACACACACACACACACACACACACACACACACACACACACTCTAAATACATGTGATAAAAAAAAAGGATATCACAGGAAAGGAGTTGGCGCATCAGTTAAGAGCACCAGCTCCTCTTCTGGAAGACTGGCTGGGATCCAATTCCAAGCACCCACATGGTATCTTACAATTGTCCATGATTCCGGTTCTTGGTACTTCCTGCTTTTTGGGGGCACTGCATACACATGTCACCTAAGCATACACGCAGGTGAAACACGTACACACAGAAACGAAAGAAAACACGAAGGAGTATCACATTTTAGAACAGTACATTTCTTACCTCCAAGGCAGTTATGGTTGGTTTTAATGTCAACTTGCCACAAATTAGAATCCCCAATGGAGGGATCCTCGCTTGAAGAGCTGTCCTCATTGATGTGGGAAGCCCCACCCCAGTTGTGAACCGCTGAGTTGATCAGTGCCATCAACGCTGCTGACCTCTCTGACAGAACCAGTGTTTCTCCAGGGAATTTCGGAGTGCCGGCACCAGAGCAGGGCTGAGTTGCACACCCTGTGGACTAAGTGGCTACTGGCCATCACCCCCTCAGCGACACAGCTATTCTGGAAGCACTCTAGCTGTTGATAACCCAGCCTCAGACAAATAATGGTTCCTCAACATCTCAGGTGTGATTTGGCCTTGGTTAGTATTTAAAAACGCGCTCAGTAAATTTTACGATATCCACATCATACATATATATTTCCTCTGCTTGGTTCTGTTTCTCTAGAGGACCTGAAGGAAACAGCAGAATATACTGCTGTGACCTAACAGTATAAAATTGTTCCTATCCTGACACTGGGGAGTATTAGTTAGTGACACACCTCGTTGTGTGCCAAGCGTCTAACTAATACTTTTGTCTTTCTGAACCTTACCATTGCCCTGACAGCAAGAGTATATCATGTTTTTCAAGAGTAAAAGCCGCAAAGTTTCCCAAATGGTCAGATGCATTACACTGTTAGCACCGAGAACAGGATCCTCAGAGAATAAAATCACCTGAATATATATGACTACAAACAGACCCTTTAACATCTGTACTTTTTTAAACGCTCAGGAAGAAATAGACCCCAGGAAAATACCGGTAGTCTAGAACTCAATATTTACATGTTTAAGAATTGTTAGTAACTCTGAGGCATTACTGGCAGCAAACATGAATATTGGGGTTAATTTCCATTTCACTATGAAGACAACCAAAAGAACAGAGTAAGCACCCCCCCCCCCCCCCGCCCCAATGACTTGAAAGAAGGTCTTACACTGTAGTTCAGGCTAGCTGGAAGCTCACTATTTAGCTCAAACCAGCCTCGATCTTGCAGCAGCCCTCCTGCCATAGCCCCTGTAATGCTGGAATTATACGTTTGAGGGATCACACCCAGCTGCAGTAGCTTTTATAGTTAAATGTGCTGGCTAGTCTTCTGTCAATTTAACACACAAACTAAAGTATCCAAAATGAGGGAACCTTAATTGAGAAAAGGCCTCCCTCCATAAGATCCAGCAGTAAGGCATTTTCTTAATTAGTAATTGAAGGGGGAGGGCCCAGTCCATTGCGGGTGGTTCTACCCTTGGGCTGGTGGTCTTGGGTTCTTTAAGAGAGCAGCTGAGCAAGCCATGGAAGCAAGCCAGTAAGCAGCACCCCTTCCTCCATGGCCCCCCTCCTTCCATAAGCTCCTGCCTCCAGGTTCTGGCCCTGCTTGCGTTCCTGTCCTGACTTCCTCCAATGAAGGATGATGATCTGGAAATGTAAACCCAATAAACCCTTTCCTCCCCAACCTGCTTTTGGTCATGGTGTTTCATCACAGCAATAGAAAACCCAACTAAGACATGTTTTCTGACCTCCATACCCAGGCCTGCTCTCACACACAGCTCACCACACACTATACAAATAAATAAAAAGAGCTCTGGGAACACGCACAAGGATTTTTAAAAAGCCATTTATTTTAAAAAACTGGTTTGTCAAATCACATACACGAGCAGAAGAAACACACTATTGATGTGGCCCTGTAATACAGACACCAGTGGGGAGTTCACACAGTACCTGAAAATACAGCTAAAAAAGGGGTCTGCTGAGTATTAAGCATCAGGTTCCTACCTGACCCCGTGTTGAATGGCTTTAGTTAGCATACAGTGAGAGGTAGAGTCCCAAGTGTGTTAGCTGATGCCTCAGGGCTCCGATTAAACAAAACAAGAATGAAAAGCACTTCCCCTCCGAGCAGGGAGGCCTCATCTATCCTTTATTTCCTTGGTGCAAACAGAAGCCAAGACTCCCTCCCCAAACGCTTCAGCATTCCCAACCAAAAAGTGTGGCATTAGGCAGTGTGCTCGAGACATTTAGTTTTCTTCGCCTTCTGATTCAGATTCTAAGAAAAAAGAAAGAAAAATGGGGTAATTTATCGGATTCCTTTAAATGACATTATGGATGAGCTTCTAATGACCAGCCCAATGCTATGGTCATCATGTGATATTTTTACCATGTATTAATTAGGCAAAACAGTTACACTCGGGAGCAAATTGAAAACTCTCCCTAACTTTGGCTTCCCTGAACTCTGGCCTTCTACCAATGCAACAAATTCATATAAATCAGGGAGGAGAATATCCTTTGATGCACTGGATGTTCTAAGATGTGCTTCCACCTTCAGTGCTGAGACCACGTTCACACCCACCAGGTGTGCCAGCAATGGTTTTCCTCTTTGTATTGCACATCATTTCATTTTCATCCTCTTCCACCAAGTTGATAACCTTAATTCCCTTTATAATTATTTTTTTCCCTTTAAAAAATTTTATTACCTTGCTTCAGAACACTAAGACACAGGCAAAAGTAACGCTGTCTGTGATGCTCTGAATGAAAATGGCCCCCACCGGTCCACAGGCAGCGGCACTATTAGGGGACGTGGACTTCTGGAGGAAGTGTGTCATGGGCTCTGAGGGTTCAAATGCTCAAGCCAGGCCCAGTGTCACTCTCTCTTCCTGCTACCTTCTGATCTGGATGTAGACCCCTCAGCTACTTCTCCAGCACCATGTCTGCCTGCGTGCCGCCATGCTTCCAGCCACACTGACAGAGGACTAAACCCCTGAGCCTGTAAGGCAGCCGCAATCAAACGTTTTCCTTTATAAGAGTTGCTGTAGTCATGTTGTCCCTTCATAGCAACAAGACCCTAGCTAAGAAACCTGTAGTATGAAGACACATTTAAGAAATTTAAGGATAGCAAGAGGGAGAGGACCTGAAATAAAGTGATATCGAACTCGCTGAACGACCATCAGGGTCGTCAAACGGAAGTTACCTTCTTCTGCGTTTTGTAGCCACTCCACAAATTTCTTCATCTGGTCAAGAAAGACACTTTTGCCTTTGGCAGCATGTGCTTCTTTATACCACTTCAATATTGCTTCTTCGCTCAGAACGTCAGCTGCAATTGGAAAGCAAGGGTCGCCAAGTTACCACACGAATGTCACGTTTAAAAAAAAAAAAAAAAAACTCTGAGCGTGGGGGTGGTTCTGGAGAGGCGGCTGAGCAAGTTATGAGTATCTTCTGTACAATCCTGAGGACAAGAATTCAGATCCTAGCATGGATCTGTGTCCGGACTCTGCCTATAGCCTCAGCTCCAAGGGTAGGTATGTGGGAGGCAGGAGGATTGCTGGAGCTTGTTGAATCCTAGCAGAGCCAATGAGAGAACATGAGCTTCTGGTTCAGGGTAAGACATGACAGAGGACACTTGACTTCTTCTTCTGATCTCGGTTAGAACACTCTCTCTCTCTCTCTCTCTCTCTCTCTTCCCTCAGCCCATTTCTAAGTAGCACAGGGCCATGCCCTTACAATCATCTTAGTAAATGTTTTGTCGTGACGGCACCCCATCAGTCAACATGCAGTGCAAACCACACAGGTCAACACTGAGACAAGGAAGTCTGTTTGCAAATGAATCAGCAATTCCAACGTTTTAAATAAACATGTCCCGACAAGTTCCCGCATCCTGATTAAGGGACAGCCTCAGCTCTAAGGCAGATACGTGTCATTCCAGGAGTTGGAAGTCTGAAGAATCAAGAATTCAGAGTTCCTGCGTCTACACACTGAAATGCTAAACTAGTTAGCCCACGCAGGACCTGGCCTCAGAAAACAAAGGAACAACTGGACGACTACTTATTCTTTTAAAGGAGATTTCCTTTTTCTTTTTGTTAAGGAGCAATGGCCAATAGAAGAGATGACAGTGGGGTGCAGTGATGATGCCAGCAAGCAGAAAGAGGAGCTTCAGGGGCGGGAGCAACAGACAACCCAGCCTTCTACACTTACGCTGTCACTAAATTATTACCACGCTATAGTGTAATAGCCTAAATCAGAGTACAGTATTTTCCCTGTACCACGGAAGAGAATGATGCAGCAAAAAAAGTGCTAAGTATTATATAGAATTACACATGGCACACCATTAGGTTATCATTAGTTACCATGAATCGAGGATATTTAAGGAAAGGAAAATATGGAAACAACAGCCTACTCACTCTGCCAGTGTCCTGCAGGGTTGCCTTGTGGGATTTTTGCCCCGTTACACATTCTGCTACATAGATGCAACACTGATAAACCGTTCTAATCACATATTTGCAGTTAATAACTCTGATGGATATCGATAAAATTATTTAGTATGCCATTCATTTAAAATACCAGTACCATTTTTATAACAAAAGGTTTAGTTTTACTTCCCTTAACACAACAACAAAAACGAACACACACACACACACACACACACACTCACACACAAACAAATAAAAAAAACCCTGTCTTTTAGAAAGGGTTCTAGGATTTAATTGAAGAAATGGGGAGGGACGGCACCGAAGAGATGGCTCAAAGCCCTGATAAAATGATTAAAAGCCCTGGCTGATCTTCCAGAGGATTCAAGTTCAATTCTCAGTACCCACGTGGCAGTTAGTAATCACCTGTAACTCCAGGCTAAGAAGATAGAATGACCCTTTCTGACATCCCTGGAAACCAGGCACATACATGGTGCACAGACATACAGACAGAAAACCCATACATACAAAATAAATAAAGGTATATGGCTGGGGGGAAAACAGGTGTTCTTTCCACTTTTTTCCCATTATTTTTTCAATCACTTAACATACTGTGCTGTGCAAATGAAAGATGTATGAATTTACTTATTTGTGAGTATGGGATACCTGGGTACCTAACTGTCGTGGCCCTACAGAAGAATCATTCTCATCCTCCAGCCTTTTGCTGGTTCTGTTTTCAGCTTCCCACCCCCTCAACCCCCTCACCCTACCAGTAAGCACATTCTTCATAAAAGGAAAGAGCAGGTGGTTATAGCCTCAGGAGTGACTTGTTGCTATTCAAGACTGCTCTGCAGCCACTTTTAAAGAATGCTAATTAGCAGTTTAAGATTCCTTGTAAGTGGTACCTTGTCTTTAAGACACTTCTGAATCAGATTTCAGTACTTCCCAAACTCTTTTGATCATGCAGTAATACAAGACTTTCAGCATGTATGCCCAGCCATATGCAGTTTTTGGCATGCTCATACATGCACGCACGCACACACGTGCACCCGTACACACACATACGCTTGAACTACTATTGTTATAAAAACAGATTCTAAGACACAACAAATATGTGAAATTGACAAGTATATAAATGGAAACTGCAATCTTTCCACAGCGTCATGAATTGGGGATCATACAGAAAGAGCCAGACAGCTGATTCCACCTGCTGCTCAGAGACCCTGCTGCGGGCCTTCTGCAGGCAGAGCTCATGCTTGTGTTTCATCACTCACAGAGGCCAAAAGAAGTCAAAAACATACTAAAGTGTGCCAACGACTGGGGTGGAACAGACATCAAAAGATCAGACCGTGTCAAATCATCACATAACAGTGCAACGAAGAGTTCTGAGAAGAACCTTATTTATTAGTGAATATTTGTTCAAAGACCAAATTTCTAGCACCAGGAAATTAATAATAAAAAGAATTAAAGCCACTATCTGGGACAGTTAGGCACACATGGATATCAAAAAGCTTAAGGGGGGGGGCTGGAGAAGTAGCTCTGTGGCTAAAAGTGTACACTGTTTTCCCCAAGATCCCTTGGCTCCCAGCACCAACACAGAATGGCTCGTGGCTGAGCACCTGTACTCCCACAGGGGAGTCCAGTGCCTCTGGCCTTGGAGGGCATCCGCATATACATAAGCCAGGAGTGGTGCAGATACTTTTAACACAGCATTAGGGGTAGAGTGGTAGGCTGATCTCTGTGAGTTCCATATGTGAGCCTTGTCTACATAGTTCTGAGACAAGGTTTTATCCTCTGGCCCAGGCTGGCCTTGAACTTGCAATCCTTCCACCTTAGCCTCCTGGTGCAGCTGGGATCACAGGCAAGAGCCACCAGGCTTGGTTTAAAATGAAATTAACTCTTGAGGAATGAAGCAAAAGAGGGACATTTTTGTTCTACTAAGGAAAACTGGGAGAGGGGTTTGTTAAAATTACAAGGGTATGGGGTTCCTTCAGGTTAGATGTTAGGTTTTCCTTCAGTCTTTCAATTTAGAAAGTTGGGAACTCCTTTGTCTGTGTAATTTCCAGCACTGTGAACACAGGAGTGGCTGCATAGCACACACTCAGCACACAAATACACACAGGGACAAAATAAAGAGGCCGAGAACTACTCAGCTTTACAGCACATTGTTTATATAGTTATGTCTAAAACTATGCCACCGGAAACTTAGAAAATTCAGAATTTTATATTAGGAGTGTCACAAAGGGACACAAGTCAAAAAATGATTGTTTCTAAGAATACTGGGAGTATCTCCTGAGGGGGCGGGGGGGAAAGAACAGGAAACTCCATTTTAGAAACATTTATATAAGGCAGAGTTTAACCTATGAGTTTTCTGCAAATAAGCAAAGGCAGCTAGGTATGGTAGTGCACACCTTCCATCTCAGCAGTTGGGAGGTAGAGTCAAGGGAAATCTCTGTGAATTCAAAACCAGTCTAGCCTGGATGCCAGGGAAACTGCGAGAGACCCTCCTACCAAAAAAGCCTCTCAGAGGCCAGGGGTGTGGGACCCTGGAGGTGAAGTTACAGGCTAGGCAGCGTGCACTGCGTGATGCAGTGCTGGGGACCGAACTCAGGGGCCTCAGAAGTGTGAATTCTTACTGTTAACCCATCTCTCTAACCTTAGTCTGGGTTTGAGCACATTCTCCAGGTGAGTCTTACCCACATCAGAGTCGGAAAAAGAGTTTTAAACTCACTGTTTATCCAGCCTTTCTAGGCACAATACAAGGATGTCTAAGTCTTTATGGAAACCAATAAAGCACGCATCTTTTGCTGTACAAGTGCTTGCTGTGAAAAATAATAGCAAAGTAAAAGCCTGATTGCAAGTGAAAAAGATAAACATGGTAACCTAGCAACGCTCTTAATGGTGGTAGGAACAACCATTCTTCAGGGGCTCCTTGTTCTCAAGAGAAAAAACTGCACATTCAAGAAAATTGGCTGTATGTATAAATCTCATGGAAAATTACAAAATTACCTAAAAATATCTAATTCCGGGTTACTATTCTATGGCAATTGGGCCTGGAACTAGCAACTCAATTTTAGTTCTTGTCATTAGTTGCCGTGAGGAGCATAATGGGGAAGGATGCCGGCATTAATAGGTACAGTGAGAAATCTGAAGGACTCTAACAGTCCGTATGCCACTTACGTGCTGCTAGTCCTGAATCTGAAGCCCACCGAAAGACTCGTGTATTGAATGTTGTCCCCCATCTCATGGTGCTACTACAGGCTGCTGTGCCTTTCAGGGGGCAGAGACAAGCCACTCGGTGTGGGCCTTCGAAGGTGTGTGGCAGAAGCTTTTCATGGGAAGCACAGAGCACTGGGTTTAACCTTCCAAGGCCCATGGAGTGCATATTTCCTTCTACCAGTTGTTTCTGTCAGGTTTGTGGTCACGATACAAAAGATGTTACAGTAACTATGCCGACGCCATTACCAGGAAGTCATTCCTTTCGCTTTTTTTCTGTGAATTAAATACATTTAAAAAAAAAAAAAATGGGGCTCCTACAGAGAAATTACCATTTGAACTATGGTGCCATCACACTTCTGATGTGACAGTGGTTGCGGAGGCGGGGGCGGGGGCTAGAAAGCAAACGTAGAATCTGCTTGTCCCTCAGGCCTGGGTGTGGATCTTAGAGGGGCCAGCTGTGGCACTGGACCTAACAGCTGCTGACCAGGGAGGCAGGCAGTATAACCTGAGCATCTTTTCAAAGAACTCATTCTATACAAATGTATGTAGGCACAGCATGTGCAGGCACCGCGTCAGAAGAGGCTATCAGAACCCTGGAACTGTCATCACGGATGGCTGTGAACTACCATATTGGTGCTGGGAACTGAAACCAGGTCCTCTGCAAGAACAACAAGTGTCCCCACCTCTCTAGTCCCCAGGTTTTTCTTTTTAAAATCAATTCTATTTTGTGTACTGGCGTTTCTGTCTGCATGTGTGTCTGGGTGCCGTGGGCATGCGGTGCCTGAAGAAGCCGGAAGAGGACGTCGGTTCCCAAGGAACTGGAGTCCCAGGCAGTTGTTAGTGACCGTATAGGAGCTAGAATCAAATCTGAGTGCTGGAGGAGCAGCCAGTGCTCTTAACTGTCGAGCCCCATTTCTCTAGCCCCTCAGGTTTGGTTTTAGCGGGACATTCATTTGGTGAGCCCCAGTTTTAAGATACTAGTGTCTTTGGACCATATCCAAAAAATACCTAATGATGGATAATTTCAAGTGAAATTTAACAGCTATTACATTTTTAAAAACTTATATTTAGCTCTGTGTGTGTGTGTGTGTGTGTGTGTGTGCACACAAGAGTGAGCCACATGTGGATGGCAGAGGCCAACTTGAGAGAGTTGGTTCGCTCCTTCCACCACGTGGATACCAGGGATGTAGCTTCAGTTGTCACCTTTTGGGAGCAGCCTCCTTTACCTCCTGAGCCACCTCCCTGGAAGTTACCATTTCCTTTTACTGAAATGATAATTATTACAAATCATCTCACTGTCTTAGTTAGGGTTTCTATCGCTGTAATAAAACACTGACCGAAAGCAACCCGGGGAAGAAGGGGTTTATTTCACTTGCAGTCTATCAACCCAGGGAGTCAGGGCAGGAAACTGGAGGTCACGTGCTGTTTACTGGCTTGCTCCTTATGCTTACTTAGCCTGCTTCCTTATAGCATACAGGATCACCAGCCTGGGGGTGGCACTACCCACAATGAGCTGGGTCTTACCGCATCAATTACTTATTAAGAAAATGCCCAGAGGCTTGCCCACAAGCCAAACTGGTAGAGGCATTTTCTCAATTGAGGTTCGCTTTTCCAAATGACTTTAGCTGGTGTCAAGTTGACACAAAACTAGCCAGCGCACTTACTGTAAAATATCCAAAATCACTTTCGAGTAAGATGTATTCATATTAAGAGTCGGGATGGACAACTAAAATTCATAGTTAAATACCACTAAGCATTTAAAAAGTACCTATCCCTCAATCATATAAAGAATTTATACTACGAAGTCTAGAGGTATTATTCAAAGTAGACAACTTTCGGGGGGGGGGGGGGGGGTCGGGGTGAAAGATGCATCTGTACAGAACCCTAACCAAACCCACTTGGTTAACGAGAAAAAAGACATGAAAGTCAAATGGGAGATCAGTAGGGGTGGGGCAGTGGGAAGGGACAGGAGTGGGTAATGAGGCACCGGTTAATCTGATCAAAATACATGTTCAATTGATACATGCCAGTAAAAAAACTAAGAAAAACACAGTAGGCAATTTTAGGAATACAAAGAAAAATAAACATTTAACTTATATTACTTGACATTTGTGAAATTATGCTACTTTTGTTTGTAATAACCTCTAATGAACCTTTTGTAATGTTCAAAATGTGTCTCCCGATTGCTCCTTTCCTCCTCATAGAACTACATGATCTAGCCCTAAAACCAGCCCAGGATCACTTTTGCACGCTGTAGGTAGGAGACTGAGATCCGTTAGAGCATTTAACATTCATTTTTAGTGCTAGTTGTCATGGCAACCTAAACCTTATAAATACAATGAAAAGACAGTAAGTGTGAATATATTTAAAAATAGCCCTGCCTTGGAAAAACAGGAGAATGGCTGGGCCAAATAACTGAAATGCCAAGTGAAAGGCTAATTATTCCAGTAATTTTCAAGTCAGGCTTATGGCACCTAAATGGGTCTGAACATAGTATATATAGCATTTCGATAATCACTGTTATTAGAGCTAATTGTTACAATTCAGAAGCAGACTCAATTATCTTATGTAATTATATTCGTTCACTATAGCCAAGAAACCAGTTCACCCCCAGTCTTCTGGAAGCTTTGACCAGTGAAAAGTATTCAGGTACCTAACTATCAAGGTTCCTGATACAATGCAACAGAACGCATGCCTTCTCTCTTCCTATGATATGGCCAACCCCCAAAACTTCCACCAGTTAGTGTCTTTGGTGTTCCTCCAGAAGGACAGGCTTGTGATCTCTGCTGTACCTGTCTCTTCACTCAAAGAGCATAGAGGCACAGTGATGGAACACGGACAATACCTTTATAAAAGAGAACCACGATCTTCTGGAAGGCTTTCATGAAGTGGATGTTGTCATAGCAGTATTCCTGAACCTTCTGCAGGAGGACAAGCTCTGACTGGCCTTGGGAACTGAACACGGCCAGCAGGGGAGCATATTGCTAGAACAGAGCAGAGGGTAAAGGTGTGACCTGGAGGCCAGGAGCCAACCCTGTCAGAACTCAACAGCACCTTGGGGGTTCATTTCAAGGCGAATTTTATGCCAGTGTATCTCACTAAATTTTTCTCACTGTACCCACTGAAAAGAGACTAAACAAGACTATCTATTTTAAAGACAACCGCAGAACCCACTGTGTATACCGGGCACTGTGGAAGTGAAACCGTATCCTCATGGGCTATGGGGCAACCTACCTCTGCGGCTAAAATGGTGGGATGATCCTTCCTGATGTCTCAGCCACCACAAGCCACCTGAAGGGTCTCTTTGTGTTAGTGATAAGTAGCCATCATTTTCTCTGAGACCTATGCATTTTCCTTCCATGGAGACTTCCTCATCAATGTAGTTGGAACAGATTGTCCCACTCCTCTCACTCGCCAACACTGAATGTCATCATCTATGACCATCTAGTTCGCATTCTGACCTTGACTTCCTAACTGAATGCAAGACCTACAGTTTCCACTCACCTTGATGTAAAGGCATGCTGATCTACTCCTCGAAATATACAACTAACACAATCAATTTATTTCTCCAAGTCTTGTGTCTATTCATAGTTTCCTTAAATGAAATAGTTGGGCATTTTTTTCATATGGAATATGGTCAATAACTAGATCACAATTCTCTTTAATGTATGACCCACAGGTGACTCTGGGTATCTCTGACGTTTTAGTGAGACTCCACTTCGAGATGTTTCATGTTCTTATATTTGAAACATTTTAGGCAGCGGCAGATTTGAAAAAGAAAAACGTAGACCGGATATGTTTAATTTGGTTCTGGGGAAAATGCAGTTGGCATTCACTGGTTCTTTGCTTTTCATTATTTACGACAGGGTGTCATGTAGCCCAGAATGGCCTTGAGCTGACCTTCCTGCCTCCACCTTCGGAGTGCTAGGGTTTCAGGAAATGCGGCATACCCAGCTCATACTCTCAGCAGGTGCGGCTGGCCTGCCACGGAGATGGTTCCGATTTAAGAAGGTTACCTTTAGGTGCTTAAGAGCTTGCTCTGCAACGAGTTCCTCCTTCTTGTTCCATTCCACGGCGTTCATGATACAGGTCCACAGAAGCCCGATCACGGCTGTTTCTGGAAGATCGTTCCTTTTCATTTCCTCTTTGACGTAAAGCACCACCTATATTGCATAGAAAGAGTCAAGAGAGCAACAGCAGATCGAATATGAAGCCTAGAGGCTGGGGCTATTTCTCTTACTGCCCTGGTCAATAAAAAGTTTGGGGCAGGGTAGGGAACGCTGGGCTCAGCTCCTCCATTCCTGATACACAGCCTCAAATAACAAAACAAAAAGTATGTGATCTATTTTTTACTCTATAAACTTAGTTCTAGACAGAAGCTGGTGATGGTACACATGGAACAAGACAAAGCCTTTGTTTTCTAGATAATAGTTATATGGATGAACCCTTTGGGTTCAGTGGAGTAAGGCACTTAAGTCAGATTGACTTCCTTTAGGTTTGAAGAAAGCAACATGTCTGTGAATTTTTATGTCTGTTTCTCAAAACTAAAATTTCTTGATGGATATGTTTTGGGCTTGCATAAATCCACTTTCTACAATGTATTCTTTGAATACTGCATTTGAAATGATTCCCGTGCGCATCTCAGTGAAAAGTGGTAAAGAAACTATAAAGTACAAAGACACTTTTCCCCTTCCTTTCTTTCCAGACAGGGAAACTGGCTACATAAGTGAGGATGATCTTGAACTTCTGTTCCTCCCCGCTTCACCACCAGCTGCTGAGATTAGCCACCATACCTGGTTTTTGAGGCGCTGGGATTGAACCCAAGGCTCATGCATGCCAAGCAAATCTTTCTGATTCATGTCAATCCAGCAATGCTCAGCAGGGTTATTTCTCCTTTGAAGTTATGCATAAGTATGAAAATTTATTCTCAGTTCTGACCGTCTGGAATGCAGGTCTGCCTAACAGTGTGTTTCATATTATGCTTAAATGCTATGCCCTTTTCTTATTGAGATAGAATCACAATTACAGGTAGGCCTTAGAAGCGATTAAAAGCCATACAGTACATCAGGTGTGCTATTCTGTGACTAGTAATACACCCTCTTTCCATTTCTTCTTATCCGAGAAGATAACTGTTCCTATTACTTCTGGTTTGAATTTCAGAAATAGAAGAGTGGGTTGTGTAGACCTAGAGAGAAGTGGCTGGACCATCCCAGGCTCAGAGCTCCCTATCATCCCTAGTATGAATAGGAACAGGGGCAGGCCCGAATCTAAAGTGTCACTACGATTTTCCCTGCTGCCTACCCCCTCGACGGCAAGTCACGCACGACTCTAGTTTGAAGAATATGGTTGAATACACTGCTGCCTGTGAGGCAGTGGACACATGAGCATTTGCTATTCTAGCACCTCCACCTGGTGGACAGTTATCAATCTGAGCTTCTCCAGCTCTCAGCCTTTCAAGAAGCCAGGCAAGGCTCAGAGCACAGCAAATGCAGGCGAGGTACAACGGTGTGGGAGTAAGTAGAAGAAGGACTCCCCAGATTAAATTTGAGTCTTATTATTTAAAAGGGTGTTTCTCAGATTAAAGAAGAACATCTTTCAGGTAGATAAAGAGTTCGGGCTATCTAACAGAAGACTATGCTTAAGCAAGGCTCCAAGACCTGTAGCTTTCACACAGCTGTTGTAAAGGGTGAAACAAGATGCTGGCCCAACTGATATGTGGATTTTTGCTTTCTTCTTCAAAGGTGTTGGAATACAGGTCAAAGGTAGAGCTCTTGCTGTACATGGGAGAGGCTCTGGGTTTGACTCCAATCACCATGGAAACAGAAACAAGCAAGCCCACAGTCATACCCAGTGACACAAAATGCCGGGCCAGGACACCAAGCATTAGATAATGCTTAACATCAGGTAGATAATCCATAGATAACAGAAATGCCACAGTATGGGATAGCATCGCAGCAGACAGCCAAGTCTACATGCTCATGAAATAAGTTGATAATCATAGCAGCTTGATAAAATAAGCCATTTGAGCCAAATAACATTAATTTTTAGAATACCCCAAATGGTCATAAAATAGAATTTTGAGCCAACTTAACTGTTAGGAACAAGAGGATAATGTATAGCAATAAACATGAGGGAGGGAAAGCTTGTGCTATATGACCTATGTAAATCGCTTCCATTTGTATGTGTATACACACACACACACAGACACACACACACACACAAACCAGCATGCACAGATTTTGTAGTGCCGGGGATGGAAACCACAGCCTCGTGAATGTTTACCAAGTGATTTACCACTGTACACACCCCATCACCATGTGTAATATACTGGAGTTCACCACGGTCTCCTACCTCCCTGATGAGGCCTCACCCCTGCCCTTTATCCACGTGTTGTGCTTGAGTTTTCAGCATGGCCTCCTACCTCTTTGATAGGGCATTCCTGAGACAGCCGCTCTTGCAGTTCCTTCTGCAGTTCCTTCCTGGTGCCTAGTGACTGCTGGACTCGGAGAAAGTCTGAGAGCTCCTTCAGCCCTGCATCAGTGAAGTACTTAGCAAAATGATCCACACTCTGTCTGTTCACTGGGAAGAGTTCCTGAAGGAAAGAAGGAGATGTGAACTACAAGCTATTCAAATTAGGATGGAATTTTCCTACTACAATCACCTGTGATACCCCGCACTCAGTGATAAGGACTGATCCCCAGAAAAATTATACTCCCAGTATAGTTATTGAGGTGAGCACCTTTTAAAATGAGATGATTTTATAAAGAGGATTGAACAACATAGACGAACTTGTTTCACTCCCTGGAACCATCAATCCCTTTCTCTTTCACTTTAGTCAATAATAGCACAGGACTAAATTTGCTTGACTAAATCAATGTGATAAAAAACTCTGAATAGCATTTGAATTGCTTTTAAATAGAGAAGAAAAAAAATTGAAATCATTAACTAGTCACACTGTTCCCTTAACTGAATTAACAAGTCTCTTTCTGTAAAAATGAAAGGATTGGGAACACAAGGAAAAACAGCACCGACTCCTTCTCCCCAAGGACCTCCATTTTCACCCTCAATCAATGCTGCTCCTTCCTATTCAGAAACAGGGAAATGGGGGTTCTGTTTTCTCCATTGATGATGATGGCTCTCAATTAAGTTCTCAGTGAGACCAATCTAAACTCAGCTCATCAACTGCTCATTTTCTTACATAATTCTGATGGAATTATTATTATTTTTTTTTGTTAAAACAACAAAAAAAGAGCAAAACACCATAGCCGCTTTCATATTTCCATCACTTCATTTCATTTCACCCCACGCAGCTTGGCAGCTGCTCAGTGACACTTAGTCATGATCTAATCCTGTGTGAATTCAGCACCCAACTATGAAATTCAGGCAATTTTCAAAGCTCTCACATTTTTCAAACTGCTGTCAGGTCTAAAAAACAGACTTGTGCTTACATTGCTTAGATCCGCATGCCTGTAGCCAAAGGCTCTGTAACTCTACGGCAGCGGGAAGATACGTTATGGGGCTGCCACCAGGAGAGGAACACAGCAGAAGCTGCTGGGCCAGGTCTTAAATCTCAACCTTCCCCGTATCACCAGCTCTGACTTCCCTTGAGTCATATATTCTGTGTCAAAACAGAGTCAGTGGGAGCATCTATCAAATGTGCGTTCATGTCAAAACAACATTTCTCACCACACTGAGACTTCATTGTTAATATTTACACTATCAAGGGTCTTCCAGATTTAGGGGAAGAGACTGATTTCATTTTATGGAGTGGTCTCCTCCCCTTCCCAGGGAATCAAGCTATATTGGTACTTCCTTCATAAAAATTGTGTAAAATACAAATGTTTCTAAAAAATAAAACAAAATGAAACCTCAACTAACTATCTATCTATCTATCTATCTACCTATCTATCATCTATCTATCTATCTATCCATCCATCCATCCATCCATCCATCCATCCATCCATCTATCACCTCTATATATATCTAACTAGTGTGTTTATACATGTGTAGGTCATAGGACAACTTGTGTGAATCCTCAGATGTGGAAGTCTGGCCCTTTTATATGTGGGTCCCGAGGAATCAAACTCAGTTCATCAGGCTTGGTGGCAGGCACTCCCACCCAGAGAGCCATCTTGCCAGGCCTGAAGTAGAAATGCATCAATAAATTTAGCAGTTGACACAGCTTATATAGCTAGCAGTATTTCAGCATAGTGCTGTTGGCACTAAGGTCGGTCTTGGCCCTGTTACTCAGTGTAGACCCTGAGCACTCTTGTCAAGAAGGACATGACTGTACGGTGCCGTCTGCGGTTATGTTCAGAGTGCATGCTGATCATAATGTTCATTGTTCACTCAGGAAGCAGACGTGGTCTTTAGGATACGTCCTCTCATTACACAGGCCTCCCTTGATTATTGCTTCCCATAATCTGTTGTCCATAGCTTTCGTCTATGTAATTTTCTCTCTACGGTGTTTTGAGTTTTCCTTTTTTGTTTTTGATTTTGAGGAAGTCTCATGAAGGCTTCAAACTGGCTAAGTAGGAAAAGGGCTAACCTCAAACTCATGATTCTCAAGCCTCAGACCCCAATGCTAGGATTGCTTACAGACATGTGCCACCATGACTCCAACTTCACCATTAAAAAAAAAAAAATTATACATGTTCTATTTGTGTGCTGCCTATTCCCTTGCAGTGGGAAGTCTCTGCATAAGGGCAAGGGTCTGTTTACTTTCTTTCAATAATCCCAGTTTCCAGAAATTTCTTCCATGCAATATACCAAAAACACACTCAATGAATAAATAAAAGGAAAAAACCAACTCCACTTTTCCTTTTTCCATGAATGTGGACTAGTTCCTTCCATCCCTTGAGTTGTACAGACTTTCCTTCTTCTGTGACAGTGCTCAATAATGCTAAAGTCACTATTTTTCTCAACAGTTACGTAACATTTTGTTGCATATCTTCACAAAACAAAAATTCCCCCCTTGAGAACGTAACAGACGCCAAGTGTCGCACGTGTTGAGTCAGGAGCTCTCAGGCACCTGCTGCACTTGCATATAACGGGCACCCTGTCCCCACAGCACTGTTGTTATGAGCACTTGGGGGAAATGCCATCTATGCTTCTCATTCCCACAGTACACAGACATACAGACCCACTGACCTAATTAACCAACCTATAGCTATTTAAGAAGCCAGACTTGGAGTCTTTTGTAGCAAGTTGTGATAGATTGTATCTTTGTCCCCAATCACCAACATCCGCTGTCAAAGTGGACCAACACTGTCCCCTCCCCTGCTGCCTGCAGACAGAGGCAGAAGTAGTTCAGTGTTCTACTCTATTTTCAGGTTTGCCAGTGACTTTTTTAAAATTTAAATTTTTATTTATATATGTGCGCATGTGTCGGTGTGTAGATATATGCACATGGGTACAGGTGCCCTTGAAGGCCAGAAGGTGTTGGGAATCTCTGTAAGAGCAGTAGCCTTTCTTAATCATTGAGCCATTTCTCCAGTAGGGCCAATAACTTTGTGTGGCCAATAGAAGGTAGGCTTTAATGTGCCTGAGGGCTTCAGTCCATGACCTGTGTTCCTGTTCTATGCCATGCAGACACAGTGTCCTAAATGAGAGCCAATCCATCAGTCTGGTTCCTGGTATGAAAAGACATATGGAACAGAGCTGTGACTAGACAAGAATCAGCGAACTCATACGTAATGCACACAGGCTCACCTGTGCTAAAAATGCTCTGGTGGGGCTGCCAGGAAAGCTTATTGGGTAAACAGGCTTGATGCAAAGCCCACCAACCTGAGTCTGATCCCCATCACCATTCATAGTGGAAGAACAAATTCTACAAGTTGTCCTGACCCCTATATGTGCACCACAGCATGCGTGACCCCCCCCCCCAATTAAACAAAGAAAGAAAGAAAGGTGATTCAAGGTACCACAAGATACCACAGGTATCCAATTTGTTGAGATTAATGCAATTAAAAATAAACACTAAAACTTCAGTTTTGTAAAAAGTTATCTGATACAAAAGAAAGTATCTGTTGGTCTGGTTTATTACGCTGGTGACTGCAATCAGGAAGGCTTTGAGCATGCTAGCCAAGTCCTGCACCACTGAACTACCACCGCAGCCTGCATGTGAAAGCCTCACTGTTGATAAAATGTTACCACCATGTCAACGAGCTTCCAAATTTGAGGGTTTACATCTCTTATAATTTTTAAAAAAGTGGGTATGACCATATATCTGACAAAGGGCTACTTAAGAGAAAAAGGGTTTAATTTGGCTCACAGTTGGGAAACAGCATGTGGGTAGGAGTGGCTTGGTTCGCAGCGCCAACCAGGAAAGAGAGAAAGGGCATAGTAGCATTAAGCTGCCCCGCCCCTTTTACTCAGTGTAGTGGCACCCCACAGGATGGTCCTTCCAGTGTACAGCACTCGCCCCAGCCCTTACTCCTAAGAAATCCCTCATATACATATAGTAGGCTGTATATAAGATTTAAATGGAATTAGTTTTGCTCTGATAACTACACAGAAATAAAAGGAACATACTCCAGTTCCGCGCAGACCCTGGATGTCACCGGCACGCCAGCACCCCGACAGCAGTCACACACGCAACCATCGATGCAAAAACACTTACGAGCAGCCTCTTGTCTAAGTTGGCTTTTCTCAAGGAAGAGGTAACAGAATTGGCATCTTTCTCCGCCATCCAGGCTTTGAAAAGCTTGACAGCAAATGAGGCTGCAATGCCTGTTGAAAGAAAGTGAGAATGTCATTCCTGTTTACCAGAGACCGCTCGTGGGGAGGTACAAGGCAACATTTCTGACTAGGTTTCCTGAAATGGATAACAGCTAAAAGATTTGATCTGGGACAGAGAAAGAAAAAATAGTCCTGCATGCACAGCTCTCTTCTTACACTACGAACAAACAACTTCATGAGAAAGAACAGGGGATAGTGGCTCATGCCCATGATGCCAGCAACAGGAAGTAGAGGCAGGAGCATTTTACAAGCGCCAGACCGGCATGGTCTATACAGTTTGAAGACAGTCAGGGCTACATGGTGATACCTCACTTATAAAAACAAAGCCAAACACAGGAACAATAACAAAAAGCCAACAAGGGAAATAAAATAATTTTCAAAGCAGGACTCCCGATTCCAATCACGTGTTTATTTATAAATTCACTTACTCATATTTACTGAGTGTGTACGTGTGTGTGCATGGAAGCCCGAGGTCAACATTAGGTGTTGGCTGTTGCTTCTCAGAAGCCATTAATCTTGTTTTCTAAGACAGGGTCCCTTCACTGGCCAGAGGCTTCCCAGTTAAGTCAACTTTATGGGACATCAAGCCCCACGAATCCTCCTGTTTCTGCTCCTCAGCACTAGAATTACAGACATGTACACCAGGTTCGGGTTTCTACATGATTACTGGCTATCGAACTACAATCTGCCTAAAAGGCATTGGAAATTCACTAATCGCAATAACTCAAGGTACCAAAAGTCCATTTGATGGCCTCTAGGAACATAGGCTTGTAAACCTTGATGACATTCAGAGGGATAAAGCAGTACTTAGCAAATTCAGGCTAACTGCTGGAGATGTTCAGAGTAAAAGCTTCTTGACTTACTTTCAGGTATGAACTGTATCAAGACAAAAAAGTGTTATATGGTTAAAAAAAATGACAAGATTGGAGCTCATGTAGATGCCAAGACTACAGCTGGCTAATTGTGCTGTCTGTTCTGTGTTGTCTTTACTAGAAAATGTAACAGACCTGGGAAAACCTCAGGTACTAATCACCAACAAGCCCACTGCATTAATGAAGATGGTAGGAATTATGATACAAAGGATATGAAAGAAGTGCCCAATAAATTCACAGAGAGAAGGCTTCCCCCTCTATTCATCCCTTTCGTGACGTCTTCATTACAGAAGTAAAAATGCTCAGGAAGCCCATGTTTGCTGTGGGAGAGCCCAGGGTGCTTCGTGGGGAAGAGTGTGGCTCTGGAATGGCCCCTGAAATTGAGATGGGGGTTGAAGCTGGACAAGCTGATGAACAGAATGACAATCTGAGAATCTATTTACGATTCAGACTCATAATTTTTTTTTTTTTCTTTTGAGTCAGGGTCTTGCTATGTAGCCTAGGCTGGCCAAGAACACACAATTCTCAGCAACTGTAATGATAGGAGTGTAGTTCTAGCGGCTGCTGATTTGTTAACCGATGCCAGTGAGGATGGATAGTGACTGAAGTGAACTACTGGTGTGTGTGGATGATCACCAACTTTTAAATTTATGCTTCTCTTTTGGAAAAAAAAAGTTAGATAAAAAATCTTGAATTAATACAGCATCAAGGCTGCTTAAATTAAGCACTTCTGCAGTTTTAAAAGTAGTTTATATAGATGTTTAAATGTTAATCAGGAAACCACTCAATCCCTTATCCATGTTTGAATCATGATTACTTCCGAAAATAAACAATCAGTTAACTAGCAGACAGTTTTCCTGTAAACACTTCCAATTTCCAAATTTAAATTTACATTGCATTTCATGATGACTTATGGTGTAGTGGAAATATTTAACTGATATTCCTAAATTGAACGTTCTGTCTAGTGCTGGTTGCATAAGCAGCTGCCAGCATCTTCCTTACTCCTGTCTAAGAGAATTCCTATTGTGGTCAAGCCAGCTGACTTCTGATTTAGCTTCAGCCTCCTCCTTATGCACGACTTCCGTGACCTCAGCAGTCGTCTTGGTGGCAAAGCTCCGGGGCTTGCTGTGCTAAGAGCGACTTTCTGCTGAACATAAGCAAGGAGGCAGGTGCCAAGGCTGATCTGAAGACACTTGCTAATGACCGAGGAAATCACTCTTGGATGAAGTCCATGTTGTGAACGATATTCCTATCCACTCTGAAGTTCACCCTACCATTACGATGGTTATTATTTCAATTAAAAAACATGGGCCACCAAAATAGCTCAGCAGTCGAAGTGCTTGCCATGCAAGCCTAATGGCCTGAGTTCAATCCCTGGGATCTACCTAGAGGTAAGAGATGTGACTCCACAGAGCTGTCCACCCATCAGCACATGGGTGCGCGGCATTAAACACTCGTGTAACACATTACATGCTCAAGAATCTTCTCTTGACTACTTTGTAGGATGATTTTTCTTTCTGTGCTGTTGGAGGTGGAACCTGGGCCTTCATACAGGCTAGGCAAGTACTCAGTCATCGAGCTGTATCCCGAATCCATAGCACCGAGTTTAACGTTATTAGTAGTCCCTAAAATCAATATAACTTTAATACAATTAGGCAATGAAGTAAAAATAAGACTATTCTGTAATCTGTTTTGTAAAAAAAGAAAACAAAGTATACTTGAAATTCAGAGCCAAAAAAAAAAATCTATATTTAAGCCTATCGTTTCTATTAAAGGAGACACAAGTCGGAAAACCTGGATGTTTTTGTAGTTACTTTTCTAGTGACGGGAATGATCTTATTCTCTTAGATGGTTACTAGATAGGAATCGAGCAAAAGGGATCATTTCTTAATCCTTTCCTAGTTAGAAATAAAACATTTAAACATCTAGTTTCTAATGGTAAAGTATGAGGGGAAAAAACATGATGCAGAAACCAAAAAATGTCACAGCAAAGGCATTTTCGTCCCCATTTTACTATAACCAATTTCAAACACAGAAAGAGCTGAATACATTGAGTCATATAACTATCACCCAAATTCTAGAATGGCTATTGTTAAAGATAAAGATTTACTATTTTTACTTTATGAATATATGTGTGTACCTGAGTATGTATATATACATACACACACATATATGTATGTGTGTGTGTGTGCATATGTGTGTGTGCATGTATATATATATATACATATATATATATAGTATAAATTTTACCGTCTTTTTTCTGTGTGTAATGACTAATGATATAAGGTACATGCAGTATCCTGAATTATTTTCAGAAAAATACCTTCAAATATCCCAGTATTAACAATGTACTGATGGTTTCAGAATTGTAAGCCAAACACTGTAGAAAATTTGCATAATGCCACTTGTCTCTTTACTGGTTTTTTTCTTAGCTACAAGCAAACTATAAGCCCATGAACAAAGCTGGGCCTTCCTACACACAGAACTTCCTAGAAGAAACAGATGTTATCACAAAAAGCTCCTTTAATTTATTTTTTTAAGGAAAATAACTGTTTTGTGTTAAATTATAATTTGCATACCATTATCCTCCTACAGGAAAACAGCCCACTTTTGTTTAATCCCACAATCAATTATGGCAGCAGTGCCTGCCAAACTCTTAATACTTTAAAATTTGCACAAGCCTCTCTTTCTGCTGCCAGTCTTGACTCTGAAATTATTCATTGTCTTTTGGACAATGAAAGCCTTTTTAAAAAAGATTATTTTATTATTTATGTGTGTGCTTGTGTATTTATGTATGTCCAAGGTCAGAGTGTAGGACTCCCGGGAGCTGCTGAGACTGGAACCCTGGTCTTCTGCAAGAGCAGCAACTGCTCTTAACCAATAAGCAGTCTCCTCCTGAATGTCTTAGAAATTTGAGTAAAATGAGCATCCAAGAACGGCTCCTGCCAGGTCTTTCTGTTTGTCTATTTTCTTTTGTTTAGGCAGGGTACTGCTATATAGTTCAGGCTGTAGCCCAAGCTGGCCTTGCATCTGTGATGACCATTAGGCTCCAGATAGATTCCACAGATCTAAAGAAGAAACAGTTTAGAAGATGTTTTCTGTTTGGGGGATATTTTGAAAATGATGGGAGTTTTCTGGTTTCTAACATAAAATTGGAGTAACTGGCTGGCATTTTATCTCTAAAAGGCAAAAGGGCCCTACGAAGCACAAAACATCCTGGACAAAAAGTGTTATTCAAACAAAGAGGGCCAGGAGCATCCGAGGAGAAAATGGTTTGGATCTAACTAATCTCAAGGTGTTCACAATCTGCCTAAGATTTTAGTTTGCAAGTGTAATTCAAATGTCAGCATATAAGCATGCACATTTTTCTTCTAATTCCTTATATTAAACACGTGCTTTTTAAACATTATTACTCGGAGGTGCATGTGCACATACACTCTTCCATGAAGGACAGGTTCCTAACTGCTGATAGTCCTCCTTTGCATTTCCACCTTACAAGGACCTAAGCACAATCACCTTCTTTGACCAAGCTGTCGGTGAAGAGACTGGTGAGGATGGTGGCCGGGAGCGTTCCACTGCCCAGCAAGATCCCGGATAGCATGGCCAACTTCGTCTGCTCTGCTTCAGAGAACGCTTTAAGGAAGAGGAGAAGCTGTGGGTCAAACAAAACAAATCATGTCTGTAAATCCAGACACCAAAGCGGGAAGATAGGCATGCAATGAGATCATCTGTCCATGTCTAAGTGGTGAAGTAGATCAGCATGAAGAGCAGTTATTGTACGCTGGAAGCACATGTTCGAACAGAAATGGATACTACAGAAAGGAATGCTCTCTGACACAGTGCTTACCTCTATAAAGAGTCACTATAGCAGCTATAAATAGTCACAAGAAGAGACATTTGGAGAACAGTGTGTATACATAATGCACACTTGGCTATGCACTTGGAAAAGGAGGATACAACACATTTTCTGAAATATACTGACTTTCACACACACCCCATGTTGGGCGATCCCTCCTCACTATAGCTACCATCAAAATTTTATTTTGCAAAGAATTTTTATTGATTTACACGTAAGCGTGCGTCTCTGTGTATATATGGCATGTATATGCCAGTGCCTGGAAAGGTCAGAAGAGGGTGTCAGACCCATGGAAATGGAATTGTTGTAAATCACCTGATGTGAGTGCGGGGAATTGAACTCCAGCATTGGCAAGTGCAGCAAGCATTTGGGAAGATCCCAGCCCTAAGAATATAACTTTTTTACAAAAACAAAACACAGCAGGAAAGAGTCCGTGTGAAGCAACATCTCTGAGGGAGAAAAGGGTTGTTCAAGTTTTTAAAGCGTTCAGAATGAAGCATGTCATTTCTTGGATCACAGTTTGACCACCAGCCTTGGGAAGAAGGCAACGCAAGATACGAGGTAAAGGAATCTCTAAACAGAATGTGAAAAGACTCTTCGCTTTCGGAGCGGGAGATGTGTGGGTCACAATGCTTCAAACCTGAAGAACTTAGAAAGTGAGAGAGCTTAACTCACAAAGCTCGAAACAAGTCAAAAGCAAAGGGGATTTTTTTTCCGTCTTCACAACGAGTTTTAAGGCCTCAGAGCTGTGGGATGTGCTCCTCCTTCCCGGAACTCTGTTCTGCTTTGTGCTGTGACTACATTTTCTCAATCTCATCATTTTTAGGTACGATGCTGAGATTCACTAGGGCAACAAGGACTCGGCTTAATTTTCACCATTCAGCACCAGTGAAACGTTCCTAGTGTTAATACAGGTTTACGTTTACATGTGGGTGATGTGATCCTCTTCCTCGCTCTGTAACTTGCTTAGGACGCATTAACCATTCCTGAGATCAGAAAGATTTCGCCTCAGAGGGATCACGTCACTCTCTAGATACTCATACTAAGAAAACAGAACCAAAGCATTTGGCTTCTGCTCCATGTCTCAACAACCCAAAAAGATGTGACCTCAGACCAGGGAACGAGACTGAGTGTGTACACACACTCACGTACACAAATGCACCTATGTGTGTATCTGTGTGAGGTTTGTTCTAGAGATATAGTACTGTCTCGTTGCCCAGGTTGACCCCCAAGTTTAGGCTCCTACTGCCTTAGATGTTTGGATTTACCTTTTTCATTTCATCTTCAAATGCCTTTTCCAAATATTTGTATCTCCTGATGAGTTTATTGAAGACCTAAACATAAACAGAATCACTGAATTATGCAAACAGTTTTTAAGGCCACAGAAAGAAGGGGTGGAAATTTACCCTCTATCTTCTTAGATCTGCAATAATAAAATTATAAATATGCTGAAACTAAGACATGGGAACTGCGAGCATCTCAAAAGAGGTACCATGACCCCAAGGAAAATAGGATAAAACAAATGTAAGCATAGAAACAGGAACTAGAGAAGCGGATCCAGGGTTGAGAGTGCTTGCTGCCCTTTCAGAGAACTAAGTTCAGTTCCCAGCACCCATGTTGGGTGGCCCAAAAGCTCCTGTAAGTCAGCTCTAGGGGAAAAGAATGCTCTGGCCTCAAGAATACCTCCACTTGTGCATATACTTTCACACAAACACATAATTTAAAACAAACTAAAAAAATTAAAGGAAAAAAAGAATAGAAACACGCAGAGAATAAATAAATAAATGCTGGTGAAAATAAAATAGAATCTTTAATCTTCCAGATGTAGAGGATGAAAATGTCTGAAACAAAAGGGTGACAGATATAACCACTCAGGTAATGGTGAGGCTGGGAGAGCACCGTTCAGGACACATCACTCTCCAGGTAGATCACAAATGTGTTTTTGGTGGACGAGTAAATAACATAAAATAACATAATCTACTTAGGTATAAGGATCTACAGGACCCACAACCCCCGTAGAACCCTAAAGCAGAGTTTGCTTCTCTGTCCTGAGACTACACCATTCTGTATGTGAAACAGGGATCTTTAAATACCGATTACCCTTAGTAACCATGGAAACATCTGAACCCAGTTGCTTTCTCTAATGTCCACACACATACTTTTATAATTCTGGTGTGTTTAGTCTTAGAGGAAGAACTAAGAGGAACTAAGAATAACTAAGGGGAACAAAAACAATTGCCTAAAATCTCCTCAGGAGAAAGTATCCGTCACCATACTATTAAAGTATTTGCTGGATTCAAGATGGTGGCAGGGCAGCGAGCAGAGTCGTCAGGGTTGGAACAGCTGCTCCGACCCTACTCAAGACGTCCACAGCCTTTCACGTGTTTGTGGAATGGGAGATGCTACATCGGCACCTGGTCCAGCAGAAGAAAAACTGAGAATCCAGAGTGGTTGGAAAGACACAGTGGCAGTGAAAGACCTGCATGGCGGAATGGGACGGCGCTTCTGGCCTGCACAGCTCAGAATAGGCAAGCCGGGAGGAGTCTGGTGGAACAGCACCTCCACAGGACCGGCCTTTGGTGCCCTGTCACTGCCTGCAAGGCGGAGGCTCCCACGCGGCCCACAGGTTCTGATTCAGTCTGCAGATACTGCCCGCTAACCTGAGGGTCCCACCAGTGGCATGGAGGAATGAGCAGGGAGAAGAGTCAGGAATGGAAAAGCGAGGCAGAAACCACAACAGAGAGATCTGGGAGTGGGCCTGCCAGGCACCATAGCTATCTGAAAGGCGCGGGCCTCCACTTAACCCGGGGGTGTTGCCCCAGACATGGAAGAGGCAGGCTGTGAGTGGGTCTGGGATGGACGATCAGAGCTAAGGACAGAACTCAAGATGGCAGTGGGCAGTAAGCAAAATCTGACGGGACTCTGGCCACTGCAATATGGACCCCACTTAGGTCGCCCCCAGCTCCTCATGTTTTTGTGGTCCTGGAGAACTGCACAAGTGCGTGGCCAGGTGGCAGGAACTTTGTGAATTACAAGTGGTTGGAAAGATGTGGGGTCTGTAGCACACCTGGAAGGTTAGACTGAGAGAGGATTGTGGGGTGAGCGGAGAGGCTTGACCTGCATGGTGGACACTGAACTGGAGACACAGTCACCAACAAGATGGAAGACAAGGGAGCTAGGCATCCCTGAGAAGGAAGGTTGCTTGGGACGCCATGACACTGGACCCATAAACTGGCTGCCCTATAGCGACCTGCTAGGATGGAGCGGCCACTCTGAGAATGGAGCACCCACACTGTGAAGTGAGGCAGACCTGAGGACCTGGCAGACTGGACTGGTGGTGAGTGCCACACCACCAGACCATCCTAGGCTCTCCACTGCCTGCTAGGTCAGTTCTAGTGCTCCCATGGCCACAGCTGCCATTTGTATTGCTCTCCCTGATGGGTGGAGGAGAGCATGCGCTGAGGTGCCACCAGGGGTTGCAGGGACAAAGACCAGGCAATGAGGGCAGGGTGGGATGCAGCAGTCTGGAGATGGACCAGGTCCCACCCCGAAACTAACTGCCAAACCACAGGATCGCCCCGCCCCAGAGCAATGACAGAATAGCCCAGCTGAAGAGTGTCTCATCTCCTGGACTGGGTATCCACACAAGAGACCTGTCTGTCCTCTGGTGACCAACAGACCTTTTGGCTTCTCCACCACTCTCCAGGCCATTTCTACCACTCCTGAGGCTGCTATGCATAGTGCTCTACCTGATAAGGAGGCTGGGGGGGGAGGGGACACACACACGGACTATGGTGTTACCCAAGGGTTGCAAGCACAAAGACAAGGTGGCAGAACAGACAGTAATAAGGATGATAAGGGCTGCGTGCAACAATCGGAGCTCAAGCAAGTCCTGACCCTGTTCACTCTGCCACACCTTGTGATCACCCAGATCCTGAGCAACAGCAAGATGTCCCAGCTGAAGAATATTCCATACTGGGGGTTGGGTCTTCTCCTTTTGAAAAGGACCTTAGAAACATCAAAATGCTCATGTGGACCAGAACAATTAGAGATCTGTCTGCGTTGCTGATACCATTGGAGTCCATTGGGTGCTTGAGCCTGGCTCCATGGGCACTTGCTCTGCTGGGCTGTTTGGTGTCTGCATGAAGTTAAGGTGCCTGCCTGAAGTCCGGGTACCTATGTGACATCTGGATGCCTGTGATATGCCCAGATGCCTGCAGGAGGACCAGATCCCTGTGGGAAAGTCAGATGTATGCAGTAGGCCCAGGTGACTATGTGAGATGTCTGTATGTCTGTGGGTAGGTTGAGTGTCAGTGTGATGCCCAGGTGTCTGTTGGGTTCCCTGGAGCTTGTGGAATGACCTGGTGCCTGCAGGAGGTCTGGGTGCCTATGTGATGCCTGAGCATCTGTGGGATTCCCGGGAACTTGCCGGGAGTCCTGGTGCCTGTAGAATGCCTGTAATGCCCTGGTGCCTGTGGGGTAGATAGCCAGGTGCCTGTGGGAGGCCCTGGTGCCCACAGATCCTGGGGCCTGCAGGATGTCCTGTGCCTGTGGGCTGTCAGGATGCCTATGGGAGGCCCTGATGCCTGCAGGATGTCTGAGGACCGGTGGGATGCCTTGGTGCTCACAGGATATTGAGGTATCTGCTCAGTGTCCTGGGTGCCTAGGCAATGTCTGGATACTCGCGGACTTGTTCAGTGGGACCCGCTATCAGGTCAAATTTCATCTTGGACTAGTATGGGCCTGTTGAATATCTACCATTGGAGCAGCCTGCTGCCTCCAGGAACCGAGGTGATACCACATTAGCTTCTTAATTTTCTTTTAATTTAACTTTTTTTGAGGGCACAGGGGTGGGAGGAGGGAACAGGGAGAAATGGGACGAAGGTGTGATTGAGATTCATTTCTTTGGTCTTTTAAAAAGCTATCCCTCTTTCTGTGTGTGGGGGTGGGCAAGTACCACACCACCCATGTGGAGCAGAAGCTTTTGAGAATTGGCTTTCTCCTTCTGCTCTGTGGGTCCAGGGGACTGAGATCATCAGGCTTGGTGGCAGTCATCTCTACCTACTGATCACCTCACATGCCCAGAATATACCTCAAATACTCGTATTCAAGATGAAAAATGAAAATCACTTGCTAAAACAAACCCCCAACTAAGATACGCTGAAATGGAAAACTATTGTTTTTTTTCACATTTATAGGAACAGTTGTCCTTTATTGACTTCCAGGTTTTTTTTAGAAATCTACCTTTTCATTAGAATTCAAATCATGATTTGCAGTAATTTGACGGTGAAAAATCTATGGGGAAAGACCCATCGCTATTATATGGTACACTATGAACTGCTATCAGGTATCAATGAAATCAGACTTAGAAACCATGCTCCTTTATCTGTACTGGTACAGGAAGCAGGAGCATCAGGAGTTTGAAGTCAGCCTGGACAATATGAGACCCAGTTCCCAAACCCCAAAAAGATGAGCAATGAGCTGAGCAATTTATTTACGCCTATGCTTTCTCAGAATATTTACAGCTCTTACATATACAGTAGCAACACAGACACCTAGAAGACGGATTCGTGTCTGAGCCAGTTGATCCTTTCTGCTCAATCTTTTGTTCCATTTAAAAATACTTCTTTCTATTTTGATTATGAGGCTTTATGCACGCTATGCAAATGCATGTTCCCCACTGAGCCGCACTGCCAGCCTGCAGCTGACTTAAAGAATCCATATAGAATCAGAATAGGAATGGTGGGCCTGGCTAGCTGCATTTGCAGGTATATACTTCCCAATCTATCACTCACGCCTTAAAACTCCTTTTTTTTTACCAAGCTACTGTGGACAAACTTACACTCCATAATTGTACTTCATATTTCCCTAAGAACCAGTGAGTTTGAACATAGCTGCACACATAACAGGGACTTGTTTCTTCTCCTTTGAAATGTCTACATGAATCTTTACCTAGAAAAGATATGAATTTCTTATAGGTTTTTATGCCATACAAGTATCTGTTTACCTCTCACTCATTTTTGAGACTGGGTCTAATGGAACCCAAGCTTGTCTCCAGCTCACTATGTAGCTGAGGATGGCTTTGAACTTCTGATCTGCCGACCTCCACTGCCGGAGTGCAGCATCACATCTAGTTTATGTAGTGCTGGGGGATCAGACCCGGGCTCTGCACATGCCCGGCAAGCAGGCTATTAGCTGAATTACAGTCCTAGCCCCTTCTTACTCTTTATGACTTTTTAAAAATTGACTTATTTTATTTTTGTGTATTGGTATTTGTGTCTGTTTTGGTATCTTTTGTATTGCCTGTACGCATGTCTATAAATCATGTTCATGCCTGGTGCCACAGAGGCTGTAGCCAATTTACACTCTAAGAGACAGCTGCAGTGGGCACCAGAAGCCTTGCAGGTGAGGGGTAAAGGCATTATGGTTTCTGGTAAAGTTAATGCAACCATGTATTTTTTCACACTTAAGAGTTATCTAGCACTGTTATTTGGGGGTTCTCTCCCCTTCGTTTTTGTTCAGGTGCTTCTGTTCCAAACAACGGTCTCAGTACCAGACTCTACCTGAGCATAGTTTCGGATGGTTTCATGATCTTCATTTGCTGAAAACACACAGTGGTTGGTCATCTTGGTCTTGTCGCCATCATCTATGCGTGTTCCTCCAGGGGCTGAAAAGACAAGTTATTACAGTTAGGACAGTGCTGAAGGACAATGCCAAAACAGCAAGAAAGCATCCAGGGAAACACTGAGAGCAGATGTAAAAATGAATCAGAATAAATGTCACAGGATGCACATGTGTAAATAAAGACAGGTCACGATGCATTTGTTTCCAGTACAATCCAAATAAGTTGCTCCACATCATATACTGACCACACCTGTTCATGGTCCTACCTTCATGAGATCCTATCATTATAAACTTAGCTCTTTCCAAAGTGGGTACTCACTCAATCGTGAAAACAAACTTCTATGGACCTCGTTCACCTAACAGTGGGATTACACAGATTCAGCTTTTTTTTTTTTTTTTAAAGCTTTATTATTTTAAATTACTTATATATGTGTCTGTGCACAAGTGAGCACTGGCGATCATGGGGGGTAGAAGAGGATGTCAGTCCCCTGAGGTTGAAGTTACAGGCAGCTGTACACATGGGTGCAGGGAACCAAACTCGAGTCCTGTGCAAGGGCAGTATATGTTCTTAATTACTGAGCCTCTCTTGGCCTAGGATCCAACTCTTACGGGTGGCCAGTCTGGCGGTAGTGGGTTATCAGTGCTAACTATGCTATCAACCATATCATATCACAAAAACCAACTTTCACGGATCTTTTACACTTTTACTAGGGTGTAGAAATATTTCTAAAACTGTTTCCTCTTTCACTAGCTTAATTTCCCCTATGTGGCTAAGAAGCTGTACTGAATCCTTGAACTCATACTTAGTCATGTAGCAGCTGCACCGGCTAGAACAGGATTTTATTCTCTTATTTGTTTTGCTAGTAGACTAAACGGACTAGAACAAAAGAGTGCTTTTTTATTTAAGTTCAAATTCCCATGTTCCGTTAAGTCCCGACAATGACTACTATAAGCACTGATTGATTACAAGGACAGAATCAGAGAACTGGACATTTCTGCTTTTCAGTTTATTTCATTTGTCAGGATTGGTTTGAGTGGCCTGCGTTAGAGCGATACCTCTCCTAAACTTATATAAGGGCTTGAAGCACACATTTTTACACTTGCCGCTGTGCTACGCACCGTGTGCTCTGCAACAATGAAAAGACCAATGTTGTTATGTACGTATCAGTCACTACTCAAATGTATTTGGGACGACATCTCAGACATTGGATGAAAAAGGCCACACGTAGCCACTTTCGTTGTTAGACACAAGCAAATGAAAATTCCTTAGCTCTTCCAGGGGGCTTTAGACTTGAGCAAATAGTTTTGTAAGTGAATTAGTTTTAGAGAAGTCAGCTCCTGCAGGGATCCATTTTCTTTAAATTAACTTATGCACCCAATTTAATTAGCCCCTTCTAACGAACACAACCACCTGGAACAAAATTATATTAAGAAGACAATCTTCTCAAACCTCTGAAATAATTATTTCTTCATGGTAAACATTACGGAACTGGAAAGTCTGACTTTGAAATTCCAGACTTTTGCCTGAGGAGGTAACTAACAGTTCTAAAAACTGCACTTATCCACACAATAGATATATTGGTCATATGTTGATGATATACTTGCATTGCAGATGGTTTTTCATAATATTAGAAGTGTTAAGTGTCAATTCTAAGTTTTGGAACACTGCTACTTTTCAAGATAGTAGTAGTAAAAGACAAAGTATCCATTGTAACCCCTTTTTCTCTAGACAGAGATTAAAAAAAAAGAAAGAAAAATATTCTTTGAAGAAATGAAAAGCCAAAAACAATAGGGAAACTTTGGGTATGAAGGAAATTCCTGTAGAACTGGTCATTTAACAAAGGACTCATGTTAAAGGAAGGTACTTGCTGTACACCATAAATCTGGATTCGGAAGCATCTGGGTTGTATAACCTGGACTAAGCTGTGCTAAACATTTTGCCCTACTTTACTGTTGTATACATTGGTGCAGTGTGAAGATGAAGTCTGGACTACAAAGCTAAATTGGCTATTGATTGTAAATAAGCCCTCAAGATAACCAATGCACCACGTGCAGACACTTGGGTGCGTTTATGGGGCAGGAGGAGAAGACTGAAAAGAGTGTCGGGAAGGAATCTCTAGCAATCTTTTAAGAGGGAAGGCTTAAGAGCACACCTGGAGGCCACTGGCAACCTACAACACACAGCTGTAGTGATACGAGAACTTGATTTGCCTAGGAACTGGGCTGCCCACATGAGTAGTTAAGATAACAAGGTCCACAGGACTGACCAGTGCAGCAATGTGACGATGTACTTGCTCACCATTATTGCTGCAGAGTTGCCAGTGTATTGATAAAATATATGACAAGTTAATGCTAAAAGTCGTATTAGGAAATGCTCTATTTTATTATTAGTTTAAAAATATCAGTTGTAAGTTTAATTGACAAAGATCTAAAGAATATAGATGTAAGTGGAGACTCATGATTTACAGCAAAATGTAAACTAAAACATTCCCTTGACTGTTGGGATCTTACGTATCTCCATCCTTTAATCTCTTTGTGCTCTGCTAACTACATAGAGCAGGACACAGGAAAATATGTCCACAAACAGTGGAATGCAATGCTAACATCGCTAGGCAGTAACTCTTGAAATCACCCCAAATATAATACTCATGGAGGTGATAGGCAGAATACGTTGCTTAGGAAACACAAATTAACACGTGTAGTACCACATGCATACAATATTACTCAGTTCTCAAAAATGTGTGAGCTGAGAGATTTCTAGAAGGGAATCAACCAAAATATTATCAATGGCTATTTCTGGGTATTGGGATTTAACACACACTGTGTAGCTTTCTTGAATTCTTCAGCGATGAGTGAATTGTGTAAGGGGTAACACAAAATTAACTCAGTATGTAACGAGAGTCAACAATGCAGAACAAGGCCTGGTGGTGTGTAGGGCCACGTTCCACATCAGAGCATGTGAAACGGAGGGTTCTGAGGAGGCTCTACCTCAAAATGGAGGAATGTATTCACCCTGTCTCAAGGCAGATTGGCTGACACCTGGGATGGCACTTTGCATTATGTTGGGGGTCTTATCAGAACATCAGCACAGTTGGCCCCCAACTTGGGAGTGTCTGTAACAGTTAAAATTATGTAACTGAGCCACACATGTGCAGCACCTATGGAGGCCAGAAGAGGGCATTGGGTCTCATGAATCTGATGATACAGGTGATTGTGAGTCACCACGTGGGTGCTGAGAATTAAATCTAAGTCCTTTAGAAGAGCAGCCAGTGCTCTCTAACGGCTGAGTCATCTCCAGACCCAGACATCCTTAAATAACTGCAAATCAAGAAAACTGACTACTTCATATGACATACAGCTACCACAGAAGCCAATGTTAAGAACTAAGATCTAAAGGGGCTGGGGAGCTAGTTCATTTGTTATAAGGACCAGAACTTAGATTCTGAGAACCTACATAAAAAGTGCAGAAGGCAGGAACATGGGACATGGGATTCCCTAGAGCAAGCTGGCTAGCAGAGTAGCAATGTTAGCAAGCGGTGGGTTTGATTGAGAGTCCTCCACTCATTGAATAATATGGAAGAGCTATTAGATAATTCCTAACATCAATGTTGGGCTTCCACATGCATGTCTGTGCAGAGGGAAAAAACAAAGAACTGCCATTTGCTACCTGGGTTCAGTAAGTACACGGGAAGGATCTAAGAAGACATATACAAATACACAAAGCCCCAGCCTTCTCTAGACACTTGCGGATTAGAGACACATAAAGTAGTTGGCTTTTGGCTGTAGCGACTGTGTCCTAATGTCAACAGAAATTCTCAGTCCTACGCTCTAAGAACTAGTAATTAAACCTACGTTAATACCATTCTAAATTATAATCTAGGTAAAAATTATAGATTCTTTTACCAAATGTAATTAATGTAAGCTTCCAAGGATTCTATCTTAAGAGGACAGGTGATAACAGAATTGAAATACATATATACTATAAGAAAATGCTAAGTCATATGGCTTACCAAGCATGCTGCCAGCCACCAGGATGTCAAAGAGTGTATCTGCATAGCGACGATAATCTAATCGCGAGCCAGTAGAATCCAAAAATTTGGCTACAGCTTCAAGGTCATCACCAGCTTCATTAAGCCCCTGGACAAGTGTATCCCTGAAGACCGTGGGTTCGAATTTCTCTTTTTCATCTGAAATAAATAAAAAAATGTATAAGACGATTCCTTGATGTTGTTCGTGTGTGTGTGTGTGTGTGTATGTGTGTATATGTGTGTATGTGTGTGTGTATACGTGTGTATGTGTGTGTGTATATGTATATGTGTGTGTGTGTGTATCTGTGTGTGTGTATGTATCTGTGTGTGTGTGTGTGTATGTCCCCATATATTCCTGAAGGAAACTGGCCATATGGATTTTCATGTTCTAAAATCCCTGTTTCAATATTTATTCAAGCAAATTGATGAATAGTTCTGTACAATAAGGCCAGCAAATATTTGAAGTATCTAACATATAATAACATAAATGACTGTTCATTTATGCCATTTGTAGTCTTGGCTAATATATGTACTCTATTAGGTCTAACCATGGGAGGAAAAAAAAATGAACTGTAACAACTAAAACTTAATTTATTTTGTCTAAGATAAAGAAATGAAGTAGAGAATCACTGAAGACTGTAGAAGGTGAAAATGAACGGGACTGAGATGGAGGAAATGCAAAAGGAAAGCTCTTTTACAAGATAAATTACTCTAGAGCACATGAACGCTGAATATGAACATGGTAAGCTACATGTGTGACGTGTAGCACAGCACAGGTACTGTTTTCTGTCCTCCTCTTGACATTCAGTTTGGAGGATCCCAAAGATGTTTTCTGTGTGTACATGGATATTATATCTATTCATATTTTAACAGAAACCAAAACATAACACTTACTTATTCAATGAATAAGACAGTGAGATACTTTTTCAGAGTCCTGCAATATCTTTAATGGATTCTTCTAGCTACTGCTGCTGCAATTCTAGATATTACTTCTAGATATTATTGCAATATCATACATCCTCTAGACTCTGAAAAACTGTACTGAGAACTCATAGGAATATCCAAAAGAGGTAAATAATGATTTGGTGTTATGACTAAGCACAGTTTTGATTTTGTAGATCATCAGAAAGGGCTAAATAGACTTAAGGGAAAACATTTATTATACAGTTGTCTCCAGTACATACTGATGAGGCAGACATAGAATAATGCAAAGGGACACATTGAAAGGCATCATGAGCTAATGTGATGAACTATACCCACGAACACTGAGATATGGCATGGTGTAGCTAGGAGGGAAGGAATGAGAAATGATAGAAAACCGAAAAACTCAAGGGGAGAACTAAAAGAGAAGGCTGAAAACTATCTGTCAGAAACTAGAAGAAGAGCTGAACAATCTAGGAAATCTTAGTCAAAAGATAAGGAAGAAAACAGTAATCAAACACCAAAATAGTATGTAAAAATAGTATAGCAAACCTCTAGCTCAATGGAAATATTTCTTAAATTACCAGAAAAGTTTCTAAAGAATTGAATATGAGTTTTCAGCAGAAGATGATGTGAATACACCACACTTAAACTGGACCCACATAAGGTACATTTATTCTCATGAAATTTAGAACAGCAGAAGCAAAACAACTGTCTGCAGTTTTTAGGGCAAAGCAAACCAAAACAAAGTCACACATAGTATCAAGGAAAAGAATCACGCAAATTGTTTAATAAGTCATGAACAACTCTGGTTCAGAAACTAGTATCTTCAAAAATTTGGCTAAAAACAATTTCTAACCCAGAGCTCCAATGTTCAGCCAAACTATTATTCTTCAAGGACAAGAGCAAAGTGAGGATGTATTGAAACTTTGTCTTGAAATTCCAAGACTCAAAAGTAGGAAGGAACTATAGGCTAATTCATGAGATCCTAAAAACAAAAGAAACACACACACACACACACACACACACACACACACACACACACACACACGAGAAGGAAATAGCATTCATGCAGACAGTGGATAGTCCAGCTTTACAGTGAGAGCCGAAGGCTGCTAAACACAGGCAACCTGACCGGGAAAGCTTTTCAGTATGATAAAATGTGAGGGTAAATGGAACATATGTACCACCCTCCACCCTCCAAAGGCTCTGAGTTCACTGTGGAAGAGGCGGTGGAAAGAGCTTAAGAGCCTAAGGCAGTGGGCAATTATAAGAAAGCAATTTCTTTTGGACACAACAGAACAGATGTACATACGAACTTAACAGTGGCTGTGACATCACAGATAAGACCCACACACACGTCAAGAGAAGAATCCCAGCATGGAGAGGGAGGTAGGCACAAAGTTCTACCCCTGGCTGAGGAATTGCTGCCAATTATCAGCTGCTGGGAGAGGAAGGGTCATTTTCTCGAAAAGTATAGCCCCATAAGCCTTCCATAATCTAGTGCAAGGCCACATGTCCCAGAACATCTGGGCAGCACAAACTATTCTTGAGGGGTTTAAAATAAAATACACACAAAGGTTGTGTGGGGATGGAGGCAAAGGGAATATGATCGAAATAAGCTATATGAAATTCTCAAAGAACTACTAAAGAAAATGAGATGCATTCATGATACAAGAATTCCTTCAATCATTGGACCATCATTGCTATCAATTCCTTTATATAACAATGGAAAAGTAAAGGTTGCATAGTTTTAAGCCATACGAAATGAAGTCAAAATAAGAAAACTACTGAATTAATTTAACCACAAGATCACACAATGATACTTACAGAAAGAAAAGCAACCAAGTACAAGTTGTGCTGTGAAGATTGTGTCCACAGTTAGAGGAGAGGGAAGGACAGGAGGCATGCAGGTGAGTGGAGACAGTCAGAGAGAGCTGAATCCTCTGCTTCCATGGTAGGGGGGGCGAACATTTAATTACACACACACACACAACCCCAACCCAACATCAACAAAAACAAGAGATAGCCACAAGAAAACGGGATCTGGTTTACATCAGAAGTATCAGTTGGAAAGGTCAAAATAAGCCCCGCTGCTGTACACCTCATAGAGCCGTGAGTTTAAATTATATACTTGCATAATGTTGGTATCATTAAAACTGTCTAGCTTGTACAGAATGGATACTTGTAGCTAGCTGTCTAACCTAAGAATGGGTAATATGTAGTTAACATCACTTATACCAACATCAGAACCAGAGTACTAGTCAGAGTCATGATGTGTGTGTGTGTGTGTGTGCATGTGTGTGCGTGTGTGTGAGAGAGAAAGAGGACATAAAGACATATATAGATTAATAGCAACAGTGTTCACTGTAAAACAAGAGATAAGACTCTTTGATGTCATAACAAGAACATTATGTAGCCCCAACATGAAAATGGAAACAGCAGAAAAAATATATTTAGAGTGTTGTTGTGTAGAGGGGGAGGGGCTAGAAGGACAAAATACATAGGCTGTAGGGTGGAGAAGTCATAGCTCTGAGCCAGAGGAACCTACTGGCCAGCAGAGGAAACAACATTCCATTCAGAATCTAACCAAAGTTAGAATCTAACCAAAATCTCTTCTCTCTCAAGAGACAGATGTTTTCTTCCTCATAATAAGAAAAACACAGGAAATAAGAAGATCCTAGTTCATTTATTAAGTCTGTCATTGACTCTGAGTGAAACTATTCTCACAATGGTACTTCAGTATGGTTGGATGCTGACTGTGGTGGTAGATCAGATTCTGAGAAGGAAAACTCCAGTTGTGCAAAAGGTCCACACAGAAATTAATTATTTTTAGCTACAGAACCAAAACCTTGCGTTTATAAGAAGGCCGTCATCTCTCAGCATATTCCCAAAGGAACTGCCAAGGGAAAGGCAGGATAAGAGGGACAGCTCAACATGACTAAGGTATGAGTGTGATGTCAATGTTCACTGTCACTGTGCCAAAATTTGGAATCATCTGAGATGGTCTCCGGGGAATCTCCGTGAAACATTTCCTTCTGCATGTCTTCAACTCTCTCTTCTGGCTGTGGATATAATGTGACCAGCTGCTTTAATCCACAGATGCCGTCACTTCCACACCATGATGGACTATACCCCTTCAACTATGAGCAGAGTAAATCCTTTCTCCCTTAAGTTGCTCATGGCAATAAGAAACAATGACAGTGAGAAACAGAGCGTTAGGATAAACGATCACTAAGCTCAGAAATCCTAAGTTAGGGTGGTATACAAAACTAGTGGCTCTTTTCACGGTGAAAAGTCTCTCCTGTTCATCATCTCCGCCAAGAGCTGTAGCTTACTGGTAGAATACTCGCCTCACATGAGCATGCCAGGTTGAATCACTAGCACAGAGGCTGAAGCAGGAGGATTAAGGTTAAGTTCAAAGCCAGCTGGGGCTGCAGAGTGAATTCTAGGCCAGCCTGGGTTACAAGGTGAAATCCTGTCTGAAAAGCAAAAGCAAACACACCAAAAAAGAGGAACAGATTGCTAAACAAGAAAAGGTCAGCAGCATTGGTATTTCCAGTAGTTCTTCGCTTCCTTTGAGATCAGTAAACAATTCATCTTATTTTCCTGAAATATTATTGTATTAGGTTTTAGTTTATTTTTATATACAAACACAGAATTGTGTAAAAATAATATTAAATATTATATGACATATAACTATGCAAAACTATATTTTGCACAAAATATTAACTGCAAAGCTGACAATTCATAAAATTATGTGAGATGAAATATAAAATCATGTTTTAAATACCCTACATAGAGGATAGCTGACATAAACTTTTACTTTAAAAAGGTGTTTTCTGAGCCTGGAGAGATGGCTCAGCCGTTAAGAGCACCGATTGCTCTTCCAGAGGTCCTGAATTCAATTCCCAGCAACCACACAGTAGCTCACAACCATCAGTAATGGGATCAAATGCCCTCTTCTGGTATGCAGGTGCATCCTGAAGATAGAGCACTCATATAAATAAAATAAATCTTAAAAAAAAAAAGTTTACAAAAAAGGCACTTTCACAAATGGAAGTTTTATTGCTCCTCATTACCCTGGGTCTACTACTGTCCTACTCACAGCGGGAATGAGTGACTGCCCCATGCACTTCAAGGGCCAGTACAGCACTAGATTTAATCTTTCAAGTTTCTGCAACACTTTTCTCTTAGCATTACTACCTCTGTCGTGTATTTTCTCGGAAGCCAAAACAGGAAACTAAAATACCAACAATGATGTCAAAAAGTAAAGTCTGTAAAAAGTAGACAAGCTTATCAGTTGTCTTCATTTTGCCCCTAAAGGGCACAGCTCAGGTAGGAGATAAAAGCCATCTAACACCAAACACAAAAAAACCCAATTCCACAGCTGCACCGCAGAATAAAGGCTATTAAGAGTTCCAGTGTACTTGTAAGAAGAAGTACGGAATTATTCAAACCCTCCCCAATTCTAGTAATTTGATTAGAACATTAAGCACGCACACACACACACACACATACACACACACCATCACCTACCCCTTTTCCGGGTTTTGAACCGCTGGCCTGTTAGTACTGGCTTCTGATGCTTATTCATAAAATTACTGAAAAAGAAAACAAAGTTTATGTACTTTAAATTAGCAGTCCAAATAAACCTATGTAGATAATGGTGCATATTCAACATCAACCATGCGTGAATATGGCTTTTAAACTACTGGATTAGGAAAATGTGGAAGCTTACCAAAAACCACTTTTGGCAATGGCTGGGAAACGACCACCTGCATCGACTTCGGCCAAAGTTAGAATTCATGCCATGCTTTTAAGGAGCATATGGTGAGCATCCACTGATACACGTACTTACCCTGTAGTCCAACAACTGCTTTACCAGTGCTATCCTACAGTTACATCCACACACCCAGGCAAATATACATGTATGTGGAAGGACAGCTGCAGCATTCAGCATGGGTCTAGTTAGATAAATTACAGGTTAACCACCGCACGGCCCACTGTGTAGCCCTATAAAGCATGAATTATATCCAACTGGGCTGCCTCTCAGGTTCCGACCCCATCTCTGGAGACGAAAGCATATTAAATCCCCATTTCTTCCCGTCACATCCTGGGCTGCGACCTCACCGTCCTCTGCTTTTGCTCCAAAAGACGAGATGACGTCCAATTGCTGAGGCCACGTACTGGCCTCCTCAGGCAGGCGCCCGTTCCTGTGGCTTACTCTCTGCACACACTCAAAAGCCTCCTCTGCAGAGGACGTCCTGACTAACCAACGTGCCCCTGCCTTGTGCTCACGCTGGCTAGCGTTCTCCTCCTCCAGCCTTTAGCATTACCGGTCATTTTCTTGTCAACTGACTGCGGTCTGTTTCCCCCTTGAGTGTGTAACCTCAATGAGATTGGGAACAATTTTCTATCTTTAACACCTAAAAATAAGCAATGTATAAGCACTTAAATACTTAACTGGTAAGCTGCTGTGCTGACATGGAGTAACAATTCAATTGTTAATAGGAAAAAAATTCCATTAAAGAATATAAAGTGTAACTTATTTTACTTAAAAAGGGGTTAAATGTAATATGTTCCTTTTCTGTGTAAGAAAAATTGAAGTACTGACATTTAAAATTTTTCCTTTAAGACCTTTGATCAATTAATAGCCCTTTGGCATGAATATACACCAAAAATATCTGGATTGCTTAAATTCTAGAAGCCAAGTAAGATAATATGTGTGACTTAAGCAAGTTACTTCATTTATCATCTACCATTTTAAAAAATGTGACTTGAAGTTGGTCCTGGTGGCACAGGCCTGGAACCCCAATTATTTGGGGCTGGGGCAGGAGGGTTTCAAGTTTAAGTCCTGCTTGGGTTATAGAAAAAAAGTTCAAGGCCAGCCAGGGCAACTAAAAGAGACCCCGTCTCAGAATGAACGAAGGGGGCATAGCGCAGTGGTGGGTACTTACTTAGCAAGCATGAAGCCTTATATCCAATCTTCAGTTCTACAAAAGCATTTTTAGAAACTGTGATCTGAAGATGTCTAGATTCTGTAATCACACCATTAAATAATCAAGAAAAGCTGCAGTACTCAAGCAATTATTATTTACTTCCCCAAGTTTAAAAGAATCATTAGCAATATGAAAAATGATGATTCAGTTTATAAAATATATTTTTCCTTCCCAGGGATGGGGCATTTGCTTGGCGGTAGAACACTTGTCTGGCATGCTCTAGGTCTTAGGTTCCATTCTCAGAACCACCAAAGCAAAACAAAAACAAAAATCCCCTTACCACCAAGAACTTTAGTTACTGAAGAAGTGAAACTAACTGAATAAAGCCACAGATGCAAAACGTAATTTATTTTACCACTGGAGTTGAGTTTTTAACAATTTCACACAGTGAAAGGAACAAAAATGACTAGTCTAAAGAAGACTTGAGGAGGAAGTGTAAACACTTAAGTTACAGCCCTAGAATCCTCATCGGTGCCATTTCACTTGATGGATGTAGGCAAAGTAGCATCTAAATATGGATTACTTACCTCCCAGGACAACAAAACACCCATGATTTCAAGTCTCATGATGAAATTTAGTACAAAATAAAGTACAAAAATGAAATTCTGTGTTAAAATGTTTTTATTTTATAAATATTTGGAAAAATTCAAGTGTGAGCTTTCTCTCGAAGTTTTATTTTTGATCCAGAATACAAATTCTCAGAATTCACTAATTAATGCCGCCTTTGCACCCTATTCTCATTTTTTTTTCATTGGAGAATTGCCACAAAACACACTCAATCTTTAAAGCTTTAGCTTTTATATCAACTTCACTTCTAAACGCTGCAGTTTTTCTTCATGACCTGGTAATTATTGTCAACACCATCAATATAGTCTATGTGGAGAACAAATGAGCGACACATAAACATATACATGAATGTAAAGATTTATAAACACCACCCAAATTTGAAACAGACAAAACCTGTCTCCCGAAGTCAGAGACTGAACGAAGACACTCTGGTCACCAAGAGTATCTGTCCCTCGGCTGTTACTATTTGCAGAGGCACACCTCCCTCTAATTTTAGCTCTTCGCACTACCCTATAATCTGCTCCAGTAAGGGTCAGCCTTTATAAGGTCCTCATTGAGCTCTTATGAAAATCCCAGCCTAGGAAAGGCCAGGATGTTTGCGATTAAAAATGATCCTAGTACAAACATAGGAAAATATCAAACAAACAGCAGCAAAGGATATTCTAGCAGGATGTCAAAAGTATATCTTTACTGTTATTATTTAATATTATTACATTTACCCCACTGTATTAAAATCTGAAACCAATGAACTGGACACAAGTAGCATCATTCTTTGCCCGCACTGGAAAATCTGGAAAGTGCGACAGAAACATACTTGTAATCCCACTAGCACTTTGGAGATTGAGACAGGAGGACCACCAGTTTGATGTCAGCCTGAGCTACACAGACCCTATGTCAAATGAAATGAGACAAACACTAAGTCAAGCCAACCACAGATGATCTACCAGAAAGAAACTTAACCCTCCTCCATCTCTTTAAGTCGAGTGGTAGCTTGCTTCAGTACTTGGAGGTTTGTTCATATGTTTTGGCTTTGTCTGTTCAGGTTTGGTCTAGTTTAGCTTATTTCTAAATTCTGGTAGCCTGCCTTCCATGACATGCGTACTACTACACTATGCACACAGATAGCAATGACAGTATCTGTCCACACAACTTCAACCTAAGAACATAGCTACTCTAAGGAAGAGGTCACACTACCTCCCCCCCCCCCCCCCCCCCGTAAAAGGACAGGGAAATATGCTCAGCTCTATGGTCTCACCTGTATTCCAACTGCTATAATCTAGAAGAAACCATATACAAACAAGTCCTGCAAGATGGCTCAGAGGGTAAAAGCTCTTATCTACAAAGCTGTGAGTTTGATTCCTGGGACCATTAAGGAAGGAGAGAACCGACTTCATGAAGTTGTCCTCTGATCCTCACATACGCACAGTGGCACACACGGCCTTCTCTCCTGTCCCCCACGTTTGCACACCTCGCACACACGCACACACAAAGACGGTAAATAGAATTTTTAAAATAGAAAACATGAAGATAAATGTTTATGGCTATACTTCCTTAAAATTTTATTAACAAAGAAGGTAGTGAACCAGATTAGACCCTACATCTGACTGTGCGCAATGAATTCAGTATGGTTGTCTATAATGAAAGAATTGCTTTGTTCACAACATCTAACATGGTAGCCAGTAGATACATTTGACCACTGAACCATTTAGTATGATTGAAGACCTAAATGTTAAATCATTTCGTTCTCATTAATTAAAATTTAAATAATCAATCTGACTAACTGCTACCATATCAGGCAATGTGATTTAAAAACAACTCTTAGGGCTTCAAATACTTAATAAAAACGTATCTAAAAAAATTGTATGTTTTCTTGAATTATGTGTACGTGTATGTCTGTGCACATGAAAGCACGTGCCCAGAGGCTGGAAGCACTGGATTCCTCTGGAGCTGGAGTTACAGGTAGCTGTGAGCCAAACAACATGGGTGATGAGAAACAAGTCCTCCACAAGAACAGTCCACACTATCCCCTGACCTATCTCTCCAGCCACAGAATTTCTAGTTAATATTTTTCCAATAAAGAATATTTGAAAATCATTTTGCCAATTTCCAAAGCATTATATTGTGAGCAAGAAAAGAAGCCCCGAGAAGAGGTATCATAAGGAAACTGCTCCATACAGTCAATATTGCTTACAACTGTGGGGGGAAAAGATTACAGTCTTTAAAACTATGGGAAAGCAACCTCACCTACAAAGTAGAATGTGTTCCATAAAGACAGCAAACCAACACAAGGAAACTGTTCTCGACAAGCACCTTGGGTCTGTTTGCAAGATTCAGCAATTATCTATTTCATCTTCAAATTGAGGAATATAATTTACCCCTAAAAGAACTAAAATAAATGCAAGAGATTCTTTTTTTTCAAACAGCTAAGTACAAGAACAATCAACATCAAATCTTTAACAGAACATGTTTGATATTGAAAAACTTTGATAATGTTGTATCAAAGTTCTCTTAAAACTAAAATGATTAAAAAAATTTGAATTACTAACATTAAAGCAGACAACTAAATATATATGTATAATAACACTATATAATTTGTTGTACAGAATATCAATGGACTCTAAGGTCCAGAGGGATTGCCATCCACTAAAGAAAAAGTTCATCAGCAGACACAGAGGTCTCAGTTCACATTCAATGATGGCAGGAGTAGGCTAACCCAAAACTGGGCAGCCTCCAGAGATCTTAGGTTTCCTAATTTTATAGGAAGATTTTACACGTATTTATGTAGGGAGTGCTGCAGTCAAAAGGTACACGTGCCCATTTTTTCCTCCCCAGTTCACAATAAATGGGACCTTCCTTTTAGGTTATTTCTTCCTTTTGAAAAGCCCCTAAGACGTATCAAAACCACAACACTAATGTGTGATGAACCTAGGGTCTTTTAAAGATACACTCTGTGCATGCACAAACTCGGAGATCCACATGGAGCCTTACTTCCTAATGTAGTGGTTAGAACCCAAAAGCTTTCCAAGGCCCTGTGGTTTCATAAAACCACCGTGACACTGAGACCAGTGCTTGTGGTACCTGTACAGAAGCCATGGGTGGAAGCTTTCCAGGTGTCTTGCATCAGCAAGATGCTTCAAGTGATGTATGTTAGCTATGTGATATGTGATCCCTTCAAACTCAAAAAGAAAAAACAAACAAAAAAAACCTTTGAAATGGTGTATTCCTATCCACTGTAAAGTCAGATACACCTCCAAAATTTAGAAGAGATAGTATAATATCTCTGTTGATTTTGAAGGGCTTGACTGAAAAAAGAGAGGTACTCCTTGCTAAGGGAAGGACAGAGAATCAACAGCCTCATTGTGGAGGGGCAGAACTTTGGTGCCACATAAAACATTCTAGATCCCTTCAAAGAAACTCCCATCACAAGTCACGTAGCCACATGTAAGTACAATTAAGAGGCTACCTGTGACATTTGTCATTCGTCGTCAACTCACACAGGTGGTAGCCTTAATGTTGCTCATTCCATACCTTCTACCTAGAAGCCAGGCTTCCGGGAAGGTAGAAGACCAACTCAACTCTATATAGAACCTTGGGCAAGTCTTGCCAGGAAACCCTAGAAGCTTGGTAAAATTGTTCTCTACAGGTCAGAATGGGATTAAAAACCATAAGAGCCCCTAGATGCTAAGGATAGCTGCCCAGCGGTGCTGGCTGCACACCCTATCGTGAATGTGCTTGCAGGAGGGCACATGCCATGGCAGGCCCTTGAAGGTCAGAACAACTCCGTGGAGTTGGTCCTCTCCTCCCAGCACGGGATCTGGGACCCAGCTCAGGTCATCATGCAAGTGGCCATCACTTTCACCTGCTGAGCCATATTGTTTTTTTTACTTTTCTGTTTTAGCGAGGAACTGGAGATCTTTCATGCGCTCACTTTCACAGAGGCCGTTTTGAGTGTCTCTCTTCTAAAGTCGGTTCTGGACCCAACTGCTTTAGCTTTCATTTTGATGGTAGGAGGTACCTACCATCAAAGGGACATGATATGATCCTTAATACCAGCTGCAACTCTTTAGTGTCTCTATTTGATTCAGAGCTGTACCAAGGGCCAGAGAAGCCCCGTACCGCATCAGGGCTGAGTAGAATCCAGTTTCCGCACTGACGAACATGCCCACATGGGAAACATGCACTGAAGCTTAGTCTCGGCCAGCAGGACGGCTCAGTGGGCGAGGTACTTGGTGCCAATCTTTTTCCAGGAAGGTTTCTCTCCACTGCACTGGTTCCAGGAGGCCGAGGTGTGGGGCCTGCTTTCTTAGCCTGACATACATCAACAGGCCTTGACTTACGTGTTTGGAAACCCCATTCCACTTAAGACTCCTTTCGACTCAGCACATCTCTCCCTACACGGCAAGAACCACGTAAGGCAGGGATTGCCTTCCTTCCGCTGAGCTAATAAGTAACAAACAGGATCTTATCTTTCTCCCAGCACTCCTTAGGCTTGGTGGGAATCTTTCTGCATGCCTCCTTTAATTCCAGAGGGATATATACGTTCACGAAAACAGTAGAAAGAATGGGGAGGGAAATAGCCAGCTCAACCTCTTAGGACAGGAGGACTCCTTTGTGCTGTCCAGTCAGCTACGTCATCTCCCTTTATCACACAGAGCTTATCTGTGCTCCCTCCCTTTCCTGCTGACGGACAAGAAAGGCTCCTGGCATTGCGGGAGGCTCTGTGAGGCAACTGGAGATGCTGCCTCTTGGGAGAGGTCTCCCAGAAGGCAGCATGCGTCTTCCTTTTCCTCAGTTCTTATCTTTTCCCAGGGGAAAATGACCCAGGATTATCTTCCTCAGCCCTTTCTCTATTATTATAAATGGAAGGTCATCTCCAGTTACTGATTTAGAAGGGCTTGGGGTCCAAGAACCAACCTTTTTTGTTTTCCTCCAAAGGTGTCACTTGAAAGTTGTTTTTGTTGAAAGGAAAGTGTCAAGAGAAAAGGATGTGGGCACAGGTTGGTCCCCATATGTGAGAGATACATACAGGGAGAGCTGTGAGGGCTAATCTGAAAATATACGGCCAGGAGTGAAATAGCTGAGCCATTTGATAGTTGTGGCAATGCGTCATGATGAAAATATCATACATTCTAAGAAACTAGAAATTTTGCTGGACCTCACAGCCAGAGTTAATAATACACCTTAGGGTCACTTGAGACTTGAGACTGCTGAGCCTTTGTACCTAGTCTGTTTGTTCAACCTGCCTTCAAGAAACTATGTAACAAACTTCATTGTCTTGAATTTCCCCTGTAATCAACTTTTACAACCTAAGGTAATACAGAGCTGTAATATTACATTATGAACTCTTCTATGCTCTGACCCAGACAGTAATGCATGTTTGTGGTATGATAACCATTTGCTGGATATAGCAAACAGGCTGAAAAATGGGTTTATAAAAAGATTATCCAACAGAGATGTTGAATAGAACATAGACATATTACTTGATATACAATAATGTTTATAATATTGGTTGTTGGGGTTAGTTGGAGTCAGTGACTTAATCCCTTGTAAAACTCTGTTAAAGATTTCTGTGAGATACCTCTCCCCTTTCCTCCATATGATGCTTTTGGTGCTGTTCAATAAAAAAGAGCAAAGCCCTATGTTAGGAGTAGACACACAGGGACAGTCACACAGATAGAGCCTGAAGACAACATTCTGGCAGGATTTAGACTCATGCAACAGACAGTCAGGATGATGGAAGACACGAGAGTCATGTAGAGAATTGAAATCTGGGTCCCTCTTGGTCAAATGACACCAAGAGGCCACACTTTGATTCCTTCCGTTAATGAGACACCAATGCATTATTGGTGACTCTAAATTTATTATTAAGGTGTTCAAACCAACCACAAAATGTTTCTTACATCTATAATACTGGAACTTTTTTTTCACATTGATAAATAGTTTTATATCCTGTGATATTCAGGGAAAAGGGTGGAGAAAAATACGAGATTTGAGGAGAGAAATAAGAAGAGAACTAAGGGCTAGAGAGATGGCTCAGAGGCTGTGAGCACTGGCTGTTCTTACAGAGGACCAGGGTTCTATTCCCAGCACCCATATGGTGGTTCACAACCATCAGTAACACCAGGACTAGGGGATCTGATGCTGTGGTGGTGTGAGTGACAATGACCCCCAGAGGCTCATGTTTGAATGCCTGGTCCTCACCCAGTTAGTGGAACTGTTTGGGAAGGATGTTGGAGGAAGTGTGCCATTGGGGACAGGCTTTGAGGTTTCTAAAGCCCACACAAGGTCCAGTCTCTCTTTCTGCCTGCTGCTTGTGGATCAGGATGTAAAGCTCTCAGTTACTGCTCCAGTGTAATGCCTGTATGCCACCTACCATGATGATTATGGACTAATCCTCTGAAGCCATAAGCAAGCCCCCAATTAAATGCTTTCTTTTATAAAAGAGTTGCCTTGATAGCAACAGAACAGTGACTAAGTCAGATGCCTTCTTCTGGCACTAGGCATGCAAGTGGTTTGCAGATATGCGTGCAGACAAAAAGCCCATACACATAAAATTAAGTTCAAAAACATTAAAAAAAGAAAAGAAAAGAAAAGAAAAGAAAGAAGTAAAATAAGACAGATCTTCATTAGAGTTCTATACTTCATCAGAGTTCTCTAAGTGCTGGCACAGAGCATACTCTTGAAGACTCTTTCAGGTATCATATCCAAAGTCTGTCACTGAAATTGCACACATTAATTAAAATTTTAATCTTTGCTGAAATGCAAACGAATTTCAAAAGGATCACAGCAATATTATTATTTACACACACACACACACACACACACACAAGGACAGTGTTTATATAGGATTTAGATAACATTTCTTAGCATCATTCCACTTCCTACTAAAAGAAATCAAGAGTCCCAGGATAAATCTGATTTCAAGGTTAGACGGGAGAGACTCACTATGATCCCTGTGACATCTGGTTTCAGAATAAATAAAATAAATATAAAAATAAGAAATTAAAAAGATTAAAAACTACTTTGAAAATAACTCTTAGCCTAGTTTCAGGCAACATGAGTGTCAATGACTACAGGCCATCGGTGATTAATAATCTACTAAAAAACTCAGAGCTGTAAGGTCTATACGTAGAACTTTATGCAAAAGCAACCAACAGTGTGGTAGATAAAAGGAAGTGACTGGGGAGGACACCTTTATTTCGAGACAGGGGCTCCGATAGCCCGGGCTGGCCTTGAACTTGCCTAGGTGAGGGCTGCGATTACGGGTGTGTACCCTGCTTTGGGGATGGGACTCAAGGTTTCACGTATGCTACTGAGCTACCCCCAGCTCCAAGGAATCCTCTCCTTTAATTAAATGCCAACTAATAAGAGTCAAGAGTTTAGAAAATTCACCATTTTGTAATTATTACATAATAACAAAGGCACAAAAATCTATACCAAAAACGTGTTATAAGCTCAGTGTGGTAGCCCATCCTTTAATGCCAGCATTCTGGAAGCAGAGGCAGAAGGATCTCTGTGACTTCAGGGCCTGCGTTAAATTCACTAAATTTCACTGTTGAATCGTGATTCTGTAAGACAAGTCTTATTCCTTTAAAGAATTCATCTATTTAATGTGTGTGTGCATGTGTGTGTGTCCATCCATGTGTTTGGGAACGTGCATGCTACTATGCAGGCGCAGACATCAGAGGACAACTGGCGGCAGTTGGCTTTTTCATACTACATAAGTTCTGAGGACTGACACGGGCCATCAGGTTTGGCCACAAGCAGCTTTCTTTATCCACTGAACAATCTTGCTATCCCATTATCTTACTCTTCAGAAGTACACACTGAAGTAGCAGGTGAAGGAAAAAAGTATACTTAAACTGCTCTTAATCACTCAGAAATAAAAAAATTATCTACACACAGAGCCACGGAGGAAAGGAAAACGCAAGACACAACGGGAAGAGAAATTATTCGAGAGGCTGAAGTCCTTGGGAGACGTGTGTTTTCAGGGACTGGTGAGAAACATGAGTGCCACCAAGAGAGATAACACGGCTTTCCAAATTTCTCAGAATATGCTCAACTCCAGGAAACAACTCAGCCGCTCTGACATACTCCAGGAAAAACGAAACACCTCTTGACATGAATGTTTATAATAAAGATATGCATATATATTTTCATGTATTTGTCCTCACATAAGAAGAATAATTTACTTGGTTGCTTTATTTGTGTCTGCATGTTATGTTCCTGTGTATGATGGGCAGGTGCCTCCCTGTGGGATCGGAGCAGAAGCAGGTGTCTGCTACTGTTCCCACCATATTTATTTCTGTTGAGAAAGAGACTCATTGTACCTGCAGTTAGCTCACGGATGTGGCTAGACTAATGGCCTGCGAGCCCTGGAGATTTGCCTGTCTCGCCTCACCAGTGTCTCCACCCCACCACAGGGCTGGCATTACAGATGGTCCACCATGCTTTCTTATGTGACTGCTAGGAATCCAAATTCAGGTCCTCATGCTTGCACGGTAAGGGCTTACTGACTGGTCCATCTCCCCAGCCCAAGGGGAGAAAGACTAAAAAGCCCTCCTTGCTATGGCAGAGCAAATCTTTATCCTACTGGAAACCTACATTATTCAAAACTCTTGCATCAAGTCAACAACAAACCTATGTAACCACCACCACACTGCATGTATGATTCCTGCTATATGGAAATATTGTTCCATAATTCAGTCTTGATTGAGGAGAAATATGGAAACATGTCTATAGATGTGTGTTAGTGTCTGTGTGTGTATGAAGTAGAACTGATTATTAAAAAAAATCCTGAAAAGAATAAACAGTCAAAAAAGTGAGTAAGCATATATGAAAAGTAACAAACAAGACTTTTAAAGAAAAAAATTCCAGCTCTTGCTAATTCAAAACAGATACCTAAAGGAAAATTCATGACTCCTGAACAAAAAAATCCATTGTTTTGTATGAATTTAAAAAAAATACTTAACACAGCAATATACATTTAATCACAAAATGCTATGTAGTTAGCCAGTTAGTATACCCATGTTCCATAATTTACCCATCAGGATAACTTCTCCCCTTATTAAGGGAAATGTCATAAACTAAACTGACAATGATGCCATCAGCCACCACCACTGCCACCCCCTTTTAAAGAGATTTGTATTCTGTGTACGGGTGTTTTGTCTGTGTACCCCTGTTCCTGGCTGCCACTGGCATGCAGTGCCCGCTGGACCAGAAGAAGGCATCAGATCGCCTAGAACTGGAGTTATAGCTGTTTCTAAAGGAACCAGGTGGGTGCTAGGAACCGAAGGACTGGCAAGTACTCTTTCTAGCTAAGCCTCTCTAGCCCCCCCAAATCCTTTGAACAGACTTCCAAATTCTTCCTTTTAAATAATGTCTCTAAAGTCTGTAAGACGTGCACAAGTAAATCACTCGTGTTCAGTGTCCCTGGAAGTTGCAGAGGGCATCAGATCCCTGGGAACCGGAGTTACAGGTGATTGTGGACCCCCTGACATGGACACTGGGACTAAACTTGGTCTTCTGCAAGAGCAGCTAGCACTCTCAGCTGCTAAGCCATCTCTCCAGCCTCGTAAAAAAATACTGTCACGAGGACTCAGAATTAGTGACCTCACTCAATAGTATACCCTCCCTATCATGTTTTGTTTAAAAACCTGATTTAGTACTTCACGTTAGCAATAAGCATTAGCCATGGCTGCAGAAGGAAGTCTCGTTCAAATTATAAATCATTCTGTAATTTTAAGCTTAATAAAGATATGAGGGTGGAACACCAACAATCTAACTCGATACAAAATGGCACAGAGTGAAAACCAAAGCTCACACCTCAACCTTTCTTATTCTGACCCCATGTCCTAAGGAACCAACAATGACAACACTTTAAAGTTATCTTAAGGTATCCTTTCAGAAAAATGTTTTAGTGCGTGAGAATTTCATGTATACTAAATAAAAGACAAAAGTTATATTGATTTGTGTGTCCTCACACAAACGTCCTTGTTAGACAGCTGAGCAGGTGTTGTATCTCAGCACTGGAGAAAGGGGTGTGGGTATCTGTGTGTTGTGTGCATTTGAGTGACGGGGGCCCAGAGCAGGCTGCAGACGCCTTCTCTATTGCTCTCTACATTACTTCCCTGAGATAGAATCTCTCACTGAATCAGAAGCTTGCCAGTTCAGCTACGCTGGCTGGTCAGTGGGCTCTCAGGATCCACGTGTCTCTGCTCTCCAGTTCTGGAGTTACAGGCATGGATACCCATTCTCAGCTATTTTTAATGTAGGTGGCTTGAGATCCAAACTCAGTTCCCCACGCTTGCTAAGCAAGCGCTCTTATCCACTGAGCTAACTTCCAGCCCTAGATAGCTTTTTTTTTTTTTTTGAAGACAGCATTCCTAAGTCCCTCTTTATCTCCTTGGCTTGTCTGAAACTCATCACATTGAACAGGCTGGCCTGGAACTCACCGAGATTCACCTGCCTCTGCCTCAGGAATGCTGAATGCTGGGATTAAAGGCACATACCACCACATCCAGCTGAAAAATGACTCTAATACAAGATACTTTGATGTATGAAGCGAAATTGCACAACAAAGACCTCCCAAGCTGATGAAAACCAGGAGATGAGGATCAGCAAAGCATAGAATGTCAAGTACCAGATAACAACTCATAAAGATTGAGCACACAAAACTGATGGGCCAGTTTGTGCCTATAGTTCAAATGGAAAGTCAAAAGTTGAGCTAGCACAGAATACAGAAGTGCATTCCACTACCTAGAGGGCTCTCATCAAAGGAGGAAAATAGAATCGTTGGAGGAAACTACTGTAATCAGTAGGAAAAAATTTTTAACAACATGGCAACAACGAACCTTCCGGAAGGTCAAACAAAGATGGTGGTGGCATGAATCCAAACATTTGCTCAGTTATTACTTCTTCCATCCTAGAAACTCCTGTCCTATCTTCTGGGACGGGGACCTGCCCAAGCCTGCCTAGCAGATGAAGCTTTGGTTGAAGGCTAAACACACACACCCATGCATACGCCTATTAGACAAGGAAAGCATAGGCTAGGCAAAGTGGAGGAAGCCTAGCCTAGTACTCACTGGGCATGGGCACAACACACCAGTGACCAAGTTGTTTATTCACCAGTACAGTTTACCGACGATCACACAATGAACTCAAATGAAAAAGGAAACAAGTATCTTCAATGTCTTTCTTATTTAATTTTATACGTGTGAAGATTCTGCCTACTATGTATGTATGTGTACCACAAGCATGCTTGGTATCCATGGAGGTCAGAAGAGGATATTGGATCCTCTGGAACTGGAGTTACCGGTGGTTTTAAGGCACCATGTGGGTGTTGGGAACTGAGCCTGAGTCTTCTACAAGGGCAAGTGCTCCTAACTGCTCAGCCATCTCTCTAGCCTCCAAATAAGTATCAACAACAACTACAAACTCTCTAAACAGTATTTTTTTTTTTTTAGTAGTGCTAGGGATGGAAGCCAGGACCTTGCACATGCAGGTAAGAGCTCTATTACTGAGACCTACACCTCCCAACCTCATTCGCTAATGTGGTTCAGCTATAAGCTAAGTCATTCATTCATTTGTTTACCTAATATGCCAGGTCTTGGGGGAAGAAAGACCAGAGCAGACAAGTTTCCTGGTGCTCACTTGCCAGCAGGTGTAGCTTTGTCCCTATTTACTGACACAAAGTGGCACCAGTAGAGCACAGGCCCCGGTGACAGCTAATATATCAAAACACTCTGTATCATTGACTAGCTATAATGGGGTGGATCAATGATTGAATAATTGTGTGTGTGTGTGTTTTTTTTTTCCTTTAGCTTTTAAATTCATGATTAACATCCAGAAGGAAATAGAATACTTTGAAAACCCCAGCTCTAAACACAGGCCCTCCAAACTCGGCTAAAGCGTAGAGCTATCAAACCACTTGAGCGAGGCCACACAGTTCGTGTTAGTGTCGGTGATATGGCAGAAAGATTCTCGCCCCTCTGGAGCTAACACAGGTGGGACGTCCACTGTCACCATCCAAAGTACTGGCCAAAGAGCCAAGTCATCACAATATCTTGGAAAGATATTTATGCGATTCCTGGAGGAAGTTTTGTCATTATTGGCCACACAGACTTTATAGTTTAGATGCAGGTAGAGTAGAACGCAGTATTAATTTACAGATTAACGTCAGCACTTTGGCATATTGAATAGCATGCTACCACCAAAATGGCAAACGATTTTCTATAGACTTTTATTAAGGAAAATGTCCACGTATCTTTGGGGAAAGGGCCTAACCATACTGCCTCTTGGGGACATCCAGCTATTAGTAAATTTATGGCCCCGTGAAGTCTGCTATGCTACAGGATTCAATTTTTCAACTATTTCCTGCAGAGGCTCAAGTTGAATGAAAACCTATTCATTCATATTCCCAAACATATTATGCGGCATCCTTTTCCTCAAGCCAGCAATTTCCTTGGCACCGTCCAACTTGGTGTCTCTTTCCCGTTCATAAAAGTCATTCCGTTACCTTGTCCTCTGAGGAAAACACAGGCCGCGCTTTTTTATTTTTCCTTAGAAACCCTCGCAGTTCTAGGAAACGTTACTGATGAAAGTCTCTTTGTATGACTGCACATGAAGCAAAGGGCAACAGTGAAGTGCCACGGAGCTGTAAGCCCACGGTAGCCAGGACAGAGGGGTGTTCTTGGAGCCTTCTGCTCCGGGCCCTTCTTTAGGTTTCCTAAGTCACAGCACAGCTAACAACTGTCCTTTAAAAAAGTTCTCCTCTAGTCCGTGCAGAGATACATGCCCCTAAACACCGCAGAGGCAGATGGATCTCTGCAAATTCCAGGCCAGTGTGGTCTACATAGTGAGCTCCAGAACAGCCAGGGCTACGTAGAGAGACTGTCTTAAAAAACAAATGAAACAAACAAAAAAGTCCTCTTCTAACATGAAACTAAATTGGAAAGAAGGGAAAACTGTAATTTTCTACACGCAAGCAATCCAATATCCATTAAATATTAATATTTATAGGATTAAAAGAATTAAACCTAGCTAAACGGTTATTCTTTCCTTGATAGTAAAGTGGGCACTATTCCTAACTCTACCATTACATTATATTACATTACATTGAAAACCAGGAAAGAATAGGGATACAGCACTGTATCTTTGGCATTTAATACAGAATGGTAATTCAGTGGTCCATGTGAAGCTCGATTTTTAAAGCTTACAAATCGGACTACCTGAGCATTTCTGGCACTCTTCACTCAACACATGCCAAATTTAGAACAGGCCAAATCATTCCACTTGGCACCTTACCTTCCAAAAGATACTTGCCAAAGAGATCTGTCCCCAATAAACAGGCTCCAAAGAGCCCTCCTCTTTGGAGGGCTAAGAATGAGAAGTACAACGACATACAGCTTGCTTCTATCCACAGATCCTATTATAATGAAATGCCTTCTAAAAATCCTTCAAGCAAAGTTAGGAAAGTGATTTTAAAAACAATATCCAGTGGTTCCAAAATATATAAAAGAGAAACGGGGGACACACACAATCCAGTACCCTATGCTTGCTAAGTGCTCCCCCAACCACCAAAACCAATTGTCAATGCCAAGAAAGACAAGCTATGAAGTTCCAAGAATCAGAAAGCAGGTGTTCAAGTAAGCAATTAAGTGAAGTGTGAGCAAGAAGCGGGGCACGGCCCTGTCCTCGTGCTGCTCCTGACTTTCCCACATTAATAAACTTGTCCTCGAAGTGCTGATCCTGCCGGAATGGTTAGCACAGCTGATCCTGCCCTGAGCGGCTCGGCCACTCCTTTTTTGGGAATGACCGAGTTGGCTTAGAAGACAAAGAACAAAATCAGTATCTCTAATTGGTTCACATCTTGGTTTTCCTCAGATAAATTAAATACACGTCTCTCTTTAGACTTGTCTGCAAATGATTTTGTCAGTCAGTTTTCAAAAAGGGATAGCAACTGAGTAAGGCATTGATAAACCTGTGAAGCAAGCAAGGCGTAACACCTCCTTCCTTACGGCTGTGTTGAAGAAAAGTTAAAACATGATGTGATGTGTTTAGTCCTCTGTAGATTGAGGTGTGACTGTGTTAGCATTTCAGTGAACAACTGCATAACCTTAATACCAAGAATTCATATTACTTTCTTATGTTGTGTGGGGATCGGGCACAATGTTTTAGGGACTGTAACACTTCCAAATGTCCTTTTAAAAATCTCATGGTAAAAATTTCAAACATCTTCAAATGTCGGGAGGATAGGGAATGAAGTTAGTCAAACAGCTTCAAGCAATAACAACAGTCAGTTGGTTCTCCTTTGTGTTCCCACTCAGACCCATCCTCTAAAAGCCACAGCTATAATACAGCAAATTGCACACCATTTTCTTCTTAAATAGTTCAGAACATATCTCTGAACAATAAAGGATCTTTTGGAAACAGAAGCATACCACTCTAGTCTAAAAAGTTAAAATTGGTTACTGCATTTAAATCTCTAGTCAATCAAGAAGCGTACTTAGAGTGTAAATATCCAAGGAGTCAAATACCAAGGAAAAAAGCCTCCCTATAAGAGAAAACTAGCTGTCAATGACCTGCAGCAAAAAGGAACAGAACTACCTGTAAGCAGACAGTGAAAGTCAGGCTTGAACGGGGAACCATGAAGGGCTCACTAAACCTGTGACAACTGTCTTCCTCGTTGGACGTACTGCAGTGACAAGAGGCCCAGGGACATCAAATATCTCAAGACTGCTTGCCCTTGGTAATGTGCGTGTTTAGTGCCACATCATTTCACACTGCCAGGAAGGATTAGTCAAGTAGGGAAACAAATCCACCTAAAATAACTTTGAGATCAAATGAATTCAACTCAGCATGTATCAAGCAAGACACTGGGTTATGTCTTCAGAAACACAGAGAGCTGACCCGGCGAGTTTATAGTCAAGAAGGAAAAGAGGTCCAAACAACTATTAAAAGTTGTAATAGCATGTGATGAGAAAGACACTTGCTAAATTATATCATTTTCATATAGAATGCAAATCCAGAAACAATGGCGTTAATTTTGAAGGCCAGTCTGAGGGGGTTAGCTGGTTTCTATATTATAGATAATTTAGAGGTTCCCAATAATGGTACCAGGAACCATGTCACCTGTCAGTGCCATCCCTTGCAACTGTTTGAGTGTCTGTACTCTCCTCACTGGACAAGGTGAGAGAGGCATGCAAGCTGGAGAAAAGTAGTGATATGTAGGAAGAAGAGTAATTCTGAGTCAGCAAGGAGATGAGAAAGGGGAAGCAGGAAAGGCAGAGAATTCCAGGAAGAGAAAAGAAGGAACAAAGGGTGGGGAGGAGGAATTACTGGCAGGTTAGGGAACCAGCAGTATGGTGACCTTGGGGCAGAGAGTGGGAGGAGCTGGAGGACAGGAAATGCCTGCTGGGACCACAGTTGGGGCCTTAACCAGTGGCTACTGAAAGGATGATTGTGCTTGGTGTTTACTCAACTGACAGTTCCTGGAAATAGCCAGGTGGAAAGAGGTGAGGAATAGGCTTAGGCATCCACAGCAGACACCAAGGACACAGTAGTATTAGAAAAAGAGATACTAGGATACATATGACATTTCAGAAATTACTTTTTTTTTTTAAAGACAGAATTCCATTATGTAACAGGGTGTTAATAAGCTTCCATATTTTTGTTAAAAAAAAAAAAAAAAAAAAGAAGAAGAAGAAGAAGAAGAAGAAACCATGGAAATAGTCACCTCTGCTACCAACACATATCTTGGGAATGCTGTAGGTAAAGCAGAGTAGACCAGTGGAAGAGGGTGAAAGGAGATTTTTGTACCTACTGCATGCTAGAGCACATGAATTGTGTAAAACAGCTAGTCAGAAGGATGTGTACTTCTCACTTAACGCCAAGCACATGGAGAGCAACAGGAAAGGTTTGGCTACATTTATTTTATTTTACTTTATTAATCTTTGAGAAAGGGTCTTACTATGCAATCCTGGCTGGCCTGGAACTAGTTATGTAGAAAGTTCTGAATGCCCCTGCCTTCAGAGTGCTGGGATTAAAGGTATGTACCACTACACTCTGCAAAAGGTTTTAAAAGACAGATCAAAGAGTGTAGGATCGAATCCCAGCTTCCATACTTCCTAACTCTGGGGCTGTGGGCACATTAACCTCCTTCAGTTTTTGTTCCTTTTTTTCATAAATGGAAATAATACTGGCTAATTCCTGGCCTTTGGTAACAATGATTAAAATAATCTTATGCACAGCATCTGGCAGAATCTGGAACAGATTCAATAGTCAAAATGAATGGTCATTTCATTATCAGTAGATTTCTTTGATGAGAATACATTTCAATAAACTCATTAACTAATCTTATTTTTACATAATTTTTTTACATTGTACAGTGCTGTTATTCTGAACATTATCCATTAGGTATCTGGTTCCAAAATCCAAACTGAACACAGGATTTATGGGGTGGATGTTTTCCTTTGTCCTTAAATATCATCAACTTTAAGTTGAAGCCATGCATTCAGAAGACTAAATACCCACCAGGTGTTTAAAGCACCAAGAGAAAAACACCCTGTGTTGCTATCCTCCAGAAACTCACAACCCCAGTGAGACAAACAGGTGTGACCTTCAAGTAACCATGGCCCAGATTTGGCACAAGAGATGGAAAGACTGGCAGTTAAGTACCCAATTCTGTCTATGCATCTGCTGATATGATGTTAAGTCACATGGTGGGGTTACTCTAAGGCATTCTCAGGTCTGTGGGTTCCTTTGGCACATTAGTTGCTGTGGAAGTAGCATCAATGCAAGTGTTACACAATACTGGTCACTCTCAGAGCCCTACTGCTTGTCTGAACAGCTACATCATTTTTGAGGCATCATCAAACAGAAGTTCTTTGTTATACATTGAGATGAATAATTACCGACCATTTTCACGTGAGAATCTGCTCCTCCCTCCCCAAGCTGAAGCTCTGTGTCTGTGGGGGTTGGAGGATGGGCTGCTGGAGTTTAGAAAAGATTTTGGTGAAAGGCAAGAAATAGTGAACACCACCCCTGGATTTCTTAAGTGTTAGTATATGCTTCGAGCAAAATGAGGGTGGAGGGCCAGAGGAAAAGGCACTGTGGAAAGAAAGAGTGGTCCCGGGAACGCTTAATTAAAAACCACCTACATCATTATTCAAGTATTTCTCCCTAGCACGGCTGGGTCTTGAGAAAAACATCAATACTAGTCTGTAGAAAACAACAGTAAAACTAAATAGTCATTTCTAATGAAGCTGTAAGTGAAGCTGTAAAACGCTACAGACATGGACCTTAGAGGAATGATTGCATATTTTAGCAAGCATGCCTTGCATCTGAGCCACAGAAAGGTAGAGACACTCTATTCATCCCTTCTCTACCTACGTTGGAAGCTCCAGGCTCCGCACCACAGTTGAATGAAGGCTGGATTAAGAAGCTAATCTAAAGCTATATATAGACAGCAACACCATTTAATCCCCGCCCTCCTCCACCCTCCCCTCCCTAGTTCCATAAATCCCCAAACCCGAGTTACAAAGACAGGCAACTCAAAGCAACGAAGCACCCACACCCTAACGAAGTATTAGTGTAAGCGTAAATTGCTTCTAAATATCCTTAACAAACACTACAGGTCCAGGTTCTACGGCTTCCACAGAGGCCAAGAGGTGACAGACAAGTAGTGGGGAGGTCGAGGTTTGCAAAAAGAAAACTACCTTCTCCGAGCCTCTCCCCATCACAAGCTCACCTTGCTGGCCATGGGGTGTTCCCCTCACCTCCCGAGCGCGGGCCTCCCGGGCGGTCGCCACGCACCAGACCATGTGCACCCGCCTCTTCCACCGCGTGGCCAGCTCGCGGCCCGCCCGCAGTCCCCGGGGCTCCCGGGGAGGATAAACGTAGCGAGGTCGGGGTCTTCCTCGCGGGGCACCGAGATGCACTACGTGCAGGGATGATGGGACAGCGCGGGGGCTCTTCTACTAGAGGAAGCAACCACCCCCAGGAGGCACATGCTTCCTCCACGCCAGCTCCAGCCTGGTGGGAGCCACTGGCTCGGAGGCGGCCGCGGCTCCCTCAATCCTCAGGCTCCCGCCGCCCCACCTGGCCACCCGTTACCTGTCCGAGGAGGGAGCGACGACGCGCGAGACTGGTGGCTGCAGCGGATCCTGCAGCGGCAGTGGAGGGAACAGCGGCTGAGGCAGACAATGGAGGAGTGAAGGACAGACACATTGACACAGACACACAGAGCCCGGAGTAGCTCCGCCTCCCGCCCCGGCCCCGCCCCGGCCCCGCCTCTCGTCCGAACCGTGCCACTCTAGGGGCCGTGCGGGGCGACCAGCGGCATCCCGCTGCCTGTGCACGTCCCCACAGAAGCCACTGCCCGGCAGAGGAGTGCTATATACAGAACTCATGGGACGTCCTGTCTCTGCACTTCTTAATAGGTCATCTTGGGAGGGGGTAGAAAAACCTGGAAGATATATCGAATCCCCCTCGAGATTTCTTCCTTTGGTTCGGACCTCGTGGGCTGCTCCAATTGGAGAATTTTGCTGCGCTTGCAGCTCCTCCTCCTGACTGGGCCAATAAGGCGCGGGGGCAGGGCTTGTGGAGAGCGCCCGCCCGGCTCGCCAGAGCTCGCCGCACCCCTAGCCCCCAGCCACAGGACGCTGGCCATCGCCACAGCTCTGGGCTGCTGTCCCGGCCTTTAGTCTCCTGGTTGCGGCGTACTTTCACGACGGACACACGTCTCTCGTTTTTAAAAACCTTTCCAAAGAAATAGGACAAGCTTCAAGCTGGCGGGACCGATGGGTCACATAAAGAAAGGCGAGCTGACCCAGGAGGAAAAGGAGCTGCTGGACGTGATCGGGAAAGGTACGAGTGCAGGGCTGCTACCTGGGCACTGCACACCCGGTCGCGGGGCGTGGCGGAGCGTGGAGGAAGCCCCTGGTCTGGGGGATCATGAGCAACTTGCGATCCGGAAAGAGCCTTTCTGTCTCTTGACTGGGGACGGATTGCAGGGGCGGGGAGATGGGAGGCAAAGGCATTGCGGTGATCAGATCGAGGTTGCAGAGCTTAGACCTCTAAATCAGCTTTCTGCAAAAGTGCAAACTACCACTGCCCCTCTCAGACTACCCCGCGCGGCCCGGGGGCGCTTGTCCCTTTGCGTGCATGCAGCCAGTTCCTGGGATGTTTTGACCGCAGTCAGTCAAGACCACGGTGGCCTGGTAGTTCTAGGCTCCTAGGCGGGTGTCTAAAGGGCCTTTTCGACTTCCGGAGGCCGAAGGATCTGGATCCCTTTCGGATCCCCGCCCCTGCTACGTACGGGTGGAGGGAGCTCTCAGAGAGAGGGGTTCTTTATAAGGGCACAGAACTCGGTCTGAATGTGCGGCCTTGAGCTTTCCGCGTCAAGGGCCTCGGTGACTGGTTTCTTGGAGCCAGAGCCGGCGCAGGAACCCGCTGGAAGGAGAACCCGCTGGTTGGGTGTTACATCTCTGCGATCTTGTAGCGTTCCTTGGTACTTTCCCTTCCACTTTGTAGGTTCGAGTCCCGCCTCTGCCATGCAGTTTGTAGGAAGGAAGCCACCTAGGCCAACCAGAAGCCATGTTTCTCCAGTCTCTTAGTAAATGTCCCAGATGAGTTCCCACCGCATCCCGTTACTTGGCAGGTGATATCAGCACTGTCACTTTGCTGAAATGAGGGTGCTGGGCCGGTGGACATGACTAATGTGGATGCTTTAAGTTCAAAAATTAAACTTATGTCTTTGAATGGCAGAGAAGCCGGACATTGTAACACGGGGTTCCTGGGTTTACAGTCTTCCACATACAATCTAGACCCACAGATAGGAAGGCAAGTGTATTATTCTTCACAATAAGGAATGCCTATGTGTCTAAAGAGTATGAAAAGAGAAAACGATATCGAGTTTGAACTCAACAGGCAACTGGAACTGATCTCACTTCTAAATCAGTCATGACTAGATTCTCAGGGTAATCGATATTTGCCGGAAGTCTCAGAGTTCAGGGTTAGATTTTTATTCTCTGAACTGCATGCCTCTCAATGACTTCTCCCTTTCTGTGCTGTCTGGATTAGTCTCTCCCTGCCTTCAGTAGGTCTGGGGTTTAGTGAACAGGAGTTCCAGCTGTGTGCCAGGTACTGTACCCATCAAAAATAAGAGAGGCCAGATCAACACATAATTCACCAGGGACAGAAATCCTGACTTTAAACAAGCCAGAGCTATCAAATGTTTACTTGAAAGTGAAAACCAGTGAGCAGATGGAGAAAATAGGTGTGTCTGAAAGAAGAGGTATAAGTTCCGGGTTTATTCCAAAGGTTGTTTCAAACAAAATTAATGTGCTCATTCCTTGTATTTCTCAGAACATGTCATGCTCAAGGTCTATGAATGCACAGTTGCTGATTTTCAATGGTCTAATTTCCCCAAGCCAATGAATAAAGAACCAAGGTGGGTTTAGTTTGTGTTGCATTCTTGTCATATCTTGAGAGCCATTACTGCTCCCAAGAAAAGTATCGGGAGATGGGAGAAGATAAGCCAACAGTGAATGCTATTCTGAGAACATGGCATGTACTGATACATTTAATCTAGAAGAGTGAAAGGTTTGTTTTAGTTCCTCTGAATTATAGCAGAAACATCATGGAATATTCATTAACTATGTGCCTGGGTTAGATTTGTTTGTCAATCTGACTGACACAAGCTAAAGTCATCTAGGAAGAAGAACCTCAATTGAGAAAATACCTCCAACAGGTTACCTGTAGGCAAGTCTGTGGCAAGTACTGTAGGCAAGTATTTTCTGGATTAATGATTGATATAGTAGGACCCAGCCCACTGTGGGCCGTGCCACTATTGGACGGTTGGTCCTGGGTTTTATAAGAAAGCAGGCTAAGGCCAGGCAGTGGTGGCGCATGCCTTTAATTCCTGTATTCAGGAGGTAGGTGGATCTCTGAGTTCAATGCTAGCCTGGTCTACAGAGTGAGTTCCAGGGCAGCCAGAGTTACAACAGAGAAACCGTGTCTTGAAAAACCAAAAAAAGAAAGAAAAAAGGAAGAAAGAAAGAAGAGAAAACAAAAGAAAAGAAAAGAAAAAAGAAAGTAGGCTGAGCCATGGGGAACAAGCCAGTAAGAAACATTCCTCCATAGCTTCTGCATCAGTTCCTGCTTACAGTCCAGATGCCTTCCTGGAGTTCCTGTCCAGACTTCGTTCGTGATGGAGTTACTTCCTCCCTGAGTTGCTTTTGGCCATGATGTTTTATCATGGCAATAGAAAGCTAAGGAGGATGCTATGCCAGTCTAGTTTGCAACACTACCACCATCATTTCCTGGTGGTGTGGACTTCTGCAAGTTACTTTTCTGTGTCAAGTTCTCCACATGGAAAACGGAGATAAAAGTCCTGACTTCACAGCATTGTTCCAAGGACAGCAAAGTAGTACACATTAAATACACTCTGCTACCTGTGGTTTTGGTAAATATATCCCCTTCATAGAGAAGGAAACTGGAGTGGGAGAACTTTTAGAAACTGTAGGTGTAGATTTTATTATTTATTCTCACATGGCAGAGGACAGTTTATTCTTTGGTAATGCAATTCTTGGTCCTAGAGGCTTTCAGCTTCCGTACAATCTAATCTTAAACCTAGACCTAGAAGGTTCACTTTCTTTACAGTCTAATCTGCAATCCTAGAATGTTGCAGCCTCTGAGCCTTACTGCTGACTGAGCTCACTCTATCTGTCTTTTGAACTAACGTTTTTCACTCTGAGCTCTCTGCTTTCTCTTTGCTTATTCTGAACAGGCTCTGCTCTTCTCAGCTTCTCTTTCTGAACTGAACTGTGAGCTGACTGCACTCAAACTGCCTGACTGAACTAATTCTCTGCTTCTCTCTGAGCTCTGCCTCTTGTCTGCTTCCTTTCTGCTTTCACCTCACTTCTCTCTGAGCTCTGCTTCCACACTCTGCTTTTACTCCCTGCTTCTCTCAACTGAACTCTCTCTCTGCTGCTTCTCTCTGAACTCCCCTGTCTGCTTCCACGAACTACTCCTTTTACATCCCAAACATCCCGAGAGTTGGGATTAAAGGCATGTACCACCACTTCCTTCAGAGTTGGGGTTAAAGGCGTGTACTACCGCAGGAATCCCTTTCACCTAGGATTAGCACAAAAAAAGGACAGGTTTAGTCTGATTAACATAAACAGAGGACAGTATTCGTCTGACTAACATTCTTTCTGTATTCCATCTAGATCACACAGGCCTTTGGATGCAATCCCTTCCTAGCTATCAATCACATAGGCCTTTGCTAGAGCAGCCATACTGCTGTATTAAAAAAAAAAAGTTCCTCTACAAGAAACCTTGCAGAAATCTACTATTTCAAAACACACATTATAGTAGATATAGTAAAAAGTCTTGAGTTTTTTTTTTTTTAAAAAGATGTTACAGATATCTTATATGCATGTGTGTGCCAGAGAGTGTAAGTTCCTTGGAGGCCAGGGAGTATCAGATCCCCTTGAAGCTGGAGTTGCAGGTGGTTGGGAACCACTGAATGTGGGTACTATGGGTACTGGAGTTGAAATTCAGCCCTCTGCAAGAGCAGTGAGTACTCTTAACTAATTGACTGTCTTTTAACATCCAATTATCTGATTTTAAATATTTTTATAGTTTTATATCTGATGACAGCAATTTGTATCTATATATTTTTCTTTTGAAGTTAAGGCACTTGTAGGCCCCACAATGGCCTACTAGTGGGTGAAGTCATTTCTGAGCACACTTGACAATATGAGCTTGATCCATGGAACCTACATGAAGATGAAAGGAGAACTGTCTCCACAAAGTTGTCCTCTGACCTCCAAATATGTACCAGCACATGTGCACACCCTTCTACACACATCATACACTTTAGGTGCTTGAAATATTTTTACATGATTTTATTTATATATAAACATTATATTAATCACTAATTCAATCATAATTCAAATCATATTTTAAATCATATTTAAATTAAATCATATTTAAATGCTTTCAAGCATCCATTTTTGGGGTCTGGGATGGTGGCTCCATGGTTAAGAACAATTATTACTCTTGGAGAAATGGGTTCAGTTCCCAACACACACAAGCTGGCTCACAAGCATCTGTAGCTCCAGTTTCAGAGGATCCAGCACCATCTTCTGGCTTCCACAGGCACCAGGTGGATTTGTGGCATACACACATACAAGCAGGCAGAATGCTCATACACATAAATAAATTTTTTTTTTCAAATATACTTTTTGAGGTCACTAAAGAGTTATTTAAATCTATGCACACCTAGGCCATAGCTCCGTGGTAGAACTCTTGCCCCACATGTGTTGACTAGGACTTAAGTTCAATCCCTCCCTCCTCAAAATAATAATAATTGCTCTTAGTGTAAAATGAGAAGATCATGTTGGGGCTGGAGAAGTGGCTCAGCAGTCAACAACACTGGCTGCTCTTCCAGAGGACCCAGGTTTCATTCCTAGCAACCACATGGTAACTCCCAACCATCTCTAACTCCAGGACTAGGGGATCTGATGCTCTCTTCTGGTTTTTATGGGCAGCAGGCAAGAAGTGGTGCACAGACACACATGTAGACAAAACAAAAACAAACCAAAAAACAAAAAAGCCTCATGCACATTAAATGATATTAAAAGCAAAGGACATACAATGTGCGTCAGAGGCTTATTGTGTGTCTATATTAAGGCAAGCCCTGAGTTTTCCTCAGAATCCTCTGGGATTTTTGTTGAAGGTTGGTCCACTTTATTGGGTTCTGCAGGTACCATAGGTGGTAGAAGGTGGCGACGATGAGAATGTCACTCTGCACCACATGTTTGCCAGTGCTTGTTTGTCCAGATAAAATTGATCAGACCTACTCTACTGAAGGAAATTGGGTTCTATCTTCTCTGGTTTGAGCCATTTGACACAAACTCTCAAAAAGGAGCAAATCATTACTAGCTTTCATTAGTTAGCTCTAGTGATTTTTTCTGCAATGAAGGTTGATCCGTTCCGATCCAGGCACTTCTCACAGTGTTGCCTCTCTTACTGTAAGAGTTTGTTCGATTAGATAGCATACATTTCTTTCCCCGAGTAAATGGCATTTTAAAAACTCAATTGCAAATATCATTTGCGAGGCTCCTATGGACAGTAAGGAATAAGGAGCCGTCTGAACCCTATGTGAACCACACGTTCTTCACATCTCTGTGGATAGCTGGCTTGTTCTTGTAGTTTCCTTTTGATATCTTTAGATTGGAAGCACCAAATTGAAAGTCATTACATATATTTTCCTTTGGGATAGGTCACTTACCTGTTTTGTTCTGCAAAAGCTTGGTCTCTTTCAGATATTTTTTTGATCTAGGTTCCTGCTTCTCAAAAGGCTGATGTTAACGAATTTTGTGATCTGTATGTATGCATGTATGTTTTTCTGCGTGGATGGGATATAATATGCATTTGTTCTCTATGCTTGGTTCCTGACACAAAACTCTAAGAGCCCTCGTACATCTAAGTATCAGGAGTGCCAGATGCATCTTTTATTCTAATACTTGGCCTTTGACCCTGGTTCCTGTGAACAGAGTTCCTAATCCCTTGACGTTTCCTAGGGGACAGGCATGACTCTGTTTATCAGTTTCTGTTCTCCTAGATAGCTTTACAACATGGGCTGGTCACTGGAAAGACCAAGATGAGATTACAAGCTTGGAAGTTTCAGCTTCACCTGGCTGAAAGATTCACAAGGAGAGAGGGGAAGGAGACTAAGCTAATAACTGATCATCTCCATGTCAAAGCCTCCAAAAATATGTCTGAAATACAGGATTGAGAATGTTCTGATTGCTGGAAGATGGGCTACCCAAAGTAGGCTCCCTGCCTCTTCCCAAATACCAGGACTTAATTATCTATACTTTTTATAACTAATGGGTAAATTTGAGTTAAGTGTTTGCTTGAGGTTTGTTAGTTATTTGGTGTAGGGGTGGGGTAGGGGTAGAGGAGACTCTGTACCTCTGGTGTCATAGATAAAGTCTTGAGACTACAGAGTAAGAGTTTAGCAGGGGAAAACACCTCCACACTATGCTTTACAGCATGCCTAGTATCTTCTTTGTGGGCTGTTGGTCACTGGGGCAACAGAATTTTACAGAATTAGCAGCCTGTTCTCTAGTATGACCCAAATGTTTATGACTGTAATCTCCATCCTGGCCTTAGCATGTGGCAGAATTTGATATGCTCACAAACCCTGTAGTATTCTCTTTTACTCCATAAACATCTCCTGGCCGGAAAGAAAATAACTTCCATGAGTTCTCAGTGGAGATTGTGATTCAACTGAAGTGTCTTCCCCAAGTGCAATTGGGTGAAGGACTTCCTGTTCAGTCTTCTAAAGGCTTCTGAAAAAGTCTCTGATGAGAAGCCACAGGTATAGCTGAAGTTGAAAGTAGGGGTTGCTTACTTGCTCCAAATCATCCCCTCCCATTCGTGTGTGCGTGTGTGTATGTGTGTTGGGGGTGGGTGGGGGGGGAGTTCGTTTGAGTGTAAGCCAGAGGACAGCCTTAAGCGTCATCATCAGGAACATTGTCTGCCTCCTTTGAGATAGGGTCTATCATGTGCCTGGAGCTCACCAATTAGGCCAGACTGACTGACAAATCCCTCATTTGCCTTCACCACCCAGCCAGTGCTACCAACCACTCTCTCAGGGAGTTCGGTGCCAGAAAAAAGAAATGTAGTATTTACAGAAATAGCTGCTGTCATGCTCCAGGAGCTTGTAGATCATTCTGTTGACATTTTCCCAACATACCCAGAGGCATGGCTGCTTCTCTTGAATTGCTGAGGAGCCCTCAGGGCCTACAAATCAAAAGAAGCATGCTGGTCTTCAGTCTGTGCTCCACTTTTCTTCTTACTCAGGTTGGAGGGTGCTCCTGTCTTTTATCTCCTTTTAGAGGGAAGGCTTATCTCGTCCTTACACTCCTAGAACATTCAGTTTCATTGTTCTCTTCACAGTCAAGCCAGAGATTATTTGACGGAACATGTGGCTTGGATTAATGGTGACAATATAGACATTCTCTTGCAGCCACTTTCTGTCGTGTTGTACATAAAACTGCAAAAACCTGATCTTTCTGACCCAATTGCAGCTCATTTGCAAATCTGCAGAGGACTGAGTTTTCCATTTTAATGGGACTCCTTACAGCATGGAGGCTGCATACCAACCACAAGGCTCTTTGCCATTGTAGCTGACTTTGGAGATATGTCTTACCCAAGAGTTTCCAAACAAAGCATTCTACTAAAAACACGCCTACATTCACAAGACCCGATCCTGACAAATGATATGAGTACCGACTTCATCTTGAGTTCGAAGCGTTGCACGGATGAGATATCAGTTTTGGATGGTGATTTAGGATTTTTTTTGTCATTATGTCCTCTGCCCAGTGGTTCTAATATGACTGCCCAAAGGAAACGGGGTCAAGGTGATTTAATTTGAGGTCAATGAAAGTAAAAGCGAGGTGGAGCTAGTTAGTTTGTATGAAACTGTTTCTCTGGAGGAATGATTATGAAGCAAGCAGTGTGTGCCTGGGTGCGTTATGTCTTAGCGCCCAGCCTGACTGGTCTCAGGTTTACAGATAGCTCTTCAAGGTTTATTGTGCTCACATTAGGCCTTTCCCCCTTTCTAGTGAGAGACAATCTTATTCACCACTTTCTTTGTTTTTTCTGTTTTTAAAGGTACTGTCCAAGAAGCTGGAACGCTGTTGTCTAGTAGGAATGTTCATGTCAACTGTTTGGATGAGGTAAAGCTAATAAAACGTTTTACTTCCTGTGAGAATGAATAACATAGACTTTGGGGACATGACCATGTGAAAGTATGGTGGTATGGTGGTATATGCCTGTAATCCCAGCACTGGTAAGGCAGGGTGTGGCAGAAACAGGCGGATGCCTAGAGTCGCTGGCCAGGCAACCAGTCTAGCAGAAACAGTGAGCTGCAGGGTCGGTGAGAGACTCTGTTTAGACTCTGTTTTTGGTAGAAAGGTAGACTCTACCTTATCCAAATAAGGTGGAAAGCAATAGAGTAAGACGCTTGATGTCAACTTCCGGCTTTCACATGGGTGAACACACCTGCCTGTGTACATGTACTCATGAGTACATAGACATGAGCACACACACACACAGGCCCATACATTTCATATATACACATCCCAAAAATGGATAATGCAAAATCTTTCAATAAGAGTTTAGTAGCATTTGTATGCTCAGGTTATACTACTTAAACCAGGATAAGAGACACTGAAAACATGATTAGTCTTATGACCAATCAAATAAGTACAAATTAAGCCCAAATTGTAACCCCCCCTCTTTCCCTTCTCTCCCCCCCCCCACCCCCCATTCCTCCTCCTTGTCCTCCTCCTCTTCTTCTTCTTCTTTTGTTCTTTTTGAGATAGGGTCTTAGTACTATATATTCCAGGCTAGCCTTAGAACTCTTGATCCTCCTATCTTGGTTTCCAAAACACCAGACACAGTTATGTAATTAAAAGTGTTTGTAATCCCATCTGTCTTCAAATAACATGTTTGTTTATTTGTTTGTTTGTTTTGAGACAGAGTCTTACTATGCAGCACTGGCTTGCCTAGAACTCTATGCAGACCAGCCTGGGCTCTAATTCACAGAGATTCACCTGCCTCTGCCTCCCAAGTACTGGAATTAAAGGTGTATACAACCACACCCAGCCTCTATCATTTTGTACAAAATGTAGAAATATGATCTTCTATATGCCAATAATTTATATATGTTATACTCTACTTAAAATAAATTTTAGATAACATTAAACAAGTTACCAAATGCAATGTATTAGATTTGAAACTATAAAATAATTGAATTAATGAAATGCCTATATTGGAATGTTTTTTAATTCAACAATTCTTAGATTCATAAATAAAGTAGAAATGCTTAGAGCTAGAAATACATTTATCAAAATATGCTGTTTATTGAAAGCTGCCTGGAGTGACTAGAGTATTCACCAGAGGCCATTTTGTAGACACTATCGTGTTTTTAATCTTTGTGGTATTCTAAGATCTCAAATCATGAAATCATATGAGTACAATACACAGAAAGAAATAGAAAAGATAACTTAGGAAAAGTGAAATTTAATAAGAAATGTAAGATGAGATGAGGTGTCAGCTACAAGATAGAAAATAGATAATTGGAAATCTCTGAGGTTTAAGCTTTTGTTTCACAGCATACAATCATAACCCATGGAAGTGGGTCCCAAGGAGGGACTTGTAGCAAGAACATATTAAGAACTTCTAGCTTAAGAATAAAGGACATAACACAGTGGAAAAAAATAAGCAAAGGATCTAAACAGACAGGGCTCCAAAGAAGATTAAGAAAATTATCAGTAAATATAGATAATCCCAGGGTCACTACCACCTGGTCAGTGCATTGGAAACAGTGGGTATTGCTTCCTCCACACTTAACACGACTACAGTCGGACTAACAGTAGAGATGGGTGTTCAGCATTGATTTTCTCCACAGCACGAGGTCATTCCACATCTGTAACTGGAAGGTAGTATTTAAATTTGACCTAGGAATTTTATTTTGAACACGAGAATATTTCCTTTAGCAGATTAACTGTTTTGTTTTGAATTACTTGTCTCCTATATTTGAACTTTTTTTCTTTCTTTCCCTCTTCTTTCCTTCTTTCCTTCCTTCCTTCTTCCTTCCTTCCTTCCCTCTCTTTCCTTCTCTCTCTCTCTCTTTCTCTCCTTTTCCTTCTTTCTTTCTTTCTTTCTTTCTTTCTTTCTTTCTTTCTTTCTTTCTTTCTTTCTTTCTTTCTTTCTTTCTTTCTTTCTTCCTATCCCTTCACTGACATACTATGAAAAAAAAACAAAAACAAAAAACTAGAAAAACTGGTATAGTAGCCTTTATCTCAGACATAGAAGTGTGATAATAATCCTTCAGTTCTTTTTTTTTTTTTCTTGCCCCATTGAGATCCCATTAGAACCAACACAATGCATAGTAATCATTGCATTGGGAATTTATAATCTCCCTTTGCATTGTTCCACATTTGAGTAATGCAAAGTGGAATTAAGAGATAAGAAAGTAGGAATGATATCCAGATTTTTGAAGAGCTAGTCTAACTTTACAGATTCTAATAGCTTGGGATAACGATATGGACAAAGCACATCTTACATGCTGGCCCAGACACCTCAACGTGAGCGGAATCAAGAGAACTCTTTATGCTTTGGAAAAGAAGCTTTCTTGGTTTTTGACCCTAAAGTCCAATTTTGCTAAGGTGGCTTATGCTAAAAGAGAAAGAACAAGAGAATAAAGAGAAAGAAAGAGGGAGGTAGCATTTTATAATGAGAAGAAAGAATGGGAAGCAAAGGAAAGCTGGCTGGTAAATGGGCAGAAGTGACTAATAGCCAAAGCAGAAGAATGAACGTGGTTTGCAACCTAAGACCTAAGCATTTCGAACATCTTCGTTGATGCTTGCAGATTGTCATATTGTATTGGGAGGCTCTGTTTTAAAGGTCCAGTGGTTGTGCAGTTTTAATATTATTCTCTGCAGATGAGCTCTTGCTGTAGGGTAAGATTCTGGGATGGTTGCCTGCCAGCCTCTTCTGGAAGAACAGAAAAGGTTGAAATCTGAGTGAAGGCTGTCTCTTAAAAGCAGTTCTTGTGTACACACAAGTTCTTGTGTATGTGTGTGTGTGTGTGTGTGTGTGTGTGTGTGTGTGTTTAATTAGCAAGCAAAACACCCAGTATCCTTCTGACATTTTCAAACATCATTTGTTTTATTCGATACCCTTGTGCCTATCTTTCACCCTCTTCCACAGCTCCCACTCCCAGGAGTCTTTCTTTCTTTCTTTTTTTTTTTTTTTTTTTTTTACTTTGATATCACATGTTTGATTATGCCCTCTTCTTCCTAGGTGATTCCCTTTTGTGGGGACCTTTCCTCTCTCATGGCTTCTTGTCTAGTTTCATGACCTGTACCCACATCCACATGTATACATATGTGTGTGGTTTTGTTGCTGTTGTCGTTGTTTTGGTGTTGGAGATCAAACCCAGGCCAAGCATTCACTGTGCTACTGAGCTACACCTGAGCACCAGCTTGCTTTGTGTGTTGCTCTTTCTTATTACGTGATGTCCTCTCCTCTCCCCACCTATATGCTGTCCTCTTATTGCCGAGATTCCATCACTCCTTGGAACTCACACCCTATGCTCTCAACCCACATCTGCATCATTCAGAGGCTAATGAATCTATGGTCCATTCCTTTTCACTAAAGTACTAATTACTCCAGCACCCTATCCATTCCTAGCATATAAAGATTCCATTCTGTATAAATATTCTGTATAAACACCCAATTAAGGGAGTCTTAATATTGCATAGTCTCCATATTTTCCTGTTCTTAGTCCCGAGAAGCATTGGTTGCTCCCATTGAGTACCTCTCATACGACCACCAAGAGGACGTAGCCTCCAGTTCCATTGCCAGCATCCCTCTAAGATGACGGTTTTAAGGCAAGTCAGAAAGACAGGAAAATTTAAGGGGACACAGTAGGGAAAGGAAAGGAGCCCCTCAGAACCGTTGCTGTTGACTGCAAGACAAGAAACTTCAACACAACTGGTATGAAATATTGTGGAGATAGCAGTTGGCTTAAAGACAACTCGAGAATGGATGTACAGAACAGCACATGGACTGTGCTGACACGGGCCAGTGTGTTCATGATTGTGAGCTGAGTCGTGAACCGAGTCAGCACTCTTTCACTCCTAAATGGAACCACACACCTCATAAAATCATACTACAATTTCCTTAACAAAATAAAAGAAATATTTTTCCGTTTTATTTTGTCTTATTATTTAGTTATTTATTTCATGACAGGGTCTCACTGTGTAGCTCTGGTTGGTCTGGAACTCGTACAGAGATTTCTCTGCAACTACCTCTGCCTCTGCCTCTGCCTCTGCCGGTACTAAAAGCACACAGCATTATGGCTGGTTGAAAGAAAATTCTTTAAGATAAAGTAAATTAAGTAAACGACCTCATATATTTTTACTAAAAACGGTTTCTTTCTGCAGCTCTGGCTGTCCTACTGGCTCTGTAGATCAGGCTGGCCTTAATGGAAGCTTTTCTTTAATCTTTAAATTTTGTTTTAAATGATACTTTTGGAGCAATGTCACTTAAAATCTCCACCCATGTGGTGCATGCAGACTGTCTCTCTAGCTCTCTAGATGTCTCTCTCTTTCATTACCTGTGCACAAGTCTGATAAACTCATTGCCTTTGCATCATGCTGTCTCTACCGGAAATTCTTCCCTGTAGCGTGGTGAGTAATCCCGTTTCACAGTGGACAGCCTAAGAGGAGACTTCTCAGGCTACTGACAGAGTGCTAGGCTCTGTCTTCTCACAAAGACTGACAGTTTTCGTTAATGATAAAATCTAGAGTCATCAGGATCAGTTCAAATCTTGGAACTTAAGAAAAGTAGGGACTGTATGTTTTCGGGAGGTTTTCATGCAGTCCATACAGAATTCATCTGGGTTTACAGAGGAAATTCGTTTATGGAAACAGCTCATTTATTTATCTTCCAAATAGGATATAATGTTAGATAAACACACACAGATGGAGTCCAAGCAATTCAGACTAGTTGTCAATATTTACAATCGTATATAATCAACTCATAGTGAAATTACAATATGTATGTGATTTGAGATCTTTGTTTTGAGAAATGATGTTACAACAATAAATATATCCCATACCTTCTTTTGCTCATTAGCAATAGTTGATGGAAAATTGCTAATTCACTACACATAGATGAATTCCTTTTTGAAAAAAAAATTTTCAAAAAGATTATTTGTATTTGTATTTATTTGTATTATTTGTATTATATTTATGTGTATGAGAGAGAGAGAGAGAGAGAGAGAGAGAGAGAGAAAGAGGAGGGGGGCAGAAGTTATGTGAGTGCTAAGAACTGTACCAGATCCTTTGGAAGAGCAGCAAGCAGTCTTGACCTCTTAGCCATCTCTCTAATCCCTTTAAATTTAAAAAAAAAAAATCATCTTTGTTTACTTTGTGCATGTGTAGGAGGGGCACATGTGCTCGAAGAACAGCTTTTTGAAGTTGGTTCTCTCTTCTGCCAAGTATGGCCTGATGATCAAACTCAGGTAGCCAGACTTGGTGTCAGGCCCTTTCACTGAGCTGTTTCACTGTCTCCAAATTGACTTACTGAATAGCTTTATAATTACCTGTTATGGATATACTGTAATTTATTCAGCTTCCCTTTTGATAAGTATTCTCTTTGTTTCAGGAAGTTTTTGTTTTGGGTTTGGTTTGGTTCGGTTTGGTTTGCTACTGGACATTGAACATAGGGCCTTGCACATGTTTGGCAGGGATCCTACCACTAAGCACCATTCCAAACCTTTTTTGAACTTTTTCTTTTGAGACAGGGCCTCACTAAGTTACCCAGGCTATACCTCAGGCAGGCCTTGAACCTGTGATTCTCATGCCTTGTGCTACTGTCTTCGGTTTTTTTCTTTGTGTTCATACCTGTTTGTTCTTTCCTGTCTTCAGGAGCTAAATGTGTTGGCTATAGAAGGGAACCTTAGGCAATCTGGGTTTTGATCTTTGCTCTATTGATAGTCTGTGAAGTTGAATATGTCCTTTCTATCTGCTAATCTGTCTTCTTTTTTAAATTATTTTTTTCCATCAAAAGTTGAGGTAAGATCTAAGAGAAGAAATGAATATACTTTATAGATTTTAAAGATGATTTTATTTGTGTTTGTCTTCATAAGTTCTGAAAATAGAAATGTGTATAATTAATACATTTCTTCTTCTGTTTAAAGAATGGAATGACTCCTTTAATGCATGCAGCGTATAAAGGAAAGCTTGATATGTGCAAATTACTTCTGCGACACGGAGCTGATGTCAATTGCCATCAGCATGAGCATGGGTATACGGCCCTCATGTTTGCCGCACTTTCTGGTAAGGTTTTAGCGTTCACTCTCTCAGCGTTAATTCCCTATACAATTTAAGTATGCGTATATTTTAAATTCAGTGCGTGTTTTGTTTTAGTAATTTTTAGAAGTTTAATAGAAAAGAGTAGTGAGAATTGACTTTTGAAAAACGATAACGCAGCTGGGTGGTAGTGATGTACGCAAGACAGAGAAACCCTGTCTCAAAACAAACAAGCAAACAGAAAGCTATAATGCCTGAAACAATATAACATATATATATATATATATATATATATATATATATATATATATATATTTTTTTTTTTTTTTTTTTTTTTTTTTTTTTTTACTGTAGTTGGGGACACTTGCACCTACCACAGCACAGGTTTGCAGGTCAGAGAACAACTTGCAGCTGTCAGTTCTTTCCTTCCATCATGTGGGTTGTGGAGATTGAACTCCAGGCCTCAGCCTTGCCGGCAAGCACCCTTACGCACTTACCTTGCCAACCCAGTGACCAGTTTCTCTAGCGACTTAAAATCAATTAGTTTCGATGCTTCTCTTTCGAATTGGCTCCTCTGACTCTAGGTCTTTACATTTTAATGAAATCCAAACATTTCTTTGGTCCTCTGATCGGATAGCTGCTGTGACAGCGCTGGCCATTTCCGTAGCTAGATCACCCACGTGGGAACTTACTCTACCTACATGCCTGTTTACTAAATAAAATAACTGAAAATCTCATCTAAAATAAAAGAGTTAAAGTGGTTGAGTCTCTCTCTCTTTTTCTTTCTCGCTCTTCCCCCCTCCCTCCCTCCCCTCTCTATTTTGCTGTTGCTGTTTTGAAACAGAATCTCACTGTGTAGACCAGACTGGCCTGGAAATCATAGAGATCCACCTGCCTCTACTTCCTGAGAGCTGGGGTTAAAGATGTGCACCACCACGTCCAGGTGATTGTAGGTCTTTAAGAAAATAGAGATGTAATATAATAAGCTCTGATTTTATATATATATATATATATATATATATATATATATGTATATATATATAAGATATATATATATATATTTACTAAGTAGTGTATACTGCGGAGGGAACCAGCCTTTTCCACAAATGGGTTCACAAAGCTCTATACTCAGGAGGGAGTACAAGTGCAGTAAAATGAGGAATGGCAAATGAACAAAGTAGTTCATTTTTCTATGGGACCCAGAAAAATGGCACGCACAAGTGTGCTTTGAAATGACACCTATAGAACACACTTTAGAAATAGACACGCAGGGGCGTTTCTAATAGAAGAATTAACAAGTATACATATTAAGAAGAGAAAAAGGATAAGAGAAAAAGAGAGAGACTGACCATGCACATTGCCAGGAGAAAAATACACCAAAGGGGACTGCCACTGATAAAACCTTTTCTGTAGTTTAAAAGGCCAATGCAGTTTTTGATATGCAGATGTCAGTCACCTCTTGGGAAGGAGCCAGTTTGATATGCAGATGTTAGTCACAAGCAGAAGTCAGTCACACCCCTGCGGCTTGGTTATCCAGGTGTGCTAGCTCTCTATAGCTTCTATCTGTTAAAGGCTATCTCTTCTTGGAAAGACCAACACCCACTATAGGAATGGCTTTTACGATGTGCTTGTCTGCAAGGTTATTATCACTACTAGGCCATGCAGACATTATTATTATTGGTGAAAGACTTTTTTTGTCACCATTACAGCAAAGAGGAGAAAGAGGGACAAAGTAGCTTGTGAGCCGAAAATTCCCTGGCCAGAGAGTCCGGATCTTTGTCATGTAGGCTCCATCCAGCATCAGGGTTAACGGGCCCCCAACAGTATACAATGAAGAGTCCATAAATAATTAAGACATCAGGGGAGTGAAGAGATATCTCAGCAGTTAAGAATGTCTACTAGGAACAGTGGAGGTTGTGCAGCATCACTGTTACTCTGGGCAAAGAACTGTGGGCAGAGGGGTGCAAAAGTACAGAGCAAGAAAACCTTTAACTTGAAGAAGCAGAACCATATCCAGGGAAGCTCATCAGCATCACCACCAGCAGCAGCAACGGCAACAGCAGTCAGCCCTGCCAATACCTACAAATGGACAGCAGGACAGCAGCCACAAACAGGAAGAGGCCTTTACTCAGTGTCTTTGTCAGCAATCTTCCCCTTGACATCACCGAAGAGGAATGAAACATTCTGAGAAATATGGGAAATCAGGCAAAGTTTTCATTCATAAGAATGAAGGCTTTGGCTTTGCCCACTGGGAAACATGAACCCTAGTGGAGATTGCCAAACTGGAGCTGGACAATATGTTACTCCACGGAAAGCAGCTGCGGATGCGTTTTTCCTGTCATAGTACATCCCTATTGCCCACTATCTCCTCAGTACATGAACTACAAACCACTGGGAGAAGCCTTTTCTGTGTTTGACCAGGTGAAGGGGTCATTGTGGATGACCCAGGAAGGCCCTCGGGAAAGGCATTATTGAGTTCTTAGGGAAGCCAGCTGCTTGGAAAGCTCTGGACGGATGCAGTGAAGGCTTTTTGCTAACCCACATTTCCTGAGCCCGTGGCTGTGGAGCCAATGGACCAGTTATATGATGAAGAGGAACTTGCAGAGAAGCTGGTCATTAAAAAACCCAGTAATTTCATTTTGTCTTTTGAGTATGTGTGTGTGCTGGAAGGCACCCTATGAGATGGAGAAGCAACAGCAGGATCAAGTGGACTGCAACATCGAGGCGGCTCCTGAGAAGTCGGGGCAGCAAGCCATAGGCACCAGGTCATGCTAGTGGATGAAACGAAAGCAGCTAGAACTCAGGCAGGGGGAGGAGCCCAGGCGCCATGAAGAAGAAATGCAGTGGCATCAAGAAAAAAATGATGTGGCGATAGCAGGAAGGTTTAAAGGGAACCTTTTCCACCCGACGCAAGAGAACAAGAGATACACGGATGGGCCAGAGCAGATGGCTATGGGCACAAATGGAAGAGGCAGTGTTCCCCCTGCTCCTGTGGCAGCTGGTACCCCTGATGCCAGGCGGACCCCTGCGATTGACCCCACCAACAACTAAAAGTTTCAGTCAAGCTGCTACAGTGGAAGGAATTGGAGCAATTGATGGAACTCCTGCATTTCAAATGCCCAGCTCCTGGAGCAAACTTGCTCCAAACACCACTGATACTAAATAGAGTTGCAGTGTCTGGTTTCCCACAACTCATAAAAGAAGGGTCCTTTTTTTGGACTAGCCAGAACGCTATCCTGGAAAAAGTGTTAGATATCCTTCCCAATAGATAGGTCTTCCCTGCCTGGATACTTTAGGGAGGATGCGTGGAGGCAGAAGGCAAGGGAGGAGTGGTATTTAACAGATCAAAGTCTGTGGTAAATTGCTTTCTCAATCTGGTGCACTCCTGAAGAGTGTTGACTGTTGAGGGCCCAGAGAGCCACAGCAAAATGGTCTCAGGTCTCCATTAATCTTGAGTATTCCTCCCTTCCCCCCTCTTTCTCTCTCACCCAGCCCCCCTTTCTTTCTTTCTCTCATTGTCCATCGCGTTTTAATTACCTTTTCACCTTTATTCCCCTCAACCCCAGAGACTCTCCCATATATACCACAAAACCTAAACATCCTCCAATGACCTAGCCCAGTCCCTCCATTCACTCCCAGGAGAGAATTCAGAGAAACATCCCCAGAGGTTACAGCATACACACGGTTCTGTTATATCGCATAGATGACCATTCATGTCCTGAAGAAGACATTTACTCTTAGAGGTTTTCATTTTAGTATATCTTTTTAAAAAAAAATCTTGTGTTAACTTTCCTTCATCTTTTTCTTGGGTAAGGCCCACCCAAGAATGATGACATTGCTGTTCGTGACTTTTCTCTATGGGCCTGGTGCAGTCCTGGGAACGGGTTGCTGTGTGTTGAAGGCCTGACAGTAGCTCTTAGCCTTGCCTGTCTTAGGTAGTTATTCTGTGAACTTTTTATTGGTACAATATATTTGATTTGCTCTTGATACCATCAATTTGAAAATTTTCTGGGAAATGGAGCAATAATACAGCATCATCTTATTAAAATACATTTGAAGCCCTCTGCCCAAAAAGAAAAAAAAATAAAGAATGCCTACTACTTCTACAGAGAACTGGGATTCAGTTCTGGGCACCCATGTCAAGTGGCCCACAACTACCTGTAATTCCAGTTCCAGGCATTAAATGTCCTTTAGCTTCCATGGATACCTGCACATATGTACAGTAAATGAATACACATAAATAAATAAATAATAAAACTCTTTACAAGAAAAAGGGACATTAATGATTTAATTACATAGAATTTTAACATTGCTGTAAATGGGATACTCTATAGATACAGTTAAAATACAATGAAAAAATTTTTGTGTATCTTTAATGGTCTCATTGCTATCTATAAAGAGTTCTCCTAAGTCAACAAGAGAAAGACAAATACTGTAGTAGACAACTCAGCAGCAAACAAAAGACAGAGCCAGCTGATCAATATATAAAATGTTTTCAGCATTAGTCAAAGAGATCAAAACTGGAGCATCTCTGATCATGTTGCATTTACTCTATTGGCAACGGTGAAACTGGTAGTGCCCAGGGACTGCACTGAACTGTTTTGTAGAAAGTATTCAGTCTACCCTCGTTGGATGGCAACCTGGAAATATGCATTTAGAACACATAACCTTCATTCACATTTTCCAGGAAATGTTCCTAAGGAAATCATGGTTTATACTTGCAAAAATGAACCAAAAATGCTGCTTACTCAAGTATGCTGCTCCATAATGATTTGGAAAAATGAAAATGAGCTATAGATGTTTACATAGAAGTGTGCAAAAAGATTCCCCATGTTGAATACTCCAGAGTCTGTGCAAGAGAGAAGGAGCAAGGGCTTCTGTTCATTTTTTTCTTCTCTTTGTTTTCGATAATTATATATATATATATTATGATTTTACACTAATTAAGCATTACCAACCTTTAGGCAAGCAGACTCTGTATTGTTGTTAGAAGTGATAGTCAATTCCATACCATGTTTATATTTCCTAGTTGATTTTCCAGGAAATTAGATTGACTAAGTAAATTTGTAGCACTTTATTTTTGTAATGATGATTAATAGTTTTGGAAAAAGGAAAATATCCACATGATACAAAGTAAGTCAGCGAGGGGGCCTGAGAGAGCAGAAAATTGAAAGAGGTTTCAATTGTGCATTTCTTAGGGTTAACAGATCTGTCTCCTGTAACTCTAGGTAATAAAGATATCACGTGGGTCATGCTGGAGGCAGGTGCAGAGACAGATGTTGTGAACTCAGTGGGAAGAACAGCTGCTCAGATGGCAGCCTTTGTGGGTGAGTTTTTACTATAATTTCACAGTGAATTATTCTTGGTATCCTGTTTTATATTTGTATTTTATTTATTTGTTTATGTAGTTTGTGTTTTTGAGGCAGGGTCTCACTATGTAACTCAGGCTGTGCTAGACCTCAGTATGTAGGACAGGCTGGCCTTTGAACCCAGAGATCCTCCTGCCTCTGCATCCAGAGTTCTGGGATGAAAGGCATGTGCCATCATGCAGGCAAAATGTTGATAGTCACTTTAACATAACGAAGTCCCTGATGACTCTCTGGAAAAAGTGAATGGCCACATGAAATTCCCCCTCAGAGACAGAGAGGTATGGACATTTCATTGCACTCAAGTCTTTGAACGAAGGTATTTTATTTCCCTCATGGAGGGAGTTTGGCCCAATGATTAAGAACATGACCTGTGAAGTCATCAGACCTTAGTTGAAATTCTCTCTGCACTACTTTGTAGCAAAGTACTTAACAATTTTTGCCTTTCAGCTTCTTCATTGTACAACGGTTACAGGGCTGTTTTAAGAATTAATGGAGATGATTGACTTAAGATCTTCTTGTGTAGGACTAAACAAATAGTTCTGGTTACTGCTGTGAATTGTCATCAGAACATCGATGGTGCTGTTTTAGAAAGGAGTGTTTGAGAATAATTTTAAGCTGCTTCATTATCTCCATCAGCCACAAACATTTATTTTGTGTGCCCACTTATTCTTGACATGTTAGTCCTGTTATTTGACATAAGGAAGGGGTGTAGGGGAGAGCAAGTGCTTGGTCACTGATATTCTGGACTCTGAACTGAGCTAGCAGTTAAGAGTCCACTGATAGAACAGCAAAGGCAGAAACAGCATATTTAATACGATCACCATAAGTGGCCTTGTAGTTAATTAAAGAATATGAATATTCACACCTTGTTGAGTGTCTTTGTAGGTGCCTTGCTTACAGTGGTGAGCAAGGAGAAGTTAAGTTGCTCATGTTTTCACAGTGTTTAAAGGCAGCAAGTAATGGATAAATGGTGTGAGATTATACTCTTTAAAAAGAATTTGAAGTTCTGTTGACATATATGGAAGAGGGGGAATTTTCTACCCTTTTCCAACAAGTTTTTGAGAGAAAGTATATTTAAACTGAGATACAGTAGCAATTAGTCAGATATAGGAAACATCAACTATATATTATACATAATTTATTATTATAATTATATATTATAATATATTTTTATATATTATATTATTATATTATATATCATGCTATATATGTTATATATAATTAAGTTATATATTATGTAATTATAGTAATCTATAATAAAAAATATATATATATATAAATTTATAATCATTTTTTTCATGAAATTAGTAGTTGCTTCCATTCTTTAAGCCAGGCAGTCTATGATGGCTTTGTAATGACACGTATTGTCACCCTATTTTAATTCAGGAATATTTGAGAAAGGTACAGCCCTGCTGTGCCAGCTTCAGAGAAGTAGTTGAAGCCTCAGAGATGTTCTGGCTGCCCCTAGCGCATGTCTAAGCTGCTGTGAAGAGTATCAGCACAGTGGGTATGAACACTGAGCTAGGAATCTGGTTGGAAAAGAGTAGGAGGTTAGGAGGTGTGGGTTTTTTAGAGGAGCTGTGTCATTGGGGGTAGGCTTTGAGTATCTCCTGATTATCTTTTCCCCTCTCTTTACTCCTCCCATCCGAATCCACCCCTTTTCTGTCTCTCCTTAGAAAGCAAACAGGCTTTTAAGGGATAATAATAAAATTAAATGCGATAAGAAAAAAAACAAAAACTAACACATCAGAGTTAGACAATACAAACAGAAAAGAAAAGCCTCAAGAAATAGAGACACGGAAACCCAGTTGTTCACACTTTCAGGAATCCCATAAAAACACTAAACTGGAAGCCATAATATAAAGGACATATAGGGATATATACATATATACATATATATGTTGTGTATATATGTGTGTATATATGTATATATGTGTGTGATACATATATACATATACATGTTGTGTATATATGTGTATATATGTATATATGTGTGTGATACATATATACATATATATGTTGTGTATATATGTATGTGTGTGTGTGTGTGTGTGTGTGTGTGTGTGTGTGATGACATATGAGACAGAAACCTGCCAAGATGCTGTTGTGTTTGTTTTCTCTTGGCCATCTACTGTTGGGCATGCAGTCTACCCTTAAGTGTAGTTTGTTTTCCCAGTGCATCTCTCCTGGGGAAAACTAATTTTTTATCCACAAGTGGTTATGAATTGAAGATATTTCTAGATTGGAGAAGGGACATGTGTCCAGTTCTTTCAAGTCTAGGACCCCATCTGGCCCAGACCTGTGCAGGCCCTATGTGTGCTGTCTCGGTCTCTGAGCACTCGTATGTTCAGCCAACATGTTTATTTAGAGGGCCTTTGTTTCCTTAGTGCCTTATAGCCCCTCGCACTCTTAGATTCTTTCCATCTCATCTTCTGCATGATTTCATGAGCCCTGAGGAGAGGGATCCGAAGGAGACTTCCCCTTTAGGCTGAGCATTCCAGGATCTCTCGGTCTCTGCACAATGTTTGCTGTGGGTCTCTATTTGTTCCCATCTGCTGTAGGAGGAAGTTTCTCTGATGATGGCTGAGCAAGGCACTGATTTATGAGTATAGCAGAATGTTATCAGGAGTCATTTTATTGCAATGTCCTTTTAGTAGAACAGTAGGATTTGGTTTCACCCTTGGTCTCTGCGTTATCTAGTCTTGGGTTCTTGGTCACCCGAGCAGTGGTGGGGATGGGTTCCTGGAGTGGGCCTTAAGGAATATCAAGTTAGATATTGGTTGATTACTCCCACAAGCTTTGTGCACCATTGCCCTGGCGTATCTTGCAGAGAGGACCCCATTTTAAATCAAAGTGCTTGTAGCTGGGTTGATGTTTATGTTTCCCCTTTGATAGTGTGCAGAGTATCTTCCTGTACCAAAGATGCTAGCTGGTAGGGGTATAAGTAGTCTTTAAAATAGTATTCTCTTCTTTCTGTTTCCTTGATTCAGCTATCCATGACCAATGTATACAGGGAATATTATTCATGGCTTGCTTTACTCATTTACTAGTATATCATTGTTCTCTTTCACCTTGAGGTACTAGTGAATTAATTTAACACTATATAACATTTCGTGGCACAAATGTTCCAATGTTCATTTGTTTTTCCGATATCTATTGGCTGATTTGATAGCTTTTTATCCACTTAACTAGAATAATCAACCTTGCTGTTATTCTTCTGTTAGTATCTTAATGTCTGTAAGATGTTATCAGAAGTAAAACTTGCTAAGAAAAAGATATAGTTTTAATTTTTATGTTAAGTCTAGATTACTTTCCAAAAGGTACAGCAATGCATCTGAATATCTTCTGCTGGAAATTTTCTTTCTTCTGCTTTTGCTGACGTGCTAGGTGAAAGGATGGTATGTTACGACTTTGTCTCCCTTCAAGATTAGTGAAGTTAAACCTCATTGTAGGGCATTTCTGTTCTCTTCTGTGGACTTCTTGTTCCTTCCCTCTCCTCCCCTCCCCCCTCTCCTCTGCTCCTGTGCTATCCTCTCCTCTCCTATTCTCCTCTTCTCTCCCCTCCTCTGTTCCCTGTCTTTCCCTCTTTTCTTCCAAGAATGGTCTCATATAGTACAAGCTTGAACTTGCGATATAGTTGAGACTGACACGGAGCTCTGCACTTCCTAAGCATTTGTGTTTACAGATGTTTGCGCAGCCTCCCACCATTTTTATGATGGCGAGTTGTCCTTTTCTTATTATTTGGAAAAGCCTTCTATGTATTACGGGTTGTCAACTCTTTCTCTATGAAATATGAATCAAAAATTTTATGCCAATCTCTTTTTTGTCCTTTGATCTTGAAGAATTTTACTGTAGATAAAATATTTTTAGCAGTCTTTTTTTTTTTTATTACTTACAAGATTTTTTGTCTATTTAAAGTTGTCTTAACCATGAGTCACACCATTGTTCTCCTAAACGTCCTTTAGACTTTTGCTTTTTTCTTCTAATGTGCATATTTAAATGTATTTTGCCACATGTATGTACACACATCACGTGCATGCCCTTGGAGGCCAGAAGATGTCAGATTCCCTGACACTGGAGCTCTGGGCAGTTGTGAGCCTCCATCTAGGCGCTGGGAGCTGAGCCTGGTCCTCTGCAAGAACAGCAAGTTCTCATAGCTCTTAACTGCTGAGCCCATTCTTTAGACTTTTAGCCATTTTCCTTTTTCTTTCTTTCTTTCTTTTTCTTTTCTTTTCTTTTTTTTTGAGAAAGGAACTCTGTATGTAGCCAGCCCTGCCTAGCCTGGAACTCAATAGACCATGCTGGCCTCAAGCTCAAAGACCCACCTGTTTCTGCCTCTCAAGTGCTGGGATTAAAGGGGGGTATCACTGCACCCAGCTAAAACAATTTACAAAATTAATTTAAAAATTAACCACTAGACTGGCTTCAAATTGCAATCTTCCTCTTTCAGACTGACTAGTACCCACCTACCACATGTGACTACCATACCAGTCGTTTTTTTAAAAAGCTTCTCAATAGCCCATATTGTGCTCCTTATATCTCATTATGGATGAAAAATAAAGGAATACTAAGTTTCACATTTTTTATCAGTCTCCTGGGATCACAACGGCTTTCATGACAAGCCATGCTTTCATGTGGTTTCTGAGAAGTTAATTTTAGCTCCTTGTGTGACAAGAACTTTCACCCACTGGGCCATCTCCCGATTCCTCTTTTTTCCTTTTACTCTTGCCAATAACTTGTTTTTCTTCTCTTTTACAATCTTTTCTCTCTTTCCTTTTTTTTGGGGGGGGTAGGGTCTCCTATAGTTTAGGCTGACCTTAAAATTCATGTGTAGCTAAGGATGGACTTGAACTTTTGATTCTCCTGCCTTCACTGCTTGGGATGATAGGCAGGTGCTACAGTATTTTATTTAAATAATGGAACTTATATAAACATAGAGGTAAGTTCTCATTTCTGATTCCAAATGATAGTTCTTTTCTCTTTAGTAGTTGTTTACTGTATGCATTCACCTGGCTCCATTATTCTTCTCTTTCATCTTTACTCCTTATTTTATTTGGCGATGTGTGTGTGTGTGTGTGTGTGTGTGTGTGTGTGTGTGTGGCTGTGTTTGTTAATGAGACTGTCTTGGTAAAAGTTATACCTTGCTCTCTGCTCAAGGCAGTACTTGCCCATGAATTCCTTATACCTCGGCTCTCTCCTTCCTGGGTTTGGCTCGTCGCACCTCTGGGCCTTTGCTGTCTGCCTTCTGCTCTGCTGCCTTCATCACTGCCCGAAGCTCCTAGCTGTGAACCTTCCTGGAACACTCTAGTGGCTTTTGTGCCCATTGCTCTAGCATGCCCTTGGCAAGGCGTCACCTCTTTGAAGAATCGTCTTGACCATTTCTGGGTCACTCTCTACTTCAGGTTAGCTGTCTGAGTGCCCGTCTCTGGCCCTTCTCTCTGTTGGCTTCTGAGATCTCTGTTTCATTTAGGTTTTGGTTGTAGGACCTTCTCAGGTGAATTACGTGGATTGTATGTCTTCTGAAACCTGACATAGCTAGATGGTCTTTCTGGAATGTACATTTATTTCTTGCTTGTTCCTTGATGCTTATATCACAGTTCTTTTCTCTCTGTTCATTTCAGAGAGAATCTGTTATGCTGCAGCTTTCTAAATTCTGGTTTCAAAAATGACAACTCAGTTTAGTTTTCATTCTAGACTTTTCCTTTCTGATTCTAGAGAAATTTGAACTTTCATCCTTGCAATGTAAAATTTTACTCAGACTTGTCTTTGCTATCCAGAACACCTGTACTGGAACTTTGCATTTCAGAGGATTAGAGTACACCTTGGTGGGAACACTGACGAAGGGCTGGCCCTGTGGTGTGGCATTAGGAGAGCAAGCAGCTACTTATTAAGTGATGCCAACCAGGAAACAGAAGGCAGACTGGAATAGGACCAGGCCAGAACCCACAAGGCACCTCCATAGTGACTCTCTGTCTCAGAGGTTCTGCAGCCTCTCCAAACAGTGCTCCCAGCTGAGGACCAAGTGTTGAAACACCTGAGCCTGTTGCAGACATTTCGTCTCAATCCTAACAATCAAATTCTCCCTCTATAATATTTATTTATTAATAATACTTTTTAGTTGTATCTAGTCAGAATTTTTAAATTAAAAAAGAGTTAATGCCTCTTTCATCTTATACAGGATTTTAGATAGTCAAGTAAAATTAAATTTACAAAGATAAACTTTAAACATATGCCATTCTAATAATTTATTAGCAAATGAATTAGATTAAACGTGTTCTGTGACAGAGTCCTGGTGAAGGAGCAGGTATTTTATGTACAAATATACAGTTGCTATGGGTTTTTCTGACTGCCTAGTTAGGGGGCTGGCTGTATTAATTACTTTTCTCCTTACTGTGGCAAAATACTTGACAAAATCAATTTGTGGAAGGAGGGAAGGGTTTATTTTGGCTTATGATTTGAGAAAATACAGTTCACTGTGGCAGGGAAGTCACGGTGCACGGTGGTAAGAGTGTGAGGCTACTCAGTCAGAAAAGGGGGGCTTCTGGGACTCGGTGTCCTGTTTTGGTTTTTTCTTTTCTCTTTTTACTTACTCTGGGACGCCAGTCCATGGGATGGTTCTACTCATATCAAAAGAACGAGTCCTCAGTCTTCATTTAAACTTTTGGAGGGTCTGGGAAGACCCTCACAAACACACTGACAGGTGTCTCTGCGATGATTCTAAACATTACAGTGGGACTTCCCATTTCAGGGACGGATGGGAGTAATAGCTACTTTCTTCTGATGTTTTAATGTTCCAGTCATGGCATATCTGGTTGTTACTTTTGCTGAGATATTTGGACATTGATTTAGGCAGAAGAACCTCTATTTTTATGGAACCTGGATGCAGGCTACATGTGAAGAAGCATGGCACTTCACCCTTAGGTTCTGCATTTCTGTCTATTCAGCTGTCAGTTCACACAAAGACACCCGAGTTGATTTCAACGATGTTTGTAACCTACTTGCCTTAGATTTGCTCAACTGAATGCTGTTTTTCTCCTGGAAAACCCCATTTTCTAAACGGAGCTCCTTCTCTGGTTTCAGATTTTTAATATGCAGTTGATTTCTCAAGATGTGAGTAGGGATTTCTAATAGACAGAAAGAAGACTTCTGATAGGCAGAAAGAAAGGACTTTGTCCCCAACACCTGCCCCCCACCCACCCAAACAAACAAACAAACAAAACCAGAAAGGCACTGATGGTTCAGCATTTGATAGCACATTTAATATGCACAAAATGATACTGTTGTCAGTACTGAATTCTTTTTCAAATCAGGAATATTTTCTTCTATCACTTTTATATCTATTCTTTAGTTGTCACTCTGGATTTTTATTCTTCTCGATGTGAGATTCCTGGGTGTTGTGAGCTCTCCCATCTCTCCCGTTAATGATTTCTCTCTGAGTAATTTTCCGCTCTGAAGCATTTCATCTAGTAGTTGATGATCACTAATTTAGTTCACAGAAGCAAATACGATTCTCTCTTTGAATTTGCTTATTAATTTTTAAAAATTGAGGTTTCCCGTGGCGCTTGAAAGCCTTTGGATATGTGTCTGGAATCTGCTTCGGTGGCTCTTTGTGATCGTGGTTGTGGCCGCAGTGGTGTTAGTGTCCGTGGAGGTCGGACACAGGAATTTGTCTTCTAGGGGCACTACACAGTAGCGGTGCTTCCGCCGGCATCTAGGCATTCAGGTAAAGCCTCCAGGGTTGTGGCCAGAGGAACAAAGGGCCGAGTCTCTGTGCCTGTGGCTCCAAGCAGGAATCATGGCACTCCCCAGCTTCTCGGGTATATTAGGGGACCGGTAGAGCCCCCTGCCAGTGCAGGTGTCGGGGGAGGGGAGGAAGGTAACCAATAGTGCAGTTCTCCTGCAGGTCACTTGCAGGATCACAGGCATTCCCAGGACCTTGTCACCAGCAGGAGCTAGGCAGGCACACCAGAGTGGACCACTCTCTTCCTGTCCTCTGGAGACCTCCAGAGAGCTCCTGCTTTGGAATGTGCCCTGCCGGTTCTACCTGCTTGCCCAGATTGGCCACTTCCTGGCTCTAGACAGGTAGTGGAGAGAGAGCTGTGGATGGGGGAGAGCAGGAACAGGGGGTCACCAGCTTTCCTGGGAAGACTGCTGTGATAGAACTCTATTTAACCCGAGATATGGCTCAAGGATGTGGCTCCAGCAACCTGTGAGAGGCTACAATGTAGTGAGAAACTACAGGCTTCAAGGGAGCAAAAACTTTCTATATACTTCATTATACAAAGAGGCCAGGCTTCTCTTTGAACTCCTCTGTGGGGGGAGGAAGGAGGGTTACTTGATAATATTAATGATTGTAACAAAGACACTTTACTTAGAATATATTTAAATTGATGCACCTGTATGCCATTGGAGAAGCATGAGTACCCTTGGTGTCAGGGTGGGAGAGCTATTTGAATCATTTTAGGGTTGTTTTTAAGTTGAGTATTTTTTTTTGGGTAGTCTACGTAATCCTCTAATGTACTGTGAATCTCTCTTAAGTTATCTCTTTTCCTCTACTCTTTTCAAGAATAAAAACATTGATACGTGTTTACTCCAAAAGCAGTCATGTTATAAAAAAAACAAACAAACAAACCCAGACTCCTATGTTTAATGATGAAATAACAACTTTCCTGTTTTTCTGTTTGAAGGTCAGCATGATTGTGTGGCTATAATCAACAATTTCTTTCCTCGAGAGAGACTGGATTATTACACTAAACCCCAGGGACTGGATAAAGAACCAAAACTGCCCGCGAAGTTGGCAGGCCCGCTGCACAAAATCATCACCACGACGAACCTCCACCCTGTCAAGGTAGCATGGTGTCTGTTGTATCTGCTTTCTAGAGAAGTGCTGCTCCTGTGTCTACACTGCTCTCACTACATGGGGTCTCAGGCTGTAGGTGAGGAGTTTGCAGGGAGTTCCTGTGTCTGCTTGAGTCATCGCAGGAGTGTGCTCAGTAGAACGCCAGGAGCTGGTGTGGGAAAGCAAGAGAAGCTGAGCAAACAGTCAGGAAGAAAAGACTCAGCCTCAGTTAACCTGCCCTATCCCGGGCATCGCTTCAGGAAGCCTGGCTTCAGCCATGAGAGAGGAAGATTTTAGTGTCCTTTAGTCTGCCACTGTCCTGGGTCTATCCCCAGAGGAAATGAGGTGGCTCCCTTGAATGGGGGTACTTCTCTCTAGGAGACTGTAGTGAGTATGGCCGGCCTGGCGGATCTACATGGCACACCATTGACTCATACGGCAACATTCATCAAAGAAAACGTAACCGTTCCATTAAATGTAAGCACATTTTCAATGCAGGTGGATATGTGACGCCTTTAATAATGCTGTTAGTGGAATCAAACAGACTGCCAGCCTAGACTACAGAGTTCAAGTTGTTCAGTCTGAGCTTCAAGATTCTGAGTTGTTTTTCCTGCCGTCTTCTCCATCTTCCGTCGTTTCGTTTGTTTTTGTTCTGTTTTGTTTGAGATGGGGTTTCTCTGTGTAGCCCTGGCTATCCTGGATCTCTGTTAGACAAGGTTGGTCTCAAACTCACAGAGATCCACCTGCCTCCCGAGTGCTGGGATTAAGGGCGTGTACCACCACTACTGCCAGACTTTGTTTTGTTTTTAACAACAGAAGTCACATAAGGAGACTAAGACAATGAGGCTTACAGTTTGCCTGTGAACTGCTCTGTTCTCTGCTGGGCAGTTCTGCTTTTCAGTGGGCTTTAGGCACAGACCACCTAGGCTTGGAGAATATGCTTAATGCAGAGAATGTGTGTGGTTTTATACGACCCAGGTCATCACAGTGTGTTCTACTTTGGAGTAAAGTTCCCTGCTCTCTCACTGACTTGTGTACCCATCCCTTTCTCTCTCACTTATTTGCATACCCATCCCTTTCTCTCTCACTAACTTGCACATCTGTTTCTTTGCCTCCAGATTGCAGTGAGGTTCTGGAATCATTTCTGACATTTTTATGGAACCCATTATTTCTGCTAAATGTCTTAAAAACTGTCCTATTTTCAGTTATTTTTACAGATACATACATTATGAGCAAATTAGAGTGTATGCCTATTTATGCAGGCAGTGTAAAGGCATGTGATCTGGGGTAGTCTACATGATTTAGTCTGTAGAAAGACTGTTGGAACCTTGATCCTTTCTCGAGCCCCAACCTTGCTCTCTGTAGGCACAGGCAGCCCCTTCACCTGAACCTCTGCCTCTCATCTATACTCTGGATACAAAAGCCACCCATTGCTTTTGTTGTGGTGGCCTACTTCACTGCTTCACCCATCTTGAAGCTGGCATATGTATTCAGGGGGGCGATAAAAGAGGAGTAGAAACGCTGTCTGAAGTCAAACATCTTTTAAAAAGAAGCACAGAAATTCTCCCCATGCACGGCTCACCTTCACCTTTAGGCTTTTGTGCCTAAAATGGCTGTGTTTGCATCTAGGTTACCTGGCTGCTATAGCAATGTGTTTGTTTTCAAAAGGGACTTGGGGAGTTGTGCTGATGCCCAGACCATAGTGGTTATCTAGAAGAAAAACGAAGTCTCAGGCAAAATCACAATAGCATTGAGGAGAGTCTCTGAGGGCAGAGCAGACAGGTTTTCATGTAGCAGTCCAGTCTTTCATTGTTCAGATGATTTTCAAGCCCGGGATTGTTGATTTACCAATTTAAAAAAATAGGGGGTGAAATGAAAATAATTAGGAAAGCTACTGCAGGAAACATACTCTTTGCTTGCCACCCTTGGAGAAATAAGATTCATCCTGATTTTACGCTGAAAGGAATATACTTGCTTCCTTTGGCCGCGCATAGTGCAGCTTTCCTCTGTCCCCTTCCGTAATGCCGCAGACAAAGGGAGCGAGTGGGATGTCCCCTTGTGGGCAGCATGTAAATGTCTTAGTAATTCTGCAGTTATTGATCATAGTCCTTGAAAATCTTTGTTCTGCTTTGTAAAAATAAATAAGCAACTGAAAAAAAAATCATTAATATGGCTCTGTTTGAGATTTTTTAAAAAGAATTTTGCTTATATGTTTGAGGGTATACTCTTGATTATTAGCACCAATTATAAATGGGTAATTAATGAGTCCTCTACATCACAAATTAATTTTTCTACAGATAAGTTTAAAGAAATATTTGTTTTGTGTGTACGTATGTGTACCTGAGGGTATATATGTTTACCACTTGTGTGCAAAGCCCTTGGAAGTGAGACGAGGGCATCAGATCCCTGGAACTGGAGTTACAGGTGATTGTGAGCTGCTATGTTGGTCCTGGGACCAAATCCTCTGCGAGAGCAGTAAATGCTCTTAACTACAGAGTCTGCGTGTGTGTAAATGCACCACATGTGTGCATGCTGCCTGTGGGAGCCAGAAGACGGCACCCAAGCCTCTGGAACTGGAATCATGGCTGGTTTTGAGCCACTGCACTCAAACCTGCATCTTCTGGAAGAACAGCCATGCTCTTAACTACTGAGCCGTCCGTGTCTCCAGCCCCCACAAATTATTTCTTTATATTTGTTTTGATAGGGAGAATCAGCAAATTTACTAATAAGGATTCAATTTTACTAACTTCATGAAGCCTGATAATTTATTATTAAGTGCTGGATCTTAAGAAAACTTTTGGTTATATACAAATTTAATAGTGTTGAAGGTAATTTCTCATTGACCTTGAATCTGTTAGATTTCCAGGAAAGCTGGACATGGGTATTGTGTCTGAAGAGAATGGCATTCATGAAGTCTCTCCTCTGACAGTAGCAGTCCCTGGCACAGGGGTTGAGCTGAAACACAGGTTAGCGAGTGCTGACTGCTGCATACACCCTGGCCATGTCGCGCAGGTTTTCGTTCTTAGTAGGCCATCAGGGACCTTTGTGGTGGTCTCCTGCAGACTAACTTCAAATAATGTGCCCTGTAGCAAAGCTCATAAAAGCACTCCTCATTACACTAAATTAGAGTTTGATTACTACATAAATAGGAAATGTAGGACTCATAATGTATAAGATTGGATAACTTTCTACTATTATCCCTTTCAAAGCTATTCCTGGTTTCCATTTTAATATAAATTGCATTATTGTAGATGACTGGACTCATCTTAAGGGAAATTTCCACAAAGAAATATAGCTAATTCGAAAGTAAAAACCCATATTGTTTCTAGACTTCTTTCTGTAAGGGTCTGATTTTCTTATAGTTAACAAAAATTCAAGGGCTACAGATCTAACTCAGTAACAGAATGTTTGCTTGGCACTCAGGAAACCCAGGGCTCAATTCCCAGTACTTCATACATAGGGCGTGGTGATGCATATCTATAATCTAAGCGCTTGGGCTTTGGATGCAGGAGGATTAGGATCCGGAATTTAGAGTCATCCTTACATAGCAAGTTCAAGACCAGTCTGGGATACATGAAACTTGTCTCAAAAATCCAAAAAGAAAGAAGAAGGGAAATGGGGAAAGGAAAAAGGAGAGTTGTAGTTTTCCTAGCAATGGGATTACTGAGTTTAGTAATGTTAACCAAAAGTTTTTGATTGTTCTTACAATAGCAAATGGTCCTGCAGGTGTATTGTGGTTATTGTTCACAAAGGTGCTTTTCAGAGACACTAATACACTGTGCTCTGGGAGACATGCCAGCACCTCAGTATAGGTAGATAACAGAACACATTTAAATTTTAATGTCAGGAGATTCCTAATTATAATTATAGCTTTATAACATGGATTAGTAGCAGTTTGCCTTCCGATTTGAATTGCGCAGTAACTATGATTCTAAGAACAATTTGGACAGTCTCGGTATCAGCTACACTGACTGCCTGTCTATACACGGAGAAGTCTTTCGTGAGATTTCAGTGTCCAGTGACATTTCTTCTAGATTGTCATGCTCGTGAATGAGAACCCTCTGCTGGCAGAAGCCGCCGCTCTCAGTAAGTGCTCCAAGGTGATGGATTTGATCTGTGAGAAATGCATGAAGCAAAGAGACATGAATGAGGTGCTGGCTATGAAAATGCACTACATCAGCTGCATCTTTCAGAAATGCATTAACTTCCTCAAAGAAGGAGAGAACAAACTGGGTGCCCTGATCAAAAGGTACCGTTTCTACTACGTCGTGTAAAAATATGCTCAGGGTGTCTTCTTACGTGACGCTAGTGACACATGTCAGAAATAACATTTTAGCAGCAGCAGTCATTGTTGGGGTCGCGTTTAGGCTCCCAGAAACAAGGGACAATATTAGACTCAGATGGAGTCTTAGTAATTTTTGTTGTTATTCCTAATTTACTCCTTAGGAATCTGAGGTTCCCAGAGCATAAATGACAAGCATTAGACCACAGAGCTAGAAAATGGCCCAAGTGATGGGATTAAGTAAGTGTATTGTGAAATAGGCAGCCTTACGGATACTTCCTGTGTCTGTTTCCACACCTGGCAGAGCTATGTGTGAGCTTTGCCCTCTGACCACAGGGAGCTGACTGTTGTGCAGCTTTCCTGAGAAAAAGGAACTGAGTCACAGGAGTGTCCCTGAGAGTTCATTCTTCCTACAGACAGCTGACTGGGTCGGAAGTAGCTGACTGCTCTGAGGCCAGCTCTCAGCCTTCTGAGGACGGGTGTCACCTTTGTGATTGTAAGATTGTGGACACATGGTCTGGCCTCACTTACTATTCAGATTGAAGAACAATCCAGGTCAAGTCCTTCCTTGAAATTTGAGGAGACACTGACAATCTTAACAGGAAACTATTTGAAGCTTCTGGGTCTTCTTAGGAGGGAATTACTTTAATGATTAAGCTTGAACTGTTGAAACAATGTCTTTCAGCTTGTTGAAAGGCAGAGCATCTGATGGCTTCCCGGTGTATCAGGAAAAGATCATCAGAGAAAGCATCAGGAAATTCCCATACTGTGAAGCGACACTCCTCCAGCAGCTGGTGCGAAGCATCGCTCCTGTTGAAATTGTAAGGCTCCTCTTCCCTGTGTTAACTGTGCAGTGATTGCCCGATAACCGCATGCTGTGCTCCTAAGGAGAAGTTCTCCTTATGATTTGTTTTTATTGTTTCGGGAAAATTTTAGGGGCAAGACTGGAAATAAGGGACAGCATTTCTCTACAGAGGAAAGTAGTTTCAAAGGAAACAGATTTTTTAATACCTCTGAGAATGCTAGGCTGGTTGGATACGCATGTGCGTCTGTGGTTGTAAGAATCATTAGTGGAAATTTCCAGAGTAGATGGATACACAGATTGGTCATCTAGGGTGCCGTTGTTCAGACAGTGGCTGTGGTTCCTGATAAGAATCCCAAAGTGTCCCTGCTTCCTGTGCAACTTTAATGCCTCTAATTAGGAATAATTTAGGAATAATTAGGAATAAATTAAATTTATTTAATTAAAATTGTATATTCTAGCTGTAGGAAGTGAATTTTCCAGTTGTTTTAAATTACTTATTGTCTTTTTGTCACACAGCACTTTATACTCTCCTCGTTTGGGTTAGCTTTCTGTTCACCTTGGCCATACGTATTTACCACGTCCTGAATTAGCCTTTACCTTGATGTAGTCCCTACAACATGGCTTCCTCTGCCACTCTGGCAGTTTGGCTCACTTCTCTGTCCCTTCTGTAGACTGTTGTCATCCTCAGTGTGCAAAATCAAGACAGAAGTGAATTCCAGGTATTCCAGGCAAAATGACTAAACTCAGGAAACAGCTTGTTCCCAAGCTCCTGGTCCTTTCACATAGAAGCTCTTTCTTCTTTAATACAGTTGACTATTTGCCATGTAAGCTTTTGGAAGATTTAGTAACAAATTGTGACAATGAATTATTATGTCCAAGCTCCACCCGGCAGAGTTAATCAGTAAGGGTTTACTCATTCATATATACTCAACCAAAGCTAGCAGACTAGGACTGGCTCAGCGGCTCAGGAATGGGCTGCGGATCCTCCCAGTCAGCCATCTTTCTGCCCCATACTCCTCACCCTTATAGACTCATGTATGTGTGTTTGTGTGCACAGATTTGCTAGGCATTAGGCACTTCCTGCAGGACACATCCCCATCTCAGGAAGGCAAAGAGAACAAAAGGTCTACCCCTGAGGGGAAAATGCTCTCCACGCTGTATCCACCTAAATCTGTATCACATGAACACTCTGAGCTGTGCATGCATCTGGCGGAATTATGGTTATGGCTTATTTACACACTGCTGATGAAAACTAAATTACTCTCTGTTGGTGAGAATTTTGGAGAATTGTCAGAGAAGCACCTAGCAGCACCTGTCACACAGAGTCCCCAGGATTGGCTAGTGGTGACGACATTGCACCTCCATGAAAGAAATCAGAAAAGCAGAACCAGCAACTTAGGTGTTCATATAAACTCTCGATGGCTCAGAGGACATAAGCCTGATGACCTGGGTTTATTCCTTGAATCCGATGGTGGAAAGAGGGAACCAACTCCCCAAAGTCGTCCTCTGACCTCCACATGTATGCCATGGCATGCATGTTGCCAGTGTATGTACACACACACAGATGCATCCACTAAGATTATGTTTCTAAAGCTTTGGCTTTCTGCGTATGGGGCCGGCAAGGAGGCTCAGCTGTAAAGGCACTTCACCAGGCCTGGCACCCCGATTACATGGTGATAAGGTGAAATTTGTGCTTTAAGTTCTAGGAAACTGGCTTGTGTCTACCATGCATGAAGGTGGTGACAAACCAGTCATGTGTGAGCTATAACAGACAGAACGACTCCTATTTGTACTCTGACCTCCACCTGTGCAGCTGCGGCATACCCCACACAGTACACACATGTTTACAGTCAGGGCAAGCCAGCATTTTATCTTACCCCCACAAAGGAGTAATTACATCAGGAAACATCAATAATAAATTTAAGATAGTATTTAATGCAGTTCAGAAAGATTTCTCTTTCAAAGATTTTGTCCTTTAAGAGTTATATATTCCGGGCTGGAGAGATGGCTCAGCTGTTAAGAGCACTGGTTGCTCTTCCAGAGGTCCTGAGTTCAATTCCCAGCAACCACATGGTGGCTCACAACCATCTATAATGGGGTCTCATGCCCTCTTCTGTTATGCAAGTGTACGAACATGCAGATAGAGTATCTATATAGATTAAATAAATAAATCTTTAAAAAATAATAAATAAATAAAATCTTTATAAAAAAAACTTAAAAAAAAAAAGTTATACATCCTACGCTGGTCCTGATAGGCCAGACTTACCATTCTAGCTTCTTGAAGGACACAGGACAGGGCAATCACAAGTTCAAGGCCTGCCTGGGCTACAGAGTGGATTCACAAGCAAGCTAATTAGTTTCATAGGTGTCTCAAAATAAAAAAATAAAAAGAATACAAAGGTTGTAACTCAGTGGTAGTGCAGCTGCCTGACATGCACAAAGCCTCAATGTAGTCCCCCATGCAAAAAGAAAGTTCTTTGAAAAGCTTTTGAAAACTATGGCTGGGTTTCCCAGATAGCTCCTACGTATGCCTTTTGTGGTACTGCAAGTTCTTACACCTCTAGAATAACACTGACCCTTGCTGTAATGTGAAGCCTCACACTGGCCTCAAAGCACAGGCTTTGGTCCCTTTGTGAGTGTGGGACTCTGGCTTCTCCCCAACAGAGCTCAACTGCAAGTGTGGCACATGGCTTTCTTTAGAGAATCTCAGTTGAGCACTGTAGCAGATTATATGGCAGAGAACTTTCCTTGTCTATCCATTGACAACTCATGGTTCAACTAAAAGGAAAAAACCTTTTTTTTTTTTTTGTATAGGTGGAGATAAGCCAGTAATGTGTAGGCTGTAAAAGAATTGACTTAAGAGAAAAAGACAGAAGTAGGGTTTATTAGATATACTACAGTACAGCCACAACGAGCTAGACCACAGAAAAAACTGTCTATCAGAGACATTCTTGTGGTGGGAGCTGTTTCTATGGGGTGTTCTATGTGGGCAGTCAGGCGGAGGTTCTGACTGTCCCTTGGTGGTTTAGGTCTTATAGAGAAGAGTGCCAATGTGAGCTCAATACCTGGATGGTTAAGCAGACATCTCATTATTTAGCTGAGGAACAAGTATGATGAGCTGTTCTTGTAAGTGCAGTATACCATGAGTCTGGGGGTCAAACTCCTGATGGTTTGAGCATGCTCATTTAAGAGTGGCATTCACACTATTAATGTCAGCATCGGTGTGTCCAAAGGTAGATTGTAGCCAGTGTTTGTTATGGTTCTGTGGTCCTACTCTGAGGTAGCAGCAGCCTTGCTCCGAGCCCAGCCTGCTTTGAAGTAGTAGCCTTCAACTAAGGCCAGATTGGCTCAGCACAGCTTCCCCAGAGTGTATCCATCATCTGTGATTTTGCGACCTGTACTGAGGTGAAAGCATCCCGCTTGTGTCCAGGCTGATTAGCAAAATAAATGACAAGATTTTACTGATCAAGAAAGTCCTCATCACACAATGGCAAGAAGGATCCTCTGTGGTGACTCTACTGTGAGTAGAAGCAGTAGTGTACATCTTAGTAAAATTTCCTGCATTTGCTCCTCAGGTGCAGCTGGAAGAGTGTTAGCGTGTTGAGCGCCTCCTCCAAGGCTCTCATCGTCATGATGAACAGCTCAGGCAGTTTTGTAAAGAAACATTTGAACATGAAAATACCAGGGTTCTGATGACCACTGGATGTACCATCCATTGGTGGGCCAGAACTACTTCTGATACAGGACTCTGCTCCTGCAAATCCTGCCAGTGTGCACCACCACAACTGGTGAGGCTCTGCGTGTGTTGCAAAAGAATTACATAGATTTATAAAGATTCAGTATAATATTAAGCCTAGTATTTCTTACTTTTAGGATATCTTAATATTACCCAAGATATTAATAATAATGCAGGCTCATTATTGAGCACCTTCATTCTTGATGAAGTATGAAATTAACTTAAATATCTGACATCTAAAGCTCATTTTGCCTAATTTTTCCTTACCTCTTTATGTGTTTCAAAAGAGAATTCTTAGCCTTTGCACATGGAAAATCAAGAGCTTGATGGTTTGAAAAGCAGCTTTTAAAAATTCTTTTTGAATCTTTTGAATATTTCCTTAGACTGTCTTCAGTATTCAGAAAAGTATGGAACATTGTTCTCAAGTGACATTTGTTAAAGATCTATTATGACAGTAAGATAATAGGAATACAGTTCTTATGAGGAACAGGCAAGGATTCAGATGAAAACTCGGAAAAGTGGCAAAGTTTTGCTTTGGAATAAATGCGCAAATTTAAAAATCCAAAACAGTGAACAGGTAGCAGATAAGAAGGTAAAATATCCTGTCATTTTTGCTTATCCCCAAAAGATTTTAATACCTTTGCTTCAGGCAACCTGTTCTTTTAGTCCCGCAATAAATTTCACATGTTTTAAAAACATCTTGATGCAGTTACGTATATGTTTATTAAAGAGGCTAGAATAGTCAAAGGTATAAAGTCATTAAAATGTTTTAAGAGTTGAGATAGACATTTGTAAGGACTCTGTGTTTATTCCAAGGAGTATCAGTATTGACTTAATGTCAATTCTCAGCAGGAAAAAAAAAAAAAAAAATCAAAGCAAAACAACTTCAAGTTCACCGTGCTGTTTCTGAGATTAGGGATCAGACACTTTCTTCTCTCCTCAAAGAAGGCACATGCCTTATTTGCTATATACTCTGTGTGGAAGATGCACTCAAAATGCTGACTCTCATTCATGGTCCATGTCGTCACTAACAGTGTTTTCTTCCTTGCTCCTATTTCTAGTCAATACCATGTGTCAGTGATATCTTTATGTCTTCCATGGGGACTTCAGTGAATTTTTTTCTCCTCTTTATATTCCTTTAAGGGTTCTGATCCCACTGCATTCTCCGTACTTACCCAAGCCATCACAGGACAAGTGGGTTTTGTGGACGTTGAGTTTTGTACCACCTGTGGAGAAAAAGGAGCAAGCAAAAGGTGTTCAGTTTGCAAAATGGTAAGAATGAATTCTTTTAAATTCATTGATGTGTAGATAAGATTGCACCAAGCTGACAACTGAATTCTAACATCGCTTAAGTGTAGTAGTTGGCAGAGTTTTCTAATAAATTCTAATAACTGAACATAGTTGTATTCATCTTAAACAGTAGCTCAAAAAGAGAACTACCCATGTGCCTCAGTTTCTCTGTTTACTACCACATAGGAAAAAGAGGATAAAGAAGAGAAAACAGACAGATCAGAGAGCACTAGGACACAACCTGTTTCCTCGTGTATGAAATAGGGCTCGGGGTGTAAGAACTAACTATTGCACACAGGAAAGCCCTATAAAAGCGGTGTGTAAGTCCGTGGTCACACTTCATATCTGCGGCAGGCTGCCTTCAGTGCAGCAGTTTGGCATTCTGAGCATGGTTCTCGGGCTATGGTAGTAAAACAAGTGGGCAACCAGAAGTTCAAAAGGATTCTTTTGAGTTTTTCAGTTTTGTTTTCTTTTGAGGCCAATATTGTATATCATTATTATTTCAAGGGTAAGGTTAGAATTACGAATGTGAACCCAACACACAGCTGTATTATATACAGCACACATCATGTAATAGTTATTTTGTTTTTTTAACTATGGGAAACAGCATTTCTATAGAGTACTTCTTGGTTTACTCTCTGTCAGAAAAATCATACAATTCTAAATCTTAAAATGAAAACAACATTGTAATTGCTTTCAGGTAATATACTGTGACCAGACCTGCCAGAAAACGCACTGGTTTGCACATAAAAAGATGTGTAAGAGCCTGAAGGACGTTTATGAGAAACAACAGTCTGAAGCTGCCGAACGTAAGAGCCAGGAGGAAAAGAGTACGTACAAATCCACTGAGCTTGTGCTACCTCCTGGTGAGGGATTGAAGGCTAGGTGGCACTGACGCTGCACGCATAGGAACTAGGTCGCCTTTGGAACAGAAGAGGCTCAAGGACAACTGGCTGTGGGATACAGCACAGATCGCAGTCAGCTGAGACACTGTGGGCAGTCAGACACAGTGAATTCTGGTGATATGGTTTACTCCACATTTGACTTGCCATGACATGGTAGGTGTCTTCACGGGGTAGGCCATTCATAGAGGATTTTAAAGTCATTGAATAGGAGGTCTTGAATGTCCCGTGATGGCTACCAGAAGGCCTTAAAGTTAGATGCCTTTATATGTTTAATTACCTTTCAATATTATGAATGAAATGATAGTTTATTCATAAATCACAGACCAAGCTGTGGATCTGCTGTACATGCTCACCTCTCTGAGCATGAAAGCAGTAAGTTATACATTTTTCCTTTTCTCTTGTGAGATTTAGGTGACTGTTTTTCCTCTGAAGCTGTGACTTGTTTCCATAGTGATTTTCATACTCTAGAGATCTGTCCATCCCTGAGCGCTAAGCCCAGAGAATATATCCTGCTTTCTTGGAAGCATGTATAGTTAGAAAGCATGGACTATGGACAACGGACTGTTCCTGGCCATTTTCACATCTACTCATGAAATATGGTTCTCTTATCATATGGTGTAATTAAGTGATTTGCACAAAAGAATTTTTAAAAAGAAACATTTGTCACGAAGAGACTAGTTAGTGTTCCTGTTTTGCCTTCTTTGCTGTGCATCAAATCTTTTTATCCTATGCTAAGGATAGAAAGTGAGCAGGCTTTTATTTCTGATATTTCATCAATAAATGAATAACTAAATACAAGTAGTTACCTTCTCAAGGACATAAAGTTAATAAAAAAAAAAACAAAACTAAATGCAGATTTTGTCAACCTCAAACAATTCTGATGTAGAGTTTTGGCCTTCGAGCCACAGTCTTGAGTCCCGCATGGACATGGTGCTGTCGCTGTGACGCTTGGAGCAAGTAACCAACCCCTCCACTCAGTTTCACTGTCGATCGGCACAATAGTGATCATTATAATCAGAGTAATAATCTGCTTCAGGTAGTGACAGTGGTTAGCAGAGTATTACCATACTGTCAGCACACAGTAGCAGCAAATATACTTTCATTTTTTCCTTTTTATTAGATGGAAAGCTTGATGTCAATTCTAACTGTGTTAATGAAGATCAACCAGAGGCCGAAGTGGGTATCTCCCAAGAAAACTCCACTCCTGATGCTTCTGTGAAAGGGGAGAGAGAAGCTGACGGTGAGGCTGGGCTGGCCAGCACACAGGATGCTCCCACAGGGCCACAGCTGTCTGAGGAGTAAAAGCCATGACAGTGGCAGTCTTCATCCTGGCAGACAGCTGCAGAACTCATGTGAATGTACCTTCATTGCTGTGACACTGCATGGCACAGCAGCAGGACTGCACATCCCTAGAATAGAGGCTTTCACTCAAAGCTCCCTCCCACGCCTTGATTTCCTGTTGATTTCTGTTCTATAATTGAACAGGCATTTCGGAAGAAAATATTTTCTTTCAATACACACACACACACACACACACACACACACACACACACACAAAACCTTGTCCATTCCCTTTCTGGCTCCCCAGTGATTGTACACAAAGGAAAATAAATCCCCTTAAATAAGAATCTGGGTTCTAGGGAACAAAGAGAAAAGCGGGGGAGATATGAAAGGGAAATGATGTTTAGGGAAAAAGAACTCATCGGCACAGAGACAGACTGTCAGAAAAAGCAAAATTTAGCTGTGAATAAAGTACATCCACATAGTGTTTATTGTCCTGAAGTTGGACATACAAAGCTGTGATGAGGAGCACTTCCACGTAAAGAGCTCTGCTGTAATTCAGCCTGGTGGGGTTTAAATAGAAATTACCAAGAGCACTTTGCACCCTGTTTCTTAGTTGGAACACTCACTGTGGTCGCTATATATGCACTTCCTGGAAAACCACCTCACACACCATACTCTTCCCCAAAGGCCAACTTTTCTCTTCCCACCAGCTTCCCACAAGCCTCATCCTATCCAGAAACTTTGATTTACAGCTGTCATTTGAGAGTGTCCCATTCTGCACTGTAGTGTATGTGGCATGTAAGCAAACTGGAGGGTCATGTCTGATGGTGGTGCTGTGTTTCAGAGTTTCCTCCATTGGCTTTAAAATAAATTTATGTACATACACAATTCATCTTCTTTCATAATTTGTGTTGAAAGGCTGAATATTAGAGAAGGTAACAAATATGAAGGCTAACAAATATGCGGGAGGAAAGTTAATATTATACAACGTATAAATTAATCAAAATCCCTCCCTCACTCAGCCGGTCAGGTCCCTGAGTCCTGTTGATTCTAATCTTCCTTGGGCCATTTTTCTTGCAGCCCCAGCACACACGTGTCCTCCCATATGCTGCGATCACTGTGTAGTGATGACTAAATGGGAGTAAATTCAGTGTTGAAAAAGAACTCTCCTGTTTAGGCTTGTCAGTTGTAACAAGTTTCCCTTGCAAAATAGTCATTTGTCCATCAACGTGCCTTGTGTGCACAATGATAAACACTTATTTTAGGTTGTGAGGGGGCCTGCCAGGCCCTTCTGTATGTTACCCACTCCCTGTATTGTAATGATTTTGAACACAGGCTTATGCCATGTTCCTCATCCTCACTGAGCCCTGTGCCACACACTATGAAATTCATATGTGGGTTTTTTTGGGGGGTTTTCTGTCCCCAAAAGTTCCAACAAAAGCCTGTGGTCTTTTAGCCCATCCTGAGTGAATTCAGGATGGCAACATCAACTCAGATCTGAATTTTTAGCCATACTACACATTTTGAATGCATCAGCCCCAACAGTGGCATGAGCAACTGCTTATATGTTACTCTCTGTATAGGTATGGGTTCTGTTTCTCAGGGAAGCCCTAATGCATCAGGTGGTCTTGGCCAGTTTAGTGTTATAAATGACCCCATACCAAATGGCTTGAACTACAAATATTTATTTCTAAGAATTCTGGCATCTACAAGTCCAAAATCAGGGTGCTGCTTTGATTGAACTCTTCATGATAGTCTTCATTCCTGGAAAGCCCATCTTGCTCTATCATTACTTGGAGAAGGGGGTCAAAATAGCTCTCTGAAATGGCAAATCCAGGTCAAGAGGGCCTTACTTTCATGACCTGATTTCCTCAAAACACCCCCAACTCCAAATACCGTCACCTTGAGTTTGATTTCAGCATGTGAATTTGGGAAGGTGGGGGATGTACCAAATCTAGTCCCTAAGCGACACCACTGCACTTGAGCTATGACTAAGATAGGCTGTCCCATCCTTTGTGATCATGTCATCAATCCTTGAGACTCCATGGGGTCATTATTATTAGTTTACCTAAAGGAGACTAAAGCCTAGGGGAGCAAGAATCTTTAAGCCAGACCTGTCTAATCACAGGCCCAGCTTCTAGCCACAATTGTCTTTTATACCAGCAATTTTTATTTATATACCAGAGATTTGGTTTTCCTAGTCACATGAGCTCCCCATGAGTCCTGAGATAAAAGTTCATTTGAATCTGCCTCAGTGGGTCTCCATGGTTCAAAACAAAAAGCATAATTGAAAATTCTCTCTTAGTAACGGTATGTTCCATGTTTAGTAGAATTTTATCTAGTTGATGGATCACATCTATTTTATTTTTTAATTTATAATCTTTAAAGCAGTACTTTCCAGTCACAGCTAGTCAGCCCTCCTTTGGTAAATTTTTTAAAATCCAGAATAGAAGAATTTACTTTAAAAAAATTCTTTTTTACTTTTATCGAAAAATTGATTTTTTATGTATAATATAGCCTATATACAATTTCCCCTCCCTTTATTTCTAGTTCTTCTCTGCTTCCCCTCTCATCCAGATCACACCCTTTCTGCCCCTCCTTCAAAAGCAAAGAGGCTTCTACGGGATAATAATGAAATATAATAAGATGAAGCAAAAACCAACGCATTCAAGTAGGGACAAAACAAACAGAAGGAAAAGAGCTCAAGAAACAGATATAGATGCAGAGACCCACGAATTTGCATACTCAGGAATCCCCATTAAAAACACAAACCAGAAGCCATAGCATCATATATATATATATATATATATATATATATATATATATATGATTATGATATATATGGGCAAAAAAAGAGGTAAAATAAAAAATGTAAAAAGGATGAAATTTTAAAAAGAAAAAGCTTTGATGTGACATTGTGAAACAGGAACCACCAGAGATGTTCAATTTGTTTTGTTGTCCATCTCCACTGGGCATGTGGCCTACCCTTAAGAGTAGTTTGTTTCCCCAGTCAAACGCCCTTGGAGACAAGTTTTTACTTGCAAGTGGTTATCAGTTGGAGATAGCTTCTGGGTTAGGGATGGGGCCTGTGTCTACTTCTGTCAGATCTAAGACTCCATTATCTGGTGCAGCCCCATACAGGCCCTGTGCATGCTGCCTCAGTCTCATTGAATTACTGGCCTGTAGGAACCCCCACAAAACCCAGGTTATTGTCAAGGTTACAGTTGTTCTCCATAAACTGATGAAAACACCTACACAACTCACTGAACACAGAGAAGTCAAGCTGGTGCCTATATAAAGCCCACACCCCTATTTGTTAGTGTTCTTGGTACGAGAAAGTACTCTGCATGCTACCTACTTAAAGAGAAACACAAATAACAGCCCAGCTACAAACACTTTGATCTATAGTGGTTTCCTGCCTGTAAGATATGCTAGTGCAATGGTGGCACAAACCTTGTGGGAATAACTAATCAATATCTGATTTGACTTAAGGCCCACTCCAGGAGATGGAACCCATAGTGACCAAGCACCTGAGACAAGATAGCCCAAAGACCCAGTATAAAACCAAATACGACCGCTCTACTAAAGGAACTTAGCAATAAAATGACTCCTAATCACATTCTGCTGTATTCATAGACCAGTGTCTTGCTCAGCCATCATCAGAGAAGCTTCCTCCTGGGATAAATGGGAACAAATATAGAGACCCACAGCCAGACATTATGCAGAGAGTGGGAGATCTTGGATCATTCAGCCCTAAACGAGATGTCTCCATAAAATCCCTCCCTCAGGGTTCAAGGAACCCTGCAGAAGAGGAGGCAGAAAGAGTGTAAGAGCCAAAGGGAATAAAGGACACTAAGTATGCAAGGCCTTCTAAACACTACAGGACCAATACACATATAAAAAACATTTTTCTTCATTCAAGTGAGGCATGCTTCAATTTGTCATCTAATCTGAATAAGCAAAAACAATATTAAATACTTTAAAAAAGGAATGGAGAAAATAAAACCTCAGAGACTCAGAGATCCACCTTTTCAGTCACTGCGGGGTTAAAATAAAATAAAAATAAGACAAAGGGCTACACTTTGCATTCTTCTGTTACAAAGCAGTAATAGCACACTGTTACTGCAAAGGGCTATACCAGGCATTCTGTTGTTGGTGTAGACCTTTTTATTTCTCCTCTTTCAGTATTTAACCCAGAGATTATAATATTTTGTCTGTCACTCACTTGAGAAATTTTAAAACACTACTTATGCAACTTGCAGACCTGCTTAAACTTTATGACTACCCTGTTTTCATCAAAATACATTTCGGGGGGTGGGGTAGGGAGAATGTTTCCAGACAGGGTTTTTCTGTGTAGCTCTGATGTCCTAGAACTCCTTTTATAGACTAGACTGGCTTCAAACTCAGAGATCAGAGATCCACCTGCCTCTGCCTCCCGAGTGCTGAGATTAAAGACCTACAGCACCACTCACTACCTGGCTCAATATATATTCTTCACACACACACACACACACGCACACACACACACACACATTGTTGCTTGAAGGTTCTGCTTGAGCTCAGCTCACGATGAACTGCTTCAGTTAGTTACTCAGGCTTTCGGTATGGGGACAGGTGCAGTAGAAGATCTAGAACTATTTGAAGAACAACTAGATCTCTGCTCTGTCCATATGACATTGCTAAAGAACCTGTGAACTGCTGTTAGCCTCCTCATGGAGGCTCACAAAATATGAGCCTCTCTAGAAAACTGGGTGTCGTGATACGGTGCCTGGATTTCCCCAAAGTAAGTGATCAAAGAAAGAGAAAACTTGCTGATTCAGTCTGTCACCTACCTTTGAGCACTATATAACCAATCCTGCCATTATATCCAACACTTTCACCCAGATTCTCAAACCAATGCTGTTCCTGCTCCTATCTGACCTTTTGGCCAGGAATCACACCTGATCCAACTTGGACCAGGCATGGAGTACTAAGAGTTGACTATTTCAGCTGTCGTGCCTTGCCTTTTGTGATGTCAGTCCACGTGTCTCGTGTATCTATGTTTTCTGAGCATGAGTAGCATCAGGAGACATGCCACTGACTCTTAGAAGCTCCTGACAGAGCTCTTAAGTCAGAGGAACCAGCAATGAGCTTGAGTTAAAGTGCTAATTGTGTCACTCAGCACCAGGCAATTGGTAAAGTCTGTCCAGTTCCTTTACTCTCTAGCACTGGACTTCTGGCAAGGCCGATCCAGCATCGTTAGCCCACACCCAGAACTGGCAAATATCCTGGATATGTGAAAACCGTGCATTAGACAGCTGAGTTGTGGTATAATCATGTGGAGGACTGCTGTGCAGCACAGGAACGACAGAGCTGGCACTACGGCAGCAACACGGAGCTGCCTCAGAACACACACACAAGTGTTCACCCTCTGTGATTGGATTTATAAGGCTTTTCACAATCAACCAGGATTAACTTGCTCTCCAGAGATCAGGACAGTGGTTAGTGTGGGAGGGTGGACAGTGCCTGCTAACAGAAGGAAGGGGCTTCTAGATGATTGGCAATGCTTTATTACTTGACCAATAGTGCCAGTTACAGGGGGAACTGTGTTGAGGTTTCCACTTAAAATTTGTATACATTCTTATGTCTATGCATAACTCAAATACAATTTTTACATTAGGAAGCTGTAGTATAGGCATTGTTTTAATCACTAATAGTCCTATTTATAAACTTCAGATTGCAATCAGTGGGTAATGTGCTAAGTCACAGGGACACTTTAACATGTAACTGAACAGCACCAGGATTTTTGGAAATACTGTTATCTCAGGGAAATCACGACCATTTGGGCAGATTTTGTTCCTTTCTTCTCCTGGAACTTTTCTTGTCGTGTTGGAACGGTGTCCCAGTTCATGGAGGTAATGGCCATCAGTGATCTCTTCATGGATCTTACAAACACAGCATCTTCAGGGTCATCAAACACTGTCCTGCAAAGATAGCAATTATATCAACGACAGGGTCCGACTGATGTGATTTTGTGTGTGACTGTGTGTGTGTGTCACAGTGAGGGCAGCGTCCAGGACCTTATGCATCCCAGGGAAGTGTTCTACCACTGAAGCCCGCATAAAGCCCTGAAGTGTTTTATTCGAATGAATAAATTTCATAAGTCCTCACCAAAATTCTGGGCTTTACTGATATGACTTTCAGGCCAAGTGATACAATTTTTATTGTGTATATGGTTCATTTTTAAAGTAGAGTGTCTGTATATATTTCAGGATCTACTATGAAAGTTTCACATGCCCATGCATTCATGATGGAGAACTATTAAGTGACAAACTGGAAATATTGTTTGGTATCATGCATATTAATATTGCAAACATTTTATTTTGGAGATATTTCCCTACATATTTTGTATATGATGAGAATATTTTTTAACATCAAACCTAAAGAAAATTCACACATAGAAAAGTAACGGTTTTTAACTTCGTTAGTATTCATGAATTTGAGAAGTCCCCTGTAGAATTAACAAACTGTTTGCTTTGGGAAATGTAAATTCTAGTGGATGTAAAATGTTAATCTATATGATAATTGCTTTTACTGAACAAATTTAGAGGCAAAGCAAAGACGCCGAGCTCCTCATTTGGAATAGCTAATAGTTCTTAACAAGTTTTAATTAGTATTTTATGCGTTCAATCATCTGCTCACTTATCTGAGGTTATAATAATCACATTAAAAGCCTGAACATGTCATATATGAACACACAAATGGAACTATTTGTCAAAGAAAAATAACCATTTTTCCTTCTATTGAAAGGCTAATACCTCCTAATTAATTAAATCTATTATAAGTAATTAATTAATTAAATCTTTTTTATAGCATAGGAATAATTTAGAAATGAGACAATTATGAAAAAATCTGATAATAAAAGTAAAGACATAAAAAAAAAATAACACTTACTTGTCGACACTATCCCCAAATGCAAAATCTAAAAATAAGAATTCTAAATTAGTATCTTTCAAGCTTTGGTCAGCACTTAAAAACAATGAGACAATACTGTAAAGTAAAATATTGGCTTTTTGGATTTTTTTTTTAAATATTGAATTTTACTATTACAAAAGTAAAATATTGTAAGTAAACTGGCAAAAATGCCTTTATAATTACTATAAAATTTTTAAAAAATTCCCTTAAGTAAGGTATTTTGCTTTAGACTTTGGGGCAGTCTTATATATAAGACAAATCTCAAAAACCCCGAAAATGATGTGATGAATCAGCTTAGCTGCCAATGGAGTCGCCTGGGTGTTTTTATAATTGAGGCTCATACGCAGAAGGAAACCCTTTTCCTTCTACAAATACATGCTTTTCTGAAAGAATAGTGCTTGACAAGTACTTATGGCCGCCTCAGCCATGTGGACGCTTGGCACAAACTTCAAAGAAAGAGTAAACAAATCCCAGATCACAAGACTATCTTGCAGGGCTTTAGTGCTGAAGGGCCAAGACCTCATAGCCTAGAGCTCTCAGGGTATCTCCAGTCTGCTGTGGCTTTGTTTATTCCTCTCCAGAAGGCCTGGTGACAGGCCAAAGACAGAACTTACCCGCACCTGTTGGTCACTAAAGCCTTCAGCATGAGCTCTTGTCAGTCCACAAGAGAGGACAGAGCCGAGTGCTTGTGCTATCATGCCTTTCACAAGTGGCTGCGCAAGTCCAGGCTCTTTCCCCACCCCCCACCCCCATAGTGTCATTGAGATATAATTGAAAAGTAACAACTACACAGATTTATGGTGTGCAACTGGATGTTTTGGCACATGTGCACGTACACACACACACACACACACACACACACACACACACACACACACACCGTGAAATAACAGCCATAAAGTAATTCACACGTCTGGCATCTCACACACCTACCATTTTCATATTTGGGGTGTGCATATGGTGAGTACATTTAAGATCCCCGTTTAAGCAGGTTGTTAACCACCGTTACATTGTACTAGTTCACCAGAATTTGGTCATCATGCACAGTTGGGATTTCTCTTTGAGCCACATTTCCTTATCTCTCCTTCTGACCAGCAAAACCACCATTTTAATTATGATCACCCAGTTCAGTGAGACTGTACAGCAATAGAGGAAGACACCCATGCCCTGATTTGGTGTCTATATGTGTGCTCACAGGTGTGCATACCCTGCAGTCATGTGAATACACGACATACACACCACACACAGCTCTGTTATCACTCCACATTACAACGTTGTGTTTTTAAATACTACAAATATATCGTGAAATAAGAATATAGTGGGATAGTTTGTATTGGATGAATGTGCAGTAATGCAATATTCCCCCATGAATAACCATTAGAAGTCTCTTCTACATTTACTGATATAAAAAGGCATCACAAAGGGCAGCCTCGTGTTTCTTGCCCATGTGTGTATATACTTGTGCAGGAGAGATTTCAAATTGCATTCTTAGATCAAAGAGCTTGCACATTTATATGCTGAAAGGCATGGCAGTCTGATTTTAAACGAAGTTGACCTAGTTCATGGTTTCATAAATAGTTCATGGTTTCATAAATAGCATGAGCTATGCTTTTGCTTTCTCATTTCTTTGGCCATAAGTGAGGATATTCACTGTATCCATATACTTTCTAGAAATGATTTGTTTATGTCATTTGCCATTTTACCTACTGGGATTTTATTTTATTTGGCTTTAATCATGTGGTGTGTGTGTGTGTGTGTGTGTGTGTGTGTGTATGTATGTGTGTGTGTGTGTGTGTGTGTGTATGTGGAGTATGTGTAGGTGCACTCGCCTTCAAGTCCATGGGTGGAGATGATTGTGGGTACATACTTATACTCGCCTTGTATTCGAATGGGAGGAGGTCAGAGGTTCACTTCAGGTATCCTCCTCCACCACCCTCCACCTTATCTTTGAGACAAAGACTGTCACTGGAATGGAAGCCCACTACTTCAGCTAGACTGGCTATCCAGTAAGCCTTGGGAATCTGACTGTCTCCACATTGCCTGTCTTCCCTTCAGTGCTGGAGTTAGAGGCACATGCTGTCACTCTGGGCATTTTGTTGGTCCAGAAAATCCCAACTTAGGCGCCCGTGTTTGCCCAGCAAGCATTGTACTCGCTGATCTACCTCCCCAATGCACTCTGACTATGTTATTGTTATTTGTTTGTTTTCACATGATCTTATTCTGCAGCACACCAGTCTCCTGATACAGGAATACCTCATGCCCTGTCCGGCAAGAAGGTTTTGTTTCCATTTTGTTTTGTTTCTCTTTTAGAGCTGGGAATGAAACCACAGACTTTGGGCATCCCAGGCAAGCACTTGGCCACTGGCATCATCCTTAGCCCTCCTACTGAGATTATACAAACTGGGTTGTGAAAGTCCGTTAGGATTGTGAGGATTAACGTCCACCTGTTACATGTTGCAACACTTTTTCCAATTTGTGTTTTAATTTTGTCCTTGTGCTGCATTGTAGCTTTTACTTTTATGTAGATGAATTTGTTTCAGTGTTTCTTCCAGTACCACAGAACTTTATATCAACTCTATTTACATTGTCCCTATGTACTTTGCTATGTGAGAAGAGATAAATGTTTGTTTGGATACATGTTACATAAAATATGTGCCAACTAATAAAACATAATTATTTGCAATATTTCTATGTGACACCTTGGTATGAGTATAGACAAGATACTGATAGTACTAATGATCTTCATTTCTTCTTAATAATTTTCCTATATCATCAAAATAATTTTCCTATATCATTGAGAAAACTGTCTTATGTTGTTAATAATAACAATGGCAGTTTATTTATTGGTCTTTTTAACTGCCCTGGATACTGGAGAAGGGGGATTCAGGGTTTTCCCTCAACTATTACCTTACATGAATAAGTGAAGGTGAAAATTCCATTATTCACTGTATCAGCAGCAGAAATATAAAGCTAAAATGTAATATTGGAAATTAGAAGCTACTTCACTCTACAAGCTACTTACAATCATGCGTTCCTAAAGTTTACTGAGTTTAAACAGTACCTGAGGGAAGTCTTTGGACCCGTTTCTGCTTTATGGATAACTTGGGGTGCCACGAGGCATCCACTTTTCCTCCAAATGCTATTGATTGAATGACATGAGCTTTTTTATGATTAAAAAAGGTAATCATGGCTCTTCTTTCTTTGTCTGTAACTTCTAATAAGGGCAAAAATAATAATATTTAGCATTAACACAGGCATACAATGATTAAAAAATAGAACTGAACAATCTGACTTGCCTGACTAGCCTAGTCAGGGATCTCTGACTTAGGTGAGACCCTGTCTTAATACACAAGGAGAGAGATCAAAGGCAGCCAATGTCAACCTCTGACCTCCACACACATGCACAGGCATGTGCACACACCAGTACATACAAGTGTGCCCACACATGAGCATATATACATGCATCCACACATCCACACAAAAATATATTTAACCTGTGTATGAATATCTTGCTGAAATGGATTTTGTGAAGCTATTTCAAAGCTATTAATAAAATCTCTCAAGCATTCGGTAGATGCCCTCATGTCACAAGGTGGAGCTCAACCTGTGCTCTAACACACTCCAGAGGCTTTCTAGTACATGTCAACAGGAAGCCATTCAACGGGAAGTACCCTGCATTCCCTCACCATTTTTGGAAAAGAAACAATCAGGTCTTGATATAGCCTCATGGAAAAACTTCACACAGTAAGAACCCATGAAGGATGTTCTGTAGAGTTAGAAATTTAAAGAGATAAGGGCTGGATCATATTGTACTTGAGGTGAATTAGGCCTCAAAAGTGCAAAATGGAATGTATGGGAATGGTTTATGCATATGTGGTTTCTACAAAGCAAACATGCATGTATATGCATATATCTATATGCATATATATGCATATATATGGCATATATATGCATAAATAGAAATGTTTAAGAAGTCACTGTTGAGTATGCGAAGTTTAGTAATATGAACTTACAGAATTACAAAGATGATGGTGTATAGAATTTAGGCCTTAAGAAATTTAGTATAAAATATTTTGAGATAAAATGCAAAGTGTTAGAGGTAAACAATTTGGCATTTAGGAGAGATGATGGTTCAGCGGTTAGGAGCACTGTCCAGAGACAGACGCTCCATTACCATCTGTAACTCCAGTCACAGAGGCTCCAACATCACTGGCTTCTGTGGACCCCAGGTATGTATGTGGTGCATAGACACACATGCAGACAAACACATATCCACATAAAATAATAAATGAAACAAACAATTTTGGCATCCACTATGTGAAGCCTGACTGAAGGAGAGAATGGTGACCCACTAGGCAAGATTGCCAACCTATTAAAGAAGGGGAAACCTGAATTTCTGAGCTAGGGCAAATTTCAGAGAGCAGACACAGCACAGTCAATAACAAAACTACTTCCATTTACAATTAATTGACAGTTTTCTTTCACTAAGACAAATCATCACAGGTGTCCTGCATTTCTTAAAGCACTGATTTAAAAGAGAGATTCTAATTCTTTCTGTAGGAAAGAGGTGTCCTTACGTTTCCGGTCAAGCAGCTGCACTGCTGGAACGTGGTAGATTATATACAAGCGGTAGAGGTTATATTGGGCTAAAGGGTTTTGGTACAGACCTGCAAAGGAAGAATCCAAACTAAGATGTCAGATTTCATAACAGTTTTTTTTTAACCCTCTATTAAGCTAGAAGATGGAAGGCTCATGGACAGTACAAGGATAATTATTGCAAGAAGAGCAATTGCGCATAAAGCCCAGACCACAGTCTCATTGCAAATTTCCTTATTGAGAGCACCATTTATTTTTCTATCTGTTGGATTCATTCATTCAAAGTTTACTGATTGATACTATCCATTAGAAATAGTGCTAGATCTGGCCTAGATCGGGCACAAAAGAGGAAAATTTAAGAACCCATAGGTACAATTGACAAGGAAGAACTAGATGCTAGCTCTGTAAACGTCGGGAGGCTGCCTTTCACAAAATAGGACTTGGAATTGTTCTGGTCTCTGGAGTAATGGGGGGGGGGGGGAGACAGGCAGTGGTACAGTACACTGTCCTAACAGGTTTCTTCCTGAACCCCAGTCACTATGCTCAGAGAGGATCCATACCGCAGCACCTGAAGATCTCAGGAGGAGCAGAGCTGCACAAATATGAATGCTGTGTCCCAACTCACCTCCCTCTGTGGGACTCATGCGTTTAAGGGATGGGCAAGGGACTTAACTTTGCAAGACTCTGGTGGGAGGAAGAGGCAGGTGGGAACAGTACAGATCCCATCCCTTCTGAAGTCATCATCCTTCCAGAATCAGCATGGAGGGACGTTTAAAAAATGCTTCAACTAGAAATTGTGTTTTATTTTCTAGTGGCATATTTTTTTCTGTTCATCCTTCGATAACATTAAATGAGACTGTTTAAATGCACTGTGAAATGAAGATTTTGTGACTTCCAGTGTGGCACCTTCAAAATATTTCTGAAAAATGTGTAAAGAAGGAAGCCACTAGATGGCAGTAGAGCAAAGAGCTCGAGCTACCACACAGTTCTGTCAACCAGTAACAAGTGGCCCATTTTCTCACATGTTACACTTAAGAGCACCGCTCTGTAGACTACACATAAAACAGGATTTTAATAAAGAAGTGATAATATCAAGCGTCAGAAGCCCAGAAGAACTGATTAATATTTAGAATGCATAGCTTGCAACATAAAGAAAATCAAAGAGACATGTTTGAAAAAATAACAAACTCATTAAAGACTGAAGAGAAACAATACCTGGATGTATTCTCTGTCAGTAATAAGACATTGAGATATGTGTTTTATCAACACAAGCTTTTCTGGCTAGTCAAATCCTTACATGAGCTTCAAAGGGAGATGAAGTAAGCAATACCAGAGACCTGCTACACAATAAATACAAAGTAAAGGATCAAGGAAAGGTAAAGAAAGAGGTAGAGTCAGTGGCCAAACAAACAGGTATGTATTGAGTGAAGTGAGAGAAAATGGTGAAGAAAAAAGTTCCAGACTTTAGACACACACACACACACACACACACACACACACACACACACACACAGTTAAAGTTTACCCTTAAAAGAACTAAAGTGGGAACAAAGAATTGTTAGCACAGGAGAGGGAACTGTATGGATGCATATTAAACCAGTAATAAGGACCACTTTGAGAAGGACCACAGAGGTCACACAATATAGATATCTCCTTCTCAAGGACATAAAAGCAAAACACAATTGGTTTTAGTGAGAAATTTTGAGGAGGAAAACAGTCACAAACATTTTAGTGCAAAAGTCAGCTCTCCAATGATTTTCTTGTGTAATCAGAGCTGACGGCCCATCCCCCATTTATGTAGTTATTAGAGCTGTTGGGTGACCAGACTTCCTGCATGTGATGCCCATGGGAAACCTTGCCTCGTCTTCCAGCCATGGATGATTATTCTCGGTGGTCCATGTTGGTGTTTTCCTTCTGAGAACATTACTATTTCACTTCTTTTCATGTGATTTCTTCTAATCTCTACTCAAATAACTTTGAAAGAACTTATGCTTGCGTATAAATGTGCCAGTGTGAGAGTCTGCACGTGTGTGTGTGGAGGCCAGGGGACAGCCTTAAGGATCACCCTTGGGTGCTCTGGCCCACCTCCTTTGACACAGGCTCTCCACTGACCTCAAGTTCAATTAGCCTAGGTGGGGACCCACAGGCCCTCTTTTCTCTGCTTCCCCAGTGCTGGAATTAAGAGCATGCACTAGCACACCCACAGTTTAAGAGGGGTTCTAGGGACAGGGCTCAGGCCTTCACGCTGGTGAGACAAGCACTGTACTGAGCTATTTCTAACTTCAGCTAAATAAAGCACTCTACTCGGAAGAGCTCTGCATTGCATGTGAGGAAGGCATTGAGATGTTCAAAGCCCATGTGCTCATTGTGGTTTACTGCCCATCTCCTCTTAAAACAGAAACTGTGTCACAGAAAGGCCGAGAACGGAACAGCTACACCAGCTTCTGATGACATGACTCAAGAAAAAATAATTTGAGCTAAATCATTTTAAAGACGTTTCATCTTTATTCCTCACTTTTCCCCACCCAGCTCTTGCATTTTAGAAGACAGCAATCTTATTTTTCAATTATCTTTCCCTCCCAACCCCCCCATCTATGCTAGTAAGTATTAAACCTTTTGGATTTTTTGGATGACTGGTCCTAAAATTACCATAAATTATGTTTCTGAGATATGAAATCAGTTTCCTGTGTCTGAGGGTTCTGAAAGCTTCGTATGATGTACGGGCACATTCCTGCAGCAGCTACGAAGCAAAATTGCTTACACTTTCACTTTCAATAGGTTAATACTATTTAATCCACCTTCCCTCTAGGCTACTTATGAAGTACACCTCAGTGGCGCCAGCACTGTCTTGCTTATCTTAATTTGGAAGCCGGAGTCTAAGCAATTTACATTTACCCAATAATATATCAAAATGTCTCTGCCACTGTACCGCACCAACTGGGGTTAGGTGAGTCACACGTGTGGAGCTTCTTAATGAAAGACAAGAGGAAGACAGAAAATGAAAGAGTCATCTAAATAATTGGCTGGCACTGATTTTTTTTTTTTTTTAAAAGCTTTTAAAGCAGAACTTAAAAGTTATCATGGAAGCAGATTCAAATAGTCTTGTCTTTTTGGTTTTAAGCAGCTAAGTCATCTTTCCAGCCCAAGACCCAAATAGTCTTAAAGCACTTTAGAAGAAAGTTGATACAGGCTGGGCTTGTAGCTCAGAAGCCACAATGTCTAGTGTGAGCCCTGCATCCAATCCTCAGCACTACATAAATCTAAGTGCGGTTATATACACCTGCAATCAAAGCACAGTGGAGGGAGAGGCAGGAGAATCACAAGTTCAAGGCCATCCTTGGTTACGTCTAGAGTTAGATGTCAGTCTAGGCCAGATGTGAGAGCCTGCCTCAAAGGGAATCAAAAGTTGATAAAATTAACAAAAGAAACAACACATCTGTTTTAATAGACGGGGAAAATGATACGAAGGAATTAAAAACTCATACAGAACCATACCCTGTGGAAGGAAGGAAGTTCAGCTTGTAATCAAGGACCAGTCAGCTGGATTTTGAAGCCATATGAAGCTGGATCTCCATCTCTCCTTTATCACTATCTGTTTCTCACCAAAATTTGTGGGCTATCACACAACAAACTGAATAAGGGCCATCACCCTTGATTTAACAGGAAGAACATTCTCTTCTTCACAAAAGCCACTGGGTGTGACCTAGGGAGTTCCTTTTGCTTGGTGGACTGTCTTATTGGAAAGAGGCAGCCCACCCACAAGAGCATTGCAGATAGGCTCAGAAGAGGCCTTGAGGTTCACCATCTTCCAGCATTCTTCTGCCCCTTGCCTTTTGTCAACAGCACCAAGAGAGAATGCTCAAGACCTGTGGAAACACAGAGATGCCTTCTAACAGGGCTGGTTCCTGAAGCTCCACTAGGAAGGCTTTGCCTGCAAGTAGCTACGTGTATTTAGTAAAATGGTGAAAATTTGCGACACAAGAGCAAACTTTTAGAGCAAGAGAATGGGTTAACTATATTGTTGATGCTTTTCACTTAGTGTTGAGTGCTGGCTAGTTTTATGTCAACTTAACACAAGCTCTCTAGCTTATCTGAAAGAAGGGAACCTCAACTGAGAAAATACCTCCATAAAGACATTTTCTTAATGAGTGATTAATGGAAGAGGTCCCAGACTATTGTGGGTGGTGCCATCCCTAAGCTAGTGGTCCTGGATTCTAGAGTAAGCCATGGGGGGCAAGTCAGTAAATAGTACCCCTCCATGGCCTCTGCATCAGCTTCTGCCTCCAGGTACCTGCCCTGTTTGTGCTCCTGTGTTGACTTCCACCAGTTATGGACTACAATGTGGAAGTGTTACAGCAAATAAACTCTTACCTCCCCAACTTGCTTTTGGTCGTGGTGTTTCACCACAGCAACAGAAACCCTAAGTAGGCATACACGCTGTAAAGGGGCAGGCAGACTGAAGAAGAAAGGAACTCATTCCTGGCGCAGTGGACTGAGACATAGTTTGGAGGGCAGAAGGGAAGAGGAAGACAGAACTGCTCAGGGAGAGATGGAAAGGTAGACCTCCTGGGGAGATGAGGTGAGGCCCTGCCTGGCCCAGAAGACAGGCATTCCAGGCACCAGGACCTCACACTGCTGCGGGCTGCAGGCCTCCCTGAAGCTCCCAGCCCTCTGTCTCCTGGACAATTGTTGGCAGTTTTTCTCATAAATGCCAGAGGAGGGTGCAGCGCTGGAACTGCTGGAGCCGTCCCCTCGGGCTGTGCGCTGTTTTCTCACCCCCGGAAGAACTAGTGATTGAAGTAGTAACACTTTAGATTTTTACATGCTTTTCTTACTTGAAAAGACAAAAACTATAGCATTTGAAAGGCATGGTTTTCTCATTTTAATGAGCTGGGTTTATTCTTAGATGGCAAATGAGGCTCCTGAGAACCCAGTGTGAGGACATCACTGCACAAATGTTAGACATCAGCTGAGTGCAGACTGTTTCCTTAGAGAATGTCTGCAAGCAGAATAGGGTACGGGAGCAAATGCTACCAAGCATTCCACAAAGTGCTTTCTTTTTAACTGATTTCAAGGAAATGATTCCAGGGCAAGTTTCTCACGTGGGATATGTTACTGTAACTTGAATGATAGCATCATGGTTTTAAGTAGAGATGATATTAACTGTCATGTCACGTAATAATATGAATGTTTTATTACCACCTGGCCTTGAAAGGATGAGAGCATTTCATCCATAACCCAGGCTTGGCACATGTGTGCTCAGATGTGAAGTAGGGGTCAGGTTGGATTTCAGGTCCATTCAGTTCTGAACCAGGCTTTTTGTAATAACGAACAGCCTTGTTCTCTCCTACGGCCACCACTCTATACTGTTCTCTGGATGCCATTTTGTAACACAGGTTTGATTTAAGTGATTAAGCTTTACATGCAGCAAGTTGCACAAGTAGTTTTGCACCCAGATCCTTCATGAACCTAAATAACTAGGCTGGAAGTTATAAAGTTGTAAAGCCAAGCCCAGATCAGGCCTTTCTTCTTCAACTTTGGGATCTATGAATAAATACAGAATCAGATGGTGAAGGAGTGATTCCCTGTGGATCGAATGAATAAATTATAAACATTGAATGAATGAATCAACCTATAAATGATCAATAAAACAATATATGAATGTCTTTCAACACTAGTAATCTGATTAAATCTCTCTGAGCCTTATATCTCCACCATTGAGGAGGGAATAATTCTAACAGCATCATAGAATTGCTATGAAAATTTAAATAGGATTGTAAGAAAACAATTTCTTAAAAGGAACATCAATGAACTATACACACACACACACACACACACACACATATATATATATATTACATCAGGCATATGACTATAGTCATTATTATTTAAAGCAACAGTTGGATTGAGTCTATTTATCTAGATACTAAGCAACTGCTTAACTATTTATATCCTACACATACAATGATTTGGTTTTACTGTTTCAAGATAGCATCAATGACAAGAAAATTTTCTTAAGAATTGCTTTGGAGAGTTATTTCAGTGTTTGAAGAGATTTTGGGTGATAGCTATAAGCCCATTTCTTAGGAAAACAAAGATAAGTAAGAGTTCTGGGTTTAACATGCTCCTTTAATTGTGGAAACATTTGATTGACATGGAAGGATTAGATAAGTAGGCAGATGAATCCACGTTTCTGATGGAATATCAGAATTTGGAAAAATTCCTAATGCTAGGCAGCTTCGTAGTACTTCTCTAAAGTAATCATGGACTCGCTAAGAACTTTGTGTGTTTTGTGTCTTTTATTATTTGGATTTTTAAAAGTCTACTTTGAGCACATGAGTCATTTCTCCTTAAGTACATGAAATGTTCCTGATAACAGTGAAAAGCTATGGAAACTTTAGTTGTTCTGATCAGAACCTTCACCATCAACACTAGTTTACACAGCTTCAGGCAATTCTAAGAAAGGGAATATGCCTGTGTCTTGATGAACATAGGTCTCCAAGCTCAGGTCTGCAAACCTATTTATTGGTCATAAGGCCTTCCACATGTGAGCCTTGTCTTGCAGTTGTGCGCATGTTTATTAACCCTTCAAAATTGTAAGCATAGCTGGGTGGTGGTGGCATATGCCTATAATCCCAGCACTTGGAAGGCAGAGATAGGTGGATCTCTGTAAGTTCCTGGCCAGCCTTGTCTACAGAGTGAATTCCAGATCAGCCAAAGTTACAACAGAGAAACCCTGTTTCGAAACCCTCTCCCCCCAAAAAAAAGACAAAAACAAAACAAAACAAACAAACAAAATACTATACAATAAGCATATTGATCGGTGAACTTCACACTGATTATTTTAGTCTATTCCTAAATATATGCTGCTTTTCATTTCAGCAGTCAGTGTCTTGCTAGGCACATCTAAATAGATGTGAATGAAGGTTGTTTTTCACATATTTGAAACCTTCGACATTCTCTTTGTTAATTTACTTTATTAAAATACATCCCATGTCCCATATGCTTACTCACTTAAAATGCACAATTTGTGAATATTCAATAAATCCATTTATCACCATTGTCAATTGAAAAATATTTATCACCCCCAGAGAAACGTCATAATGCTTCCATTTCACCTGTCAACCATTTCCTCATCTCTCCAGCCCTGAGTGGATAAAAAAATGGCTACCTGTCACCTTGGCCACCATACATATGCCTGTTAGGGATAGCCCTAAAATTGGAAGGATACAACTTTTTCGAGATAAAACCAGAAGACTAGATTTGGGCATACGCATTTCTATCACTCCCATCTTACATGACATATCACTCTACAAATGATTACTTTCTGCCTGTTGCTCTTTCAAAAGCATGTGTTAAAAAAGGATAAAATCTAGTCACAGTTTAGAGTAGTGGTTCTCAATCTGTGGGTCGCGACCCCTTCGAAGGTCGAATACTCCTTTCACAGGGGTCGCCTAAGACCATCTGTATATCAGATATTTACATTATGATTCATAACAGTAGCAAATTGCAGCTATGAAGTACCAATAAAAATAATTTTATGGTTGGAAGTCACCATAACATGAATATAACTGTATTAAGGGGTCTCAGCATTAGGAGGGTTGAGAGCCACTGTCATGGAGAATGCTCTACATTTTAGCTGCAAATGCTGCTTCTCTGAGCTTGAAATTCAGAAAGGAAAACAAATGCCTTGCTCTAGTACTATCTTAATTTATGGACATGTAGAAGTGCAGTGAATACTTAGGATCTTCAGATTCTGCATTCCCTTGAGTTCCTTCACAGTAGCATCAATGTTGGTTAGCTCGTTGTGGTGCAACAGGAGAATATTCAATGAATGCAAATTATGCAGGCCTAAAAACAAAAATATGGTGCAAGATGTTCAACATTTTTTGGATGAATTTTACTTTTTAAATTGACAAAGAAGAATCTTTCCATACTAATGAGATACTGTAACTTAGCAAGAGAATGCATTATAGCTGGTAAAAGAAAAATATGCCTATTAATGATATCTTGAATTGTGATTAAGCACACAGCAATGCAATTCGACTGTGATGGGGATATATAGACATTTCTTGTTACTGTCACTGCTTTAGTTTTGTGTGTGTGTGTGTGTGTGTGTGTGTGTGTGTGTGTGTGTGTGTGTGAATGATTTTGCTTGTTTGAATTTCAAGTTTGAGTTTTATTTTTTCTTTGTTTGGTTTTGTGATGTGTGAGCCTGCACACGTGAATCAATGTCACTTAGAACTATAATACAAATCGAAGAATAACTTCTCATCCATTTAGCACACTCTTCAAATCGCCCTGCTATTTGTAGAATGGGAAACCATATTTGTTTCATTCTTGTTTTCCTGAATTGCATATTTTAATTTATTTTTTAACATAAATGAAATTGGAATGAATCTGTGTGACAATCAAATCACAGTTAAGTTGGAATGTTTTCTTCCTTAACAGTGTAAAAGCTTATTGTAGGTTGTTAAGATGTCTGACATTTTGGTTTTGTGATTTTAAAGCCACGTGCTTCCTCCAGAAATTTGTTATTTCTCCTGTACATGACCTTCCATACCTATCTTGGGATTGTTGTCATAGAGATAGCTATAAATATAAAATTAAGTCAGTGGGAGCAGGAATCTGGCTGACAAAATTACAGCCAATAAAAATTTTAAAGCAATGTATAGTTTTTAAATCATAGCCACTAGAAAATTTAAGACAATGTATAGTTTTATATCTATTCTCACTCCTAAATGTTGCTAAAGTTAGTTTTCACAGTAGCTAGTTTATGTCCAACTGTATAATGGTGCTACTATAAAAAATACTTTCTAATTTTGAGCAAGACACATAACATTAAGTTGGAAAAATGGTCAAACATATTTTAAAATATTAAATGTACATAGGGTCATTAAAAATAAATTTTACATACTTTAGTAGACATGATGAAAGAGATTTTTGTATATTGTTAGCAATCATTACAGTTGAAAGTTAGCATTTAACTGAAAATTCATTCAATAAACAAAGAAAGTTTGATGTACCTTCGATTTCAAATATGTCATTGTTGTTTAGATACAGTTCTGCCAAACAGTAGTTTCTAGTTAAAAATCCTACCCCAAGTAGCTGAAAATGAAAAATGACACATTATATTTCTAATTGTAAGATAATATAAATGTTATCTTTAATAATAACCGTTATTATTCGTGGCCTTTTGCAGTGGGCTACAATTTGTACCTGAGCTATTTTTTTTCACGACTGTGTGATAGAAAAGGTGTTTTTAACCAAACACTTAGTTTACCAACTAAGTTTTCTGAGCACATCTGGGCCAAACCCCTCACCTAGCTTTCAGAGCCATTACTACCCAGCCCTGATTTTCTAAGTGTTTCCCGAGTTGTCCTCTGGATGTGTCACTGGACTTCCGCACACCAAGACTTCGTCTGTACTGTGAGCTGAGGGTTCTCTTGGACAATGCAGAGCCACGTCTGCATCCATCTAGGTCAAGCATCTCTTTGCCTCCACATCCTCTGTTCCTGGTATGTTACATTTCTGATCATCTGTAAGAACCAGAGCCAGACCAGAAAAACGTATCAAACCGTATATTTTCACAATTCTCAAGACTTTCTGAAACCATTCTTTGACCTTCCTGCATCTCCTAACTGCTTTATTCCTGTGTTTTAGCCATCTTTTGTGTTTCTCTGGTCTAGAAATCAGTAGTAACAGCCTACTGCTAAGCTTTCTTCTTGCTCTACTCCACAAAACATGTCTACTGTCTCAATAGCCTTTGCATCCCAGGTCTCCTCAAGGTCTCCCTGGCCTGAATAAAGGAGACAATTCTGCTAAGCAGGTCTGGTGCTAACAATCCAGCAAGATCCCAGCCACAACTAGAGCACTAAGCACAGTACAACCCTGCTACTGGTGTTGTTTTGCTCTTTATTGCTTTCCTTATGGCCTTTCTGTGAATCTCTGTCCTCTTGACCATGTCCACATGTAACTCATCTGCTACAATTAATCATTCCATCACTCTAATTTTGTGCCTTCCTTATGAAAAGGAGCCATGCCCATTCATTCTCCTTCCCGCTGCCATGCTTTTCTGATAGATCACACCATACTTTGTGAGCACATATTTATGTGTGTAAGTTCTGGTGTGCGCCAGGATGCACATGTAGAAATCAGAACAAACAGGAGTGTCAGTTCTTGCCTTCTACCTTGTTTGAGACAGTTTCTTGGTTGTTCACTGCTGAGTTTGCCAACCTATCAGTCCTCTAAGCTTCTGGGGCCCTCTCTCTATCTCCTATCTCAGCACAAGAGCACTGAGATTATGGAGTGTCCAGATTTGTGTGAGTTTGAGGGATTCAAAAGCAAGTCCCCCTGCACTAATGGCTACAACCTTATCCACTGAGCCATCTATCCAGGCCACATTTAAAAAATATTTTATTACATCAATGAGTGTTTGACTTGCATGTGTGTATGTGTATCACATACATGACTGATGTCAAATCCCATGCAACTAGAGTTACTGATGGTTATGAACCACCATGTGAGTGCTGGGAATTGATCCCAGGTCTTCTGCAGAAGCAATACATGCTCTAAACCACTGGTTCATCACGCCAACCTCTCCCCGCCCCAGCCCACATTTTACTTTTAAGATTTGATTCAAAATTCAAAAAGCCGAAAATGCTCTTGGCGAAAACGTTCATATATATGAGTGATATGGGTACTCAGTGCCACGTGTCAGAAGGCTCCATACCACCTGCAAAGGGAACACCGTTATTCCAGCAAACTCATTTTCATTTTTTACACTAATTTATTTATTGTGCGTATGCATGTGTGTGTGTGTGTGTGTGTGTGTGTGTGTGTGTGTGTAAGAGGGAGGACAATTTGAAGAAGTTGCTTCTCTCTTTTCACCATGTGGCTCTGGTCCTGAGAACTGAACTCTCATCAGGCTTAGTGACAGATGCCTTGACCCCCTGATCCATCTCATTGACCCCCAACTCTATAATCTTGAAATACTTCACTTCTTTGTTGGAATTATGGTGAGACATACTGGAGCACAGGATAGAGGAGATATATTCCAAGAGTACCAGATAAGTTAAAGAGTATGTGCTTTACTCTTCAACGTGTAATGCTAGGGAGAGGATCCTCATGAAATAATTACTAATCAAGTTTTACATGATTTTTAAATATAGAAACACTTGCTCATGAGTATATTTTTTTTCTAAAGCGAGACACTGTTATTATTGGTGAGACGGACCTATTTTACCATTTGATGAATAGTCAGCTATACAGGTGCCAACCCAGCTGTCTTTGGGTATTAATTTAAAATCAGTGTCTCTCTCAAAGTTCTGGAAAGTCATTTTCGGTTGCATCCAAAGGATGAAAATTACTTTCTTTGACAAAATTTCTTCAACTTCTTATATCGGCAGCAATCACAAATTATGGTGCCATAAAAGGTGCATCTACTGTTCGTCCCATTCCCCAGGCTTGTCTCTACCAAATCATGCAAGAAATCACTCAGCAGAGCTAGCACCAACACTGTCACAGCTTCACAAAGGCGAGAGGGAAGCACGATTTCCCAAGGTAGGAAGAACCATTCCAAACAGGGAAGGAAAAGTCCCACTTGACTTCCAGTCCCTTTGCGCTTTGCCTATTGCCTTCCAGCATGAAAACACTGCCCTCTGTCCTTCCCCCCTCACCATGCCCTGCTCTATTAATAATCAGCAGCACAGGAAACTCACACCAGTGGAAACTGACATTCTCCAGTCGCTTGCCCAATATGTATTACAGCCTTTGCAGAAGGGTTGAGACTTAATTTCTCTTGCATTACTAATCCACACAAAAAGAATGTTGCAATCCTGACAGTTTCATCTCAGCTGTAGAATTCTAATTTTCCAATGAATATTAACATTTATGGTCCACGATTATTGAGATATTAATGTTGTTTTGTGTGTTGAGGTAAGGGGAACAAGGTGGGAAAGGAAAAGACAAGGCCAGGACAATGCTGGGAAGATTCCTAGGCATGGAGAAGGAGAGCATTATCACTCGGTTGATGTCAAAAAGAAAGTTTCAAGGTAAAATAGTGTATTGGCAAGAGATAAAGCAAGAAGGTGTTACACTAATTCAGGAAGATGGAAGGGAATGAGATAGCTTCAAGGTAAAATTCACGAGGTTTAAACAACATGGAAGTTTAACAGTTAAGGCCAGACACAGAAATGAGAAGATTGTGATACTCAAGCCATAAATCAAAATGTTAACATGGTTACCCATGAAAAATATATTCTTTTCTTTCCAAAGAATAATCTTATGGTAGCAAAGTTTACATTTAGTGCAACTTTCACGAACCACAGACATTAATTCAAAGCTTGCCATCTAGCAATTCTTTTCTTTTGTTATTTAACCATTATTATTGATTCATATGAGCTCTTGCATAGAAAGTACTTTTAGGAAGCTAATGGCTGGGGAAATGAAGCCCAGCATGAATCTAAAATAAAGCAAGCACTCTCTAGGAAAAGGTTGCTCTGTCTTTACCACTGCTGATAATTTGTGCCAGATAATTCTTGGCTGTTTTTTGGCATTGGACAACGTGGACACTGAAGTACACATAGGAGCATTTATCACCCATAATTGGTAGATGCCAATAGCACACACTTTGCAACTGTGACAATAAAAACCCTCTAAACAATATCAAAGACCCCCAGTCAGGGAACAAACAGCTTAGGTTTGAGGGCTGATGATTTAAGAACAAGGAGAAAAAAGAAATAGAATATGGGGCTGGAGAGATAACTCCATAGCAGTTAAGAGCACTAATTGCTCTTGCAGAGGATCTGGGTTTGGTACCCAGCACCTATACAGTGGCTCACAACTGCTTGCAAATCCAGTTCCAGGGGATTTGATACCGTCTTTAGATGTTTGCAAACTCATACACACATGTGATGTGCATAAGTACACTCAGGCACACACATACACATGATGATCCTGTCAGTCACATCAGTCTCGGATGTAAAAAGCTGAAAGCTTGCTCTCGAAGATGAAAGATCCACGTTCTCACCACTTCCCACATACTAATAAAAGCTCTACAATAAAAGAGCCTCTTCATAGGAGAGGAAGAAGTGAAGTTATCTTCATACGCTGATGACAGGATCTCAAATGTCGAAGTATTGCAGACTACTCCCAACAAAACCTGCTAAAATGGTGTATTATGTACATGTATAAAGATGCCATGTTCAAGTTCAGCATTATGTATAGTTAATATATATTGATAAAAACCTGTTAGAATTGATCAGTGTGTTCAAATAAAGTTATAGGATATAAAATGAGTGCACGAAATTAATCTTACTTCTGGATACTAATAAGGCCTGGGATGTGGCTCAGTAGTAAGACGTTTGCCTGGTACACACAGGCCCCGAAGTAAATCCCCAGCACTACGAGAAAATTAGACAAATTCAAACTCTAGAGAGTCATAAGAAACTATCCAAAAGGGAGATTAAGAAAATAATAGTACTTAAAGTAGCAGTAACAATAAATATACTTCTATGTAAGTTTAATCAAAGAGGCAAAAAAACCTTTTTATTGGAAATTGAAGGAAACGCAAATAAATATAAAAACATCCCATGACTTAAGAGAAGTAAAAGTGTGAAAATGTCCACATCACTCAAAGCAATACAATTTCTATCAGTTCCCCAATGGCACTTTTTAAAAACAGGGGGAAACATACCCTTAAATTCACATGTATTCACAAGTCTCTTGAACAAAGAGAGTAAAGCTGGAGATAGTATACTTACCAATTGAAAAACACAATATGAAGCAACTGTCACCAATATAAAAAGAGAAACATTGAATATTACAGACATCCCAGAAACAAACCCATATAATCTCTGGAAATTAATTTTTATTCTATGTGCATGGATGTTTTGCTTGCACATACGTTTGTGCATACGTGCACCTACACCTGAGCGTAGTGCCTCAGAGGCCAGAAGAGGGCATCGGATGCCCTGGAACTGGAGCTCCAGATGGTTGTGAGCCACCATGTGGGGGCTGGGACTCTTAACTACAGCCCTCTGGAAGAGAAGCCAGTGCTCTTAACTGTGGAACCATCTCTGTAGCCTCTCAGTTGGTTTTTGAGACGGGATCAAAAATATACACAGGCAAAGCGTAGTCGATTCGCTAAATGTTTTCGGAAAAACTGGCTGTTCACATGCAGAAGGATGGGATTGGATCCTCACGTCAAATCATACGCAAAAGTCATTTCAAAATCAGCTCAAGACTTACATATCGGGTCTGGGGCTAAAACAATTAAACTAATCTGACAATTTTTTAGGGGGAGGGTATAAATAACAAGAGGAAAAACAGACAAATGACAGGTCATTAAACTAAAAAGCTCCACTACAGCAAAAGAAATAATGAACAACACAAAGAAACAGCCCACAGAATGGGAGCAGACACCTGTAAATCATAAATCAGATGAAGGGCTGATAAGTAAAATACATTAGGAACCAAATACACACACACACACACACACACACTGTAGCGAGTAAAGAATTGGATTGAAAATGGGCAAAGGAGAGGGGCTGAGGGAAGAGGAGCCATGGAGTGCTACCGGAGGGCCATATTCCTCACCCATTCACTGCCACTGCAGCACAGTGAATCACCGCCACCGCCACCGCCACCGCCACCGCCACCACCACAGGCAGTGAATCAGAAAGCATGGGTTGGGGTGTGAGTGGTGGCGGAGAACGAGGGCCACTCCTAGCTGAGCACGCTACATGACAACAGAACAGGAGTCCTGCCAGGCCAGCGCTGGGCAGGGCCCAGGCTTTTGAGGCCATCAAGGCCGTCACCACTTCCAAGGGTTCCCTCAATCCACCTCTGCATAGATATATCACGGACCCCCTCAGCTGTCTCTGAGAAAGCATCCTAACCCACAGCCATCACCATTCAAGCTCATGGAAAACAGATTGCCCTATTCCTACCTGGTTCTGGAGCTAAGCAAATGTAATTTAAACAACAGAGTGACCACTTGGACCGGAGTTTCATTAAAATGAAAATGAGCAGTAGGTGTTTCATATAGAAAAAAAAAATAAACAAAGGACTTGGCCAGAAGTTTATAAAAAGAAGACCATAAACATGGCTAACAGGTACACATACAAATACCTCCTCATGATTAAGCTTTAGGGAAATACCAACTAAAATCACACTATTATGATGTCTCACAAGTCAGAATGGCTTTTATCAAAATAGATGATACAAATGCTCATAAGCATATGCTTCTACCTGCCCTCTCCTCCCTCAGTGAGTGAGCTCCAGGGGTCTTTGCCTCACCAACTTTTCCCACCCCCAGCTGTCATTACACTGCCACCTGTGCTTCTGCTGTGGAACGAACCTGACCCCTTCCCCCATCCTGGCCCCTCCTGTCCCAGAAACCTCTCAGAGCTGCTGTTTGGCTCCCTTGCTACCCTGCTGGGACCTCCCAGGGCCCTGGCTACCACCCCTGTGGCTACCATAATCACCGAAAGGTGCTGAGAACCACTGGAGAGCCAGCATATTTCCTCTTTGTGGGTGTCTGACTCTGTGATGCTGAGAGCCCCCAATAAAAAAGCCCCCCCACCGGACTACTAGGGACCCCACTCCCAGCTACTTGAGAGGTTCCCCAACCTGTCAGAGCAGTCCCAACTAACACACATGATCCTGAGCTGGGCCCCTCAACCCTCTCCAGACCACTCAAAGAAGGGTAAAAAAATCCCACCAATCACAAGCCTTCAGGGAAATCCCACCCACCCATGCAGGGACACTATATAAAGAACAGCCTTCTTCCCTCTGCTCAGTAGGGGGCACAACTTCTCCTGAGTGGAGGCAGCCAGGAAGAGAAGCAAGAGAAGCAAGAGAAGCAAAGAACACCTCAGCTCAGCTAGGGTTATTTCCCTTCAGAGCTGCAACACCAGTGAAGTTTCTTCACTCCAAGCAGAGCTGAGACGAGCTGAGCAGAGTGAAGTTGTTACCCTATAATACTCCAACTCAGATGGGCGAGCCTTCCCTGCCTCAGAACTGTGTGGTCCCCTGGGCTCCAGACTTTGAGGCCACTTCCTCTCAGAGCTGTAAACACTTCCACTGGGGATACCTTCCCCCCACCTCGGAGCTGTGTGGTTCCTGGCTTTCCAGTGCCAGGCCACATTTCCATCTCTGTCTGAGCTGATTAAAAACACTAACAATAAGGCTATGGAGAAAACAGAAAAAAAGGAATTCTTGTATATTTTTGGTGGGAAAGTAAATGAGTAACTACTATGGAAAATGTATAGATTTTCCTTAAAGAACCAAAATAGAATACCATATTCACTTGCCATGACCTGCACTGCTTAGTGATTGACCTGTCAGAAAATCTGGTATCTGGTGGAATGTCTGCTCTTTGGGACTAGCTTGCAGCAGGGAGAGTCATTGCTTATTGCACACCGGAGGAGGCAGGTTAGCTAATCTTGAGGTATCTGTAGATAAGCACTTAAAGGCTGAAATGAGTGAGTGCATGTTTAACATTCTCCCTTTCTTCACTTGTATTCAGTTCAGGACCCAAACCAAAGGAACTGAGCAGACTGCAGTGGGCTGGGTCCTCCCATAACAATTAGCACAATCAGTACAACCCCCCACAGACATACCCACAGTCTAACCTCTGAGAGTGATTCTACATTGTGTCAAATTGAAAACTAAAACTACCATACTTAGCAACATGTATTACTGTGAAATGTCAGAATAGTTGAGGATGAAAAGAAATAAGCTGAAATCTTGTTCAAATATGAGGATTGAACAGACACAATCACAGGCATTCTCAATAAGAAAACATGTATGACCTGCAGCCCTTATCCAGGAAGACAGTGGAGAGAAAAGAAAAGCATGCAGTACAGGAGCGAGGAGGAGCCTTAGATTTCCCTAGGTTGAAGGACACAGGCCAAGAAGCCTGGAGCCCATCCGAAGGCAAACTTCAGACAACGGGAGGGACTGAATGCACTCAGTTTGGGTTGAGTGAGTAGCAATAGCGTTTTAGAAGTATGTAAGTCCGCTAGAGCAGATCGCAGTATGGATGGCTGAAATAGAAAACAAAATTCTGCACAGCTGTAGAGGCTGAAGTGTGAGGCCGAAGTGTTGGTGGAGTGGGTTAGTTTTAAGGCCTCCTGGCTTGTAGAGGCCATCTTCTCCCTGTTCTCACAGGAGCTTGCCCCTGTTCTTATGAATAGCATCTCTTTGTGAGTCCTAATCTTCTCTTGTATACAACTGCCAGCCATATTGGATTAGGGCCCACCCTTAATACCCCACTTAACTTAATTGCTTCTAAATGCCCTATCTCCAATACAGTCACACCAGGGAACAGGACTTCTACATAGGAATATAGGGAGACACAATTCAGCCCTGAGGGGGGAAAATTAAACAAGTAAGAACTCCAGGAATAAAGGAAAGCTGGAGTATAATACATGGTTTAGCTCTGAAAAACATACTTTGTCTTAACAATGTAATGAGTGAATATTGATTTAACTGAAATTACACTACAACCACATCAGGAGACCAGGAAGTGGAAAGTATGCATGTGTGTGGTACAAGTGGGGACAAGAAAGAGAGGGAACTAAACCCCCATATTCCTTAGTGGGAACAAAATAGCTGTTGTGCAGAAGAGAAAAACCAAGACATTGCAATGCCAACACGGGGCTTGCAGAAATGCCAGAAAGCAGCAAGTATCACTGAGAACTGAAAGGTACACTCTGAGGACAACAGACAGGGCAAGCCATTGGTCCTGTTCCTAGCTTGTAGAACTAGCTAATTCTTTAAACCTCTATTATGTGACTGCATAGTGCTATTAAGACAAAAACAATATTTTTAAAAGGGTAGAAGGTTGAATTTTGGTATTTATTCTGTGAGTGCATTTGTGTTGTTCATTAGTGCTTCATCTATCCCGTAACTTTTTTTTTGTCATGGTGAACTATGAAACAGTCAAGAATATAGCACTTTGCCTGGAGCAGCACAGCCAGAGAGAGATGATATAATTTGGTAAACATAGTTAGCCGGTTAGTGACAGAACCATGGCTCTATCTGAGCCCTCAGTTCAACATCCATTCACCAAATAGCTGCTCTTTCCCGGGTACTCTGTCAGGAATCATTATTTCCTTTATTCATGTTCCTTTAGTTTTCATGTCTCTAAACATTATCCATTGAGAGATACCATGTTTTCTCAGAATTTGAATCTCCTCTCTGGAATTTCAAGACTTCACATCAAATGATTCTTGTAGAAATCAGAGCCTACTTTCCATCCGACAAGATATTTGCTTTTCCAGACTTGCTAAAGGTAGGGAAGGGCAGGATGTAGACCAAGCCATTACTATGAACCCCCACTGTACCTCAATCGGGCAAAACAGCGAATTAATTCTTATGACGGCAGAGATGAGACCATATTGCCCCATAGTAGGAAGAATGGTGGTGGTAGTGTTAACAGGGTTTTTGTGCAGTGCTATTGCTGCTGAAAACCCAGTCTACGATATGGCTTTTAATTTTTACTACAGTGGCATTTGATCCTGAGAATTTTCTGAACTTTATTCTTAAATCTCATAATATCTACCCAGTATCTTTTCAATGAGTACACTTTCTACTTAAATCAGTAGGGTCATGTTTTTGCCTTTTTTATCACTTGAGTTGATGGCTATATGAAGAAAAGTGCTGGTTGTGATGTCTAATAAATAGGAACTAATACATCAAATTAGCAAAAATAACGTGCCGAGGAAAATATTCCTAACAAACTTTCCTCAATTTGTATTTGAGTACGTGCCATTTGTGAATCACCGTTAAACTGAAATTTTTGCACTTATGAGAAATTTCTAGGGTTTTAATTTTCCCATTCTTCCATTAAACAGGAGGTGTTAGGCTGCTGAGTTCTTTTGGCACAGCAGTGAAGAAAAAAAGACAACCCCCCTGACTTTGTTGTAGTAGGAGAGGCAGTTTGAATAGGCACACACACATTAAGTGAATTGCACATTGTGGTGCAAGTAGATACATGTGGGAAAGGGGATGGGGGAGAGTGGGAGGTGCTGTCGGGAGAGCGGGACTCCAAGGAGGAATGTTTGGAAGGCTCTGTGAAGGAGGCAGAGGAGCAGTAGCCTTTCCAGCACCCTGAGAACTTAGCTCAAAGTAACAAGAAGCCATGTGGATTTTGAGCGGAGGAGTGACGTGTCTGCATTTAGGTTTCCACAGGCCATGCTTTTGTGGGTGTTGCTGTTATTATTTGTTTTTGTTTTTTGTCATGTTGAGGGATTCTAGTGATGGGGCGAGGCCTCCCTCGCCCCAAGCAGTAACTGCGGGTGTGGAAACAGTTTTGTGAACAGTTTTCCCTCTTGGCAGGAAATGTCCTAAAAACCAATGGACAGAGGCCTTGGATACTATTAAATGTCTACAGATGGCCAACTCTAGCCATCAAGAGTTGTCCAGCTTAGAAAGTCAGTATCATTACGGCTGAGAAACTCTGAGAGCAAAGACCCCACCCCACCCCCAGATCAAAGATTAAACGACTTGGTGACAGCCTCAGAAATTCTACATTTGTGTGCAAATTAAGTTATTTCTGTTTGAATATTGAAATATTAGTATTTCTTAAAACAGAATACTTAAAATGTTAAGTATTAGTCAGAAGGGAATCTTTTAAAAACTTATTTATTTAAATTATTTTTAAGTCAGCATGGGAAATAAAGGATTTCATCAGATTGTGTTCACACATATGTATTTTCTACTGTGCTGCCTAATTTTATGTCAACTTGACACAAGCTAGAGTTATCTGAAAGGAGGGAACCTCGATTGAGAAAATACCTCCAGAAGATCCAGCTGTAGGGCATTTTCTTAGTGATTGACAGAGAAGGGCCCAGCCCATTGTGGGTGGTGCTAGCCCTGGGCTGGTGATCTAGGTTCTATAAGAAAGCAGGTTGAGCAAGCCATGAGGAGAAATCCAGTAAGCAGTATCCCTCCATGGCTTCCATATCAGCTCCTGCCTCCAGGATCCTGCCCTGCTTGAGCTCCTGTCCTGGTTGCCTTTGTGATAAACTATGTTGCGAAAGTGTAAGTGAAATAAACCCTTTCCTCCCCAAGTTGCTTTTGGCCATGTGTTCCACCACAGCAACAGTGAGTCTAAGACGCATACTGCGTTGTAGCTGTAATTCAGCCCTCTGCTCACTACCTTCCTTACTCACCTGTTCCAGCTGGTCCCCTGTCTCTCTCCAATTTAGTCCCCCTTTCTGCTTTCTTGTCACATGTATTCCATTACTTTCCGTTCACCGATTCCCTGAACATCTCTTCCTTCTTTCTCATGATTCCCCTTTCTAGCTTTGTGATCTAAAAACACCCCTCCACAAACACAAATTCTATGTATGACTAAAAACATGTGTAAAGCTAGCTTATTTTGTTAAATATAATGAATTTCAGTTCCATGAAGTTCCTTACAGTCAGGATTTTATTTTTCTTCATGGCTATGTAAACTTTCATTTTGCATATCAATCACGTTCTTTATCCATTCATTGGTTGATGGACATCTGGGCTGATTCCATTTCCTGGCTATTGTGAACAGAACAGCAATGGACATGGATGTACAAGTGTCTCTGTGGTATGTCTGTAGGGTGTATACACTGAAATGGTACATCTGGGTCATAGAAAAATTCTATTTTTGTTTTGTTTAAGGACATTTCACACGGACTTCTATAGTAGCTGCACAAGATTACATTCACACTAGCAGTGTATGAGTTCCTCTTTACAACATCTTCACTAGCATTTGCTGTCATTTGTTTCCTTGATAATAGTCATTTTTACCGGAACGGGGTGGAATCTTAAAACAATTTAAATTTTCATTTTGTTTGGGAGAATTTTAATAGTATCACATATGGGAAGGAAAAATAAAAACTAATATTAATTCTGCATTTCTAAATTCACTTCTGCCTAATAAATTAAAACAGTAGATTCAGTTTTTATCCTAGCTTAAAACATTTAATACTTAAAGAAATTAAATCTGTAATTGGAAATATTCAGAAATAGTTGTTGCATCTAGTCAAGCAGAATTTCACTTGCTTGTCTTCCCCTCCTATTTGCAAATTACTGAAAATTTTATGTGAGCACTTTCCAAAACTAAGGTTCAGTTCTTTAACAAGTGGCATGGAGAGATGGCTCAGCAGTTATGGACACAAGCTGCCTTTTCAGAGGATATAGATTTGATTCCCAGCACCCACATGGTGGCTCACATGTCTGTAACTCCAGTTCCAGATGATCTGACGCCCTCTTCTAGTCTCTGCAGGCACTTGCATGTATGTGGTGCACTTACATACATGGAGGTAAAAGACCACATGCATAAGATAAAACATCTTTAAAAAATCATACTTATGTGTGTATATTATTCATATCAATGGATTTCACAGCCATGCAGTGAGTTTTCTATTGGTTATTTGTGCTGATTCTCTTTTTGTAGGTTTACAAATATTTGGCAAAATATGTCTTTCAACAAATTGACAAAAGTACTATGGTCAATGTTGCCCTGAGGTAAGAGACATTCATCATAAGAAACAAGTAATGTGGGACATTTATGGTTCTTTTTTTTTTTTGTTTATTAGAAGCTCTTATATCAAGTATGGGGGTTTTTGCTTTTAATTATTTTCTGGAAAATGGTAAGGTGTTTCCAAATGGATAAATGGATATACCCAAGCTTATTCCACAAATAAATCTAAGGCATATCCCCAAAATTTTTGCAATACAAAGAATGCTATATGTAACATCACCTTGAGAAAGAGAGAAAGAAAAAAAAAAAGAAGAGATGAGAGAGAGAGAAAGAAAAAAGGAAGATAAGAGATGAGAGAGGGAGGGAGGGGAGAGAGAGAGAGAGAGAGAGAGAAACTTCTGTGTCCAGAAATCATTCCCTGTGGTCTAAAGTCATGTGCCATGTATTTGGTAATTGGGCCTTAGTGTTATTTGAATGGAGAAGATAGCTTAAGACATTCACCAATGTAACAATGATGCTGGTCACAAATTCATATTCCTAACAAAATATCTCAATTATAAATATTAATCTTTGCATATCAATGTTAGCATTGCTTTTATAATTCTCCTGACAATTTTTAAATGGTGTAGTAACTTCTTGGTAGTTAGCCTAGTATAACAAGGATTTTGAAGAAACACAGTCAAAATTTTGTATATGAACTTTGATGCAATGCTATTGTAGCTAAAATCCTGTTAGAATCTGGGCTCCAAATTTTTCATGGAGTGTGAACACTCAGGCAACATACTACCTAGTCAATCACCAATCAGTAGAAAAATTCATGTTAGCTTATTCACTGGTCCCCGGATCATTTAAAACGTGACAGGTGGGTTCACCTTTCCATGTTACACAGACTGCATAAATGTGTTCCTTTCAGAAAAAGAAAACAATGTTGATTTTAGAAACAACGCAGTCCATTGCACATAAGAAAAACACAAGAAAAGGATTCTGTTTCTCCTTACATCTCATCCCCACACTACTGTCTTCAAAAAAGAGAATAAAATGTCGACAGGCATGCAGTCCCTTCCTTTCTGCATAATGCCTCTGTAGGTCAACTGTACGAAAATTCAATGAGTGGCCAGCGATCAGACAATATCCATTCTCAGAAAGCTAACAAACACCCCAAATTCCTTAATTATGTCTCTCAGACATAATGCAACATTGTACATATTCTTCCTGTGAGGAGAGACCATCACAAAGAGCCACACTGAAAACAAAGATGAGTCACTTTTGCTGTGCCTGATCATTTCCATCTTGTTTTTAATCAGAGGTCTCATGTTATGACCCAGGATAATTTCTGTCAGGGTATTTAGAAGAGTTCTGAATTTTAATACCCGTAAGTGGTCTGTGTACTTTCCCTTTCAGTTATTAGTTGCCTGAGCCTTGAAGGTATTTGAATTTTTTTCCTCTTAGAAATTACTTCAAGACTAAGAAACAGACTGATGCTTACATTTAATTCTGAAAGCAATTTCATTTTCCATTTCTAGCCAGTTGATAAAAAAAATATAATAACATACTAAACTGTTTTCATAAACATAGCTGTTTAAAGAGTCAGTGTTATGAATATGAATTTTGCATAAAGGCAGCTCACTGTTGGAAAAAGATTATCATCCTTTTGATTGCTAGTATTTGGAAATCTAAATTCAAAATACTAAGATTAAGTTATCAGTGTACAATGAACAAAACACCGGCTGTTGGAAAGCCACACTTAAAGCTGAAAGCAATCTTTTGACTAGTTAGCTATAATTATTGTCTGTGTTTGAATGTTAGTTTATTCTGTCTTTGCTTGGAAAGAGCTGGGAGCCCCACACTTAGATCATTACTTTGAGGGCACTTCCTTCTAAACCACAGCCTCTAATGGAAGCTTTGCAGATCATACTTCTGACCTGGAGAACTAGTCCCTGAAGTTGGAGACATGGTGGCCTGGTGCCTGATGCTTCCAGATGCAGCTAAATTCATTTCCCTAACAATTGGATTCACTGAGGTCCTTTTCCTTTGACTAAAGGACAAAGATATATGTATCCTGGGAATTGAGCGTGAGAGCCCATGTAAAAAGCTGATCTGGTCAAGTTTCTTAGTGTAAAACCCAAAATTTTGAGGTAAGTAGAGGAAAACATAGGGGACATATTTTAAGATAGAGACATATATAATAATTTACTGAATAGAACTCTAATACTGCAAAAATATTAGCAAGAATTTACAAATAGGATTACATGAAATAAGAAAGCCTCTGTTGAAGTAAAAAAAGGAAAACAAAACAAAAAATAAAAACACTTACAGAGCCAAGGAACAGAATATAGAGTTGGAGAAGACCCTTGCCACATATTAAGCAGGGGACCGATATACAAAATAAAAAAGCTGAAAACAATTAAACACCAAAAGGACAACCTAATCAATTAATGCTAAAATAAAGTGATCCTGTCAGATACACCATTCCTTGCTATATTAATAAACAAATAAACAAAAACAACAGAGAGATACCTATATACTCAATCTTACCTTGGCACTATTTACAGTGGGTGAATGGATAAGTACAATGTTTAATAATACACATACACACAGTAGTGTGTTACGTCATCATAGGATGAACAAAATCATGTTGTTTCAGAAAAATGGATAGAACAGGACATCGTTGTGTCAAATGAAATAAGCCAGAAATTCTGACTAAATAGTACGTGATTTTTCTTATATATGGGTTACAGATTAAAAAAAAAACATGACATGGAAGCATCAGGAAGAGTGTTCAGGATGAAGAAAGGAACCTGGAAGAGAGGCAGACTTGAGAGAATAATGGGCAGTGAATATAAAAGATTAATGTATGAAGATGTTACAGTGAAACTCATAATTTTGTGCAATTAATGTACACTAATAAAAAGGCCATAGATGCAATATTAATAAAAGAATATGGATCTGAGACACTTTACAAGTATACATATATACATATATATATATACACATATATACCAAAGTATATATGTGAAAGAGCAGTTATAAGTTTGGGTAAAGGTGAGGAACAGCAAGTGGAAAGAATCAGAACTGGAAAGTGTATAGCTTTTGGAAAATCAATTTGAGAGGAGCAAGAATTTATTTTGACTCCAAGTTTCAGAGCTTTCATTGTTTTCAATCTGGCTGAGTCTAAGTTGGCAGAATGTTGCAGAAGGAACATGTGGCAGATGAGGCTGATCATGATGGCCAGGAAGCTAACAGAGAAGAAGAGGCCAGGGGTCCAAAAACCCTCAATGATGTGAGGAGACTTCCACTAGGCCGATCTCCTAATGTTCCCATCACCCTTATTAGCACCATAGGCTGGCCACCGGGCCCTTAAACCAGGAGACTTTGAGGGTCACGGTAGATGTAAAGTATCCCAAGAGCCCTAGCAGGGAAGCTTCCAGATGATCCACAGAGTCAGGAGTCAACCTAGAAAACCCAATAGTGCAAGTGGGTACAAAACAAACAACTGTTTTTCTCTTGCCTTTTCTCAACCTCCACACCACCCGAGTCTAGATAAAACCTGGCTGGAGAGATGGATAAAGACACTTGCCACCATACCAAACCTGGAGAAAACTGGCATGGGGGTGAGAAGGAAAGAAAGTGGCCAACTATATCTCCCCATTTAATAAAGAAAGCAGATGTCCACCTGTGATCATACCAATTCCCAGTTGAAGGTTTTGAAATGAGATTGCAATAAATTCCTCAACAATGAGATGTAAATGTCATCTCACCAAGGCAGGGTATGTGTGTGTATTTCTATGCCTGCGTGTGTGTTTGTGTGTGTGTGTGCGCACGTGTGTGTGTGTGTGTGTGTGTGTGTGTGTGTGCATGTGCTTGTTTATATGTCTTTCATTTGTAAAGAAGAGGAACATATGGAAAATATTCATTTATGAACTTGGTCTAAGACATCGACCAAGCAGACTATAAGATTTTGTATTAGTAATACAAAATCCTAGTAGGAGAGGAGTAATGTGACTGTTTAAGCTTTCTTTCTTTCTCTTTCTTTCTTCTTTCTTTCCTTTCTTTCTCTTTCTTTCTTTCTTTCAGAGACTTTCAAGCTAACTGTGGTCAGATAGAACCTCACACATTGTTTTATTCAATATACCAGATGTGCATACATCTGATAGATCCTTGATATCTCTGTACTGGGTATACATGTTTATGTGTATGTATATTTATATATATATGTTTATATATGTGTGTGTGTGTATGTATATATATCCCTGATATCTCTTTACTGTATATATGTATGTATATATAAAATGTATGTATATATAAGTATATGTATATATGTGTATGTATATATGTATATAATATATACAGACACACATTTATGTGTTTCTCATTTGAGGTTAAATTTTACAAATACCGCTTAATATTCCAAACATCAGCCCCATTAAAACATGAAACTAAGATATTTAAATAGCATAAAGATAAAGATAACATTACCTTATTATGATGGAGCCATAAATACTTTAATTTTTTAAATCTAGAAAGATCAATAACCTCTGTCAGATCCCTGGAAGGAAAAAATAAACAGAAGCATTATCAACAATTCATTTGCTTGTGGGTGAGGCTGACCAAACTGCTCATACAGTTTGGGAGGAGCCGGACAGGCCTCTCTGTCCTTTCAGAGCCGTTGTCACAGTTACCTTCTAAGTTCAGAAATTCCATCATTTGAACTAAGATTTTGTTGCCACTGAAGTTCATTAGCTGAAATTTGTATCTCATTACACGGCTTATTTTGATCTTATTTCACAACATTTTGCTGGGTGGCTGAGAAGGGAGAAAATGAAGTGGACAACGGACTGTGTCACCTCAGTGTGGAAAAGTTAACTGGGTGCTGCCGTAGTGCCATTTGCAGGTTCTCCCTCTGAGACTGATTATGATGTGGTCAGAGAGGATCTGGAAGATGGAAATGGTAGAATACCTGGAGACAGATGTTGAGTAGGGGCCTTGTTGCTCACTGACCTCCTGGGCAATATAGTATCCACCCTTCTTAAACTGTTGTGACTCATAACATCTTGGCAGACTTGGTGATCATGGGCAGAGATGAGGTAGGCAGAGGAGCTACCAACAGAGCAGTAGCACCTCCAAGGAGTGTGCAGATTTCTTGAGTTCTTAGAGTAGAAAATGTGGATAGCAGCACATAACCATACATGTGGCTTTTCTCTTCCAAATCTTGCAGAATATACAGTATGCAGTGCACTTACATAAACACTTAGCATTAAAACATTAATATACTACATATATTAATTCTTGTGGCAACGTGTCTCACAATGCTGTTTTCATCTTTAACGCCTTTTTTGAGTTAGGGTATCTGTATGTAGCCCAAGGGCTTTGAGCTCTCATTCCTATTTCTTGACCTTCTGAGTGCTGGGATTACAGGTGTGTATAGCTCCCAGCTGCTCACAATTATTTTTGCCGTGGAACTTTGAGGAACTAAATTTTTCCTGATTTTTATGAGACAAGGTCTTCCTGGCCTTAAATCCTTCTGCCTCAGTCTTTTGACTAGGTGAGATTGCAGACATGAACCATTATGCTTGGTAAAAATTTTAAAGCATTATAAACGATATTTCTAAACAAAATAAACCTTTCTCACTGCTTTTGGTCTAAAAAGATGTCAAATCTAAGACAATGGGGTATAGTAGACAAATTATAGACTTTCATAATTATTTTAAGACTATTTTATTTTGAGATTATAATTATATTTCTCCCTCTAAGTCCTCTTAAATACTCTTCCCTACAAATTTGTGACCTCTTTTTTTCAGTACTTGTTATTGTACACAGATAAGATATATACTCCTAAATATGGCCTGCTCAGTCTATATGATGTTACATACATGTATGTTTACATATATGAAATTTTCATATATGACCATTTGGTACTGGACAACCAATTGGTGTGCTCTTCCCTGGGGAGGACAACTTCTCCCACTCTCAGCTTTTTGCAGTGGTCTATAGTTCTTTGTGAAGAGTTAGGGCTTCATGAACTCTTCACAATCCAGTTTGGCATGTTGATTGATGTCATTTTTGTTTAGCTCATACTTGGGCAGTCATGTTGGGGTGATTTTATGGGTGTGGCTTCTAATGTCACTAAGAGACATGATCTCACAGCAAACTTTCTGATTCTCTGACTCTTACAATCCTCCCTCACACAATATTCCCTGAGTCTTAGGCGTGGGAGTGTTTTGTACACGTATCCATTGGGATTCAGCTCCACAATGCTGCATTTTAACTGGTTGTGGTTATTTGTAGTTGCAAAGAGAAGTTTCCTTGATAGGGAGTGAAGACTACACTTATCTGTGGGTAAAAGGACAAATGTTTATAGATTCTTGTGAGGGAGTATACTGGTTTAGTAAATTAGAGGAACTCGATTCTCCTCTAATAATCATGACTTCACTAACATGCACTGTTGTCTAGGTTTTCAGTACCAGGCATGATCTCCCGCTCGTTGACTGGGTCTTAAGTCCAATTAGAGAGCTGTGGCTTCCACCAAGGTATGAGTGCCACTACTGCACACTTAGGTTAGCATGCAATGCTGGCCACTGATGTGGTTCATAGGCCTCATAGCTGGGTACCTTGATGGTTGCCTCTCTCCTTTGGAATCTTGCATGGTGTCTTCTGGTACCATGAAAACTACTCCTTAAGGAGTTCTAGCTAAGAGGTTTCTGGGCTCTGTTTCTGAAGTGCATCTTGACTTGTTTTATTTTAAATTGTGGTTGTATGTGTGTGTGTGTGTGTGTGTGTGTGTGTGTGTGTGTGTGTGTGTGTTATATTCACATCACTGCCAGTGCCCACAGAAGTCAGAGACTTTGCCACTCTACAGCTGGAGTTACAGGCAGTTATGAACCGCCTGATATGGGTGCTGAGAATTGAATCTGGATCCTGCAAGAATACTATGCACTTGTAACTGCTAAGCCATCTCTCTAGCCCACAATGTCTACAAAATATAATATTCCACTACATTTTCCTAACTCGTGTGTGCGTGTGTGTGTATGTGTTTAGCTTTCTTGGATGAGGGTTTATTATTGCTGGCATCTCATTCTTAAATAGTTCAGTATGCATAGTTTCCAAATTCAAATATTGTTCTGCAAATTACAATACCACTATCACACCTAAGGAGATTAAGTTTAATTCGGCAAAGTAAATTATCAAATAAATTATTCACATTTCCCGTATAGTTTGTTTATGTCTTAGCTCATCAATATTCATACATTGCATTCAGTTGACATAACTGCAGTCATTTTAAATTTACATTTGCCAAAGTCTTCCCCATTAAAATATTAACATTTTGAAAAACCCTGAACAACTGGTCAGAAGAATGCCCCACTTTCTCCATTTATCTCCTAGTTTGCTAACAATTATATTCCAGGTATATCACCTCTTAATGACATTGTTGGAAATTACTGTGTTAAATCAGAAGGTGAATGATGTCAGTCTGTCCCACTCCCAGTAAAACTAAGTTGTCATTTGTTTAAGGTCTGCCAGGTCTCTAACTGTAAAAGTGCAAATTTTATAAAAAGCTAGCATGTAAGGCCCAACTCTGACTCCACATGAAAATCTTGCTCCCCACTATGACATTGATTTCAATTGGTGATCCCTACCTGATTTGGGATTGCAAACTTTTTTTTCTAATATCCTCATCCTTTTTACATTCATTAATTTTTTCCTAAAAGAGCATCTGCTCTCCTCTTCCTCTCATTTATTTTTCTTCTCCATCCTCTTTGGATTTATGTACCCTTCCCCCACACAATTATCGTGACACAACACCATCTACGAGGCTTCTTCAAAGCAACTTTCAGGAGGAAGTGAGCACTACTAATACATTCTCTCTTTGCAGTCTGCAGTTTATTTCTGGGAAGGAACATGATGCAGCCTGACTACTGCACGAGACAGGAGTGACAGCATGCTAACTTCAACTCTTGCTATGATGTTATAAAAAAATAGCCTCTACTTATAAGGATCTTGAGCCTCACTTTGGGAATTTACTATACATTTTAATCCATTAGTACATTATCAATGACCCCAGACATATTTAACAGCTTTCTTATAGTAATAATATCAATGCTGAAAATCTGGTTATTACATAATGTAACAAAGTTATTCACTTTCAGAAAGCACTTTCAAGCTGGAAATGTTTGTTCTGCACACAAGCCTGTCCTAGATCAATAATAAGCTATTACCTTTTACTGTGAGGTCAATCAAGACCACAAGATGTAAATCTACTACTAATGATGCTAAGACTCGTGCTGACAATAATCCATCAATGCATGTTGCAAGAGACATTGGTAGGACACTGTCATTCAAGGGCAACAGGGACTTAAGCAAAGTATCCAAGTCACCTAGTTTATGCAGGTGGACTGTGAAATATTTTGCCCCCATTCTATTGTCCTTCATGTAAGAAGACTGCTAATCACCCGCAGTCAAGAGTCAATATTTTTAATTTTTCTAGTGTTCTAAAGCTATCCTTTTGGATCTACCAACTCATGTGTTCAATAGTATGCCATTGTTGGAGTGGCAAAAGATTTAATAATGCAATCTTTTGACTGTATAAAATTTCATTATTGCTATAAATCTGATTCCAGAAAGACTCAAAGCATGACCTTGAATGCATTCAAATTTTCTGCTATAACTATTGTAGTCTAAAATATTTATTAATTAATTTATTTACTTACTTTTTAAAAGCTGAGCATCAAACACAGGGTCATACAGGCTAAAGTGCCTTACCAATGATTCATACCCAAGACTTGATATAAAATTTCAAATGGGACATCTCTTTATTCCCTTACTAATAAGTAATTCAGGGCCATTACAAAAAAACACACTTTTTTTTCTGTGATAATAAATTAAGCATAAATATTTAATACAACCAAAGAAATGTGTTAATCAATGAGTAATTACAAGAATCACCGAAGACAAAGTGATTAAATCCATTGTTAAACTAGGCTGTTTCATTAAAGTGAGGCTTGATTTACAATTTTTGAAAAAGTAAATATATGTCATGCCCATCTCATAATAATACAAATTATTCCTGCCCATTGAAGACCACGAAGGGAGAAAATCAAGAGTTGGAGCACAGGACCCGTGAAATGGCTCAGCGAGTAAAGGTGCTTGCAGCTAAATCTGATGACCTGAATTTGATTTGATCCCTGAGTTGATCCCTGAGCTCTACATGGTAGACAGAATTTATTCCCCAAAGTTGTCTTCTGCCCAGCTCCCAACACTGAGTAAATATAACAAGTTAACAGAAAGGAACAGCAATACAGTCCTTATCCATTTTGTTTCACTATAACCCACAATAAAGAACAGATTTGATGAGCTTAGAATAAGCATGAGGCACAAGATGAATCTTCATCTCCTCCTCAGGCTCTGTCAAAAAGGAAGAGAAGGAAAGAAAGAAAGAAAAAAAAGGAGAAAAACAAACAGGTTATGATCTAGGTTGTTCCCCCATGTACAAAGCCCAACCTGCATCAGTGCCTGGCTCGGTGCTCACTAACTGGAAGGATTAAGCCAGCCTCAAGGAGGATCCATGTTTCTAAGCACCATGACTGGGCCGGGGGAGGGGGGGGGATGGGATATGCCTTTCCTGTCCTGGTCCTGAAGGTGAACACTTGCAAACCTAAGAACCTAAAGAAAAGGGACCAGCACAGAGGGGCACAGAGACATCCACAAAGCAGGATGATGGGAATGGCATATTTTGCCTGAAAAGAGGAAGGAAATACAGCAGTGGTGTGGTCAGACAAGCTTGGGTATGATGCCCTTGCAGATAAGTCTTTAGCTCACATTCCCCTATACCTGTCCTCAACAAAAAGAAAAGAAAGAACAGAGACATATTTCTTACAATTCTGGAGGTTACTAAGCCTAAGGTCAAGATAGCATCTGGCCTTCTTGCTGCATTATGACTTGGTGAAGATGTATGTGGGAGGGAAGCAAATACACTTTCATTAGGAAGTTACTTCTGAAACTATGAGCCTACTTTGGTGGCAATGCCATTAATCCATAAATGAAACTCAGAGTTCTCATGTCCTAATCGACTCTTGCTGGTCTTGCTTTTCAACACCACTGCACTAGGGATTTAGTTTCTAATGCATGGATTTGGGTGGATGCATATAAATCAGAGCAGTGTTATTGCTATTAAAATGCAAACAGTGGCCATTCAGGATAGCAGTCAGAGGAAATACAGTGTGGTCAGAGTCCAATGGTACCCATCACTTCCTCTCCCTCTTATACCTGGGGTCTGTTGCAGCCACTGGGATTATGTGTTCTGTTTACATTACTGTTTATATCAAAAGAACACCTCTTTGATGTAAAGGAGAGATTTTACTATTTGTTAACAAAATTAAGGTAGATATTTTTAGGAGTACAATAGTGTTTTTTATAACATGGGAACAATGGGCCAAATTCTGAATAATAATTATAATAATATTAATTGTACTAATGATAACTGAGTAAATAAGGTTGTATTATTATACAAGAGAGTAGGATTGCTTTGGTTTTCTGTTTTGTTTTATTAGTATTTATTTATTTATTTATATTTATTCTTTGAAATAGGATTTTTTTTGTGTTGCCCTGGCTGTTCTGTAACTCACTCTGCAGACTAGGCTGGCCTCAACTCAGAGATCCGTCTGCCTCTGTCTCCCAAGTGCTGGGATTAAGGGAATGTTCCACCACTGCCCAGCTAAGAGAGTAGTATTGATAAACAAAGTAAATAGGTATCTAGTTAATATTTGCACAGTTTAAGAAGTTACAAATATTATCTAGGACATAATGATACTAAAAATTATATTCACCGTTTTTCTAAAATTCATATGTAACCGGTGTTCTATTTATTTTTAAATGTGATAATCCTAGCAGGAAAGTTACATGACATTCCAAGATCATCCCAAGTCAGCCTGGCTCAGTAACCTCTGTTGTTGATCCTTTTCAATGTCCTGCCTCTCCAGTGTAAGTAGACCCTCTTAAGTGGGAAAGTAATTAGACTGTGGTTGCCTACTCAATCCTTGCAGAAGGGGTAATGGAAAAACAAAACAACACAACATTCACTCCTATAAAAGATTGCAAAATGACACTCTTCTAGTTCTACCCCCCACCCCCGGGAAAGTACACTTACTTTCTAGAAAGGAACAGCTCAAAGACATCAGCATCCCTCCTGTGGCCACATATCTTTAGTTGATCTTCAACTGCCTGATAACATATAATTAATCTGTCAAGCCACATTCCAATGAGCAAAAATACTGAGACATTTGCAGTCAATAACAATATGTCTACAAGAAGATCAAAAGACAGGCGAATACGGAGGTAAGCACTCTAAATTGATAAATTCCAACACCACAATTATAGATTATTTACTCATCTTTGTGGTTGAATCTCATGATTCTTAACCCTAGGCACAGATGTGTAAATAACTTTTAACCAGAGAGGAAAAAATACATGTATGTGTATACGCACCGCAGTTAAGTTGTGAATTCTCTACGAGGTAGGGGATTTGGGCTCTTTAACAATTCTTCTTGAATGTTCCTTCATAAATGAAGAATTAGTGTTCGACAGGGCTCTGTATTTATAGAAAACACCTAGAGCCAGGTTGGAGGTGGAAGGAGTGAAATATAATGTGTATTTTTAGAGACATTCTTTCAATGGCCCAGTTCAGTATATTTGGCACCAGTAAATTCATCAAACAAATGAATAAATGTCATGTTTTTCTGAGTAGATTAATCTTCCGTTGTCTAGCCACAGGCTTTATTTTAAAAGCAGCAACTATAACACCCTCTGCTTTTTCTTTAATAATTACCAAATACACCTTTGTAGGACGCCTGATTGAGAGCAATATGGAAGAAGTGCAGCCTGTCTATAATTGACCGTGAAGGAGCAGAGCTAACAAGATAGAACAGAAATAGGGAGGCCACTGGTGCAGTTTTGGGGCCCACAAACATTGTAATTATCAGAATCTAAACAACAAAGATTTCTGTGGGTATTTGTTGTGAGTGGTAAGACTGTATCATCTGAAAGTGATTTATAGGGTTTTTGAGAGTGGATTTAGTATGTAGCAGAGAACTTTAAGACATTAGAGTGGTACAAATAAATGCTTAAAGACCTTTGAAAGATAAAGTCCTAGCAAGAGAGGATGACTGCAAACTTCGTTCCTCACTTCCCTTGATTCTTTGTCAAATAAGTTGAAGCTAGGGGCTTGGAGAATTTATAGGCTTAGGCTCAGGTCCTCCAATAGCTGGATTATATTTTACACTTAGACAAACCAAATTTTGGAAAAACTTATTTTGTCAGGCTTAGATGTTCTTTCCTGGGTATTTTAGCTTAAACCTCCAAACTATCAGCCTACAGTATGTACAGTCAATCACAATATACAAAATGACTTAGGGCCAAAGTAGAATTACATTTTTATTCTGTTAAAATTATAATCATGCTTTTAACTGCATCTAGCCATCATTACTCGGAAGCACAGTTAAATTTGCACAGAGAAATATATTATTGTTACTCTCAACACACTTCTCTCTGGCTATGAAATACTTCCAATAATTGGAATATAGATGAAGGTGTGACCTTACAGTGCAATAGTGTACAGTAGTTTAAAAATATAGAGAAGAGTTGATGGTCAATTTACATGCTATATTAACTGGGCTAAGAGATGCCCAGCTAGTTGGTAAAACATTGTCTGTGAGAGTTAGTGTGTTTCCAGAAGAGATTGGCATTTGAACTGACAGTCTGAACACAGAAGATGATTCTCAGTGATACGGTAGGCATTACCTAATCCACTGAATGCTGAAGATAGAACAGAAAGGCAGAGATATGCACATCCATTTTCATTTGTGGAGCTGGACACCCATCTTTCTCTCCTCCCAGACATCATCACTCCCAGCCATCAGCCACTGGACTTGCACAGGAACCAGGCCTTGGCATTTAAGACTTGCAGCTTACAGATAACAGGTTCTTAAAGTTCCAGTCCTTCATTCCCAGGTGAGCCAATCCCTCCTAGTAAATCTCTGCCTATATGCTTATGCATTTTATTGGCTGTTTCTCTGGAGACCAATAATACAGGTGATATCTAGACATATTTTTTGATTTTAGAGACAGGGTTTCTCTGTTGTAACTCTGGGTGTCCTATAACTCACTCTGTAAACCAGGCTGGCCTCTGCCTTCCATGTGCTGGGATTAAAGGCATGTGCCACCCCAACCTGGCTTAGACATACATTTTTAAATAAAAAGTTATTGCCAATATAATTGGTATAATTCAACAATGTCTGTTTTCTTAAAGGCAAAACATTTAAATAACATCCCAAATGTACAGACTCCAAACTGAAAATAAAGCCATCATGTGATCATGAGGAAGTTTTGCTTTCTAGAATATATATTATACATTCTATTTAAGAATGCATATATGCTATACATAAATAAATATGTGTGTGTGTGTGTGTGTGTGCGTGTGTGCGTGCACGCGTGTACTGAGATGGATATTGCTGTGCCACACAGGCTGGTCTTGAACTCCTTGTGTGGAGGTGATTCTTCCATCTTGGCTTCCTGAGTAGCTGGGGCTGTTGACAATGCCATTGTGCCTAGCTCAAGATAACACATTTTGAAGTGCTTGAATATTTTATAATAAACATGTACTAACTTGATAGTCAGACAGTATTATGCATTTTCAAAAATTTAGCCACAGGAGACAAATTTTAGAAAAGAAGTGAATAAGAAAAATGCAAATATCACTGTAAGTTGTAAATCACTGGCACAATTAATCACTTATATGACATTTTATCATGGCATGTTTCTTTTCATTAAATAACTTTGTATGACTTCAGTATAAAATTTGAATATCAAAGTACCAGTTTCAGGTTTCACTAGACCATGGGAGGCAATTCCCAACGCCATCCTCTCCAGAGTGTCACTAGTAGTACATACGACCCTTCACTTAAAAGGCCTTCTGCCATCGTCCCTGATGTATGTTGTATTGTGGCAAAACCCACACATCTCACTGCTTTTGCCGTTTTCATATTTATAGCTCTGCAGGATCAGAGATAGCTTCTAAAAGTTTCGTTCCCACTGCTGTGTAACCACCAGCACCATCTTCTCCCAGAACTTTCCCTCTGTGACTGAAGCTCCACCCTTCACAAGGTCCTCCCCCTAAGCCCTGGCATGCAGGTATCCCTCTGCTTCCTGTTTCTATGACAGTCTGTCTTCTACAGACCACGGGTAAGCAGGCCTCTGCAATCCTTGGCCATGGTGGCTGGTTTATTTCAGTCAGGAGAATGTCCTTAAGATTCATGTGGTTGTATATATGTCAGCAATTTACTTGGTAAAGCTCAATGCTATTCTACTGTATCTATACACTTATATAGACAGGTGGGTTGATCCACCTTCCAGTTATTGCCAATAATGCAGCTATGACCATGGAGGTACAAAAATCTGTGCAAGTCTCTGCCTTCTGCTTCACTTAGGTAAAGATATAGAAGTGATATAGTAACTCTGCTTACTTTCTTGAGGATTTTTCATGTTATTTTCTAGGAAGGATGGACATGGCGAGCATTCTTTAAAAGGAACATTTTGAAAACAGTAGATCCGATACAATGTAATCACAATTCAATGCAAATACAATTACCCAGCCACCAACTGAAACGTGTGCTCGCTGTGACCAGTCTGGAAGTTTACCCGGTAAACCTAGGGATACATTGGTATCTACGAGCAAGCCTTTAAGTAGGAGACAGTAAAGACAACATCCAGTGAGACACCAGAAGGTGGCAACTGTTAAGGGTTCTATGAAACGGCGGGGTGGGGGTGGGGGTTTGTTCTGGTAAAGGCAGAGGAAGGAGAAATTCCTGTTCATCCAAGTGATGGGATTTCAGGGCAGGATCAAGAGGCTGGGCTTAAAGAGTGACAAGGAAAGAACCCAGATTTTGATGGAAGAAAGGATTGAGGACTCAGAGTACACAACAGAGGAAAGCAACCCTGAGGGTATAGGAAAGGCCGGCGGAAAGGGATCAGGCTAGTAAGTTAAGGACAGGTTAACTTAGAAATTTAGATTTGGAGACGGGCAGTGGTGGCGCATGCCTTTAATCCCAGCACTTGGGTGGCAGAGGCAGGAGGATCTCTGTGAGTTTGAGGCCAGCCTGGTCTACAGACTGAGTTCTAGGACAGCCAGAGTTACAACAGAGAAACCCTGTCTCAAAAAACGAAAAAAAAAAAAAAAAAAAACGAAAAAGGAGGAAAGAAAAAAAAAAGAAAGAAAGAAATTTAGATGTGGAAGTGTGTACTTAAATAGTGCCCAGATAAAACTTGTATGGGCTTCAAGAACTATAACGGAAAACCACATATTTTCTGTAAACTGTTACTTGAAATACATCACAAGGTCCTTACATACATACACACATATGCATACAAATTAGTTACATCCAAATAAGAAAGTCTAATGAAGGCCAACTTTTTCATATGACAACTGCATTCCTTTTCTAAAGGTACCAATTAATTTGAAGTCAAATGTCCTGCCCTTTCAGGCTGCTGAAATTGTTCCCAAATTCAACATCATTTCTGAATATCAACAGCTCCCACTACGTACAATACTGCAGACCTGAGTTCTATCTTCTTAAAAGAAATGTGGTTTTGGATTTAACATTGGGGTGAAGTGAGCATCTTACAGAGTCTTTGAACTTGAGAAAGGACATGACGAGCTTATGGAAGATGCCTCTAGCTGAAGGTGTGAGGTAGCCTAGGGTACAGAGAGAGGAAGGACAGACGGGAAACAAGGCCACCTCTGGGAAATCAAGCATGACCGAGTGACAGGAAATGGGTGTGAGCAAGATCAGATGGTGTGTGGATAGAGAATCCAGGCAAATGGATTTTGTCCTTGACAAAACACAATACAGGTCAAGGTGTCCAGAAGAAGACCGTGAGTGCGAATGAATGCAGGTCCCATCAGAAACTTAGGGGTGAATCTGCAGACCTGGTGAGTCATGCCCGCCCAAAGGAGAGGACACATGTAAGACCCTGAGAAAGCAGGAGGAAATCGAGCTGGATGAGAAAGGGAACCACACAAAGGTGGGTGAAAAACACAGCCACAGCATGAGCTCAGGTGGGAATTTTAAGAACTTAGGTCTGCAGTATTGTACTGAGTGGGAGCCGTTGTTATTCAGGAATGATGTTGAATTTGGGGACAATTTCAGCAGCCTGACAGGGTAGGGGAGGAACAGGAATCTGATTTCAACTTAACTGGTACTTTATCAAGAACTTGAAAATAATCCAATACAGACTCGCCATGGGGAAGTTCCATATAGTGAAAGAACAGAGGCTTTCTCCACCACCCACTGTCTCAGAATTTAGATACCGGAAGATAATGTTTTAAAACCGCGGGATGATTAAATGTTGCACTAATATCTACCGAAGGAAAAATCTTTGATGATCAGTTCCTGCACCTCCATACAACACAGCCTAAGTTAGGATTTGGTGTGGCTCTCTAGCTGTCCCCTAACCCAGCCATGGAGACTGTTAATCTGCAGTTTAGTAAGAGGGACTGAGAGAAGATTCGCATTGTAAAAGCCCCCCTACCAGGACCCCAGCGGCAGCCTCTAAGAGAGCAGAGCGTGGTGTAAGACCCCCTCCCTTCCCCAACCCAACCCGGGCATCATGCTGTTGCTGTGGTAAGGGAGGAGCCTCTTACCTGGAGACTGCTTGGCAAAACATTTTGCAATACCTTCCGGGATCTGGGACATGGAAAAATGGGAATTAAGGAGCCCCTCCTGTGTCTGGGCATCAGGAAAATTATGGCAATAAGGGACACTAGTACCCTACTTGACTCGCCCAAAGCCTCGTTGTTATTTTCCCACCTTCCCGAGACTAAAGGCCAATTCAAATCAGGCAAACTCTGAAGACAAACCCTGACTTCTGTGACGTTTATGCAGGTACATCACAGGGCTGCCTGCGTCGGTCTTCTGTAACGCGATGAGCAGGCCACCGCATGAGGTCAGCTATACTAGGGATCAGGAGGGACTGAGGACCAGAGCAATAATTTCACTGAGTCGACATTCGAGCACTAAGAAGCTTCGTTTGTGGAAATGAGGTATCCTTTAGGCCTCTTGAAATTGTAAGAAGAGTGAGACCGTCTTGTTGAGTCTCGGTGCAGCCCCACAACACAATTGGAAAAACATCACGATTCATCCTTTTGTAAGATTTGACGTTTTATTCATCGTGGATTATTATTTTGCATCACTTTTGATTTGAAAGCATAGCATTAGATTTTTATTTTAAATGCTGAGATTTAGGTGTCCCTAACTCTCTGCATCAAAGCCTCATCGTGCACCCAGACCTAGGGTAGAGAATGAAGTTGGCGATATTGAGGTTCCCCAAAATTCCAATTGCACGGGAAAACAGAACTTCCTACTGATGGCATGGGCCAACACAGACTAAAGTCTTTCTTCTGGCAAAAATCTCTTCTAATACGGATTTTATTTTTCAGTTGTTGTGTGTGCTAGCTGATCGGAACCTGTCATGTTGACTTCTCGGCAGTCTTTTATGTGAGTCAGGATTCTTTCACCTGGAACCTGCCGGGAAGTTTGAATGAAACCAGGATCCAGTTTATGACGTCTCTCGTCTTCTGCCAGGATTTAATACATTGATAAATATTTTTAAATATTTGATAAATAAATTGGTAATACTTCTGTTTATCATTATTATCATTGATAATACAATGATAAATACATTGATAACTATTTAATACATTAAATACAATTTAATACATATATACATGGATAAATAATACATATTGATTGAAGTGAATGATCTGGTTTCTGGTCTCCAAATTTGAACCTGACATTTAGAAATCAAATATAGTTTTTTAAAATTGATCCAGCTGCTAAGCTTTCTTTCTTTCTTTTTTTTTTTTTTTTTAAAGAAAAAGGTGTTGAAATAGAGCATAGAGATTATCTACATAGAGGAATCAAGAGCTTGGGGCTGGAATTAACATGAAGGGAGTTATCATCTCTCTTCCATGTCTGCATTTAATATGCATTACAGCATGTCAAATATTACTGATTAATATATTGCATGGAAAATGGCAACACAGCATTTGTCAAATTTTGTGCAGCTACAATTTTAAAACCATACGCAGAAAATGTTTGCACACATCTTGCATTTAATTTCTACTAAAATTATATTTGAAAAGCTTATTTTCTATTATGACATTTTTACTTTTTATTGAATACATTTTTAAAATGCAACAAAGCCACCTTTGAAATGAGACTTCAAACCACTGTAAGAGTGTCTGTGTGTGTGTGTGTGCGTGCGCACATGTGCGCGTATGTGTGTGTGTGTGTGTGTGTGTGTGAGACAGAGAGAGAGAGAGAGAGAGAGAGAGAGCGCAGTGGAAGTTGCTTCTTTTCTTCTACCATGTCTATTCCAGGGATAGAAATCAGGCTGTTGGGCTTGACGACAGCCCTTACTCGATGAGCCGTCTCGCTGGCTCCTCATTATAACATCTCAATGTGGTTCTTTGAAAAAATATTACTATTTAATGATCATGGAGGCTAAAAAAACCTCAAATTTAACTACGGACGTTGGAGACAGAGGCTAATGAAGGCGCTTTAGAATAAACGCTCTTTCACAGGTTCCTTATGTTAGTAAATTATTATTTACCAAGCATCTCCAGCAGGATGAGCAGAAGGCTTTTACCGACATGTGCAGGGATGATAGCCGGAGGAACCCAGCCTGAAATCTTAAAAATTCATGTAGAATGTGCAGCTTCCTTTATAATCAATCTTGTTTTAATAAAAATAAAGTGGTTCCCCTAACTCTCCTCAAATCTTAGAGTAATATTTACACTGAAGCAAGGTACCCTGTGTTTATCCTGTGGCTTCACCTCCTGGCATTCTGCCATTGCCTGCAGCGGTGTGCATACCCCAGTTTGAAAGCTCTCTAGTATCATGCATGTGGGTTTGGATAAGAAGAAAGGGCTCTGTGCACCAAGTTGGGGCATGTGGGGCTTAGCCTCAGCTCTGACGTTAACTAGTTGTTGGCCAATTTCAAATCACTTAATGTCACAGGATCTCACGTTTCTTCAACAACAAAATGAGGTTGGAAGTTTAGTGAAAATTTTTATTATTTAATTACACTATCCTACAAAGATTGGATGTCCAGTGAAAATTATTGTGGAGATTGGTGACACTTAGAAATGTTGATATTTAAAGAAGAATCCTGCAGTAAAAAGTACGTGAGAAACTATTTGTATGATGGACTATTATTAAGCCTACGTGGCTTAAAGAGTCTCTAGTGTTTCGTTAAATAATTCCAATGATCAATTTGCCTGTTCCTTTTTGAAGTGAGTAAGAATATTTATTAGAATTATTTATTAGAATATTTATGACCATTGACACCCACTTTCTACCACACAGACTTAGGGAATAATGAATTACATGAACCTCAATCATATTTTACGTCCCTTTCCTGTTTATGATGTCCCCTGATTATGATGTCATCTGCTTATGGTATCACCTGCTTGATTATCACCCCAGAGTTTTTGACCATGTTTACATTTCTTGAGATATCAAGGCGGTAGTTGGTTCTGAGCTGCAAGGGGAAACACCATTCTCCCTCCACAGCCTTTTCCTATCTTCACCCTCAGGGCTCCGGAGGACACTGTTCACATGTAGCTCTCATCAGCTTCCCTCAGGAAGCAGCCATTCCTGCTTCTTTTTTACCACACTTCCCTCCTTCTTGGTGTTCATATATGATTCCCAAGGGCCTGTCTATACGGGAACAGGAAGTGGTTCTTGTTTAGAAACATTTCCACATTGTCTGGAAGAGCTACAAAAGCTCAAACAGAGACTCAAGTTCAATAATTTTCAGTTGCAAACTAGTACCTAACTCAGTCCACGCTAAGACTGCTGAGCCAATGCCCATGCTTCCTGGCTTCCTCCATTTCTCGTTCCTACCCTTTGGTAGATGGTAGATGGTCTAGGGGAGCTCACTTGCATCATTTCAGATCCCTAAGTAATGAGTAAAAACAACACAAGGCAGGAACTCCAGAAGGTATATCAATAGATGCCAACAGGGGAAAGTCACATGAGGAGGACCAATGGAAGGTCTTCTTGGTAATGATGCCAAGTGAAGGACTTCTGCCTGAAACTGGAGAGTGTGTAGGATGAGAATCATGCAGTTTATAAAAGTTAACTCCAACTATGTTATTTAAATTTGTGAGGTCAATGGAATTAACCACCCTCACTTTTCTGTTTGGACTTAGGGAGAGTTGGCAATTTTCTCCGAGTCATTAATGCTAGCAGGGATGTTGCATCTTATCACAGTGATACAATGATCAGAGAGGTGAAGTATATATTTTCTGTGTAAGCATGTATGCCTATATCCATGTGTACCCAGACATCTCAGTATTTGTATGTATGCCTGTATTCAACTGTACTTATGCATGTACATGCACACACAGAGATGATAGGGTAGTGTCATGGTTTGAATGTGACTGGTCCCTGGGGGCTCTTGTGTTGTAATTTTGGTGCTCAGAGTAGTAGTGGTGTTGGTGGTGAGGTAGTGGGACCTTCAAGAGGTGGAAACTAATGGAGACAGTTGTGTTACTAGAGGCATTGCCCTTAGAAGAACTTAAGGGACTTTTCCTGGGGCCTAGTAGTTTGACACATGAGTGACTTGTTGTAAAACATAGAACCTGGCCCTTGAATTGTTTTTGGCCTCCTACCTTATGACATAACCTCCACATACATGTGCCTGCCAAGACACCATTACCACAAGACAACCAGCATAAGCTAAAAAAGTACAGCTACCTCATATTTATTCAGCTTCCCAAACTATGAGTCAAATAAACCTCTTTCCTTTTTGCAGTATTTAGCTTCAGGTATTTTACTACAGCAATAAAAAATGGACCAAATTAGAGAGCAACCTTTACAATGCCCTCCATGATGCTTGTCTCTTGGTTTTTACATCCTTGTATGGTCCCTTCTCTTCATATGTCTGGATTTATGGACTTTGTCATGAGCTTCCTAGTCCAGCTTCTGTGATTTCACCATGGCAACCATCCTCAGGCAGCCAGGGTGGAAAAGAAGTATACCCTTTTCTGTTCAATCCCATTAGTCTAAGCGGCAGGCCTGCAGGAGGTGCTGGCATGGGATGTATCTCACGACATAAGACCGGTTTCACTGATGCCTGTTGGAGACCCTAAATTGATTTTTAATTTAAAAGCAAATTTTCCACTATTTTATCAGCAAAGCAAAGAAAATTTTTCTCATCTCTTTTTGAAAAGGTTTCAGATGAGCCATATACTTAAAGAACAACAAAGGAGCAGTGTAAGGCATGCTAATTCTGTCAAATTTGAAATATTATTTATCAACGTGTTTTGTTTTATCTACATATGGATTTCACAATAAGCATGTATTATGTGTGTTTCTTTAAGATTCTAACCAAAGCATCTGTGGGTACTGGGATTTTCTTCTGGGTGTTTTTTTTTTTTAATATCATTTTTAAGGTAATTTTCAGAATGACGATTCCTTTTAGAAGTAACTTTACAGTTTTATGAATGATTCTGTTAATGGGGTGCCTAACAGAGTGTTTGTGGCTCTCATTCTCTTTCTAAGATGGCAGGAAGCATCTTGAAGGCTGTGACCACTCAGGGTCAGACTCCAGACTTTAACATTCTTTGTTCCTGAATGGGGAAGCTACTCCGGATAATCTGGCACTCTTCATTCATTTGTTCAGGCAGGCTGTGAAATTGAGTCTTTCCATGGCCACCAACTGTACTAGGGTTTGTGCATCTGAATAAGAGGCTTTCCAAAAGCACAAGTTAGAAGGAAAGAGCCTGCTGCTTACAGCTTTAATGGATCTAATTGTGTTTGTTCTTCTTGGTGTTGATTGGCAATCAAATGGATCATTAAAGATGTTGCTATTATTTGCTCAGAGCTTAAAGTATTTTGTGAAATCCCAGGGTTTTGGTGATCACATTAGCTGTGCTCTCTGTGGTCACTCAGCGCCTAGCTTCTCATCCACGGTGCTTTTTTTTTTAAATTGCCACCTTTACATGTAAAGCAAGTGGCAGAGGAAAGTTCAATACTCATTTTAACTAGAGGCACTCATTTTGGAAAATAGCTAAAATGAAATGGTTTTCATAAAAATTCTAAAGACATTGGGAAATGTTTACACTGTAAGTTTAGGACTTTGACAGTTTTAGGAATAATTTTCATTTCATGAATTCATTTGTGGTTACAACAAAGTGAGATGATCTGTTTTCACAATTAGGGTACATTTGCTAAGAAGTTTGGCATTTTCCTTAAAACATGGGTAGGAATGATAGACTAATGGTTCACTTAGGCTTTACCCAGTTCCTTACACTTTGCTTGGTACTATGGAAATTCAAAAAGTAGAAATCAGGCTGAAGGCCACCAGAACCCCACTGCTTCTACAGTTAAGAGCTGTAAATTGCCCTTGCAGGAATAGGCCACTAAAATGAATGTGTGCTGGGCAGTTGCATAAGTCAGTAAAATATTGGCCTTATAAGCATGTGGACCAGAGCAGGATCCCAGAATCCATGCTTGAAAACAGCAGCAAGATGTGGTAGAACACATTTGCACTCCCAGCACTCTGGAAATGGAGGCAGGAAGAGCTCTGTGTGTCACCAGCCAGCCAGCTCAGTCTACTTCATGAGTTCCATGCCAATGAGATATCTTGTCTCAAAAAAAGACGAATAGCACATGAGGAATGACACAGGATTTTCCTTTGGCCTCCACATGCATATCCCCACACGCTGCATTCACTAGCACACATATATGAACATGCATACACGCAGAAATATGCAGGAGAGAAGGGAAACAGTGACCAAAAGAGAACAAACAAATAATGGGAGGGGAAAGGAAGAGAAAGGAGGAAAAAAAAAGAGAGAGATGGTGACATAGACAAGAAGCGAGTAAAGAACCAAAGAGAAAACAAAACAAAACAAAAAAATCTATTGGGAGGGAAAGGAAAAGTAAAGCACATTGTCACTAGGATTTAATTTAGCATTTGATTGAGGATGGAATGCTATGTTGGAGCAGGGTCCCACGAGGCTAACAAGTGTAACTCCATACTCCTGATGTGGAGATCGAGTAGGCATACGATCTCATTCAGCCCTATAGTTACATAGTAGGCATGAAGAGAAAGGAATGGGCCTTTCCTTGTAAGGGGACAATGCCATGTAGTGTCAGAATTGAGACTATATGCTCTGCCTTGGCTTCTGATGACATGGCTTCATGTTCCTGTCACTCTTCTCCTGCATCAGGTCTCCAAGCCAACCAACCATCAAACCAAAACCACGAAATGCTGGTTTTATGTATCTCCACTTGTAGGTTTGAGTCCCTGTGAGGCTGCCAAATCATTCGCATCATCCAGTCTTATCATCCTGTAGGGGCTAGGAGCCACCATCTCTCTTGATATCATTTCCCCTCACGTTTGGTTGGTCCATTGCGTACACTGTGGTTCATCTATAGGTTTCATGTGCTTTGCAGTGTTCTCCCCTCCCACCTGTGAATATGGTGACTAATGTAAGGTATTGATCTCATATACCTAATGTGAGGTACAAGACCTTCATCTAACCCCGGTGTGGGAGCCCTTCCTCACAAACTAGAAGGAAAGGAGGCAGTTAAAACACCCAATGATACAAACGTGGGGTTGCTTGGCTTGGTTCTTGCCTCTGAAAGAGCTGATGTGATACTGAGACGCGGGTTGCAGATTGGGGAGCTGCAGACAGGGTAACTTGTTGATTTAGGGTTCCTGGCTCTCATCATCATCAAGCATCTGCTTTTTCTATGTTTGCTTCAATTCTCCCTTTTCCAAACTAGTTTGATAAGACTTCTTTCAATGGATAGAGACTGGAAAGACGAGTCAGTGATTACATACGCTTACGGTACAATCATGAGGACTGGGTTCAGATTCCAGTAGCCATATAACAAGCCAGGCATCCCATGAGTTGAATTAACTTCATCTCTGAGGTGTCTGGTGCCTTTTTCTGGCCTCCAAGTGCTCCAGGCACACATACACACAGGCCCAGGAACACACACACAGGCACAGGCACACACTCAGACAACGTACTCACCCACTCACCCAAATATATCTTTAAAAACAGCAGTGAAAGAGTTTATTGGATGCAAACAGCAAGAGAACAGTGCAGAGAAGGAAAAAGAAGAAAGAAAGAAAAGCTGTCCATGGCAAGTTGAAATAGGACTCACAAGTACCTCAGAATTAAGGAAGCTTAATTAGTCAGCTTTATTGAAAGAATATTGGAAGTCTTCTCTTCAGTATTTTTCATTAGTAGGTGACATATATCCCTTTTAGAATGAATGCCAATTTTCTTTTTTCTTTTTTTCTCTTTATTTCTTTTTTTGGTTTTTCCAGGCAGGGTTTCTCTGTTGTAACTCTGGCTATCCTGGAACTCACTCTGTAGACCAGGCTGGCCTCAAACTCACAGAGATCTGTCTGCCTCTGCCTCTCAAGTGCTGGGATTAAAGATGTACACCATCACCACCTGGCCAATGCTCATTTTCAATTTCTGTTTTAAGAGTTTTTTTTTCGGTATCCCAGACTCTCATATGTGATTTTCACTCCATAGATTGTCTTCATAACCTGATGTTTGTAAAACTGTTTCTCTATTTCTCCTGTAGGTACAGAGTACTTATTTCCTGACCATATCTATATGCTGAGAGGTTTCATTAGAGAGCCAGTGGGTAACAATAGTATCTACATGACTCCTTTCATATTCATAGACACAGCCTTTGATATAAAGGTGGGAACCTAAATTTGGCTGGACCTTATATCCTTAGCCACAGATTTTGGGCAGTCTTACGAATTATACCAACCAGAATTCTTTCCTAGGTTCTTTTTGTGATGCTATTAGTATATGAACCTAGAAGCTTCTGCCAGCCATATTTCTTTCTACATAGTGAACTGACAATGGATAAAACCACACTCACAGCCAAAGCAAAAGATCAAGGCTTGAGGTGGTTAAGACCTTGGTTCTAGCTAGGGCCAAACTTCCTTCTTTATTGTCAGGTTACGCAAACCCAAGTACTTTCCTTCTGGTTTAAGCTGGTGCACATTAGATTTTTCTACTTTACATCCAAACGATGTTGGAGTCTGGTGATGTGGCAGCATCACCTTGTAGGCATAGCTCATACTGCACGGTTCTCACACTCCCCTGCTGCTTCTGAGGTGTATCTCCCACCCGCACTGATCCTAACTTCTGTGGGAGCCCTTTCCCAGCCCTCACAGCTCTTGTTGCTCCTCATAGAATTAAGAACTAATAGGAAAATTAAAAAATATTCCTGCTGGAACTTCTTATTGCCATTTTCTCTTTAAAAATTATTACATTAAAATTGTCGGCCAACTGCCAAGAGCTTGAAGTACAGCTGTATTTTGTGAATTAATTAAATGCCATAACCCTGCTCACAGCTTCTCAGTCACTGGAATGATAGCTATAAAAAGCACACTCACCAAAAGGAATGTGTTGTGTAATTGAGTGTATGGTAGACGTAGGTGGTCTGAAACTATTTCATTGCATTCTTACTTTCACTGAGGAAGTCTGAAAAAAACTGTCACTAATGTGTGGGTGCCATTCATGCAAAGGAAGTCAGCTAAGCCTTCTCCAGGACATTATGTTATCTAATCCTCTCTGTATTTTCCTAGTCAGAGTGAGGAATTAGCTGATCTGCCCCTATTGGGTAGTGCATGGAGAAGACGCCATGCATCCTGTCTTTGGTATAATTACATACATTCCTTTGCCCCTTTCCTTTTGTTGACTTTAGTTAGGTTTTGTATCATGGCTTTAGTAACTGGTATGTCTTTGGGGCGCAGAAAATCCCTTACTTCCTATCTTTGTCATTTACAAGTTGGTGACTCACAGCATTCTGTGTGTACTTCTAGGACTGTTTGTCTTGGTGTGGTCCATGATGAACATGGTTCTGGTAGCAGTGCCAGAGTCCCCTTTCCAGAGAACTTCAGAGTTTCTTTGCTAAGGCATTCTAGCTTTTACAGCCTAATTTTCTTATCTGCCAGCTATTTTTCTTCTGATTGAATTTTTTTCATATAATATTGTTTGTTTTTGTTTATTTTTGACATTTTTTATTATTTACCTATGTGCGGATTGTATATGGCTTTATAGCATAGCATGCCTATGGAAATCAAAAGGAAGCCATGGGAGTTGATTCTCTCTTTCTACCCTTTGAGTCCTAGGAATCCAACGTAGGTTTTTGGGCTGGGCAGCAACTGCCTTTACCAACTGACCCATCTCCCTGTGATATTATTTGGATAAACTATCCTATTAACTTCATTTTGTTATTGAAATATGAATCATACCTAACTTCTATAGCTGTGGTAGGAACCCTAGATTCTTTGTATTGATTATAAACATTTAACAAGATTCATTTAAGTGACAAAATGATTCTAGGGTTTTTTCTGGAGTTCTACACACAAGGAATCCTGGGAAACTTAACATCTGGGTCTAGAGTTCCTTCAGCTAAAGAGAAACCTTCTAAACTCTTAATTCTTCATCATTTTTAAAAAACTGGTATTGGGCACAAACCCAGGACCTTGCAGTTGTGAGGCAAAGCACTTTACTATGAAGCTAAACTCCAGACCCCTTTAGGATGTTTGTCCTTACAATGTCAGATCAGCTAGCTTTTTCCCCAAGTCACCTCTCTGTCACAGAATAGCAGTGGCAGTCCCACGTTTGCTGTACTGACAAATCACTGCATTGGGCAGAAAAATGGTCTGTAACCCACTGTCATTTTAGGAGAGGGTAAAGCTTTCCTGGTACCTCTCCTTGAATGTTCTGGGCCACACGGATTTGCCAGCATGGAGTCCAGTGTCTTCCCAAAAGCAAACTTTGCAAGGGAGTAGTATTTCTGTCATTGGTAGCAGTCAAGTTTATGTTGATGGAGATGGAGCTGAGCAGAATGGGAAGACAATTGAACAAAGAAGTCAGGCTTAGGATGGGATCACAGAGAAACAGGTGGAATAGAAGGTGAGATTCTCTCCCCTGCTACTGTTTATTCTATTCTGAAAAGAACACATGCTGATTTCACAGCACTATATTCTATTCTACAGTAGCAGAAAATGCTGGTGGAAGAGGTCTTCCCATCTCAAATAGACTCCCGATGCCTAATTTTCATCAATTTTCAATGGCTGAAAGAAGAGAAGCTCTCTTCCAAATGCCCTTTCTTCTTGGAAGAATCAAGAACAGAGTGAGAGAACTGTGTGAAACCAAAGGATACTATCTCCATCATCAGTTTGTGATGTAACAACACAATGCCACTAACTGGCTGCATTAAAAACAAAACTAGGAATTTTCTTCCTGCACTTAAGTAGTCCGGAAGTCTGAGACTGGAGTGTCAGTTTGCTTAGGGTTTGGTGAGGGCCTTTTCTGGTTACAGAGGGCATCCTTTCTGCTGCATCCTAACATGGCACAGAGCAGATAGCATGCTCTCTGTTATATTCTTATATGAGCACTCCTTGATCATGACCTAATTACATCCCAAGATCCAACCTGTTAATACTATCACACTGAGGTTTAAAATTCTAGTATATGAACCTTGGGACTGTGTGTGTATATGGTCTTCAACAACTACCTAGAGCACAGGGAAATATGTGACCACAAGTATAACCATCCTTTATTCTGCACCTAGCATGGGCCCTTCTGAATGATCACTACAGCTCCATGGGTTTATGCTCACTCTGAGAATGTATAGAGTCAGATGAAGAAGTTATACCTTATCCACAGTGCTGAGGGATATATTCGAGATGCCATTCTGAAGGTAGAAGTATTGTTTCTGGAAATTGCTGAGTGCTTTCTCTTTTGCAGAGGAAATTAAGTTGTGCTGATGAAGAGTGAGGGTCAAACTCTGTGTGTTCTTCTGAGTGGGTGTGGGAGGCAGCTGTTCCCTTCTCTTCAAGTTGCATCTGACACCTAGAGGAAGAATTGGAAAAGAATATGAACCCAGAGAAACACAGAGTGACAAGAACTGAACAAGTAGAGTGCCATTATTTAAAACAGAACAATGAGTCCTGGATTCCACTATTAGAAACTGTAGGGGAACATTTCATCTTTTAATCCAGCATATGGCTGCTCTAGCAAAAGATCATATTGAAAGGCTTGTGTGATAGCTGGGAAGGGATCCCATCCAAAGGCCTGTATAAAGGGATTACATTCAGATGCCTGTGGGATCTGGGTGAAATGCTCTGAAGGCAATGGTAGTGATGAGTTTAGCCCCAAACTCTGAGATTGGATCAGAGTAAAGTCTGAGATGAGATTGAGTCAGGGAAAATACCCAACGAGAGGATATAAAAGAAGGCTCTCACCAAAAAATAATCAGCTCAGAAGGAGACAGAAGATAGTTGGAGAGTTAGTTCAGGAGAAGCAGAGACGTGCAAAGCCAGTGCAGAATAAACAGAGAGAAAGCAGAGGGTCAGAAACAGATGGTTTAGGATTTACAGTTTAGAGTTCACAATACAGATCAGAGTGAAAAGAGAGTTTGGAAGATAGCTAGTCATAGTGAGTTCAGTCAGTAGTAAGTCTCAGAGGCTGAAACATTCTAGGTTTAGGTTTATAGATTAGATTGTATGGAGGCTGAAGCCTTCTAGGTCTAGACTCAAGATTATATTGTAGGGAGATCAAAACCTTGCAGGACCAGAGATTAGATTCTCAAAGAATAAATTGTCTTTTGCCATGAACCCATGAGAATAATAGTAAATTAATGATCACATCTGTGATTATAAGAATCCAGTGAGATGGGCTCACTTCCATTTCAGTCTCACCTGCTGGAGCTCCCACCCTATCCACTGGGCTGCTTTCCACCCCACAGACATTCTCCTCCACTGGCTTCAATTCTGGACACTGCACTTAGTAGTCCTTTTACTCCTGACCATTGGTGGGTGTCTCAATCTGGTAAGCTCCTGATCTCCATTGTGAGGCACCTTCTTGCCTGCTGCCTCCTTCACACAGCTTAGGCTCTGACACCTAATTCTTCTCTATGTCTGAGGGGTGGAACTGAACTTGCCCAGTCACAATCTGTTCTATTAGGATTTGAAATGTTGTTTGGATATATCTTTCACAGCAGTCCATTTAAAGGAGTAAGTAGACATGACACATTCAAAGTAAAGAATAGAAGACCTTTCTGCTCATGGGAAAAAGTAGAAACCATCAGAATAAAACCTGGGTGTGTATGTAGTCACTATCATGTATAATATAGCAAAGTGAGTGGGGTTTTACCAGTAAAAATGCATGTAATTTTTTTCTCTCACCAGCAATTATCTCAAGTCACAGGAACAGACGAGGAAAATTTGAACTGACATGCTAGCCCTTAGAACTCTGTGATGATACCAATTAGAAGTATGGAAAATGAGAATCTTTCTTTTGATAGACACAAATTTAAAATAGAACAGTTGCCTTTTAGGAGTTAATGCCATGATACTTCTTACTAATTCTTGACATAATTGCACTGTTCTTGCCAGCAGAAGGCACTCTGTGTGACAATACTCCTTTTTTTTTTTTAAATCTTGCTTTTTCATCCCAAAGATGTTGACAGAGAGGTTGTATTAGTTTATTTTGAATTATAATAGAACACTCAGAGCTAGCTAACTTTATAAGAAAACAAGATTTATTCTGAAACTTGGTTCTGGAGGTCTGATATCAGGAATTACATCTAGTCATAGCTTTTATTTTTTGCTGTCAGAATACTGAGGTGGCACAGACCGTCAGATTGTAGGACACCATCAGTCAACACTGGCATTTCACCGGCATGTAGTAAGTCATCCTTGTCATCTGTCAAAGGCCCTACCTCTTAACACCATAGATTAGGTGCCATGCTCCTAACGTTTCTCAATGGGGATTAAATTTCATCACAGAAACCTTTGGAGGATATGAACAAACCATATGCAGACCACAGCAGGGCTTATTTTACAGAGGAAGGAATGGAGGCACAGAGAGTTAAATAATATATTCAGAGTCACACTCCTCATGAAAAAGATAGGAGGCACTCACCAGTCTTCCCTGTATCTCTTTTCCACCCACATGTGACATGTAATCTTAATTGTCAACTTAATTGGGTTAACAAAAAGTTCTAGGGGATCAGTAAAGTACCCCTTTGGGTGAGTGTGTAATGATGTTTCCAGAGATGATGAACTAAAGGGGTGAATCCATCCTAAATGGGAAGAGAGAAGCAACTTGCTAGCACAAGAATGTTCTGTCCTCTGGCAACAGGAGGCGAGCTTGCTCCATTCCCTTACTACCATGAGTTCTGCTTCACCCCAGGCCCACAGCAGAGGCTGTCACCTCTGAGACAATGATCCAAAATAAATCTTTCCTGCTTTTAGATGTTCACTTCGCTATTTGTCACAGTGGGGGGAAAACCCCCCAACTCATACAGTATTGTGTGCTAACAAAGGAAATACATTACCACAGTCCTACCTTTGATATGAAAAGATAAGGAAAGAGCAATAAAAATAAGAGAAAGAAAGAAATCACTACAGTCCTTTGCCATTTAACAAGCACCAGTGTCTGCCAGGTCACCCTATATAAGTGCTGTGGACAGAGTTCTGGTCCATGCAGAGTCTCTCATTAGAATGTAAATTCAAAGGCGATCCAAGAGATTTCTGGGTCTCCTTTGACGTTTCTGTTGGGGATTGGCAGTTGTGAGCATCATAAAGAAAAACTTCAGCTAGAATCCTCACTAAGGTTGCAAAGCTACCTTCTTGCTTGCCCTTACATGGCTAGTACGAGAGGACCACAGCTCTGCAGTGAAGAGAGGTGACCGCGCCATTTCAGTGCAGTTGGTACTTTGAGCTCTCTCCTGCTTCTGCTTATTTCTTTCTGGAGTTCTATTTACCTCAAAACATTTGATTGAAGTCCTTCATGGTACAGATACTGTTTTACACTCCAGTGAGATATTTTAAGAAAAATGCTTGGATTATGAAAGTCACATTTTAATAGTTACACGCACATTACACAACTTTCATAGTTTTACCTGTGGATGTTTCTTCCCCTCCCGTGAAAAGCAGGGGAGAAAATGAAAGCTTGACTTTTATCTATGAGATATGAACTTGTATATCTGCCTGTCATATTTCCAATTATCCCCACTTCCTAGCCACACTTGGTTTGAGGTTGTCCTTCTTTGGCCTCATCTGGATAAGTGAAGCCAGGTGACTAAATGTCACCAATACATTGTAAACAGAAGCAAATTCAGTCATTCCTAAGCTGGAGCATTTCAGTGTCAGCACAAGGCTCCTCAGGACATTTCTTTTGCTGTGGCACTGAGGTGGGCTGACTCATGGGTCTATGCAGAATGACTGCTGTACAAAGCCACTTCTGCATCACCTACTTCTTATGGACACGGAGCATTACAGAGCAAGTTTGTCTCTCAGAGATTATGTGGGGGAGGCCTTATCTATTTTACCCCAGATAACCCAGCATACGATGACATAATGTGCTCGAAGGAAACCACAATAAATCAATTTGCGTCAGGACCTGTGAGCAGCTAGGTGCCAGCTGTGCTCAGGCTGTGCTTACACAGCACAGGTGTCAGGGGCAAATCAGACATCGTGGGATGTTCTTTTCACTAGAGTTAATTGGTTCCATTTAGTAACTCAGCTCTTCTTCTTGCTTCCCCCATTGTGTTCTTGATCACCAGTCCACACTTACTCTGACTCCTTCCCTACTCAGTGCTTACAGCGTTCTCTCCATACATTATACTGTCTTGAATTTGTATTTGATGTTGACCTTTGATGATGAATAGCATGGATTTCTGACTTCAGTCTCCCTATACTCTGCTTTAAGCCAAGTGCAACATGAACATATTCCTTTGCAATAAAATAAGCTATTTTTTTCCAGATGACATTTGACTAGGCTAAGGAAGTCCAATGTTATTCTAGTGTACACTGCCAGACTCGCTGAGTTTTTGTTAGCATTACTTCTTTATTCGGAAATGACATTTCGGATACTATATGTCACATCAACTCTCTTCTCTGACTTAGATGAGTGGACATTGGTCAGCTTGATAATACTACTTGTGCCACTAGAACTCTGGCATGTGTTTTAGCGTATAGAATTTTGTAACCTTGGCTGTTCTGGAAATTTACTAGGCGGGACATAAATACAAAACCTAGGTAACACCTACGAACAACTGGCATGAAATCACAGAGATATCAGTCTCTACCATCAGTATCTGATAACGCTTCCCAGACTCTTGAGAAGCAGAAGTGGACAGTCACTTCTTCATATATTACCTCTGTACTAGGTGAAGGCAAGTAACTAAAGATTACAAGGATGCCGGAAGTTAGGATATCTTCCTCGGAAACAATGGTTTTTGTGCCAGCTAGTTTTTACGTGCACTCTGACACAGGCTAGTGTTATTTGGGAAGGGAGAACTTCAGTTGAGAAGCTGCCCCACAGACTGGCCTATAATCAAGCCACTGGGGCATTTTCTTAATTAGTGATTGATGTGGGAGGGCTCAGCCCATTGTGGGTGGGACCATCCCTTGGCAAATGGTGGTGGGGTCTATAAGAAATAAGGTTGAGCAAGCCATGAGGAGCAAGCGAATAAGCATGGCCTCTGTTTCAATTCCTGCTTCCATGTTCCAGCCTTGACTTCCTTGGAAGATGAAGTACAAACTGTAAGCTGAGATAAACCCTTTCCTTCCCACATTGCTTTTGGTCAGGGTGTTTTATTACAGCAACTGAAACTCTAAGACAATTTTGTTTGTGAAAGCCCCAGAAAATTTTTAAAAGAATAAGACCCAAACCAAACTCACATACATTCAGGCCTTGAGCCTAGCTCATTACTATTTAAACATGAAAGACATCCCTTTGTCAACAATACACTGTCTAATGGGCGATGCTGTTGGTTGTGATGGAATCCTTGCTTCTCAGATGATAAGTGGCTTCAACCAGAATCTGGACTGAAGGACTTCTCTCACTTCCCAGGTCTGCATACCTGTTTCTTCTCTTTTCATCCTGCCTCATCAGCTTCTTTCATGGAGCAACCACCTGCATAGTGTTTAATGAGTTTGAGCAGAATGGCAGGAAATGACGCATGACATATTTTGAAAGAGAAATAAATACTTTAGAAAGTAATAAAACCTTTTTTTTAAATGGGCAAATTTTCTTCTGTATTTTTTGAATAACAGAAATTGATATATGACCAATTAGTTGGATAAGTATGTTGGTTTCTAAGACGTGAATCTAAATAATCACTTGGCTGATAAGGAGAGGCTCAGCTTATGGAGGAGACAGCTTTGGTTCACCTTGTCATTCCACCTTGCTTTCATTCTCCCAGGTACGTCAGATGTCAAATGCAGATGTATTATTCCACATGAAAGATGGAAGCACACACTCAAGCACACACTGACTACCTTTCTTTCTCCCTTCCCCCTGAACATCCTTCAAAACCACACCTTTTTTTATTTTGCTCACCATCTGTCCCCCTTGTTTTAAGCCTTTTCCTCTGGGCCCCACGACTGCCACGGCCACTTCCTCCTCTAGATCTTCACATTAGGCTGCCCCCTCTCCAGCCCCATTTTGTCATTAGCCTGCACGCTTACCTCTCAAGTCTGTTCTGCAGTCATTTGCAGTTCATGCAGTCTTTGTCTCTGTTCCTTGTCTCCACTTGGAGGCTTTTCCCAAAGAGCGTGACCTCATTTCTCTGCAACCTCTACCAGACTCCCTGAAAAGCCTGTAGCTGCTGCCAAATTTCTCTGGGACTTCCTATGGTGACTTAGGGACTTTTTGTTTAGTTCATCCAAGAAATGAGTCACTGGAGCCCTCCATGTTTAGAGAAAGCTTGTCTCAGGAGGCTGGAAGGGTGGGGTTGCTACCTGAAGTCTGCACATTCCAGTGGAAAGTTTCATTCTTTCCCATCCACCTTGTTCCTGCTTTGGCGGCACTGGACCAGCTCCTTGTTCTGCCTGCTTGAGTAGGCAACAGACTGAACCAAGAATCTGTCTGGGCATGAGATCCTTGACGCCTCATTGTCTATCGCTTGTCAGTGGGAAAATGGCATGGCTATAGATAGTAGAGTTTGATGGTGACTCCCACATTTGTTTGTATTTCTCATCCTTTGCTGTCTCAAGACCCTTATCTTCTCTGCTTTGGTTGCTATCCCCTCCACCCCGCAATGAAACGGAGATGGTCACCTTAATGCTAGGAGTGGGTGGGAAAGAGAAAATACAAAACCACAGGATCGCTGCATGTGGGAAGTACTTTGAAAATTGTTGGCACTGTGTTAAGCTATGTTTTAAAATAGACCAAAGCCTATATTGTTCTTTAAAATTTTCCAGTATTACTTTCTTTTCTCACCAGCAAACACTTGACAAGAAGCAAGCAGAGGAAGCAAAGATTTATTGTGGCACATGGTTCAAGACCTACCTATCCACCATGGTGGGAAAGCAAAGGTTTATTGTGGCTCATGTTTCAAGGGCGACAGTCCACCACAGTGGGAAAGCATGGCAAGGAAAGCATTGTAGCAGAGCAGACTGAAGCTGTAGCAGCAGGAACTTGCTTGTATTTAAGAGGATCCAGAATTAGAAAAGCAGCAAGCTGGTGTCACAGGTCTTTCTATTCCTTCTTTTTAAATTCTGCCAGGGACCTCAACCTTTGGGATAACACAGTCATCATTCCCTTCTCAGTTATTTGTTTCTGGAAATACCTTCACAGATTACACTCAAAGTTTTAATTCCTATAAGCCTTTGTGTTTCTTAATTCAGTCAAAAATGGTAATCAAAATTAAGTGCCAAAATTATGTTTTAGTTGTTTTATATTGGCCAATTGTGAACATTTTTACAAGTGACCTAATTTTTCTCAAAACAAGATTATCTTACGGCTTAATGTAAAATTCCTTTCTGGAGTGGCATTTATTATAAAACAAATGAATGAACCCTTATTAGGCAGTTAAACGTAGTACCACTTCAATATAATGTTCTGACATTTTCCTTTTACACTATCGTAATAAGTGTAACCTAATAAAATAACCTCTATTTTACAGCTAGAGAAGACTTTCTAGATCCTTCCACGGTTTGCTGAAGGAAGTGTTGCCTGCTCTGTTCTTTCTTATCAGCATAATGCCTCACAACACTCCCTCCACCATTTCTTCTTTTAAGAAAAATTTCGTATGCGCATAAATATACAGGGAATAATATCTTGTTCACCTTAATTCTGTCTCTCCACGTTTTTTTCTGAGTTTCTTTAAAGTAAATTCCAAATACCACATCACTTCCCCCAAAAAGTACTTAGTATGTGTCTGTAGGAAATAAGGGGTTTAAAGTTGTAGGTATATATGAAACTACTAAGAAACTATTTTTAGTAATACTTAATGTCGCTATTCAAATTTCTTCAACAATTTCAAAACTATCTTTTCACAATTAATTTTTTCACTATGCAGTTGAAGAATTTACACAATTAAGATTTGCATAATGTTTTTTTTAAATCTGTTTTAATCTGCTCCTATTTACCACCCTCCACATTTTTAATACCCTCTATTTGTTGAATGATTCCATAATCTTTGAGTTTTTGGATGAGAAATGTTTTTATTTACTTGCAAGTTTATTTTATAATAATGTTTATAAAATAACTTTATCTTTAAATTTTTGTTTTAAAAACTGGTATCATGCAGAGACCCAAGATGATTGCCAGGTGGCGGCCCCCCCCCCCCCATACATACACACACACACACACACACACACACACACACACACACACTACAGTCACCTTCAGCTTCTTACAAGTTTGTGGACAGAGGAAACTATTGTGGCATCCAGTCTGACAAGGAAAACTTTAAGATTTAATGGTGGTTGGAAAGGTGGCAGATCTAGAAAACCTACTGACTGTGAGCCAGTAGGAAAGATGGAGGAACGGAGTAGGGTGCACGGCGGAGATGTGGAGCTAGAGTCTTGGTGGTCACAGACACGGAAGTGTCACTAGGGTGCTGAGGCCATCACTTCACCCCTTCGCAGGCAGAGAGACACTGAGCTGGAGATGCAGTCATGGCAGTGGTGCCAGAAAGAAGGCCAATTGAATTGGCCTTGAATCCCCGAATGGGATGAGTACTCTGGTTGCTGGGAGACTAGGGCCACAATTGGTCCAACTCACTATGTCACTACCTGCAAGGCTGGGGCTGCCACTTGGAGAACGAAGAGACACATGCGGTGGAGAGACATCTAGCTGGAGATGTGATGGGCAGCAGAACAACAGCAAGTGAGCTGAGAGACACATAACTGCAAGTGGTGACAGGTGTGGAAGCACACCCAAGGGGGATGGACAAGGAACCATCCTCAGGCTTCCATGAGATCACCTCATCCCATCACCTCCTGTTGGCTGGTGCTGCTGCTCCCACTCCCGCTGCTGCAGCTGTGCTCAGATTGCTCACCCTGATTGATAGACGAGGAAGAGTATGGACTGCACAGCTGCCCAAGGGTTCCAAGCACAGGCTGAGGTAGCAGGATGGATGGTGCTGAAGGTAGGGGGATGTGCAGCAGTCTGGAACTCCAACAGGTCCTGCTCCCAACGCGCTGCCAAACTACAGCATCACCCTGATTCTGAGCAACAAGATCTCCCAGTTGAAGAAAGTATCATTTTCTGGGTTGAGTCTACTTGAAAGACTTCCACAAATCGTACTACCACCGGAAACCATGCCCATATGTGTATAGTCCTGTTGCCTCTGAAATCCATGCTGATGTCCATGATCCTTGCCACCCCTGTAATCCATGTTGATGTCTGTGATCTGTGCTGCTCGTGTATACCATCTTGCTGTCTTTGATGTGTCCTGCCTCCGAAGACCATGTTGATGTCCATGATCCACAGTCCTGCTGGAAATCATGTTAATCACATGTCTGTGATCCGTGCTGCCACCAAAACCATGTTGATGTCCTAGGTCCATTCTGCTGCCATCAGCTATGGGCAGGAGAGCTTCTGTTGCAGAGATATTGATGACTACAGATTCAAGGCTGAGAAGAAGAGACACTAATGGCTCTGTGTCACTCCCCACCCCCCAAATTAAGATAGAGATGCTGAAGTGTAGCTCTTCATAGTTGATGCTTCTGGCGGGAGTAAAAGGGAATAGGGATCAGTTTTCCTTAAGAGTCTACCCATCGTGAGTCTGAACATGCCCCAACCAGGATACGGCAGCACAGAATGGACTTGGTCTTTCTTTTTCTTTCTTTCTTTCTTTCTTTCTTTCTTTCTTTCTTTCTTTCTTTCTTTCTTTCTTTCTTTCTTTCTCTTCTCTTTCTCTCTCTCTCTCTCTCTCTCTCTCTCTCTCTCTCTCTTTCTTTCTTTCTTTCTTTCTTTTTCTCTTTCTTTTTCTTTTTCTTTTTTTTTTTTCTATTTTTTGGGGAAGCCACAGGAGTAGGATGGTGGACCTGGGAAGAATAGGATGTGGGTGTGATCAAGGTACACTGTATGACATTCTCAAATAATTAATAAAAATGTTATGAAATGTAAAAAAAAAAAAAAGTCCCATCATGCATTTGGTTGCTTGCTTCCTTATAGTACAGTGATGCTGTGCTTTTAGCTTCGGTATTTTTCTGTATTTTGAGAGTTTTATAAGAGGTATTGTGCCCTCCTTGAGACATCGTTCAGGGTACCCACAATCTCTTCTGTTGCTCTTTTGGTTATGCTCAAATTGATCTGCCATTTTCAGGGCCATCGATGTGATTTTCTATCACAGTGTTCCCCATGGTAATTTCACAGAGACACTTAAGCAGCCTGTGATGTTTGTCTATTTCCTTTATTTCATTAGTGATTGTAAAACAGGGGTGTATGTGGGGGTGGGGGTGGGGTGAATTTCCATGCCTTCACTAACTGCCTTTCTTCTGTAAGTTACTTTCTCTTGCCCAGGATTCAGCTACCCCATGAGCAGCTTCATGAGCAAATGGAACTGGATTTATCTTTGGGAACCCTCTGTTGGTTCATTTTAAGAAGGTTGAACTGGGGCCTGACAGGATGGCTCAGCGGGGGAAAGTGCTTACTGCCAAGCCTGCCAATGAGAGCTTGATCCCTAAAACCTGAATGGTGCAAGAAGAAAATCAATTCCCTCTGACCAATTGTCCTCTGACCATTACTGGCTTCCCCCTCCCGCCACAGCGTGTGCCCCCCCCAACACAATATTTTAAAAAATGTGAACTAAAAGAATGGTGCCTTGGAACTACGCGTCTCTAATGATAGTTACTGAATGTTTTTGTCCAAGTCTATTATGGATTTATGGATTCTTACATGTTTAGCATATTATAACCCATGCTCGTCATGATTTTAAATCTACTATTATACTTCAAAACATAAAATATAAAATTTTCAAATTTTCATGCCTTTTGGGAATGCAAAGCTACTTGGCAGAGAATCTCAAAGTGGCTCCTGTGGGAGGCTGTGGGGAGGTAAGGACCTACGGTTGTACCGTTATCAAAACAGGCCAGGTGTGGCACAATCGCAAGGGTTCACTGTAGTCAAGGAGTACGCAGCAGGCATTCATCACCAACCCTTCGTGATAAAATCACTTGGTAAAAATCGCGTGACAAAAAGGCGCGGAGGGTTGACGTTCGGTTTTAAAACTTGAACCTCACCGAGTAAACACATTGAAAAACACGGCACCCGACAGGAAAAAAGAGGCACGCAGGTGAAATATATATATCGTACCTTTTCACTAGGATCATAACATTTAAAAAAATGTAGCACTCGGCTACACTTTTGGTTGACCTCTTATGTATGGCACTTTTTTCCCCAAATAAAATCAAGACAGTTTAACTATGTTGGGATAAAATGGTCTTGATCTGTTTGAGAAACACATTTGGAAACGTTATGATGAACTTTAATGGGAACCATACTTGTACAGAGGCCTGGGCATGAGATTGAAATTGATCATCTCATTGTTTGTTTAGAAAAGGAAACATAACAGTCACAGACGATGTTGGGAGCATTGGGTTTCTTCCTATGAGAACACACACATCGACCATGACAAGACTCGGAGCAAGTATCAGCTACAGGCTTTTTTCCTCTTTTCCTTAAGAGTATTGAGGTTTAAAAACATGCACATATTTATTACATACACTAAAAGTTAATTACAACGTTTTTCATGGGGAATGCTTTTGTAAAAAATATCCAAAGTAATAGAAACTTTAAAAAAAAAGTACTAATGACCAGACTTGGCAAATAAGTCTACAAACGGAACAATGAAGATGACAGACAATTCACAGCAGGGCAAATACGTAGATTTTAGGTGGCAACCTATCATTGCTCTGCTTGGGTGGTCTCCCACTTCTCAGAAGAGGGGGGTCACTGAGCTTTAAGATATGGTCACCAAATATTCTGCACCTAAGGGGCCTTTGCTGGGACGGGGAGAGGCAATGGATGAGTTTTTAAATAGTCACGGAAGGGTGTCAAAGAAGCATACAGGAAACTTTGTGAAGTTATATAAACCCCGCTTGCCCCCGAGAAAAACCACACCTAAATTCTTCCAGACAGATTAGAATCTATCCTGTTTCTAAGGACCTCCTGAGAAGGAGTTTCCATTTCCCCAAGTCAGTATTTAACAAACTTCACTCTTCTGCCTGTTAAATCCTTCCTGATGCTGCCAGCAGCTTTATTTGTTCTGATCCTGTCAGGGAAGGTCAACTGAGTAAGCTTGCTTCAAGTGCTGTCTCTATGGCCCCTACCCTATCTCCCACCCCCACACTTTATGATCTCATTTCTTTAAGGGAGGCACTGAAGACATCTTTAGTGATCAGGAAGATACTATACAATTTGTAGGATTTAAGACTGTATGGAAACACAGAAAATTAACACGTTAATAAAAAAGGCTGGGACATGAAGACACAGTGAGAACCCTGCTCTTCTGAAGGCATTTATTTGTATTATGAAGTGCACTGATGAGGATATATTAACATGACTTGGATAGAATCCTGCTTGAGAGCACTTCCCTGATTTCTGTGGCTTTGCATCTTTCCTCAAAGTGGAGGGCATGTGGGAAGATTGCACTCACCTATGAATACGAGGAGGGAAACATATAAGTCTAATTCAGTTTTGACCAAAGGTCATTCTCTAGTTCAGCCAGCATTACTGTAGCATGTTTCTTCTGGGCATTGCATGTGATACCGATACATGAATTGGTTACACAATGGCTCCCATACATGCTGCCTTCTAGGGTTATCCTCTCCCATGTATACCCATGGAACCAGTAGAATAGAATGCTGTGGAAGTGTCGGCATATGACTTCTGATGCTAGGCTGTGTAAGACTTGAAGCTTTGTCTTTAAGTCGCTTGTTCCTCAGGAGCACCATGCTGTAAGGGCCCTATGGTAGCTCTTGGCAGACAATCTGGAGTCTTCGACCAAGAGCTAGCACACCAATTTGCCAGTCCAGTGAGAAAGCTACCTCATGATGGAGCCTCCATATGCAGTCAAGACTTCACATAACAGTAAGAGCAGCTGACTTGACTTTAGCAGTTCCAAGACTTCAGGAACTCCAGGAGTTCCAGGTGAGGACAGGCTCTTCACCATTCCCAGCCAACAGGAATGTGATCTAGCAAATGCTTATCATCATTTTAATCCACCATTTTCCAGGAGTGAACTGTTAGGCAGCAACACATGACGAACAGATTTGGCATCCTTTCAGCTAGCTGTACGATCACATCTACAGGCATCCACCGCTTAAAATGAGCAGACTGGTCAGTCCTGGTGACCTGCTTCTTTCAGGTGTATTGGCAGTGGACCTGGGAATAATTGGAAAGCAGGTGATTTTACATGAATATACATCATATCTGCATTTAATTGTGGCTCAGCAACAACTAATATGAAGTGAAGCTGTACTGTGTGGTGGCGGTGTACTGTGGGCTTTACCTAAGTTGTTCTCATTGAGCTTCACAGGAGGGCTCGAAAGTAGCAGCTATTACCATGGTTACCAGTTTCTTATGTTAAAACCATAAGGAGCTGTTGAGATAAGCTCATGTTTAAACATTTGTTCTCACAAAACATAATTCTCACCTCAACGGGAATAAGAGTTTATTCTGGAACCATATATGAGTGACCAGCACCTTAAAATATGGATTCAGATTGCTCAAAATAACACATTCCAACATGATAGCAGGTTCATGACGTTCTGTAGTTATACAATACAGTGGTTTGAATAAGACTGGCTCCCATACACTCACATATTTGGATGCTTTAGTCATCAGGGAGTGCACTATTTAAGAAGGATCATTAAACATAGCATTGTTGGAGTAGGTGTGGCCTTGTTAGAGGACATGTGTCACCGGGGGTGGGCTTTGAAGCTTCAAAAGCCCAAGCTGGGCTCAGTGTCACTCTCTTTCTACTTCCTGCAGATCCAGAGGCAGAATTTTCAACTACTTTTCCAGCACCAAGTCTGACTGTGTGCTACCATGCTCCCCACCATGATGATAATGATCTAAACCTCTGAAACTATAAGCAAGGCCCCAATTAAACGGTTTCTTATAAGACTTGCCTTGGTCATGGTGTCTCTTCAAATCAATAGAACAGTGATCAAGACACAGAGCAATGACAAAAGAAAATCAAATCAATTTTCAAACACATTTATAGGACTATGGGACAGGCAGTTACAACAAAGCAGGGAAATTTCTCCTATAAATTTTAGATGCTATTTCAATACATTCTTGACTTTTAGATTGGTGGAAACTAGTGTCCTGTTAATTCATCTTTAAAGGTCTCATATGATATTTGCAAGGACACAGAAGTGGGCAGTGAGTGCCTATAAAATTATACCCCAAGTTAATTTGGCTCTGGATCAGCAATGGTACAACTCTCTACATTTAGGAAATTATAATATTATCAATTAGATTTGTGGAATCTGTAACTCAATTGGAGCCCCTTCCAGCCTGAGAGCTTCAGTTCACATAGTGATTTGAAAAAAATGCAGCAAAGCATTTCTGTCTAAAACATCTCTGCCAATCTGAGCTCTCACAGTTACTGCATTTCATGAATAACAACAGCCTCAAGTATTTTCAAAATCAACTTCTGTCTTAGTCACTATTTCATTGATGCCAAGGGACACCATGACCAAGGCAACTCTTATAATAGATGGTATTTCATTGGGGGCTTGCTTACAGTTTCAGAGGGTTAACTCATTATTATCATGGTGAGAACCAGACAAGAATGGCTCATCTCAGCTGTGGAGCAGTAGCTGAGAGCTTTACATCTTGATCTATAGGCAGCAGACAGAGAGCCACTGGGCCTGGTTTGGGCTTTTGAAATCTCCAAGCCCATTGGCAGTGACACACCTTCTCCAACAAGGCCATACCTCCTCCAGTAAAGCCACAGCTCCTATTCCTTCCAAACTGTTCAACTGGGAACTGAGCATAAAAATATACAAGCCTATGGGGGCATTCTCATTCAAACCACCACAGATTCTAAACAGGGTTCTTTCAACCAGTGACTGGATGGCAGGCAGGAGGGATTCTTTCCTCCTCTTAGGGAAAGTTACTGTAGAGTGACCAGTCACGAAATCAACATTAACAGATCTAGGCTCTAGGATGTCTGTTTGCTGTCATCTGACATCCCTCTCTTCGCATGGCTATACTTCCTCACTTGCTTCTGACCAACGGTTGTATATGGCTTGGTTACTCTGTTACTGAGACTACTCTGGCACACAAGACTCCCCAGGAGCCTTGCCAAACTCTCCAATAACTAAATTCTGAAGATGATTGTAGCTACTGATACTGTATTATTTACTTGAAATTTGATGAGAGCCAATCTGATATCAAATCCATCCTCCTCCATAGTAACTATGAGTGGTGGTAGACATGGCTTTGGTATTAATTATACGATATAGATATATGCCAAATCATTAGATTGTCCACCTTGAGTGCATAAAATACACACTTGATAATTAACTATTCTAACATAAATTCATAAGTGGTAGTCTAAAATGCTGCCATCTGTCTCTTTGGCTCACCTCTCTCATGAGTGGTCTTTCCAGGCCCTTCCCCAATTCTTCCCCTGCCCATTTTCCTTCCAAGTATCATTGCTGCTAATATGTCCTACACATAGGCCAATCATGACTTGGCTTCTGCTTCTCAGAGTGCCTGAAACAACACATATGTGAAACAACCTGCAAGTCAGTGTAATTCAGAAACAGCACAGTGAAGGTGAGGAGGACTGGAGAAGACGCAAGACAAAAAGGAAGGCATGGAGAGCAAGAAGCTTTAGAGTCTTTCTAGTAGACATTCTAGGAAGCTGAAGAAACAGGAGAAGAAACGTTTTCCCCCATTTGTTGAAAATAGATTTTTTTCTCATATATTTTGATTACAGTTTTCCTCACTCTACTCCTCCCAGTTCCTCCCATCTCCCTTCCCATCCATATACACCCCCTTTCTGTCTCTCACTAAAAAACAAACAGGCTTCTTATATAATGTAATGTAATATAATATAATAAATATAATATAATATAATATATAATAAATATACTATACTATACTATAATATAATATAAAAACTAACACATTGTACTGGGAGCCCCTGGCAACATGGTTGAAGTCTGTTGACAAGGTTTCAGACTCCCTGGCTGGGAATTTCGGCTTACCAGTCATTTTGCCCCTTTCTCCCCTTTGGTGTAATGGCGACAAAAGCCTTTCATTATGTCTGCATGGCCTAGTAATACCTTAGCTGGCTGGTGTTAGCTGAGAAGGAGAAGCAGCCATTTTTCACTCAAAAGTAATTGTCATTGTAAAATACCTTGCGGGCTTCTAAGTCCTGGCATGTGTAAAGCTTCCTATTCATATTGAGAGTACATTCTAAAGATATTCCTGGAATGGGTGTTGGTCCTCCCAGGAAGAGACAAGCCTCTAACAGATAGAAGCAAAAGGAGCCTAGATAGAGAAAAAATAAATGCGCACCAAACAGCTAAAAACCATAAAATAAAAACCTTCTTTGCCTACAAGGCACCCTGCTCTGCTTGAGGCAGATGGAGATATTATTCAGCTAACAGTAACATTCAACCAATTATGGGTTATTGAGTCAAATGTTCTTTCATAGCAAACAAGATAACCTCGAAGTTTGTAAGTCCGCAGGAGGAAGGACACCTGGCTCCTCCCACCTGGACGTGACTATATCTACATATGAAACTGGTTCCTCTGAAGGCCTGAGCAACATCCACAAACCAAAAAAATGGTACTTGGCTTTTTAAACTTCTTGCCAGAGCAATTCTCTCTCTTTCTGGTGTGAGCCCCTTCCCCTGGTAATGTATACTATCAGTATCTCCCTCCTTCTCTTCTTGGTGTGGTTTTTCCACTGACAAGGCACATTGTCAGACTCTCTCTTGCCCCTCTCTTTTCTTAATATGTATACTTAATATGTAACTTAATATGTTAATTCCCCTATTAAAAATGCTCCTGCGTTTTACTTCTAAAGCATTCTACGTGTCATTTTAAAGCATGATCCTGCGTGTCATTTCCATGGGTCCCATAAAAGAACGAACTGCTCTGTTCATTTGTCATTTCCTCATTTTTCCTGCATTTGTACTTCCTCCTGCGTAGAGTTTTCGTGAACCCATTTGTGGAAAAGGCTGGTTCCCTCCACAACATTGGAATAGTACAAAACAAAGAAACAGAAAGAGCCCCCAAAAGGCACAAGAAACAAATACAGACACAGAGACCCATTCATTCATACACTCAGGAATCCCTTGAAAACACAAAATCAGTTGCCATAATATATATGCAAAAGACCTGGAGGGTTAAAAAAAGATTTAAAAAAAATAAGAAGCATATAAACAAAATAAAAATCAATAAAAGTTTTTAAAAAGTAAAATAAAGCCCTGACATGGCATTATAAGATAAAGAACCTCCAAAATGGCATTGTGTTTTGTGTTGTCCATCTGGGTATGGGGCCTACCCCTAAGAGTGGTTTGTTTCCCCTGTGAGACTCCCTTGAAGAGAACTAAAATTCTATTTGCAAGCGGTTTCCTGTTGGAAAGAGCTTCTGATTTAGGGATGAGGACGTGTCCACTTCTTTTCAGCTCTAGGATTCCACATGGTGCAGATCCTTGCAGGCTCTGGGCATGCTGCTACAGTCTCTGAGTTCCTGTGTGCATTGATTCTGTTGATGTAGAGGGTCTGGGTGTCCTCCATCCCCTCTAGATCTTACATTCTTTGTGCCTTCTCTTCTGCAGACTTCCTTGGGCCCTGAGTGGGGAAGATCCGGTGGAGATAGCCCTTTTAGAGTTGACTGGTCCAATGTCTCTCACTCTCCACTCCTTGTCTGGCTATGAATCTCTGTATTTCCTCCCATCTACTTTAAGAGGAAGCTTCTCTGATGATTGGCTGATCAAGGAAAGGCACTGATTATGATTATGGCAGATTGCTATTAGGAGTCATTTTATTGCCTTTAAAAAAAAATAAAAAAAGAACTGCAGTATTTGGTTTTACGCTATGTCCCTGGGCTATCTGGTCTCAGATTCTCGGTCACCAAGCAACATCGAGTATAGGAGTGGTTCTGAACCTGTGGGCCATGACCCCTGTAAGGGTTCAAACAACCTTTTATAGGAGTTGTCTATGACCGTATGCATATCAGATATGTACATTATAATTTATAACAGTCTCAAAATTACAATTTTGAAGTAGCAACAAAAATAATCTTATGGTTGGGGTCACCACAACATGAGCAATTGTTTAAAGAGTCACAGCATTAGGAAGGTTGAGAACCACGGAAGTATGAGTTCTTATGGGGTGGACCTTAAGACAAAGCAGATGTAGGTTGTTTACTTTCACAAGCTTTGTGCTACCATTGCACTAGCATATCTTGCAGTGTGGACACTATTGTAGACCAAAGGGTTTATAGCTGGCTTGGTGTTTACTTTTCTCCTTTGGTAGCCTGCAGAGTACTTGCTTGCACCAAAGACACTAGAATGTAGGGGTGAAAGGGTGAAGTAGACACAGGTTTGACTCCTCTGTGTTCAACGACTTGTGTAGGTGTTGTCCTCAGCAATGGGTCTTGCTTTCAGTTTGTGCAGAGCAAACTATAGTCTTGGCAACATTCAGGGTTTGGGGGGCATTCCTACAGACCCCTTTGTCCAATGTATAAACTGATGACATGACCACTCCAAGCTATGGTTATGTGGGAGGTTTTTGTTGTAGATATGAGAGAGAGAGAGAGAGAGAGAGAGAGAGAGAGAGAGAGAGAGAGAGAGAGAGAGAGAGGGAGAGTTCAGCCAGAGGCTTCTAGAAGAATCCGGAGAAAAGAAAGAAAGAAGTAGACTGAATGTGGTCAGCAGATTGGACCTGGACAGTGCTATCTGTGAGAGAGGTGTGAATAGCAGAAGTTGGGGAATAGAGAAAACATAATGAAAGAAGCAGGGTCATAAGGGGAATGAGTATCTCCAGTAAGGGAAGCCTGTGAGCTGGAGTGAGTTATTGAGGGGGGTGGGGGGAGAGAAAGGCAGGATGCTACCATGAACTTTGAAATGTGTAGCAGGTACTTGTGATACTGAGGGAGCCTGGAAGCCAGCATGAGCTTCGATATGCTGATAGGTGCCGCAGGTAGCCATAAGTCTCTTCTGCCAGAGATAAGGAAAATGATTCTTCTTGGTAGACAGGAACCAGCTTCACAAGTTTCTCAAGAATGACAGTTTTTATCTAACTGCCAGAAGTCCTCCTATAGTCTAGGTTGAGCTCATTTCTGAATATTTTAAGTACCTTTTGGAGTTTGGAGAATTGGAGTTTACTTTGGCCCTGACAGCCAACAATTCAATTAGGTGTAACCCATTCCAATAACGGAAGCTTCATTTGGTGACAAAAGTCACCCAGTTGGGGCTCTATCTCCTACATTATTTGGTGATGTTATTTAGATCACTTTCATATATGTATATATTTTAGGAAGATTCTTCTGTATTATGTTTTCATACTACCCTTCAAATGACTCTTATTTTAGCTGACTCTCCCCGTATTCCTTCCTGTATCCCCTTTTCCCTCTCCCTCCCTATTTCATTCTCCCATTCCAGTCCCTCCTCCACATCCATCCATAAAGATCTGTTCTATTTCCCTTTCCTAGGGAGGTCTATCTGTGCCCCCCCTAGTCCCTTACTTTATACCTAACCTCTGTGGTTGTACAGATGGTAGCTTGATTATCATTGACTTAACAACTAATATGTAAATATAAGAGAACACATACTATATTTGCTTTTCTGAGTCTGGGTTACCTCACTCAGGAAGACTTTTTTTCCCCTAGTTTCATCCATTTACCTGCACTTTTCATGACGTCATTTTTTTTAACAGCTGAGTAATATTTCACTGTGTAAATGTAGCACATTTACTTTATCTACCTGCTAGGAATCATGAAGTTGGCCTCACCTAGCTGCCTTCAGAAGCATGTATCATGGTTTTTCAGGTTACAGTCTGTGGCTCCTGAGGCACTGTGTTCCTGGCAAGCCGAGGAAATCCCTCAGGCAGTGAGGTTTTCAGGGCACCTTGCATTTCTCTGTATGTTTCCTTTAGAAGACAAGGAAGCATGGAAGCTTGACAGGATAATTGGTCTTAGACATTCATCTTGTTTACTGTGTATAGCTTGTACTCTGTATAGCATTGTACTCTGGTAACTGTCATTATATTCTGTATAAAGGTGTCAAAAGTATGATTGCTCTCAATAAAATTGTCACACAGCGTCAGCTTTGCTATGACTCATCCAACCCGAGCCTGATTAATTCCTTGACTGACCATATCAGGTAACCTTTCCCCGATAAGTAAGCATGAGCTCTTACATCTACCCATTCATTTAAGGACATCTAAGTTGATTTCAGTTTCTAGTTGTTACGAATAGATGGGTAATGAATGTGGATGAGCAAGTGTCTCTGTGGTATGATGAAGCATCTTTTGGGTACATGCCCAGAGCTGTATAGCTGGATCTTGAGGTAGATCAATTCTTATCTTCCCAAGGAAGTGTCACACTGTTTTCTATAGTGGCTATGAGTTTGCACTCCCACTAGCAATGGGTGACTGTTTCCCTTATTTCATATCCTCATCAGCATAATCTGTCATTTTTTTATTGATCTTAGCCATTCTTATGGGTGTAAAGATGAACTCTCAAAGTAGGTTTGACTTTCATTTCCCCGATGACTAAAGATGTTGATATTTCTTTAAGTGTTTCTCAGCCATTTGAGTTTCCTCTTTTGAGAATTCTCTGTTTAGATCTTTTTAATCCTACTTTTAATTGGGTTATTTGTTTTCTTGATATATAGTTCTTCAAGTTCTTTATATATCTTGGATATTAGCCCTCTATCAAATATATAGTTGGTAAAAAAAATTTTTTTCCCTTCTGTAGGCTGCTGCTTTATTCAAATGACAGTGTCCTTTGCCTTACAGAAGCTTTTCAGTTTCATGAGGTCCCATTTATTAATTGTTGAGCTTAGTGCCTGTGCTGTCAGTGGTCTGTTCAGAAAGGTTTTTTTTCCATGAGTTCACAGCTATGTGCCACTTTCTCTTCTGTCAGATTCTGTGTATCTGGTTTTAGGATGAGGTCTTTGATTCACTTCGAGTACAGTTTTTGTGCATGGTGATAAGTATGGATCTATCTGGATTCTTGTATATACAGCCGTCCACTTTGACCAGGACCATTTATTGAAGATGCTATCTTTTTTCCCAGCGTTTATTTCTGGCTTCTTTATTTAAAAAATCATGTGATCATAGGTGTGTGGATTTATGTCTGAGTCTTTAATTTGATTCCATTGATCGACATATCTGGTTTTCTGTTTTATTACTATAACTCTTTCAATCAGGGATGTTGATACCTTCAGTAGCACTTTTGTTGTTCAAAACTAGGACTGTTTCAGCTATCCCAGTTTTTTTATTTGTTTTGTTTTGTTTTCTGTGCATGTGTGTGTGCGTGTGTGTGTGTGCGTGTGTGTGTGTTTACATGATGCTGAAAATTGTCCTTTCAATTTTTGTGAAGAATTGTCATGTAACTTTAACGAGGATTTCATTGCATCTGTAGATTGCTTTTGGTAGGATGACTATGTTAACCCTTCTGATCCATGAGCATGGGAGATTTTTCCATCTTCTGATTATCTTCTTTATTTACTTTCTTCGATTTCTTTAAGGTTTTTATCATACAAGTCTTTACTTGCTTGGTTAGAGTTACTCCCAAGCTATTTTATATTATTTGTGGCTATTGTGAGAGGTTTTGTCTCCCAGATTTCATTTTCAGTTTGTCATTTGTATATAGGAAGACTGGTGAGTTTTATGAGCCAATTTTGTATCCAGTTCCTTTGCTGAAAGTATTTATAAGCTGTAATAGTTTCCTGGTGAATTTCATCTGGGAATGGGGATACTATGACTTCTTCCTTTCCAATTTGAATCCCCTTGGTCTTCTTTGGTGGTCTTATTGCTTTAGTTAAGACTTAAAGTATTGTATTGAATAGGTATGGAATGAGTACACAACATTATCTTGTTTTTGATTTTAGTGAAATTGCTTTGAGTTTCTCTCCATTTAAGTTCATATTGACTATGGCTTGCTATAAAGTGTCTTTATTATGTTGAGGTTTGGCCCTTCTATTTCTAATTTCTCCCAGACTTTTATCATGAAAAGGTGTTGGATTTTGTCAAAGACATTTTACATATTTAATGAGATTATCATGTGGTTTTTATGTTTAAGTTTGTTTATGTGGTAGCTTACATTTATCAATTTATGTATGTTGAACTACCCCTGCATCTCAAATGTAGGCACTTTAGAATGGAGGATGATCTTTTTTATGTGTTCTTGGATTTTGTTTGCAAGTATTTCAATGAAATGTTTTTGTATCTATGTTCATAAGAGAAATTGGTCTGTTTTTTTTTCTTTATTGGGTCTTTATGTGGTTTGGGTATCAGAGTAACTGTGGCCTCACTGGGCAATGTTCCATGCATTTCTCTATTGTGGAATAATTTGAGGAGTATTGGCATTAACTCTTCCTTGAAAGTCTAGTAGAATTCTGTGCTAAAACCATTTGGTCCAGGACTTATTTCTGGTTGGTAGACTCTAAATTAGTGCTTCTGTTTCACTAAGGGTCTGTTTAAATTGCTTATCTGGCCTTGATTTAGCTTTAGTAGGTGGTATGTATTAAGTAATTTATCCATTTCTTTTGGATTTTTCAATTTTGTAGAGTACAGTTTTTTAAGGATGGCCTTGTGGTTCTAGAGTTTCCTTGATGTCTGTGATACACTTCTCCTCTCCTCTCTGATTGTGCTGATTTGGTTATTCTCTCTCTACCTTTTCTCACTTTTGTTGATTTTCTCAAAGAGCAACCATTTTTTTCCTTTATTCTTTGTGGTATTTTTTGTTTGTTTGTTTCTATTTTGCTGATTTCAACTCTGAGTTTGATATTTCTTGCTGTCTAGTTCTTTTAGGTGTGATTTCTTCTTTTGGTTCTAGAACATTAAGGTGTGATGTTAAATTACTAGTATGAAATAGTAACAGGGCTCCAAACCTAAGTAGCTTCCAAGACCGTAGCACAACTGACTCCATGATGGAAGAGCCATTCAGGCTGCAAAACTAACTATGTACACAGCTCCACCTGCTAAAACTAAAACAGGCTTAAGCCATCAAAGTCCATATAGTTCTGGGAAAGTCTCAAAATGTGCTAATCTTACTTTTTGGCTTCTAGCTAACTTTTGGCTTTTAGCTAACTGTTCTTGTTAACTGAAGTATGTCAACCCACACATTTTTTTTTTTTTTCTTAAAAGCTTCCAAAGTTCATCCTGAGTAAGTCTCAGGGCTACACTGGGATCCCAAACACCCAGTGTTGTCTCTTGGTTTAAACTAATGCCTAAACAGTCTTCTCTGGTGAATACCCAACAACAAAATCTCTACATTTTTTAATGTATACACTTAGTGCTATAAATTTGTCTTTTACAGCCTACTGCCTCCATTGTGTCCCATGAATGTGGTTATGTTGTACATTTTCTTTCATTAAATTGTAGAAAATCTTTTTTTTTTAATTTTCTTAATTTTTATCAATGAGAATGTTTGTTGATTCCTGTTATTTTGTTGTTGTTGTTGGTGGTGGTGGTGGTGTTTGTGTATGTGTGTGTGTATGTGTGTGTGTGTGTGTGTCTTTCCTCTCTTTTAATTTTCCTGATATGGGATTATTTCTGTGTCTTACCTGTGTTTCTTCTCTATTCCCATTGTTCGTAGGTTTTGGTCTTTTCATATGTCCCGGATTTCCTGGACGTTCTGTGTCTGTATTATTTTTAGATCTAACATTTTCTTTGACTGAGGTATGCATTTCTTCTATCATGTCTTGAATGCCTGAGATTCTCTTTCTTCTCTTGAATTATGTTGGTGAGGTTCCTAAATTGTTTTTACTAATTTTTCCACTGTTTGTTTGTGTTTGCATAGATTTTTTAAGGGATTCATTTATTTCCTCTTTATGAATTCTATCATATTAATAAAATTTATTTTAAGGTCCCTGTCTTGTGCTTCAGCAGTGTTACAATTCTCAGGTTTATTGTGGTAAGTTTGCTGAGCACTGGTGCAGACATATTGTCCTGGCTGTTATTGGTTGTATCTAGGCATCTGGGTTTGAGAAGATTGTAATTCTAGGTGATACCTAGTCTTGTCTTTGGTGGGTGAGTGTTTTGGACCTTAGGTTTCTCTTGCCCTCTCTGGTCCTTAGGAGAGTGGTTCTCAGCTGCAGTAGTGCTAACAGTCTCAATGTTGTGCCAACAGGATCTCACCTCAAGAAAGTTATGGGAATAGAGTTGTCAGATGTACAGAAAAGGAAAAGGGAAAAAGGGCAGATGCCCAGTTTCACTTGAATTTTGGATAAATAATGAATAATTATTTATCATGAATAATAATTTTTAGGGTGTGTCTTATATAAATATACCTATAATAAAGATTTTATTTTTAGTTATGCATATGTATGTTGGGAGGTCGCTGTGTGTACATATGCATCTAAAATCCTAATCTCACTGAGTGTTTTGTGTTTATGTGGCAGCATTGGCCAGGAGGGTCTTGCATTTGGAACTGGAGCTTCCTCCAACCCATAAGTACTTCCTTAGGCCCAATATTAAAGGAACAGCAGGTCAAGGGAGCTCTTGTGTGACAATCCTCTGTGAAAGGAGGACAGTGGCTAGGGTGCAGACAAGCACAACCTGTTCTTTGACAGAGTGTTGGAGAGCTGTTTCTCAGTGGCCCTGGAAGCACTGTCCTGTTTGCAGGGAGGCCACGGCAATTACCCATTCTAGTGCTGGCTTTGCTTTCTCCATTCACAGTTGCCCTGCTCGTTCGTACCCTCTTCCTCTGAAGTCCCTTCAATTAAATTTTCTTCCACATCTTGGGATCTGCATTTGAGCAAACCTAAACAAAGAGAACATATTTGTGCATGGAGGCAAATGTCAATAATCCCTTTCCTTCCGCATAGTTTTAAGTATTCAGAAATTTGAAATGTAGTAATAATGAGTTTAATAATTAAGCAGTGAATGTCACCTTAGTGCATGACAATATAATTTTTGATAATAAGGATTTTGTTTTAAAAAATTCACTTTTGGAAAAGGGCATTTTTTGGTCTGACAGTTAAGAATTTTAAAAAAGCACTTTGCTCATATTGTCTTACTCCAAAGGAAGGGAAAAAAATATATCTTATCTTCTCTGTCTGTCCGTCTGTCTGTCTGTATCCAGGACCCCATCAGCATGCACAAACTGAACAATCACAGCTCATCAGGTCCATTTTCTATGATCACTTTGTTTAAGGAAGGGATAAAAAAAAACAACACTGTTTACAGTGAAAATGTTTGGGATATCTGTGACTAGTATTTCTCAAGTGCTTCTGGTCATCAGTGTGAATACTGTGGGAATATTTGAGGGCAGAGTTCTCTCTTGGAAGTGTTTTATGTTTCATCAACCTAGGATTTCAGGTACCTGGAGACTGTGCTGGGTTCTGCCATCAGCAATCAGTCATCTCCTCTGGGCGGTTTGGCAGAGACAGCTAATGACTTGTTCTGTCATGAAATGGAGTCATAGATATTCATGAGATATAGAGAACTACTCTATTGTTCCAGATTGTTTTGTTATTTTAAAATAAATCATAAAGGCACCATCCCACTCAATAGCTGGCAAATACTCACCCTCACCTTTATGGCTTTGTAATGTTTTGACTTGTACAGTTCAGCTCACACTGTGGTGTGTGTGTGTGTGTGTGTGTGTGTATGTGTGTGTGTGTGTGTTTGTGTTTCCCAATGACTAAGTGGCATAGTTCTTAAAAAATACTACCTGACCCTGAATGTTTAGTAGCATAATTTAGGAACAATTAGAAAGTGACATGACATATAACCCTAAGTCACAGTGATACAAGTTTTCACACACTGAGTTTCACGGTCCATCGGTAAGCTTAGCATGGGTAAGGCAACACACAGATTAGTTCCAAAATTCTCTCAGTCTCCCTTTACTGTCTCTTATTTATTTGTAGGAACCACTCAAGAATCAAGTGTAATTGCAAACTTTAAAATTCTGCCAGGTTACCTATATGCACTTCAATAAGAGTACCCTCATTCTATTTCCCCACCCCTCACCCTACCCCCCCCTCAGCCTCACCCTACGCCCCCAACCCCTCATTCCATCGCCCAACTCCAGAATTCCAGAAAAGTTAATTTAGACCTTCTAAATGAATAGGGAAAAAGGTAAATATTTCCATTTGAAACCATCTTTCTTCCTGGCTTCCATGTGCCTATCTGAGTCACCGTAATCCTACATAGTTAAAAATCCCATAAAATCCAGAAAGCTCAAAAAGTCTGTTAAATAAAACCCAGAGACAACAAATCCCAGAGTCATAAAAGCATTGACCATCCTGATCGCCACCAGGGTGGTTCTCAGAAGAGCCAGTTTATTGGATCTTCTCTGACTAAAAATTACGTTTTCAGCAACAATGCTGGATCCAGCTTTTACTGTCTCATGCTCTAACAATGCCTGTTTGTTGGAATGGCATTCTGCCCATTTAGAACTTAATAAAATTCTTGCCATAGGGGTCAACAACATTTAGTGGCACACACGTTACGGGAAATGTGGCTCCTCACAGGGTATCAGATTCCTTGAGTTTGAATCTTGGTAAACCAGCGAATACCCAGACAATTTGATTTTTAACCCTCCATTTTTTCCCAGCACTCCCTTCACCGTTATGAGATAGTGTGTGAGCACTAAGTGAAAATGTGTAATTGTAGCCATTGTTTTTATGTTTTATCATTTCTTGTTGCTCAGCTGCAAAGAACAGAGCACACCCCGGCTAGATTAAATAAATGAAAATTAAATAAATTAAATAAATGAAAAGGATCTCTTTGTAAAAGCGAGAGCTTATGGAGGTGAGAAGAACAGGCCATGGGAACCTGGCGATGACAGGAAAGGGATGACGCCGAGTCACATCCTAAAGGCTGCTTGCTGCAGGACAGCATGGCGTTCACACAGGAGCTGCAGAAGCCAGGCCGGTGCGGTGTGCGAGGGGGGAGGCAGAGGCGCTTGTCCGAACAGTAATCTGTCCACTCAGAATACCAACATCACTCCTCTTTTCTCCGCTTTCTCTCACAACTTGTTATGGATTTTTTCAGATGTGCTGTGTGTTCTAAATAAAGAAAAACTAAAAATTGAAAAAAAAAATGAAGCTAAAAACATGAGCATGAATTTTCACTCATTTCTATATCAGTTTAGAATGCAAACATATGAGCATTTAGTCACATGGAATTACTGAAAAGCATCACAACGTATAAATCATAGCTTGATTGTGTGCATATTCTAACAGTCCCTGCCTCTGACATACATGAGTCTGTTTGCTTAGCAGTGGACATCAACATGGTGACTTTGCTTTGAGTCTTGCTGGACTCGTGTTACAACTTCTGTGTGCTGAGATGCTGAGCATGTGGGTGCTATATGCAAGGAAGCAGTAAGGAGCAGTGCACACATGCATGCTATGCAAGGCATTTCACTTCCAGTAATCTGGCTGCAGTGCACCTCAGAAGATTCTAGTTTCCACCCAGAAGAATATCTGACTGTCTGTAGATATGCTTTTCCAAGCAGGAAAATGTGACTGCTAGGAAATGTGCATCCTCATTCTGTTTAAAGAACAGCAGTATCAGTTAGGAATATAGAGTCCAAGGCCAAAAGTCACCTAACATGGCATGTTACACAAGCATGATTCTGAGCTGAAAAATTGGCAAAGCTCACATGGGCATGGGTATAAGCCATCTATTTTGCTATTAAGTCAATTTGAAAGAGCCCTGTCACTCAGATCCTGTGCTCCTTTACTTGTGAACCACCATGAGTATCACCTTCGATACACACAGATGAGTCAAAATAATGTCAATAAGACGCTTTCCCTCAAACAACTAAAGCTGAATGCATAAATTTTCTCTAACGGACAGTAGTTACGTATTCTTAACATTCGTTTTTTTCACACTATTTTAGCCACATATTCTTTCAAACAAAATTTGCTTTCTAATTTCGAAGTCCAGGTTAATTTTGGTGTGTAACAAATTTCATACCATACACATTATTCAACTTCTGTGAAAATTTTCCTGACTGTAAATTGCTTGTATGTTACTTGATTTTATTATTTCATTTCCTTATTTTAAAAGTCTTACATTATGAATCCCAGAACAGAAAATTAAAGCTAGAAATACGCATCTTTATAAAATCATAATGTTAGCAAACTAACTTCTACTTTATCTGGAGTATTTATGGATTCAGATAGGCGGTGCGATTATATGATGTAAGTAAGTACATAAAGCCTGTCTTTCCCAGTAGATACGTTGCTTCTGATATGTTTCTCAGAACTGATGTTGGCAACATTGTTCAATGAACATCTGTTTGAAAAATGCCTCTGAATAGGTTCTCATGTCTGTTCCTTGGAAGTGTAGGCTCAGTTCACAAGAGCCAGAAGTCTTTCATAAAGAAATTTTATAAACTCCAATTGCCATCTTTGGATTACTAGCATTACTAGCATACAAAACCACCCCAAAGTTTTATAAAAAGTGTTTGATCAAGAGTTAAAAGGGAACAACAACAACAAATGTTTCCCTGAGTGGTTACAGGGTATCTTGTCTAAGCTTAGTATAGCCTTGATATTGTTGACTAATTTTCCCATCATCCTTAGCAGCAGATTATTTAACTGGATTCATGGTGGACCAAAGACTACATTTCCTAGAAATTCTGACAGCTAGACATGGTCATGACGTTAGATTTTCTTTTCTAGGTGACTAAATTTTGAGACTAGTGATATGTGAACACTGGTGATGGTTATTTCTTGGATTGTGTTCTTCATAGAAAGAGAATAAAAGTCTATTTCTTACATCATTGTGAATTTGGCTCTAGGTTACATGTAGACAAAGCCTCACTCTGGATAATGCCCAAGACAGGATGTCTTTGTAAACAGAACATTTTAAGAATCCACTAATTTACCAATGAAATAAATTAATCTAAGATGTGAATATTTAAATTGTATTCATGCACATACAAATATGTTTGTATATATACACATAGCCATGTGTGTTCATATGTATTAATTATACTGTTTAGAGATCTATGTTATAAATAGTTTGCCTTTCTTTAGCAGTTCTGAAGTTTAGGATGCCTGGCAGTATCAGGTTATAATCAAAATGATCAATGAAGAGAATCTGTTTCATTATTATGAAAGATACTGCAATCTAAATATTCATAACATTTAGATTAAATAAATTCTAAAATAGATATATTTAAAAATATAAGATAGAGCTTAAAAGAATGTGAAGTTGATTTTCTTTAACATTTCTGTAAAATAAGTATTGATGGTATTTATCTCCAAATGAAAAAGAAGTATTTGGAACTTCGTAGAAGGTTGGAATTTACCATTTTATTCCATATGCTTCTTTTTGTTCTATGATTAGATAAAGAATGCACATTTAGAAATCTCTCTCTCTCTCTCTCTCTCTCTCTCTCTCTCTGTGTAGATATATGATGAATGTGAACTAGAATTCAGGAAGTCTGAATTATTATTTCTGGTTATCTTGTCTGGGAGAGAGACTTTTAGTTCTTTGGATTTCTTTTAACTTTAGAGACAAGTGTTTCTAGATTTCCTCTTGTTTGAATAAATTGACAGCTGTTGATAAGTGGGTAAGTTACACACAGTTTTTTGAAAAATATAGAATATACTGTCACCTTGCAGGGCAGCTTCAAAGATTTTAGGTAATATTACCAGTTACCAGAGTGCTGACATACTATTGCCTTGAGCAGAAGCCACACTCTGCTGCTGGCTATTATCTGAGGTTACTGTCAAAAAGTGGAAAACTGACAGGAAATCTTTCTGATCCTTCATGATAAAAGGCAGATGGAGGAAGAGAGGAGGCGTAGTGGGGAAAATGTAAACAGCGCTCTAAATGGCTGTATCTGGTAAATGGATCCACCGAAGTCACTACTAAAACATGTTTATTACATGGTATTTTGGATCATATATAAGACATACTGAAATAGTTTGAATCATAACAGAGAAGCCAGTAACAACTAATGTGAGAAAGGATACAAAACTTAATCCATAAGTCCAATATGAACAAAGATTCACTATGAAATATGTAAGAACACTTGAAAAATTTAGAAGGACTTTGTGATCCTAAATAGCATGGCTGAGTATTGAGGCCTTCTGATGGCTGGTATGGTGTGCATACTTACAATCCTAGGACTAGAGAGGTTGAGGCAGGAGGATTGTCATGACTCAGAGAACAGCTTAGGCTACATTTGGAGTATCTGGTCAACCAGGGCTATATTTTAAGAGGTACCTCATGGTATATCTCCCGGTATCACCACATTTGGGGGAGATTTTGATAAGAAGATTTTAATGCGAAGCTGAGAAGGTTAGACGAGAAGAAGAGCTAACAAAGAAGAGTGGTGAGCAGGAGTTCAGTCTGTCAGTAAATGAAATACATTTAAAGGACTTTCAGTCATCTTCGGGGGCACTGTCACAGCAAAGATTGAGAGCCCAAGGACATGAGTGTGAAGGCCAGAAACAACTTCCTGAATCCATAGACATGTGCTCATGGATGTGGGGCAAATGGTTTGTTATCTCCTTGTTTGTATTTGCGATATCAGAAGTATGAGGGCAGTGGCCTCATTCATGAACACCAGGGTAGTGTTTCCTGCAGTCTAGTCTCATGTGGCTGTGACCTCGCAGATAACTGTTTACTTTTAAAATACTTTAAATTAAAAGAAAATATGTTCACGAAGTAGCCATAATTAGGATAACTACACTGTTTAGTGTTAACCTCTTCTAGAATGGCAGAATACACAGTAAGAGTTAAGTAAGACTCACACAGAGCAAGTGTCTGGATGTTGGCTGTGCTGTGTGTGATAGGCCTCTATTTGGAGTGGTAGAGAGATCTCTTGCTGTGAGTCCAGCTAAAGCCTTCTCCCTCCCAAGGCATTGCTTCTTGTTCTGTGAATCTTTACACTTTTGAGTATGTGGCTTATTATAACACAATAAAGAGAAACTTCTGAGCTCCTGAAACTCTGAAAAGTTAACAGATGAAAGGTTGGAAAGCATGGATATCTGGTAGATGCTGTTTCAAAATTTATATAACTATTAGGGAATTAATAGCAAAAGAAATCATTACCTGCTACCCTATGCCAAATCAGCTTAATAACAATAAAGTCAGAAATGACCTAAAATGCACATGAACATTTATCTGATCTTGGAGATAGGCAAAGTATTTATATCATGCGCATATAGTAAGAAACTAAAAAGTATATGAATTATGGGTACGTTATCATACAAGGCAATGGTTGATCTTCATTGTTAACTGAATTTTGAATCACTTAGGATATACACCTTTGAGCATGTCTATGAGGGCATCTCTAGAGAGGTTTAAATGATGGGAAAAAGACTCATGTGGGATTCTGGGGTGAATATGAAAGGAAAAGGTAGGAAACCAGCAAAGCTCTAGAATTCTTCTCTGCTTCGTCACAATGGACAAAAAGTAACCATCTGCCTCATACTCCTGCCAGTCTCCCTCACAGAGATAAACTGTAAACATCAATTGTAAACCAAAGTAAACCCTTCTTCCGTAAGTGGCTTCTTATTAACTATTTTGCTACAGCAATGGGAAGAGCTAGAAATATGTCACATATGTAAAAAGTACACATGACTTAGCCTCAAAGCACAGTCTAAGACAAAGGTTTTTGTGTGGGTAGATTTTTTTAGGAGTGTAATGCCAGCCAATAAGAGTGAGTATGAAATACCCTAGCAGAGAAAGTTAATGAAAAAATATACATTGTCTAGCTGGCTACTCTGTGTGTCAGGTTTTGCTATTCCAAGGAGCGTCCTGGGAAGACTCGGAATTTTTGCTTTAAGAAACTTCACACCTTGATAGCTACTAATAGCAGCAACCAACGGGTGGTGATTCCTGCAGATTTTTACAGAGTGCCCTTCCTTGGAACACACAGGAATTCCTGTGGACTCTCACAGAGGGGTCAGGGGCATCCCAGAGCAAGAAAGCACAAAGTGTGTGTCAGAAGAAAGATGCAAGCAGAAGTGCTCAGATTGCATTGCTGCCAAGCCCCCAGGGATCAGACACTGCAAGAGTGGCCGGGAGGAGAGGGAGGCAGGAGGATGTGAAGCTTGTCACAAGAGTTGGCTATAGCAAACAAAACAAAACATAATTAAATGGCAAACAGAAATGTTTTCTTTTCATAATAAAGCAGTTATAGCACAAAAGGATCAGACCACTTACAAATGCATAGAAAGAACAAAGTGAATACAATTTTAAGATGAATAGGCAAATAAAAAAGAAAAAAAACCCATGATAAACATGAAAAATGACCTCATTAATTCACAATTTTACAGATAATAATTCAATTAGCTATTGAATTGACAATTCAATTGAAATTATTATTCTCTGTTATGGTGTGGGCAGAAAATGGCATGGCTGCTTTCTTATATGAATGAAGATTTTCAATGCAATATTTTTTTGAAGAGCAACATGGCATTATTTGCAAATGCTGTAAAATGACAGCATGCCATATCACAGAGGCACTCTCCTCTATGGAATTAAAAAATAGCTTATCTAACCTTTACAGGCATAATCTCTAATAATCTAAACATTAGTCCTTATACACACAGGTAAGTGTAGTATTCATCCCTCATCAAGGAAACTGCTTAGTGCAACAGATAGAGAACACTACAGAAAACTGCAACCAATCAAAATGCAGAGTTGTGGAGCCCAGTCCCAGTGGATACACTTGCAAAGAACTCCTGCATCTAAGGCTCAGAAACATTGCAGAAAGGGAGGCAGAAAGATTATCAGATCCAGAGGATCAGGGAGTTTGCTTTGACATTGTATCTCCTAGGTATATCAGAAGACATATCCATAAGGTCTTAGCAACATGAGTTGGATGAGGGTGACACCAATGGACATATCACAGTGGATGGGGAAAAGACCATGAGGCCTCAGTCGTACACAAAGAACTACAAATAACTGAAGAATGCTGAGATCAGGTGAAATACTCCTTCACTGGGAAGAGAACAGCAGCTGGGTATCCAATACTAGATGATCAGTTGTGTAAACATACATACAGTAATGTTACCTGAACTGAGAAGGTTATATTTCGGATATATATATATATATATATATATATATATATATATATACACATGCAATTAATGAAGAAGAAAGAAGCCATGAATTTTGAAGACAGCAAAGGGAATAAAGGAAAGGGGAAAATGTTGTAATTATATTATAATCTCCAAAAGTAATAAAAAGGCTAATACTGACATTTTGGTAAAAATGAAAAATGTCATAAGCTATAATAAATTATTTAGCTAATAAAATAGTCAATTTTCATAAGAAATACAAGCTCAAGTGACCTATCAAATAGAAAGATAACTTCACACAAATAGGTATTAAAGTTCACATAAATCCTGATAGGTACTGGATAACTTTAAATTCCTCTTTCATCTTAAGATAACGTCATCCAGACTACACGTTAGTAATGAAAGAGTTATTAAAATTTCTCAACAAAGAGAAGCCCAGAATCAGATGAATTCACTCCTAAGTTCTAGCAAATCTTTAAAGAAGAGCTAACACTAATATTCCTCAAACTGGTTCACAGAATAGAAAGGAAAGAAACAATCAAACTCACTCCATCAACATTACTACTCTGATATGAAAACAGGAAAAGGATACAAAATGGAATAAAATTATACATCAATTTGAGGAACATAGATATTAAAAAATCTCAATAAAATACCATCAAATTGAATTAAAGAGCAAGTTAGTTTCGACTCAGGAATGCAAAGTCGGTTCAGCATTATACAACTGAATAAATATGATACGATACATAAAGAGACTTACGGACATAAATCACATGATCATCTCAATAGCCCTAGGAAAGGCCTATGGCAAATTTTAACTTCTTGTCATGAGAGAAGCCCTTAGAAGCCATGACCAACAACAAATCATAAAGATACTCTTCATCCATGTTTACTGCTAAACTAAAATCACAGTAGCCAAGAAGTAAACATGGCCTAGATGTACATCAGCAAATGAATGGTTAATAAAATGTGATGCACATACGCAATGGCATTTTATTTAGCTATAAAGAAAAAAAGCTTTTTCCTTTTTGACATTTGCAGAAAGACAAATGGAATTAGATCTAATTAGGCTAACTAAAGTATGTCTAACTCAGACAAACGTGTTTTCTCTCATATGTGGAACTTAGATTTTAATTCATATATATGTGGTATAAAGGTGTGTGTATGCGTGTGTGTGTGTGTGTGTGTGTGTGTGTGTGTGTGTGATGAAAGTAAAAAGGGGTCCATACTAGGAAGAAGGAATATTAAGGGATGGGAAGAAAGAGGGCAATGTATTATATGTGACATGAAAGCAAAGGGAGGGACTATCTGACCCGAGCAAAGGCACTAGCTAGAGGGGCCAGAGAGTGAGGGGTGAATGGGGAGGAGTGAAAATAGCAAGAGCGGGGAGGGGAGAGAGGGTTGAATAATAGCAAGAGAAGGGAGTAGAAGCAGACAGAGGGTGGAAGGCAGTAGGGGATGGAAAGTAGCAAGAGGTGGGAAGGTAGTGAGAGAGATGATAATAGCAAGAGGGTTGAGAGCAGCGGGGGTGAACAGAAGCAAGAGACAATGGTATGCAAGTATGAAAATAGAATGATGACCCGCTGGGAAGACGGTTATCTTGTATAAGAGCCTGTGATGCAAGCTTGACAACCCGTGTTTGATTACCCCTAAAAGTTGTCCTTTGACCTCTACCTGCGCATTTTGACATGCGTGCACCTGTATTCACACACACCACACACAGAATGTATGCAATAACAATAAATAAAAATGTAAAAGAAAGTACAATAAAACACATTATTTTATATACTAAAATTAATAAAAAAAATACACCCACAAAAATAAATAAAAATATACGCTCGGGAAAGGGATGTCGCTCGGCGGTAGTGTGCTCACCTAGCATAAGGACGGCCCCGGATTTAACTCCTGGCACTCCAAAGTATCAATAGGATCGATAACAGCAACATGTGCTACAAATAAATCCACCAAGGAGTCTTTTGTACTAAGTCAATTCTATATGACCTTCAACTCACAAGATTGGAAGTGTGGAAAAGTCTTCAGTGTCCTTGTGCTGTTTTAAAGCAAGTAGCTGACATAACCGGGCTAGGATGTAAAACTTGTCTCTCCTTGGAAAAACAGGACATTACCAAGAAGGTCCTATGCGCCTTTTCCATCTCCAACTGGGAGACCTAGGCTTTAAGCAGTATGTGTTGCTTCCAATCAATTCTGCAAACCCTGCCCCCGAGTCCACTCCTTTCTCCTCTCTCTTTTGGCCTTCTCCCTGCCCATCCTTTCCCTCTGTGCCTCGCCCTTTCTTGCTATCGTTCTGATCTGCACAAATGATGACTCAGTCTCTTTGCTTCTTCCCTGTCTGGTTTTCTAGCCTATGTATACTTGTCAGCCTATGTATACTTGTCAGTTTGATTTGAGATGTGATGACTCTCACCCGCAAACAACTGTGTATTTTGAATTCAACTTCTTCTACAATCCTTTGGTGTTTTCTATGGCTCTATACTGATCACATCCCGACTTTGCTCAAAATTCTTCTAAGGGTCCCTACCAGTGACTTTAGAATAAAATTCAAACTTTTCAGCTTTTCAGAGGATAAACAATGGTGCTTGAAATCTTGGCACACTTATTGAAATCTCCCACCTCTTCTCTGGCTACTCCATAGAAGGCATTTCAAGACAGGCATTTGTCATGTGCGCTCACTGCCAGGCCTGGCCACGCAGTCTTCTCTCTGTCTGTAATTCACAGCGTGCTTGCTTTTATCATCTGCCTGCTGTTTATCCCTAATGCTCTTCTCAGTGTTCACTTCCCTGGAATCTTCTTGGCCCCTGCTGGTGGCTTGGAGCCCTGCTTCTGTCTGTCATGACCTCACCCTTATTTAAAACCTTCTATTGTAATTATCTGTTTAACCAACTGTCTCCACCTCACTCTGAATTGGGGGAGGTAACTTTGTCTTGTGTATAACTGCAGGGCAAGTCGAAGAGTTAGTACTCCCTAAGTACCCCATTTATGTTTGTTACAGTAATGAATTAATGAAGGGAAACAAAGAGAACATATATCAGTCCCACAGGGGAAAAGCTGTACTCCTTTCTCACCGATAAGGAAAAATTGGTTTTTAGATCGAGCATGGGGAGGTTAGACAAAGCAGATGAGGGTTTAAGATGTGAATTCTTGAAAGGCTCTAGGCCTTATTTTGAATCATAGGATGATTTCACTGGATCAAAGAGTGGTTTGGCAAGCAGTTGTTTGGGAACCCTGAAACTGCGCCAACATTTCTGAGCTGATCTGCTCAAGAGTGAATACATTTGAAGGAACCATAATTATCATGTGCACTGGCCACCTTTGTAATTGGGAGGCAGAACAGCACAGGAAGAGAACTATAAATGACAACGTTGTGCTTCGGGGTTGTCTTTAAATGCTCAATCTTACGAAGATCTGATCTGCGGGGATACAAGCCTTTCAAGTGCTTCAGACGAGGACTTGTATTTGGAGACAGTCACCCTAGGGTGTGGCTCTGCACAGTTGCATTTTGTTTAGCTCTACTTCTGAAGCTAGCCAGATTCCTGGGACTATCTAGTGTGGCTACAAAACCTGCAGAACATTTCAATGGTCACTAAACAGCTTGTAATGTCCCTGGCAGGAGTGACTATCCAGCCTGTTTCAAGATCCTCTTTGGCCATTTGTCGGTGAAATACTGTCCTCAAATACTGGCAGCTGACAGCCTTGCCTGCATTTTAAACATTAACATGAAAGAGGCCCAAAGACAACCCAAACTGTTGCTTGATATTTAAAAAAGAAACAAAAAAAACTCCAAGCCATAAGACATTTTAAGGATCCTCTTTGTTTTTTCTTGCTCAAAGCAATTTAATCAATGCCTCTTAATCAGAGAATAATGGGTAAACTGTGTCTGTGAGATTTTTAATTAACTTAATCTTTACCGACTTTAAACAAGGGTGACACCTTCAAAAACCTTTACAGAAGTACAAACTAAAGAAAGATGAAGGCAATGACAAAAAAGAGAAAAGAATGGTTACAATGCCTCTCTAGAACATTTTTTCTTCTTAATAAACTATTGAATCTTGTCTGTTCATGTGCACTTCAGGGGTCAGTACAACATCAAAGTGCTACAATAAATTGTCACTACTTGAGACTTAGCGAAGCCACAGCTTGTTTCTATAGGATTTTAATAGCTTTTAAGATAAAAGAATGGACATCTACAAATAATGGTCAGTATTAAGGAACACTATTGAAAATATACATTTTTCTCTTTAATCAATGCAAATTAATAATGGTCTTATGAATAAAAAAGGTCCAAGTTAAAAGTTTGACTTTAAGTTGTGGGTTGGCAAGATGGCTCAGTCTGTGAAAGAACTCACTGCCAAGCCTGGCAACCTGAGTTCTAGCCCTGGGACCTGGATAGTGAAAAGAAAGGTTGGACTCCAGAAAGTTGTCTTCTGTCATTCACACGGGCACCATGGTGTGTGCGCGCAAAACAAATGAATAAGTATAACCAAAAAAAATTAAAATTGTTTTCTCCTGAAGAATTCAAATTCTTCAAATGCTCATGAAGACTATGAATTGCAGTCTAGAAGCATAAATATGCAAAAAGCCCAAATTGGTTTTTGTTATAATTTTAAAAATCAATTAATTCAGAATCCTGGCCTTTATTTTCTTTACCCTCCTTTCCTGGTCCCTCATCAAAGACTTCAAAAGATGGAATCTGTCTTGACACTAGTCAACAGCAGTCCGTTGGTGCATTCCCCACAAGTTCAGCGGGGCTGCAGGTGCTGGAACTGTATGGCCTCCTGTGTTTCCCAGACCTGACCAGGAGGCCTGGCCTCCTGGTTGTGTTGCTGTGACCTGGTGCAAACAACTTTGGCTTGTGGTTTCAGAAGACCTGAGTTGATCATCAGCAGTGAGGCCTAACAGTTCCTGGATGTGAGAGAAGTGTGAGCCAGCAGCTTTTCCATCTTGCATATCAGGAAGCAGAAAGCACAAACTGCAGTCAGTGGCAGGTACAACCATCAGAGGCTTGTTCCTGTAGAACTACTAACAGATGGACATCACCTCCTAAAAGCTCTCTACAGAGCCTTCAAAATGCTAGCACGAGCTAGAGACCAAATGTTCAAAACCTGAGCCTTTGTGGATTCATTCAGCACACTATTCCTCCCGTCTGGAGGTTAGGGAACATGGTTTGGCCCCTGTCTTCCACCAAGTACACATGCCTAACCCTTCTTTTATGTTACCAACCCTTCTTCTACCCAGTTACTAGAACATGAGAATATAAAAACCAGGAGAATAAAAACATAGTGGATTAAAGTGAATATCCTGTTACACTTAGGAATGTGAAGATTTGGCAATGTCCTAAAAATCCAACAATAAAGAACGAGATCTATAAATCATGTCACATCCATACAATAAATGGTTATAAAATGTGGTAAAGGTTCTGATAGGATAAAATGTTCAGCGTCGTTCCCAGAATGCAAGAGGTAATTTGAGAATAAAATATAACATGGTAAGTCTGTATGAAAAGAAAATAATTTAAACTTATATGCTTGTAAATGCAGAAGTTGTTGGCAATTAGCATTATGAACTTTTCACTGTGATTATCTTTGAAGAATTAGTTAGAGGAGGGATGTGAAAAGGTGGGATTTACCCCTCTACTTAATGAACTATTTACGTGTTTTTGGAATATACATGTAGCATTTTAAATAAAATTTGTAACTTCTTATTTTTAAGTTTTAAAAGGTTTATAATTCTATTTTATATGTATGTTTTGTCTGCACACATGTATGTGCATCATGTGTGAGCCTGATGCCTGAGGTCAGAAGAGGATGTCAGATCCCCTGGGACCCAAGTTATGGGTGGTTGTGAGTCACTATGTGGGTTCTGAGACTGCACCCAGGTCCTCTGCAAGAGCAACAAGTGCTCTTAACCTCTGCACCATCTCTCTAGCCTCATAACTCCAGACTTTTAAAAGAAGGATCTATGTGAATCTTTCCCATAATAAGATAATTTTTTTTGTTTCTTCAATAATTTAAAAAGAAAACTTAGATATTAAAGTAATCATGCTAATTTTCTTGTTATTGCCAGGGAAGTAGTAAGAATGATACTTGTTTAGAAAATTTGAGTATTTATAGTGCATTTCCTTTTCAAGACTCATAGATTAAGTCATTAAGCTAAAGTACGCATTCTTCCCTTTTTTACTTTAATACTTCATTTTTTAATGTTTAATTATTTTATTGATCATAAATACGGTTTGTTGTACACAAAGGTGGAGATGTAAGTCACTCGACCTTACTAATATTAAAATAAGTATCATTATGCTGTTATAGAACAAAACCCTCAAAAATCCACATTCCCATGTGTAGAAAAGTTTGTCTTGTTTCCATTATCCGTGTCTGTCTTTCTCATTGTTTGACTGATGAAATTTATATATACAATGAAGGATCAAGAGACAGACTTTTGATTATAAAATGATGATTCACAAGAAGGAAAGGTGTTCTCAGCCTCAGAAACAATGTCTGCACATGGAAAGAAGTGATGAATAGAATGTAAGTTTAAGGACTCCTATTGAGGATAAAACACAGAGACTGACAAGAATGGGGTCGGGGTAGCTGGCTAACTAGGTGTTTATGATGCAAGTTAAAGGAACAATTGACTTCTGGAAGCGATGTTCAGGTGTGCGTTCTAAAAACTCATTCTGGAGAGAGCATTTTACTATGATTGAAGTAGAAGGCAAAAGATGAGTTAAAAAGTTATGACAACAGCTCAGGGAAGCAGTGCTGAAAAATGAGCCATTCATTTTATAAGTCTGCACAAACATAGCAAGTCATTTGGTCATCCTCCTAGGGTTGCTGACGGTGGGGAGTCAGAAAACTCAAGGGACACGATTAGGTTACTTTAAAATATAATTGAAAATCTTATATTGTTACTATTTGACAATTGGGCTTTAAACCAAGATCTATCATAATAATGTATAGGAGATCTCCCTAGTGAAACTATTGTTAATGCCTAGAAAGATTTCTTGATCTTTTTTCTGGTTGTCTCTTTGACTTTTCTTGGGTGCCCATCAACACTTCACCCTCTTCCTGACTTAGCTTACACTATTTACTCTCTTTTCCAACTCTGTCAGATTCTCTGCATATGTCATTCTCTCGGACACCCAGGTTTAGAATGTAATTTCACCTTTGCCACCTTCTCTAATCAATTGCCAAACTAGTCCCATGGGTTCTTTCCCTTGGGTCCTAGCCCTCTCAGCCCTTCAACTGTGGGATCTTCTTCTTCTTCACCCATGCTGCCTCCATAACATCTCCTCTCCATGTGTTCTAGTGTACCCACACCTAAACCATCTTGCACAGTGAGGCTACATTTAGTGTCCCAATGCATCATATTGATTTTGTCCCTATTTCAAGCCTATGAAGACTGGTGGAGATCACAGCTAATAAAGGCCCCTTGGAAAACTATGGTACTATGTACTAAAATTGAACCTCTTATCTATCATCTGTCTCGTGGCTAGATTCATAAATTACAAACTGTATTCCCATATGCTTTCAAAGGCAAGGGTATTTATAGCAGTATTCTTCAAAATACCCAGATTTTGCTCAACCCATTGTGGTAGTCAGGGTAAATAAACTGGGGAGAGTTTATGCATATAAGACCATACTGCACAACAATGAAAAAGACAACTTTTTTTTAAATCAAGCTTTTTAAAAAGATAAAACTAATAGCTGATGTCAGAAATCAGGAATGACTCATTAGGAACAAGGAAGTAAGCAATTGCTGGGAAGGACAAGGGTGATTTGAGGTACTGGAAAATTTCTAGTATTTAAGCTTGAGTGAAAGTTACTTGATTTTCCAATTGATAATGAAAATAAGCACTCATGGTATCTTTCAGTGACTCCTATCACTGGGAAGGTAGTATCCAAATGTCCAAACCTACAAGACTGGTTTAGGCAAGATCTGTTCCAGTCTACCAATCAGTCTAGTCAGACATTGCTTTCCTTATCAAATCCCCTTCTCATAGCTGCTCTCTAGATGTGGGATATCCTACATTACATGCAGTCTCTCTCTCTCTCTCTGTGTATATATATATACATATATATATATATATGTATATATATAAAAATATATATCTGTGTGTTTGTGTGTGTAGAAAACTATTTTATTGAAAAATATCAGATTTAATATTAATATTAATAATAATAATAATATAATATTATATTATAATTATTAATAATAATTAACAATAATAATATTTAATATTAGAAATTTTGTACATGAATTTGTTTTCTGAAGAGAATGTGATATTATTGGGTCAAATCCTCTATAAAATTCTGTTTTTTAGTTTTCTTGTATTTCAGAGAACTTCAAACTCTGCTGTCTCTGTTGGTGACATAAGAACATAGCTAACTTAACTTTGCCGTGAAGCTTGCTGGTACTCACGGAGCAATGCTGGATGTTGTCAGGGCTGGGAAACCAATCTGTTTGTGGGATGTCCTTAAAGCTTGTGGACGATAATCAAAACTTAGTGACTGAAGTATTCTGTCTATACTTGGCTGAACTTGGATTTCTCAGCAAATCTGGTATCGATGCCAGCATGACTAGTCAGGAGTTATATACCCTGCAGCTGTAACAATCAGGGCTTTGAATATTCACTGCTGTGGATATTCAGTTATCTCTAAAAAACTTAGATTTTTCTAGGATCGAGGGAGGATAAATACAGCAGAAGGAAATGAGTTGGGGTTTTGGAATTCCATCTGACTGGAAGCTGGAAGTATTTGGAGCACAGGCACAGTTAAACAGAGGAATCAACCGTCTGGTACTGTGAGAGATCACTGTAACTGAAGCATGTGTGTGTTATTAAACAACACATTTGTACCACTCACATGGAAAAGAGTTCTTTGGCAAGCTCATTAAAATACAGGGTCCTGGGCTATGACCTAAGGTATTCTGGTGAGCCCCAGATTTTGCATTTCTAACAAGTTTTTGGTGAAATACTGTTTTAGGATTGCTGTTGGGAACAAAACTTGTTCCCTCTCTTAGTAATCACTTAAGATGTTTAATACTCTATCAGCCTTGGTCTAATTTACTTTATATATGGGAGAGGCTGAGTGTACTAGATGAGGACATTAATTTCTATTGCATAAAGTAGCAAATAACAGTAAAATGGACAGTAAAATTGCCCCTGATATATGCAATTACATGAAAGCCCCATCCCTACTGACCTAACCTCCATCCTAAAGCTTGTATATGAGGCTTCTGGGTGAGCAGGTGTAATCAGTGTCCAGTTGGCAGCACTCGGGGATATCATTAAACGTTCTGTAACACACAGACTGTCTACTAGGAAAGAGCTCATCAGTCCCAATGTCAATGTCGCAGACTTCGCAAAGCTCTGGCTGGCTTTTGTTTGCATTTGGAAATTGGAAACTCTCACTTGAGTTTTTACGTTGGGTTACCCAGGTCATTCATTATGCATGGTCATCTAAATTGTTATTATTCCCATTAGACACATTAAAAAATAGAAAAAAAAATCTATTCTCCAAACTGAACCCTAAAGAATCTAGAGAAATTCAAACTAAAATGGCAACCAATAGAGTTGGTGAGGTGATGGTCACTGCTGGGCCTCCATCAGGAGAAACCAGAGGTTTCGGTAGCACTCATAAAAATTTTTCCTTTTACCTCAAAGTGCAGTCGAGTTTCTCATCTGGTCAAGGTCAACCCTCTTAACACAGGCAGGCAAAGAGAAAATTGCACATTAAGATAAGGTTAAACGCATCAATTGAGCTAGGCAGTCACGCTTGACACTGCTTTTGATAGAGTGACAGATTTGGGTTTGGTGGCTGTGAGAACTGAAGAAGAAGGTAAGCAAGCTGTGGTCCAGCCTGGGCAACTGCAAGACCAAATCAAACAGCAACAAAATATGTCAATGTAAAATGAGGAAAGCCAACATGCAAGCTCTTAGGGAGGCAGAGAAGCAAGGTCAAAACTCTTATCTGATTGTTCAAGACAGGGCCAGCAGCGAGTCTGTTCTTTTCAAATGAATGGAAAGCCTGCGTTTGTTCAGTTTTTCCCTTAAACTTATAAGGGCTATTCACTTTTCTGATGAACAAAATCTTTCTGTTAATTGGAACCATCTGAAAATAATTAAGACCATGAAATAGCAGATGTAGATCATACTCAAATACAATGGATGCTTCTGTATATATTTCTTCCAATTTTTCCCTTGTCAGAGATGAAAAGACAAATGGTCAGGCTCCGTTTACCTATTTCTTCAGGGCGGTCAATCTCCATTCTCTGGACCGTTTGTTTTGACCTTATGCTGGGTAGAATTGTGTTTATTCAGGACTTCTCCAGTCTAAGTCATGTTTATAATTTGAGGGCTATAATAAAAACATTACTTGTAGAATCATATCCAAAGGATATTTTTTCCACATTTCTTTTGTGTTTGATTTTGTACTACTTTATAGCTGGGGACTAACCCCTTTCTCTCTGTGGTAAGTTTGTCTGGCGATGTTTACTGGTGGCGACGCAGATGAGAATTTTAGAAAAGAAAACAAGTCTAAGTTCATACATACTGCAAATGGCAGAAATAAGAAATAAGTACAGGAAAATAGTCCACTTTACGGAATGAAGTATTACATAACTCCAGAATTGAAAATAACAGTATTTGTGATCTCCAAAAGATATATTCAAAATCAAATTTTCATATTGTGGCTCCTGGAGTCACATGATGAACATGAAAACTACGGTGACACATTTTGTCTGTTGGATCGATAGCCGAAGTTCCAATCACATCATTCAGTTATGGCTAGTTGAGCCAAGTTAATGATTCAGTTATGAAGCAGAAGGCAGGCCCCAAAGCTTACCTACTGAAAATTGTACTTGCCATATTTCATGGTTCCATATCTGACACTGCCAAGGCCCTGGTGTCATTAATAAAGTGACCTACTGACCACATCATTATTGCTAGCTAAAACAACGAATGTCTTAGCTCTGTGGATGTTGTCTGTTCAGCATCTTCTACTTGATTGCACGTGGGGTGTGAGCCAAAGCTGCAGACTTACCTAAGGCAATCAATGTAAGGAGTTGCTCCCAAAGGCACCCATGTGGTGACTGTGAGAATACTGGGCTATTTATTTGAGAGTCTCAGTTCCTAGGCTGCAGCTTGGGAACTCCCATGATAGCCGACTTCCACTCGTACAAGGACATGAGAAAGCCAGAGTAGGTGAACAAGACAGAAGTCATCATCTGTGAAAAGCCTAACCTTAGAAGTTATATCTCATTATGTCAGCATATCCTAAGTTAGCCCTGAGGTTCATCCCATAGTCAGAAAAAAAGATTGCTACAAAGGTGTGAATCCCACAAAGAAGAATGCATCATGCTCCATATTGGCTGCCACCAACATTTACCAATCTTTTTACATGTTGAAGGGTTTTTCTGTACTTCAGATATTTAATTTTTTCCCATAATCTATAATACACAATAAAAAGTAATTCTTTGCTCATGAGTCCTCTCAATCAGCTGTTCTGGAACAGCAGATGTGAGGCTGGGTCCAGATGTGAAGAAGGGCAGAGGGCAAGGGGTCGAGTCCTCATACTATCCAAAGTGGACTCAAAGGAAAACAGCTATTAATCAAGGACCAAGAGGGGGAAAGAAAGGGGAGAGCAGATGGTGGGAAGATCTGAGGAGGAGGAGGAGGAGGAGGAGGAGGAGGAGGGGGGGGGGGAGGAGGAGGAGTAGTCAGGGGTGAGGAGTAACCGTGGATTAGAGTGATTCATACTAAAGTATGCTACTCTGATTATTAAATGCCCATTAAAATTAAGTTTATGATTATTTCTATTTTATCAGATTAGTTTCCTAAGTTAACTTTGCATTTCCTTGTAAAGGGTACACAACCACACTGCTCTCTCCCCTCACTTTGCTGCTTCCATATGCTACCTAAGACCTAAGACGGAGAACACAGAACACAAGAGGCTGAGCAGATTTAACAATCTATATTAATTTGTTTGTTCACTTTGTAGCATAACCTGATGATTAAATTCAAACTAAAATATTTCCTGCTTCTGATACACCAAAAGAACGCACTGGGGAAGGGTTGGATTATTTTGTTTCCTGCTTCTTGTGGGCATTAGGTCAACTGTCAATATGAACATTGTGTAATTAACATGAAGTCCCTTAAAGCAAGCCAAAAATTCTTCATGCTATTTCAGAAGGATTTTTGCTATATAACCTTCCTTGTACAAAATAGTATGATTTATTATGTTCCAGGAAGAATTTTATAATAAATTACTATGTGCAACAATAGGAAATTGAGCTAATGTTCATACACTAAATTGACTGTTTGGCTCTGATTTTCAATTTTTTAATTTTGTAGAATTTCAAACATACATAAGAGTAAATGGAATACCCACCATCACATTCTAACAGCCCCTCAGTCCATAGTGAATTTCTCCACAGTATTATTTTGATGCTTATTCCAGGCACCATATCATTCCATTTTATATCTTTAGAGATATCTTATATCTCTAAAGGATAAGCCCATCCTTTCCAAAATAAAATCAGAGTATAGGTTTCTCCTGGAAAAAAAAAAGAACAACATTCCCTTATTATTTAATACTTAGAGTCCTGTTCTTATGTTTTCTTTATTTTTATAGGGATAAATTGATAGAAAAGTGATAGTTCTTAATCACGGATGGTTTTATTTTCCAGGAGAAATTGGGCAGTAGTGGAATGTTTTTGTTTTTGTTTTTTACAGTTGGGTACTACTGGCATCTACAGGCAGAAGCCAAGTACTGGGCTAAAGATGAAGGAATTGCTTGTTCCAAAATATCAGTAGGTGCCACTGTTGATATACACAGATAAGGAAGAAGGAAAGAAGAGGTGGTGAATAGTAGTTATACTGAGCTAGAACTTATAAAGAAAAGAGATATAAAATACTAAGATATCTTCTCATAGTCACGTTAGGGACTAATGTGGATTAATAATTGAAAAAGCAATTTAAAGTATGTCATTATTCCAATCAAATGCTAAATAAATCAGATGAAATTTGTTTTTTTTTTCTTTTTTAATCATTTCTTTATTTTGTGTGTGTATATGCATGGCATAGCACACATGTGAAGGCTAGAGGACAAATTCCCTCCCTCCACTATGTGGGTTCCAGAGATTGAACTCAGGTTGTCAGACTTCACTGTAACTGCCCTTCCCTGCTGAGTCAGCCTGCTGGACCCTTATGTTCTCAGAGTTAAAGATCAGAGACCTAATCATGGAATTTCTGTGTCAGGTAGATATATAATAGTCTACACAGGTACAGCGCTTCTTGCCTGGGCAGCAAACTCAAAGAAAGTGATGAAAAAAATGTTTGACAAATACAAATACAACCTGCAATCTGCAGCATATGAACAATCTAGAAATATTTTGAACTGGTAAATGATAATATGTAGGAAATGGTTTTGGGGTGTGTGTATATGTGTGTGTGTGTGTGTGTGTGTGTGTGTGTGTGTATAAGAGACATGTTGAATGCTAAATCTTGTTGGACTATTTTAAGATGAAACAGATATTAGTTACTTTAATTCAGACAGAGTTCTGCTCCTTATCCTCCACAGAGAACCCCTGGCAATAATTTACCTAGTAGGACAGCAGTTCATGCAGATCAAAGCGGCATTTTTAAGTGTGTCCAGAGGGCAGGGTTTAGCTCTGTGCCTTCCTCTTTACAGAAAAAGAGGGGGAAAGGGTTTTCCTTAAGGCAGACAAAACATATTTAAATAAACGGATACTTTACACAAGTCCAACAACACTGAAAACTCACATGGATCCTGCCAACTATTGGGAAAGAAGCCCTCCAGTCCCAAAATGTTCTCAAATCTGAGGGGAATATAGAACAAAAATGTAAAAAGTAAGCTGCACTAAAATAAGCTCAGTCTCTTCAAGTGACTAGCAACATGCTTTTCTTTCCATTAAATGTGAACGTGATCTAGGCTCCGGGGAGGGCATGGCTGAGGAGCGCGTGGCTGTTGTTACAGAACTGTGCCTTGCCTGCTCCAGCTCTCAGGCCAGTAAAGCCCAACTCTGATCTCGGGCAATTCGTGAAGCAAGCCCCTCCTCTCCTGCAGCCTTCTTCTCCATTGGTAAAATTCTTTTGCAGGGTCATGTAGGGATCCCACCCCTTCTCTGTGTTTTCACTCTGAAGCTCTACACAACTTTACACCTGAATGAACGCCAAGCCTCTGTGGATATATAAAGGGAACCTTGGGGAGGAATTCCACCGTCAATAGTGCAGAAGCAGAGGGAAGGATTAAGCAGCTCCTCAGCCAAGCAAATCCTCCACTCACTATGCCTCTTCCTGCCATTCATCTCTATCTCATTCCCCTTGTATGCATCCTAATGAAAAACTGTTTGGCTTTTAAAAATGATGCCACAGAAATCCTTTATTCACATGTGGTTAAACCTGTTCCTGCACACTCTAGCAGCAACAGCACGTTGAATCAAGCCAGAAATGGAGGCAGGCATTTCAGTAGCACTGGACTGGATCGCAACAGTAAGTGTGTTTTACTTGTACAGATTTTTTTTTTCTTTTGGGGAGCATCAGATCCCATTCCTGTAGAACAGTTTTACTGTAAACTAACGTGAACCATGTATGTTTTGCAAAACAATCTGGGAGCAATCTGCTGCATGCGTAGGCTGGTGTTCTTTCCTGGGTAGTGATTTTAGAGTTAATATAATTAAAACAGTGGCTTGATAATGTGAGCACAGACATGGCTTATCCAAATACTCGCAGAAAAATGTTTCTAGGAATGATGCTGCTGCTTCTTTAAAACTTTGCAAAAGAAGAATTCTCTAAACTGTTGTTCTGTATGGTTTAAGCTCAGGTTGTCTTATACTTGGTTAATTTCAGAACATGTACAAATTTGGTGAAATGTCTAACGGGAGCTAACCAGAACTATGTATAAGGAAACACAAAGGATGAAAGGAAGTTCTCAGGCAATGTGAAATTGCTCACACAGATGTCTAAAATATGTCTAGTCTGGAGAGGTGTAAAAGTTTGATGATGTTCGCTGTAAAAGTGGTGTATACTAATAAATGTTGGAGCATCATGGTTTTTAAAATCATTCTTTATTCAACAGGTCAAGTTGAAGTAATTGCATGTTTCTGTAAAAGACTGAGTGCATATTGGTAATAGGAGATTTTAAATAACAGTATGCTAATGTTTAACACAGGGAACATTTCTTTACCCTTTTCTGTTTGCTTAATTGACATGCCAATTGACTACCAGTTAGAGGGATTCAAATTTCTTTCCCTAACTTTTACTGTATTCTCTTCTTTTAAAAGAGTTCACATTAGTAATCAGCTTGAAGAGAGGAGAAATAGTGTATAGGAAATCTTATACAAACCTTTGTCCCTCCTCCTTAAAGTCCATTCAACTATAAAAAAGAGTTTTGACCTTTGAAAAGTCAAAGCAAATATGACTGGTAATGGGTCTCTAAGAAAACTCAAGTGTTTTAATTGCATGTAGATGGTTGATTTCAGAGCACAGGAAGTGTTTGATCACTATTGGGTTACTGAGCAGTGTGGTGGGTATTCATTGTCAGTGAGAGAAACGTCACCACAAAAAATGCCCAATCTTAGACATCCAGGAACAAAAGCCAGGCGAGTCAAAAAGCTTTGCTGGCTGTTTCCAGGTGCATTCCTAAGGCAGCTGCAGGAAGGTGAGCTGGAATCAGAAGCAGGCAAGCCCAGCACACTGTTCAGCCAAACCGTTAACCCTTTCATCCCAATCCCCAGCTCTGTATGCACAGAGTACCCATGTACATGTTTCACAGCTACACTTCCCTTAGGCTATGAGTCTCAGCCCAGACGTTCTGAGGTACAGAATGGAGGAAATCTCCTGACTCACTTGCTATCCACTTTGAGATAGTTTTCAGGAGTCAGAAGAACAATTTCAACAGCTTTTATTAGTTTAGGTTTGGACACTTCATCTGCTTATGCTTTTAAGACCTCCCCACCCCCCCACTCCCCATTACTAAGCCTTGATTTCTTCTCGTTTGTCATAGCAACTTTCATTTAGATAGCAAAGTAATGAGAAGGAAAACTTCAAATATTTTAAGATTAATTTTTTGTTCTAATTACATAAGACACGTGACCAGAAACAACCAATTACAGAACATACTTATCAAATCCAAATAACTAAAAAAAGAAAGAAAGAAAAGAAATTTTCCATTCCTGATATTCAGGAAATGAACACCATGGTTCCTTGTGCAGTTGTAAATCAGACATGTTAGGTATTTTTCTGCCATAAAATTCTTGGAAATGTAGCCAAGTTGTTATGGCAACCATACGTTCCTAATTTAAGGGTTTTTATATTCTTTAAATATTGAGTTGTGGTGGCATTTTGCATTTCAAACATTTTACTGTTTGTATTTTTAAAACATAGCTTGGGAATTTATGTTTAGAATGTAGTTATTAAATTTGATATGCAAAATGTCAATGGTTGTACCCATATGCGACCGCACAGCCGAATTCTATATTACACCATGCATATGCATTGTACACAATATTTAAATACTTTCCACATTTTGCCAAGAGATTTTTGAAAAACTTAATTAAAATCACATGTATACATTAGCCAATATGATCCATGAGAAGAACATTAAAATGTTCTCTTTGAAGAGTGAATATTTACATTGGTGGAACCCTTATTGGAAATGAGACTAAGAGAATGTGACTTTTAAATATTTTAATTAACAATCAGTTAATGATACACGTTAAAAAAAAAGAATGAGTCTCTTTCTCCTTCCTCTCCTCCCACCAAAGGGTTATAGCCTTTATGAAGCCTGCTGGTTTTGTTGAAAGTGACTTCCAACCCTCCCACAGACTTGCATTATGAAAATAAGTCACTTCTTTGGCAGTTTGCTGCAATTTGGATTATATATATATAAACGAGAAAACCCCAAACACCTTCAGTTGCTTTCTGTCTCTAATGCAGCTCTGTCCTGCTTCCTGTAGGTCGAGTTCAAGTGGGCTGCCGGGAACTGCGGTCCACCAAGTACATTTCGGACGGCCAGTGCACCAGCATCAACCCTCTGAAGGAGCTGGTGTGCGCCGGCGAGTGCTTGCCTCTGCCGGTGCTTCCCAACTGGATCGGAGGAGGCTACGGAACAAAGTACTGGAGCCGCAGGAGCTCCCAGGAGTGGCGGTGTGTCAATGACAAGACGCGCACCCAGAGAATCCAGCTGCAGTGCCAGGACGGCAGCACACGCACCTACAAGATCACGGTGGTCACGGCCTGCAAGTGCAAGAGGTACACGCGCCAGCACAACGAGTCCAGTCACAACTTCGAAAGCGTGTCGCCCGCCAAGCCCGCCCAGCACCACAGAGAGCGGAAGAGAGCCGGCAAATCCAGCAAGCACACTCTGAGCTAGAAACGCACTGAAGGCATCTGCTATCCAGATTTGATTGCTTGGAAGACCCGAGCCTGCCCGTTGCTCTTTTCTCAGTTGAAAGTATACGATTTCTGCTTTGATCAGGCCCAGCACGCTGTCTTTTTCTGGGACCTTCTCTGGGACTAGCTTTTCCCTTTGCAAGTTTCTCAAGATGTAATGAGTACAGTTTGCAGTGAAATCCAGGCATCTTAAAAAGCAGAGGCTGCTGTTTCGTTACAGTTTAAAACGCTCCAGGCCCTAGCCCACTCTTACCCTTCCCAAATGAAATCCCTTCAAGCCAGAAGAGCTCCTGGAGAAATGTTTCTTCCCAGAACATTTCAGAAAGGGGCTTTTCCAGTCATTTTCATGGGAATAGTATGGCAGCCAGGGGTCAGCTTCCTTTGAACGAGAGGAAAAACCTTTATGACATTTCACTTCAAATATAAGCCCTGTAGCTTTTTACAGTCTCAGTGTGAAATTAGACCTTGCATGTTGCCCCTCGCTTGGAATGGAATGCCAGCAATGCATGGCAGTTGCTAATAAGTAAAGCCGATTATTTATTTGTCAATGTTATTTAATGAGCTTTCACATGTGATTTTTTTTCAAAATGTTAATTTTTTTTTTTTTTATGTTTTGCAGCTTTTCCATGTACCTAAATATTTCCCAGTATGGTTTGTGGTTGGTCTAGAAATATGAAAATACATGTTGTAGATATGTAAAATAAGTATTTTAGTCTTCTTATATATTGCATTTCATCATAAACTTCGTCAGTAGCATGGATCTCTGTAAAACTGAAATATGTAAAACTTTAATATTTAGTCCATGCAATCAGAAGGTAGCTTGACCTTCAATGCTATTGGTTTCTTTTAACAAATAGAAACACTGCTCAATTTTATTGCCCTTGCCTTTAACATGTATAAAACGGTACATGCTTGCAAATGTTGTAAAATAAAGTTATAAGTGTAATTCGCTCTTTTTGTTGTTGGGGATCAGACATAGGTTCTAGTAAGTGCTAAGCCGGGATTCCATTCCTAAATCCTCAGCCCCAGAAAATTGCTTTTCCCCCCTAAGTCACATGGAAGGTTTGCTAGAACGATTTGCATTAGGAAAGAGAAGGGGGGATTGGGAGGGAAGAGGGAGGGGGCACCATATCTTCAGAAATTGGGGTAGACCTAAGGATGGCAGTCCAACAGTAAGTTGTAAGGAGCACATCAGATTTATAATCTCTGAGTGGGAGGGAGACTGAAAGGCTTCCTTCAGAGTCATGTCAGAAGTTTTGCAGGTGGAACTCAAGTTTTTGAAGTTTGCCAGATTATCTCCATGTGTAGCTAAGTTTAAAAGGAGAGAAACAGTAATGGGTACAGCATCTTACTTTGGCAACTTTGAACACTCTTATACAGCTCCAAATCACACACAAAAAGAAAAATTTCAAGCTAATTTTATAGTTTTCTCAGTTTCACATTAGACTAAGTAACACAAGTCTTGGACCAGATCACCTGGTTAGATGACTGATGCTAATTCAACCAGATGATTGATCCTGGGCTCTACAAGAGGAAAATCAGAGAGGCTGGCTTTCCCCTTAGCTGATGAGTGTGGACTCCTTAGTCCTCTTTAGTGATGTTTAGTTCCTGTTTTGTTAGTTCCAAGTCTAAACATCACATGTATATACAGAATGCTGTTACAATCGAAACATAGAGAAAGAACTCTAGGTTATGTAATATTACCTGCTGTGTTAGCAATAAACAAACGCTAGTTACTATTGATTTATCTCCCGAATCTTAAACTGTTTTACAATGGATGGGATATTCATAATTATATTATTATACCCAAATGTGTCATTTCATATCCTGTTTTACTTGCGTAATGGCCTGACAACGGCTTTCCAAACCCAAGAAGACTCTCCCTTTCATTAATCTAACACTGAGTGAGGTCTCAGTGAAGATAAAACATGAGCAAGTTCTAATTAACTAGGATACAGAGTGTGGAATAAAGTAAGCTCACAAACAAGACTTCCAAAAGTCTCCACTGAACCAAGACTTGGATCTATTTTTTCATGTTCACATTCAATTTGCCAGTCCATACCTGGCTATGTTACACTGGTGATGCGCTCACTATGTGATATTTAATGCTAAATGAGAGAAAAAGGTCATCAATCATTTGGAAAGGCCAAGGGTACAATCTCTTTCAGTGAAGTAAAAACTAAAAGTCAACAGAAAGAGCAGATTTTAGTTATTATATTAAAAAAGTGCTGTGTCTGAATTGCTGTTTATACTTCAGGTCTTTTTTAAACAGTTAACTCAGTTTTCAATCTGATAAGCTGTACAAAGTTTTAGTAGCATTTTAGTAACTATCATTTCAAAATGATAGACTGGTAATTTGAGCACAGACTGTCCTAGTCTCAAACTATGGTGCCACAAAAATATTTAATTATCAAATTGATTTTGGTTACTATGCATAAAAGAACTTTTAAAGTAGCTTGATAGATATGTAGATGGACATATTGATACTTATATTGGACAGTTTTACATACATGTATATCAAGAAAGATAGGGAAGAATAATTAGTAGCACGTATGCAAATGGATAACATGTATAGTGGGGTACACTTAAGCCAAACATGTGATGTAAAGACTTTAAACTTTAAGTTGAAAGTTGAAAGTGTCTATTTGCAGGGCCAGTGACATGGTGCTTGTTACCAGGACTGACAGCATGAGTTCAGTTCCTAGGACCTCCATGGTAAGAGGAGAGAACTCACCCCCACAAGTAGTCCTTTGATGTGCTTGCCTGAGTATCTGCACACATGCACTAAATAAGTAAATAAAAGTGTTTAAATCTTTTTGTAAAATACTAACACTTTAGTTACTAGTCAATATTATTTGCTAACTATACTAATTGAAACTAACCAGTCTGTACTTGAGAGTGGAGTTAGGAGGACCAGAAGTTCAAGACTATCCTCAGCTACATAGAAAGACTGATGCTTATCTCAAAACAACGATAAATAACAAGAGATGATAATTGGAACACTTTGTCAAGCATCTTTATTTTATTGCATATAATCCATCGAATTTAGTGTATATGCTTAATTAAAAAGGCAGAATCTCTAATAGAGATGAAACTCAGTGGAGTGCTGATCCAACATATACAAAGCTCTGGGTTCAGTTCCCAGCACTACAGAAAAACCGGGCACAGAGATGAATGCCAGTAACTCAGTATTTAGATGGTAGGGATAGGAGGATGAGAAATCCAAAATCGTCCTTAGTTACATAGCGAGTTTGAAGCCAGCCTGGGCAACAGGAGACCCTATCTATTAAAACAACAACAAAAACCTTAGTTTATTCCTGCCCTTTCTTAAATGAGTTAAGGGCAATGGACTATTTTTAATGTGTAACTTAACATGTCTACCAAACATGTTGCTTTTATTGGGCACTGTTTAATGTTTGCACTAAGAAGTTGTAAGTGAAGGAAATAGTATCTAGCAGCAGGAAAATAAAAAAATTATATAATATTGAAAAACATTAAAGCGCTTGATAGTTTCCTTTTAATATGTTTGATTTTGTTTTATGCCATTGCTATGAATCTCTAGGTATTGAAATCATTTTATTTGAAATTAGAATACCATTTGGATTATATTTAACTTTCAACAATATTTCTGAGTCTTAAAATAATGATTCACTCCATATACCAACTCAGCACTTATGAGCTTTCCTAGTAACACATTATTGTGAGAAATGACCACTAACGGATATTTAACAAATGATGAAAATCTGAATATTTATTCAGTCACAAAGAAGAAAAAATGGGCCAATGAGATGGCTAAGTACAGGTACAGGAATTTACCACCAAGCCTGATTCTTGAGTTAAGTCTCTAAATCCCAGAAGGTGGAAAGGAAGAACTAATCCCTTCAAGTTGTTTTCTGACACACACACACACACACACACACACACACACACTTTTAGGAAATTTACTGGAGATTAACACATAAAATGAAATAAGTCAGACTCAGGCAAATATTTCATATGTTCTGCCATATATGAGATATAGATTTTAACTGAAGGCCATGAAATTAGATGAGAGCCAATTTGAGGGGAGAAGGAGGTGCACAGGGGAAGGAACAGGAGAGGGTGATGCGGGTGCACTGCTTAGTCTTCATTGTCAACCTGAAGGTTCTAGAATGGCCACAGAAACAAATCTCTGGCATTTGTGTGAGAAATTATCTAGATTACCTTCACTGGGATGGAAAGACCCACCCTAGACCTACTCCTTAGGCTGAGGTCCTGAGCTGACTAAAGAGGAGAGTACGAATTGAGCACAAGCTTTCAGTTCTTTCTGCTCCCAGACTTGATGTAGCCAGCTGCCTCCTGCTGTCATACCTCCTCTGCATTGACTGTGTTCCTTGGAACATAAGCTCAAATTAATTAGTGAGGTTTAATGTTTAGCCAATTTGACAAGCTGGCATCATTTGGGAAGAAGGACAATATATTAGTTGAGGAATTGTCTCCATTAGTTTAGCCTGTGGGCAAGTCTATTGTGCTTACTATTTTTGATTTTTGATATTTTAATTTTGTTATTATATTTGATTGATATGGGAGGGCCCAGCTCACTGTGAGTGCTGTCACTCTGGGCACAAGTCCAGGGTGTATAAGAAAGCATGCTGAGGTTCCTGTCCTGCTTGAGTTCTTGTCTTGGTTTCAACCAGGATGGACTATAGCCAGGTCATACAAGCCAAGTGACCCTTTACTCTCCAAGGTGCTTTTGCTTATGGTTTTATAGCATAAGTAGAAAACAACCCAAAGCAAAAACTTTTTAAAAAATATTTATTTATGTTTGTCTGTGTGAATGTGTATGTCTGCATGTGAATGTGTACACGTATTTGTGGGTGCACAGAACAGGGTGACAGATCCTTTGGAGCTGGAGTTATAAACTGTTGTAAGTCACCGGATGTGGGAGCTGATAAGTGATATTGTAAGAGTAGAAAGCTCTCTGAGCCACCATCCCAGCCTGCCTTCCTTTTTAGTTTGAATCTTTGTGTGTATGCATGTACACTTATGTGACCAGCACACATGGAGGTCAGAGAACTTCAGGTGTCAGGTCTCACCTTCTACCATCTTTGAGACAGAGCCTCTTGCTTGCCACTGCATACACTAAGCTATCTGGCCTGCAAGCTTCCAGGGATCTCCTGTCTCCACCTCCATGTGTCTGGGGATACAGACACATGCTACTGCTTCAGGCCTTCCATATGTTCTGGGGATCCAAACTCAGTTCCTAAAAGCTGCTCAGCAAAGCTTTACTTGTGGAGCCAGCGCAAACTCTTCTTTGAGTTGCTTTGCCTAAGTACTTAGGCAAGTACTTAGTACAAAGGAACTATGTTGTATATTCTACATATGTATCAAATATCATAACAAATCCCATCATTTTCTACAAATAATATATACATAATTTGAAAAGGCATTGCCCCTTTTTTGAAGACTCCTGATAGAAACTGAAAAGTTCAGGGGGAAGACGATTTAGTGCCAGAGGAGAGAATGCTCTTTTGTTGGATATAATTCCTTTCCCCAGAAACAGATAGGGATCTCTGCCAGCATGTCTCTGCTGGAACTTACCCTGAATTCAAGAGATGTATCTACATTTCTGAGCTAAGTAGTATTTGGCGAGTAGAAACCTTTGTTGCATCCAGGAAGCAAGTCTGCTACAGCAGACAACCCAGCAGGCATTTCACTTTCTGCTGTCCTTTGGTGTGTGAATTATTCCCACAATGCATTTGGTACATTAGCCTGGAATATAATTGTCTTGAGAAGCTCTCTCATAGGTGTTACTGCAGAAATCCCTGTGGAGAGATGGCTCAGTTTCCAGGTTCAACTATTTAGAAAGATTAATTAATGCCATACTGACTGCATAATCATCTCCAGAGCAAATCAGACTGAGTAGTGGTATGCCACCAGGCCTCTCTGACTTGCTCAATTATTTTGTATTAACAAATGAGTTAAAAGTTGGATGATTTCCATAAAGAAATGAGATATTTTCTTTGACTTTAGTAACTAGAAACCAAGAGTTGTTTTGTTTTACTGATTTTATTTTCAGTCACGGAAATAGAGACAAAATGTTTAAATTGAATGACATTGTCGGAGGCTCAGATATTTTATCCATAGTTTATTTTTATAAAAATGACTAATTGTTTGATGTGGCTTAAAGATAAGCTACCACTGAACTACAGCCACTGCTTTTGCTTTCATTCTTTTATTTTGTGCATGTGTGGTACTTGCATATGAGTGTGTGGGTACAAATTTAGTGAGTGATGTGTGTGTGTATGTGTATGTGTGTAGGCCAGGGTAGGATGTCAAATATTTCTTTTTAAAATACTTTTATTAATAATTTGAGTATCCTACAATGTATCTTGATAACACCCTCTTTCCATTCCTCCCTGTTCCACCCTTTTGTCCTGCCCCCTAAAAAAGAAGAAGAAGAAGAAGGAGAAGGAGAAGGAGAAGGAGAAGGAGAAGGAGAAGGAGAAGGAGAAGGAGAAGGAGAAGGAGAAGGAGAAAAAAAAGAAGAAAAGGAAGAAGAGGGAGAAGAGGGAGAAGAAGGAGAAGGAGAAGGAAAAGAAGGAGAAGAAGGAGAAGAAGAAGGAGGAGGAGGAGGAAAAGAAGGAGAAGAATAGGAATTTTTGGTTTCTGCCTTGAGACAGGGTTTCTCACTAGACTGGAAGTTCATTGTTTGGCTAGGCTTAGGTGGCCAGGAAGGCCCCAGGATCCTCCTGTCTCTGTTTGCCAATGTTGGGATCTTGTGGGTGCTGAGAATTCACACTCAAGTCCTGATGCTTGCAGAACAAACATCCTTACTCACTGACTCACCTCTCCAACTCCCCTTTTATATGTTTGTCCCTTCTAATTATGTTTTTTAGTTAGTGCCCAGAGTAATGGCTTTCATTGCAATATTTTCTTTAATTTTTTTTCAAGAACTTGTGTGTCGCACAGGTGTATACACACAGGTAGAGGAGACAACTTTCAGGAGTTGGTTCCCCCCTTTCAGGATGTGTGTTTCAGGAACTGAACTTAGATCATCAGGTTTTAGAGTAAGTCTTTTTATCCACTGAGTCATCTCACTAGCCCCATTATGACGAGTGTGTGTGTGTGTGTACATTGCTTATCCACTGCTACAACAACATGCATGACTCAAAAAAGCTGGTGTTGGGTGGGTGCATGCTCTGCAGGAGCTCAGGAACTCAGTGTGTGTATTATATACATCTGAATGGAGTAGGGATGCTTATTGTATACAGCTGAACAAAGAAGCAGATTTAAGTAATTTGGGTGATGGTGCCTATAGGGAGCAGTCTCAGACTGCAGTCATCAGAGAGGAGGAAGCTGTGGTTGATACTTTCTGCACACACTGTCAACATTCCCACTCAGACTGGGGAAGGCTTTGTCCTTTCCCTGGGTCTGAGACACTGGAGTCCCTGACATGGCTGCACTCATGTCAACAACACAGCTTTACTCGGGTCTTCGTTGACTTTCTATACATTCTCTCAGGGTTGCCTCTGCTTCCCCAAAATCCATAGAACCCTCATCTCCCCTTGCTGATTGACTTCTATCCCACGAATAGCTGCCCTTTGGCTTTATATTTAGATTCTTCATGTGAGAGAAAACATCCATATTTCTGTTTATGCATCTTACTTTGATTAAGACAATGATCTCCAGTTCCATCTACTCTTCTGCAGTGTTGTAATTTTATTCTTCATTAGGATCAAATAAAACTCAATTGAGTGTGTGCATCACATTTTCTTTATCCACTTATATGGTGGTGGGCATCTGTGCAAAGAGTGAAGCAGCAAACGTGAACAAGTACCTCTGTGACTCAGGTTCCTATGGTTATATGGGAAGGAGTGTTTCATCTGGACCATATGGGTGTTCTGTTGTTAGTTCTTGCTGGAGCCTCCACACTGGCTGTGCTAATGAACATTCTCCCTATCAGTGTGTAAGTGTTTTTTGCCCACATCCTTGCCAGAACTTTTATCATTTTTTTTATGTTGGAATCATTTTGATTGAGGTGAAATGGATTCCTTCAATTTACTTGTCCCTCATAGTCATCACGTTTTCAATAGAAATACATTCTTCATTTGAAATTTACTCTTAATAATTTATATAAACATGAACATTTTTCAAAATCTTATAGCATGAATAAATATGCTACAAAGTGATCAGTGAGTACTTTCATTTGCAAAGTGGTTAATCTAAATTTGGCAATTAAAGACAGCCTAAAACACTGAACACGGCCACAAAGTAACCAGAACTTTTTAATAGTTCTCTGCAGTTTGAAACCGACACTTCATTTTATTTAAAATATGTGCCAATCTTACTTCCTGAGTGTCCTGATAATCGTTTGTCTTGTTTTCTCTCTTAATTTTCATACATATTTCATAAGTGATATACTTTTTGCCTTAAGCATCTTTTATTTGTATTATTTTACTTATGTTACTCTGTGTGTGTCCATGTGCACATGTATGTGGGTGCCTATGGACTCCAGAAGAGAGTGTTAGATCATCTGGTGCTGGAGTCAACTGTGAGCTGCCTCATGTCAGTACTGGGAACTGAACTCAGGTCCTGTGCAAGAGCAGCTTGTGCTCTTCACAGCTGAACTATCTTTGCAACCCCCGAATTTTGCCTTTTGAAAAGAAATTTTTCAAGTTCTAAGAGTTAAAAGAAACATTCTTATTATGGTTTTCTTTATTACAAATCAAAACCAAAACCTGCCAAATGCACATAACAATATTAGGAAGGGTTTTTATTTTAATGCTGACAATATTTTTCCAGAGTTGATTCATTTTGTCTTCTTCTTTTATAACAGTAAGAATTTTATATTTAGTCTGTGATTGTTTGATATTTCAAAAAGTATTAATGTTTTTCAATTCAACTCATTTGCAATGAGTCTCCTGATGTGTAGACTTGAACTTAAAAGTCTATTGTGTTGTTAATTGGTTGAGTGAACTCATAATTGTAGCCTTTGCTTCCTGAGTCTGTTATGTGACCAGAAAGGTAAGGTGGCTGAACTACACAATATCTGAAATTTCTGCAAGCTCCAAAAGCTTCTCTTATCTTAAACAAGATAATGACTGACGTGAACATAGTTTGATTTATGCTAATTCTCTAGTTTTGATTATGTTTCTAGTTCACTGAGTTATATAATTTCAGAGTAAGATTTTGGTCAAAGTATTTATGAAAGTTGGCACATTCCCTCGTGTGCACTGTTTCCAGAAGTTAAGCAACATATGCTGAAGGTAGAGACCCCACCTCTGGAGGAACAAGACTACAACTTCTTTCAGGAATTTTCCACTCTTGTCCAAATCAGAATGATATTATGGGCCAAGAAAAAGTGGAAGGGCTTCGGGGAAAAAAAACACATTAGAATTTTCTCTTGTTAAAAAGTTCTTCTGCTGATCTATTGCCTACACGATTCTAGAGAAAATAATAAGAAAAAGTGAGTATAAACTACGGTTTGTTGTAAAAGTTGTGAGGACCAGCACCCTCTAGTGGTGGCGGGATTGACCTTGGCTCTCAGCTTACTTCAAGTCCTCGCTTTCCCAGAAGCCCCTGGCATCCTCCTGAGATATAAGAAGCCAATCCAGTATTCAGGTCCTGACCAATCAGAGAGATCCCCTAACCACTGCCTGTTTCCTTTAAAAGGCCCATGTTCCTGTATTTGGTTGTTGCCATTTTGTAAAAAGGTTTGCTCTGCAGAATAAAAGTGCTTTTGCTTTTTGCATACATGGTCTCGGTGGTCTTTGTGGGGTGATTCTCCAACCCAACAAAAATGTTATGGTTTTATTAAAAGGCTTTCTTTCAAAAACATTAAGTGTATATACTGTGACAGTAACAGAATAAAAATATTTTTAGCAGAGAAACTTCATGGTTCTTTAAAGTCATTCCCCAGCCAGTTCCTTCATCTAGCAGTTGCTGGGAACATAGTCTGTGTCTATCAGGTTCTAAGAATACAGCAGTGAACACATGCCAGTCCAGCTTGGTGCAGAACATGTGTTCTATACTGTTGAGTGTGAAGATCAATATATACAATCCTGTTCTTGAACAAAACTTACAGGGCAGCCTTGCTGTCTTCCACTTACTGAGTTGAACTATTTGGACATAGCATCAGGAAGAGTATATTTCAGAAGACAACATTGATATTGCCACAAACATTTGAGTTAAATTCTTGTAAATAAGAAGAGCATAGTGGAAAAACACTTATCTGTTTTTGATTATGAAGTCTGCCAAGTACAGCTGAAACCTCTATTTTTAGTACATATAATCATAGTAAAGATTTTCAAAAGCATCTATCTTCATATGTAAAATTACTAGATTAAAAACATTTATTTTTTGTTGTGTGTGAAGTATGAATGTGTATGCATACAGAGAACGGTGGATGTGCACACTGTGTATGTGTGTTTGCAGCAAACAGGAGTTAACATAATGTACCATTTCCTATCACCCTCTACCTTTTATTGGAGACAGTTTATTACTGAATATTCATGTTTTGGGTAGACTGCCTAACAAGTCACCAGGATCTGCCTGTCTCCAGCCCCAGCTGGCTGCCATGCCCCACTTTTACATGGGAAAAAGCCACAGATCATAGTCAAGCATCTTCTTCAATTGCTCTCCCTGTGCCCTGTCTCCTTTCTTGAGTCAGGGTCTCTCATTAAACCTGAAGCTCACTGGCTTGGATAGGCTGGCTGGCCAACAAGGCCCAGGGATCCTTCTGTTTCTGCCTCTGGAGTACTGAGAATGCAGGAGCCAGATTGTATGTATGTGCTAGGAGATCCAACTCAGGTTCGAGCAGCAAGTGCTTTTCTGACTGAGCCATGTGCCTATCCCAGCCTACAACTCTCTATATGCTCTTTAGTTACATTTTGGGGGTCTCTCCTCTTCTAACCTTTATACTAAATCTGAAGGTTCCTGCTTCATGATATTTCTCATTTATTAGCTGAAGTCATTTTCTTGCTGAGGATAACATGAGTTTTAAAGTAATAGTTGTAGACAATGATGGAGTGATCCATTTGGCTGGATACAGAAACCTTGGCGGCTATGGAATATTTTATAGACTACACTTGGTACTTGCAGGGCCATCATGAAAGTCATGTTGTTATTTTCTAAGTGAAGTTCATTCTTAGTCATCAACATATGTCTTTTGTAAAATAAAGTAAGAGTTTAATTTCATTTATGTAAATATATATTATATCTGTGTTCCTTAATCCACACAGTAAGGGAAGTATCCAAGAAGAATGCCTGTAGCAGATGTTGGAGCAGGAACAAAGCTCTTTTTTGATCATTGTGTTCTTTCAGAGTTGAGACATTTGTAAATTGGTAATATCATTAAATTGAAACAGGTGCTGTTACTAGATATTGTGGGTTATGGATTTTTCTGTTGTGTTTTTTTTTTATCTGTTTTTATGAACAGTTACGATGATCATTGTAACAGGAAGGTAATTACAGCACCAGAGCACTGTATATTGAGCTGGAGTAGAAGAGCTGGGAGAAGGCTGAAAGCACATTGTCAACACAGTTGGATGTCCCATCTCTTACAATGGCAGCCCAGAACAGGAACCTTCAAACACTGCTGTCTGAAGCCCTGCTGCTCTCTCTGCTTGGTTAAAACAAGAAAGCACAGCCAAACACCTCTCCCCTTCCTAGACAAGAGCTACTAATATTCCACCATTAAAGGATTACCTCCATTGGTTTGTATTCCCCTTAAATACAAATGTCCCCAGAAGGGACCACATAGGCAAGGTTTGCAAACTTCAGGGTGACTAGCTCCAGCAAGGCAGGTGGTAAGGCGAGGGACAGTGATGGTGCCAGCAGAAAAGAGTACAGCTTCCAATCTGCTACCACACAGAGGCCAACATGTCAAACCCTTATATTTCATAGAAATTTTACTAATTTTGTATCTCAACAGTTAATTTTTAAAAAAATGTATACCTGACAAACTTCTTCTGGATGAGTTTTATCTGCTTTATGGGCCAAGGCATGTTCGCGTGATCTCTCAGACAGAACTTAGGAGACCTGAATTGCAATCTTAAATATGCCACTGGTGAATTCAGCTGGATTGTAACTTCCATGAAAGCAAAGTTAATATTTCTGAATTAGCACACCAAAATAAATGGAGGACTCACTCTAAATATGTCTAGGACATGTTTACAAAGATTTTGTTTATTTAAGGTCTGACTGGGAGGGTACATTAGTGCAGAAGCTCAGGCAGGGCTGCAGCAACAGAGCTGTCACCACCCCTGGCTCTGTAAGCGGAGGGAAGGATGGAGTTATGTGATCCTGGAAGTCTAGGGCCAGCAAAGACTGTAGTGGACGATGGTCAATTTGAACGCATCATAGGGACTTGCAGAGAGAGGCAGTCAGGGGAGTAATTACCTTGTCACTCTCCTTACTTCTTCCAATTGGTCTCCTGCCAAGACTCCCATTGGCTGACTCCATCTGGAGGCCAGCGGCCTGGGAGCTGGTGAGTGTAATCCATATAAGCTGTGGGCTTACCTTCCTTTACAACATCTGGAAGAGTGGATGAATTTAGTTGGCATTGACTCATGATAGAACCTCTCAGTCTTTTGTGTGTCATTTCCCAAATGCAGATATTAAGATGTTCTTCAATGCCCCTCCCATCATTCATCTTCCTCCCTCATTATTTCATCCCTGAGATGAGAATGTGACAGTTTGGGAAGAAATTCTGAGATCTTGAGTACCTTACCTTAAAGCCAGATATCATGTGTCTCAAGAGACAATCAATCAAAATGAAAGCCAGGAGACACAAAAACGGAGATAACATTTGATTTAAGCAATGCCCTATAAATATGAAACAGGGGAATGTTTACTGTTGGTGCCTAAAGCCTCTGAGAAGTTTTCACATATTTACTTACATTCTACAGCAGGGCTAGGGGAAAGATGATTTTGTTCTTAATGTTATCAGATGTTTTCATAAGAAGAGTATCTCTAGAATGTGGTGTCTATGAGAGATCGATAGGTGGGTGCTGTCTACCAATGTCAAATAAAGGATGTGTTTTAGAATGGTTACTATAATTCCAAAATGGAATATTAGTCAGAGGAAAAGACGTACAGTCTTAAAGACTCATTAAAATGAATTGAGAGAAATGATACTCCAAATATGATAAGGCTCACCAAATTGCATTACCGATGCCAGCTTATTCTTCAACTTTAGGGAAGCAGGCACTTGGCAGTTAGCAGCACTTATGTTTGGCTGTCATCATAAACAAAGGTGAGAACCAAACCTCAGAAGTTGGAAGGTCTATAGCTTTGAGATATGATTGCTTCATGATGTTTCCTGTGACTTCAAAATGCATAAATGTCATCCCTACACACATACACACACCATGTACCTTCTGGTGGACATCAGCATAACACATGAGCTCCTTGAAGTTGTAGAAGAACACCATTGTTCATGTGCAGCTGGTCTCCTCACGTGGGACAGTGATGATCATATCCCAATTTCACAGAGTGAGACAGATCCAGGGAATGATGACAGCAGGGTGCTGAGCCACTTTAGATACACATCAAAGCCAATCTTGGAATTTGGCATAGGTGTGGAATGATGGGAAATGAAGCACAAGGCTTTCAGAATTTCAAAGACTCACTCTAAGGGGAAAGCACTCCATAGATGAAAGACTACAGGACAGCCCGAACAGCTGTGCTGGGCTTTGCGTCATGGCTACAGTGCAGAGCACAGCCTTTAGATGTCCAAAATGTGGAAAGCACTGCCAACTTTGTAATTTCTTGTTCGCCTCCTTCTGAGTGCCTGAAAGCAACAGCATCTGTACCAAGAATGGTTCCCTTTCCCTTCACTCCATTCTTTCAAACTTGGAAAGCATACTATGGGTCTCCACCATTAGTGGTATATATTACCTGATTCAAATCCAGACTCTAGAATGTTGAGGTTTTAGGAATAGGAACATGGGAAAGGATTAGAGAAGGAATCCATTTACACCTTTGTTTTATTTTACGGTATTCGGCAGTGGGACACGGTAGTCAAAAGCACAGACATCAGAACAAAGTACTTGAGACTGAATCTCAACCTCCACACCTAATAGTTGGTTACTCGGAGCAGGATGTGTCTCAGTTTCCTCATCAGTAAAATGATTAGCTGTGTTTTCTTAGATGGGGTCCTGTTTGTTGGGGATCCTGCTTCTACTTATACCATTGGTGTTTCTTAGGTGGAAACTAGCTAGTACAATGAGGAAGAACATTGACATGAGTGGAACTTCCTGTTGTCTGTGTTTGGAGTAGGAGCAGGCTACAGCGAGGTAGGTGGGAGAGGGGGACATCAGCCAGGAGGGAAAATTCGGAGTACAGGATGGAAGAATATTTGGGATTTATTCTGGACTTATCTCTCTTATTTTAAATAAAAAATAAGCAGCTTTGGCATCCTGACCCCTGTCCATTGTGTTTTGTTTCATTTTTAGTTTGTTCTTCAAGACTGTCTTGCCATTTGATACACAGTACCACCCCCAACTGGTACAGGGTGTGCCTTAGGTAGGCATGCTTGCTCCTTTTGTGCTCTCTGTAGCATTTCCTACTATTGCATTGGCTTATATGTGCAGCATGTGGCTTCAGGCTTGACCTTGTATAAAGAGACAAAAGCAGCACATGGGATTTGTCAATGCCATCCTAAGTGTTCAAATTACCACTTTGTTCTGGCTTCTCATATTATTGTCCATGTTTGCTAATGTCTCAGTCATTCCCTAAAGGCAGTCTTTATTTCCAATATGTTCTCCACAAGAAAAAGAAAAATTTTATAAATTTTAATAAATCACATTTGGTAATATTAATGTAATAAAACTACTAAAATTATAAAATACATGTAAAAGCAGTCATTTGTTAAATTCAAACATAGTAACAATATTTTTGGTCTGAGTATTTGTGCCTGCCCCAACTCACAGATTAAAATCTAATCCCCTAGTGACAGTGGCAAGTGGCAGGATCTTTGGGAATTGATCAGGTCATGTCACACACTCAGATCAGTGATCTTATAAAAGAAACTCTAGAGGGCTAGTTAATCCTTTCTGCCCTGTGAGGTCATAGCCAGGCAGTGCCAACTGTGAGGAAGGTAACCTCATCAGACATTGCCTCTATCTTGACCTTCTTAGCCTCTAGAATTGTGAGAAATACTTTTTTTGTTTTGGTTTTTGGAGCCATCCAGTTGATGGTATTTTGGTATATTGGCCTTTGCCAATATTTGATATGTTGGTCTATCTATGGTAAATACCAAGAACCAAAACCAAAACCAAGTGGACCTGATGAATGTACTACTTGAAAGAGTAACTCCTGTAACTTAGGGACACTTGTGCGTCAAGTAATTTAGAGTGAATTCTATGTGTTTCTTGTCCGTTCTTCAGTCCACTCCTAGCACCATTGAAGTGCTCCAGGTCCGTAGGTCTACAACCTTAGTGCATTACAAATCAGTTTTCTTTGACATCACAGTTGGACAAATTCTTCCCATTTATTAATTTCTTTGCCATCTATTTTCTTCTATAAACCAAGATAGTTTTATATGGGTAAAACTCAGAAGATGAAAACAAGAGGAAAGAGAATATTTAATACCACTGCAAAAAGTATATTTCATGTTCGGTTTTATAAAAAAAATTTTTTTCATGTGGCTAAATACTGCATTTGTTTTCAGCACAGTTTTGCTAATTTCAAAAATGTGATGATTCTTTCTCTCAGGAAACATTTAATACGGTTGGGGAATTAATGTTTCAAGTGAATAGCTGTATAATATATAAACATTAACTTTTCATTTGTGACTTTTCATATAAGATAGGGAAGACCCTAGAAATACTAAAGTTTGTACTTCTATAGATGAAAATCTTCTTTTCTTTTTCTTTTCTGTGCTAGAAACAGCTATAACTTGGTAATTTCAAAATGGTACCTATCATACTTACCTTGCTATTGCTTCAATAAAGACCATGACCCTATGCAACTTGGAAGGAAAGGGTTTTTGTTTTTGTTTTGTTTTTTTGGCTTCCATGTCCCAATCATTGAGGGACATCCTGGCAGCAACTCAAGCAGGACAAGCATGTGGAGGCAGGAACTGAATGAAGCAGAAACCACTGAGGAATGGTGCTTTCTGGCTGGCTCCTCAAATTTTCCTCAGCCTGGTTTCTTATACCACCCAAGAATTGATGTTCAGGAGTGATACTACCCAGAGTGGGATGGTCCCTCCCACATCAATCATCCATCAGGAATTGCTTACAGGCAGCCTGATGGAGGTAATCCCTCAGTAAAATCACATTCTTTCCGGGTGACTCTAGCTTATGTAAGTGAAAAATAAAACAAGTAGCATAGTACCCAGCTATTTTCTTTTCTGTTCTCCATGGGCTAAAGCACTGTCACACAAAGATTAAGCCAGATCTGAGGACTCAGTGTTTTCTATTACATATAAATTGTATGTGCATATAAGTTGTAGATTAAATATTGAAAGCAGAAGTAATACTGCTGAATGCTTATACCTTCTATTGCCTCCTGACCTATTATTAGCCTTGAGCATTTGATTGCATGAGGAATTTTTGCTGTTGTTTAACTAGATGGAATGTTTATTGAGGGGCTGGCTGTGTTTTATACCATTTATATAGCAGTGGGCCTTGTGTTCAGTTCCTAATTCCTGGCTGTCTAAGGTGAGTATTAAAGAAAAAATTGAAACTAATAAAATGATGACCAGTATGAGTATGGTTTCTTGACAGCAGCAGCTCACCATCCAGGCTGGATCTCACACATGGCAAGCCTTTAAGAAAATCTGTTTCAGAAATTTCCTTATTTTACTTTAATGTTTCTCATCTTTTTTTTTTTTTCATCTAAGTTTTTAAATAAAGAACCACTTTCTCAATTTGCAGTCATGCTTGCAATTGTTGTCTGCATTTTTTGATTCAGTAATTCAATCCTTTCTTCCTGAGGTGGAAGATCAGCATCCCAAGTAGGGTTTAGAATCTCAGATGACGAGAGACAGTGAGCTCACACTGCCCTTAACACAAAGCATCATTGTTTCATTGAACACAAAAATCTCAACAATGTGGAGGAAACAAAGTAGGTTACTGTGTGGGTCTAACTGATGAATGTTCCTTTGATATGGTTCAGACATCAGAATAGGACTCAGGGCTAGTTGCATCAGGCTGTTATAATTGTTTGCCTCCTTTCTAAAGATCCTAATCTTTGAACAATGCTCATGAAATAGTTTGCAACCGCAGCAAAAGGCATCAATGTTGACATTACTTTTTTAACTTGAACCTTGAGAAACCTAGCCAAACCTTTTAATTATGCCATTACACACAATAATCTGTTGTTTCTTAGTCTTTCCCACCGCACAGTAGAGACCTGTGATTTAATGGTTATCAATGACCTAAGAGAAGAACGTATTTGGCTCTTACACAAGATGTAGCCTATTTCTACAAAAAAAGAACACAGCAAATGTGTTAAAAATAAGTGATCTAATGATCAATTGTAAACAGAATGTTTCCCCAATTTCTAGGGCTAATTCAATCACTAAGCCAGACAGACTTTATAAAAGTCATTTTCATTGTTCTGCCTTCATTTCTTGACTTTGACTAAAGCTTGTTGTTTGTGGAGGTTAACCATATGAATTGCGTTAATAAAAGAGGTTCTATAATATAGCTGCTTTGCCTCAAGGAATGTCACATTGGCTCTGGCTAAGTTGATTCTGATTGCCATGCACTGTATTCTATTTGAATTCTATCATAGTTGACCTTGGATTTATTTATTAAGACTCAGGATCTTGAATATAATATGGAAGAAGAAAGAGGAACTATTCAAAACCAGAAACCCTGGATAAAAAACACAAGAAACCGATGACATGATAACCAGCATGATGCTTATATGAAGCCTGATTTCTCCAGTGTGCTGACTCATTCCTTCAGAACGCACCACCTGAAGACAAAGGATGTGAGGATGTAACGAAAATGTCTTCTATTGTTACCATAGTGGAAGCATCAACCTAAAGTGAGAACTTTTTAACAACCTAGGCCCTGTGGTCTCTCTCTTGATCTTCTGAATCACAAACTGGTTCAGGAAACAAAGTGTCTCAACAAACCTCTCAACTTTCTATGACAGTTGTGAGTGTCTGGATCAGTGGGAAGTTGCAGAGATGCACAGAGCAGGTATTAAGCAAGTGACTAACCGGAGGTCAAATGTAGCTGAGCTATTACCGAGACTGTAGATGTCCTAGTTAGTCTGGTGTTTATTTGTTCACATTTCTAGAGATCAACAAATTTTATTTTTTAGACAAATTTTAGGTTCATAACAAAATTAATAGGAAAGTAGGAGCTGTTCCCATGTATGTATACTTGTGTGTGTTTGCCTGTGTGTGAAGGGGACAGAGATCAACCTTGCCTGTCCTTTCGCTATCTGCCTTGCTTTTTGATACAACATCTCTCTCGCTGGGACTTGGAGCTCACCAATTAGGCTAGCCTGGCTGCTCGGTGAGTCCCACAGATATTCTTGTTTCTGCCTCCCAGCTCTTGGATTCCAGTATGTGCCACTGTGTCTGGCTTTCTATGTTGGGAGCTGGTGGTTGGACTGAAATCCTCATGCTTTCAAGATGAGCACTTTTTAACTGAGCCATCTTCCCGTTCCTCGGTTTCTATATACTCTTTGTGTATATTAAATGAATGACAAATAAATGACAAATGTATACTGATTGATATACAGTCACCGTTGTCATAGTCTATAGAATGAATTCACTATCTTAAAATGAAAAGGCAGAGAAGAGAGAATTTTTAATCTTTTCTATAGGCTATGACAATGGTAGATATATACGGAAATGTGCATAAAGAGTAGATCATATTGCAATCTGTAGATCACAATAGAATAAATGATACCTGGATAACACAGAATCTTCCTGTCCACAGCATTGAGCATCTTTAATCTCATCAATACTTCTTTGATATCATTCATCAAAATCTTGTAGTTTTTGGTGTATAGATCTTGCACATAATCCTGTTATATTTATACTTAAATCTTTCAATTTGGAGAATACTAATATATATAACATATGGTCTAAATTTCAAATTATTCCTTTTCATTATTAATATATAGAAAAGAGTTTGAATTTTGTACATTAATCTTATATCCTAAAACCCTGTGCCCTCCAAGAAACAAATTAAGTCCTGTCTGTGTGGCAGGAGCATGGATCACAGGCATTACTATGGTTCTTGGTGACAGCAGGGAGCTTAGATCACAGACATCCGCGTGACCCATGTTAGTCTGGGACCAAGCATGACAAAGTTCAACTCGAAATTGGGCTTCACTGCCCAAACACAGAGGCATTTGGAGCACACAGGCATCCATACACTACCCAGGCACCGAGACGTCATGCCAGAATGAGGGCATCCTGAAGCTAGGCTCAAGGGCCTGGTGAACTTGGACAGAGTCAGCCATGCAGACAGATGCGCAGCCTTCAAGTAGTGTTGCAGCCCATGCTCTCTCCAAGCAGCTGCAGCCATGGAAATGGCAGCTTGGGTCCGGCAGGTGGTCAAGGGACCAGGCAAGTCTGGTGGTGGCCCAAAAGCTAGTCCCTTGTGGGCAGACTCGATCTAGAGTGAGCCTTTTAAAAGTGGTATATCTTGTTGTTGCTCAGGTCAGGGCGTTCTGTGGTGTGGCAGCGAGTTTGGGGGGCAAGAACTGCTTGAGTTCCAGACCATTGCACACCACCCCATCCTCTCCACCACCCACCAGACCAGAGCTGCGACTCCCGGCTCCTATTCATTGGGTGGTAAAGTGGCTGGGTGGGTATGGTGGTGGCCTGAGGGCCTGGCCCTAGTTCACTATGGGTGCACCCCATGTTTGCCAACACCTCCACTTACGTGTTTTTCAGCAGCGCTTTTTCTCCCTGCCCGCAGAGCCTGCAGCAGCTCTGTGTCTCTTTCCTGCACATTTAGCAATACAGCAGCCCAACTGTGGCCCCGCCTCCAGGCAGCCCAGGCACTTGTCCCACGGAAGTTTCTTTGCCTGCCATCTTGGTCACTCCATTGCCTCTACTGTGTTTGTAGTTAGGTTACTCTCTGCCTGCAGTGGGGCTCTTAGGTTTACTTTAATAGCCCAATTAGACACTTAGAGACCTGCATATGGTCGTACAAAGCAGTTTTATTTTCCGTGGGTTACATACTGACGTCAGGGTTGTCCAATTTAAAAAAAAAAAAAAAGGGGGTGTGGCCAAAAAACTGGCTATGTGCTGTCTTATACATCAAGTAGGAGGCACCTCAAAGATCTTTCATAGTCAGAAACTGAATATTGGATTGGCTGTCATATTTCAAGAAGAAGCGAGTGGTTTCTGGGAAAACGAGTTCTTGATAGTAAGCAAAGAGGCAAGGTCAAAGCCGCTGCCCCTAGGGGGCGCTGGTACACTCAGGGCAAGGAGTGGCGGTGGCAGTGGCCTCAGCCTCCCAGGGACATTTCTTTATCTGTCCCGCCATGACCCTGACTCCTTTTCCTTGCTGCATGCAGGAGACTGTATTCTACCATCTTTCCTCTTTCATTCACAGGCAGTCGGTCTGCCGTCTTTCCAACCACGTTTAATTCTTAAAGGTTTCTTTCCCCTTGGACTTGGAAAATAGAATAGTTTCTCCTCGTCCACACAAACCGGTGAGGGGCCGGAGACGACTGTTTTTGTTTTGTTGGGGTGAGGAAGGCAGACAACTGTTTTTGTTTTGTTGGGGTGAGGAAGGCAGAGCCCTATCTGACTCTGTCTACTCCCTGCTGCTATAATGATTTTGCTGTCATTTATTTTAAGTGATATATATGAAATACAAAATGAAATATATTAATTCTATTATTATTTTGAACAAGTCATCGTTAAATCAATTATGATTTTTTATTTCATTTTTTGCCTACAGCCACTCACTTTTAGATGCCCTTCAATTACCACAAGACTTCTATTTTCTTCCTGATTTTTCTCTTTCTGAAGAATCCCTTTACTTTTACCTCATTTAACAATTTTTTTTTACAGGACAAGTTTACTGACAATAGACTTCCTTAAATTTTTCTTTGTATAAGACAGTTTATTTCTCTCTGACTTTGGATAGATGATTTTAGAGGAAAAGGAATTCCAGCTTGACATTTTCTGTATCTTCCAGCGTTGCTTTTATTGTACTCTGCTTTACTGAGAAGTTAGATATGATTCTCATCTGTACTGTAAAGTAACTAAGGTATGACTTGAAATTTCTCAATATGTGTTCCATAACTTGAGCACAAGGTGCCTTGGTATAGTATTTTTGCAGGCACCCTACTTTTAGTGTTCTCTTACCTTTCTGAATCGGTGGTTGTGGTTTGCCTGACTTTAATTTGGAAACATTCTCTATTTTTAATATCACTTCTTCTATTCATTCTCCTTTCTTTTTAATTCCCTCTTTCGTGGGAATTAGATTTTGTGACATATCCTTATAGTTCTTTGGCACTTTTTTGTTGTTGTTTTTGTCATCCTAGAATTTATTTTATCTTTGATTTTTTCATTTTTGAAGTTTTTCTTGTCATAATCTCAAACACAGAAGTTCTATTTTGTTTATTAAAATTTATTAATAATTTTAAATATAGCTAGCTTACAAACCCAAGTATTTGTAACATGTCTACAATCTAGGTTCCGAATTTTCCCATTCCTCTGCCTGTGATCTCTTCTCAATGATAGCTCCTTCCCTGTGTGACTGTCATGTCCTTTTGTGAGCCTCTCCTGCTGCACTACTCTGCAGTCCAAGTAGATAATGCACTAGAACTGCACTTTTGAATATGTCCTGTGCTCCTGTAAATGCTTTGGATGCTTCTTCAGTTGCTAGTTCTGGCCCTGAGATTCCTGTCCAGGAAAGAAGACTTGCATTAGGCACGATCGAATTTCACTCAAAAGACCAGTTACTTCCTCTTGTTGGGACAGAGTGTTTGTGTAGGGTCAGTGAATGACCCCCAAAAGACCATCAGTACCACATATGCAAAACATAAGAGCACAGTTTATTCAGCTAGTTTTCAAAATAGTGACTCAGATTCAGGTGGTTGGGCCCCTTTTAAAGGAAACAGGCAGTATCTAGGGGATTTTCCTGATTGGTCAGGACCTGAATACTGGATTGGCTTCTTACAGCTCATGAGGAAGCAAGAATTTCTGGGAAAGCAAGTACTTGACATTAAGCAGAGAGGCAAGATCAGTGTCTCAACCACTAGGGGCACTGGACCTCTTATTTGTAATTTCTATTCTGAGCACTGGATGCCTAGAAAGAGTTTCTAGTTCTCCGCAGAAAGGTCAGCTCTGTTATTCTATCTGCACCGATCTCATTTGGGCCAGGCACTAAAATCCAAGACTTCATCCATCCTCTGTTAGCTCAGACTTTCCTTAAGGCATTGTCTAGCCTGTCTATGAACCCAGTAAAGTTGATTTTATTTTCTTCACAGTATTTTTTTTTTTGCTTCTAGATACATATGTAATTATTATAACTCATACAGGTTCAATAAAGAACAGAAAATAACCACTGAAGTGGAAAGCTCAAACCACCTGGCAGAGGGTCTAGCCTCTCTGATGGACTGACCCTGAGCATGCGGAATCCAGGTAATTTATTGAGGAAAGGCACTGCCCACCCATGTAAAGGTCTTAATTGCTTAATGAACATAACTCCTACAGAATAACAACCCCCAATTTATAGCCAGCTAACTGTAAGCCATTTATGGATGAATAGTCAAGGCCCCAGGCAAGGTATTCCTTGTCTGGTGCTTAGGAGAGAGGAGACCATAAAAATTCTTCCATTAGCAATAAAACAATCAAATGTCTTTAACATAGAGATCTCAGTGAACAGGTTGAATTTGAACAACAATTGCTCCATCCAAGGGAATTGAGTAGACAAATACCACTTCTCCAAACTAGCACTCGTTCTGCAGTTCAGAAAGCTGCAGTCCATCCACATCCAGAAATCTGCTTCTAACAGCTAAGGAAGGGAACCTTCTGGCAGCAGCTGCTGCTCACAGATATAGCAGCTGTTTAAAGTTCATTTACTGCACAGAGGTACATGTGGCTCTACATGTTTGAGAATAAGTTCAAATGTCCCATTCCATCTATAATTTCTTTATAATACATAGGTTACATGCCTGCTTTCAGTCTCCATCTGTCATTATGTTGTCTAATTTTACTATTAATCCTTCAGAACATTAATCAGTTTAAATTTTTTCCTATCTTGATAATTCCAACATTCCATTCACATTTTACCATTCTAATGTCATTTTTGGATATCCTCTCTATTGCTTTGTTCTTCCTATCAATACTTGACTGAAAGGGAAGTATGGTATGGAGAAGTCACTGCTGCATATAGCCCTTTGATAAAGTAAGAAGTAGAGTTATATAGTCCAATGGTAGGTCTCAGCTGTTTCCCTTCCTATAGTCAGGTTAGGCACAATAAAACACCAGCAGTTGAAGTCTGAGTAAAATAATCTTAAGGTCAGGCCTCATTGAAAGAACAAAATAGTATTGATTTTTTTTTTCATAGAATGGTTTCCCTTCCCCTCCTCTGCCAGAAGCACGAAGTGTTTCGGCAGATACTCAATACAAGTATTGAATATCTGTATTTAAAACTGTATTAAAAACTCCTTGATTTGAGTCCCCCAGCCCTCTAGCATGCTGTAATCCTTTGTATTTCCTTTTGCTTCTGCAATATTAGAAGGCAGACATTTTCTCTGTGACCTCTCTTTTATGACAGATCTAAGAACTGTTGCAGTTTCACTTTGTTGAGCTTTTTACCTGTCAAGACAGAGTGGTGAAGTCAAAGCTCTGCATACGATCTATTTTTATGTGGCTGTACTATAACTTGGATATCAGTCTTGATTATAAATTGTCATTGCAGTGGTACCCGTCTTTTTCAGTATCCTCTAAAATAGCTACTGACTTCCTATACTTACTTAAAATTTTTATCATTTAATTACAAATAACACAAGCTTACAAACACAAAGTTTTACTGATGTATAATTAGCTTGACATATCTATGAAAAAATAACACAAAGACTCTTTTCCAATATAACGAAGGAGGAGGACAGACATGAAGGTTGCCCTCTGACCTCTGTGCATGTGCCATGGCACGCCTATGCCCTCATTCACTCCCACATACACAAATATGCCCACACATGCACACGTGTTCACACACATAAAATATTGCATATACAGATTTTTCTTGTTAGTATTCTATAAACAACAGTACAACAAGAGTTTTACGTAGCATTTATACTGTTGTGGATATTAAAAGTAATCTGGATATACTCTGAAGTGGGATATGTACAGATCATAGGCAAATATTAAGTAATTTTATACAAGGGACTTGAGCTTTCTTAAATTTTTGTATTGGCCAGGTACCCTGAATCAACACTAACAGGTGATGGAGAACATAATACCCTGTCTCTTCACTAGAAGAAACTATAAAGTAATACGTAAGAGGGTTGAGGTGCATAAGTAGGAGCCACAAACAGAGTTGGCTGCTCATATCCCTATCCACATCCGGTCTTTGCTCCAGGTTATGAACACTGTAATGGCTCAATGTCTGTGAAAGTATTTTCATATTAGGCACGTATTAAAAGTTGAGCTTTATTTTTTAACTTTCATTTAATTCTCTATAAAGTACTTACCCTTTGAGTAAATTAAAGCCTTATTCTGCACGTGTTTTTGTTTTTCAGGTAATAAGAAATAAAAAATGAAATCAATTTTCTGTTTTTAAAGAAAATTATTAATCTTCACAATAGATTCTGATCAGAAGGGAAAAGGGAAAAAAGAAAGAAATCCAGGGGTAGAGAGATGGCTCAGTTAAGAGCTTGTATGTCTCTTGCAAAGGATCTTAATTAGCTTCCTAGCATACAGCCACACCAGGCAGCTTACAGCCACCTATCTCCAGCTTCGGTAGATCCAGCACCTCAGTGGGCTCCTGTACTCACCTGCACATACTCACAGAGACATACTCGCATACACAAATAAACCTTGAAAATAAACCTCATTCTTCCACAAAACAATTATATATGGTGACAAAAATTGTGTTTTACTTAAATAATAAAAATAAAGTGTTCAGGTGAGCGATCAAAATAAAAACATGAATGTAGAAACAACACAACAGACTTAAGAATCCTAAGTCTGTCATTGCCAAATATTAAATACTTGTTAGGTGACCTAAAATTTTAGACTAAGAAATGTGTTCACTTAGGATCCCCGAAATTGTTTCCTCAATGTTAGGGCAGGTAACTCAATGCTTCTGGTCCAATGTGTCCTGTACTGTGTAATGAGGGGACAGGATGCATGGCATGAAGATGCTTTCTTGCACTAGTAAATTCATGGTCTATTATGCTATTGACTCGATACAGTTATCTATAAATTATGTACTTTTACTAGAAAGTATAATCAATAAAGAGGTCTCTTACTTTACTTCAAGGACTAATTGTTTAGAGAGGTGTTTTGGCAAAATCATAAAGTGGGCTAGAAATTTGTTTTGGTTTCTTCCAACCTTGAAAAGATCAATAGAAGGCTGATAGTCATTTCGACACTGCTTAAATAGACCCGTTGATCGTATTTACCACTTTCTGAGCACCTACTGAGAGCAAAGACTGTGATGCATGAACAGAGACAATGGTGAACCAAACACATATGATTCCTCGCTCACATATTGACCACAGAGTGGGAGTTTGTTTTACCACACTGCAAAACTGTCTGGCATATATTCCAAAACTGAACATATGCATGTTCCATGATATAATCATTCCATTCCTAAGTATATACACACGCTGCAGAAATATATACATATGTTCACCAAACAATATCTATTATTTTGTGAGCATAAATTTAAAGTATTATATAAGTGGAAACTACTCAAATGCACATCAGCAATAGAATGCATACATTTAGTACAACAGAAGAATTTATTCAACAGAGCAGTAAGAATGAACAGTCTATGCATCCGCTTTCTGTCATTATAATGAATTTCCTGAGGTAATTTGCTTATTCAGAGTAAAGGTTTATTCTGACTCATAGTTTTCAAGTTTCCAGTCCAAGATCAGATACACCCATTTCTTGGGTTCTCTGTACCAGGCAAAAACTGGAAGGCAGAACTTGTGGCATGTGACTGAGTGAGTATGTGTGTGTGTGTGCATGCATGTGCATATGCGTGTGTGTGTAACCTGCCAATCTCATCAACAGTAAGCAACAGTGAAGCAGAGGAAAGGACCAGAGTCCTATAATCCCCTCCAAAGTTATCTCTTTGGTGCCCTAAAGACTTCCCAATATGTCTCACCTCCCCAAAGTCCACCATCCCCAATAGCAGCACCTGAGGACCAGTCTTTTCAATACACGGCCAAGGGGCCAAATACACATCTAACACATAACATCTAGAACTATGCCAACAGTATGAATTTCATCAGGATTGTGTTGAGTGAAAGAAGCTAGGCACAAAATAGTCCATGTTTTATAATTTCATTTATATTAAGTTCAAGGACAGGTAAAAGCCATTTTAGCTTTTAGAAGGGAATACCTTTGGAGCAGAGCAATGAGTAAGCTAATATATGTATCTTGCTGCAAAATGATATATATATGCAAATATATATACAAATATATATATAATATATATACAAAATGATATATATATACATGCTACAAGATATATATATATATATATATATATATATATATATATATATCTTCTACAAAATGACCGTGAATGACTTAAAACAAGAATGATTTAGAACAAGAGACAAATAAACAAATAAATAAGTGTAAATTAATGCAATAGAGAGTGAAAAGAATGCAGCAAATAGTGAATGCTTATGATCAGAAAGAAAACAAAAGTCTAGAGGAAAAAGAACCTTTGTCTGGTGTCACAGTATATGAAGAATGTTTGGTGATCGACAACTGTTATTTGCCTCCTGTAACTGAAAGTATTTGTCCAAAAGGAGATATTTCTCTCAAGTGCAGGGTAGTATGTACTATTTCAGTTGATTGCTGTGGTTCGTCAATAATGTACACTTAGGCGATGCTCTTTGTATACTCCTGTTTTAAGAGCTGTGGGATTTCTGCCCACCAGGACTCTACTTGCCCTAACTGATTTTCTGAGCATCTGCTCTCTTTTTCATTTCCTCTGCCCTGAAGGAGGTAGCACCTATCAGCAGGCATTTCAGGGCTTAGACTGGGGATAGATGACATTAAAAATATATCTGGATAGTTGCCATTTTGGCTTCGGTGTGGAAAGACATAGATGAGACATATTCATAAATAAATTATCTTAGATAATTGAGACGCAAACATTGCGTGATTTTTTTTTTCAAATTTCAAAGGCATTTTATTTTGGCAGCTAAACTCATTAGCATCTCAGAATTACTTTTTGTATATATTTAATGACAGTAAAAACTGTCAACTTAAAAAAAGATCCAAATAGCATTGCTATAGCAAATGAACATTGATAGACTGAGCTCTAAATTCAGTGCTATTTGAGCATGTTTTAGTAATTCATCCAAAAGGAAGTTGAATTACACCAATCTGCCTGTGAAATACTCTTGAGGTCTTAGGATATGCAATGAATCAGGAGCCAAGCCTTCATCGTCATTTTTTTCCTTAATTAACTTGGGACTAGAAAATTCATTTTTTTTTATAATTACAAACAATTTTTAGAAGCACAAAATGTGTTTACAGCATGCTGTTAATATGCAACAGACTAAGCAGCTTTCAAGAGATGTAATCCGGGTTGATGAGAAAAAGATTCCATCTCCTCTAACTCCATCCTCCCAAAGTTCTTAGCTTGGCCGTTGGGCCATGCATGAAGTTAGCTGTCAGTACATCATCTGCATGAGAATCAGCTGCTTGTGACAGATTTATTTTCCAGCCTGGTAAGGAGACAGCCATTTGAAGTCTCCTTTGAAATCAAGAGCTATTTTAAATCGATGACTTAGGATCTCATTATCTTTCCTCATCTCTTACTCATTGCTTTTAGTGCTTATTTACTGAGTCATTCATACATTTTTAATTTAAATATTTTAGTTTTAGGAGATTTCATTTTTACTATTATTATTATTTTTTACTTTTATGAATTCACTCATTTGTTGAGCCAAATAGGAGGTAGACAAGTGAAGAGAAGAGAAGCCTAATTGACCAATTGAACAGCTAGATACTGCTGTATCTGTCTTCAGTGAGCCTTGGGGAGATTACAGCCATCACTTCTCCAGAGAAATGTGCTAGATCAGCAGTTCTCAATCAGTGGGTCGCAACCCTTTTGGGCTGAACAACCCTTTCACAGGAGTCATCTAAGACCATCTTCATATCAGATATTTCCATTACGGTTCGTAACAGTAGCAAAGTTACAGTTCTGAAGAGCAATGAAAATAATGTTAAATTGAGGGTCACCAACACGAGGAACTGAGCTAAAGGAGCTCAGGATTAGGAAGGATGGGAACCACTTTCTAAAGTGAGACAAGTAGCACCACAAAGTAATAAGGAAAGTAATTTTCTCCTGTCCTTTTTCAAAATATCTTAACTGTACAACACAATGGGTTACACTGCATTTTCATACATGTACATGATGTAGCTGACTTACATTCATCCTCTCTATGTCACCCTCCCGTGCCTCACCCTCATCCTCAGAAGAAGGGGGATTTGCACAAGACTGCAAGAATTTGACTTGGAAATCTCTCCAAGGAACTGAAGACATCCACCTTTTGCTTCCCCTAATCCCGTAACCCATAGTCAGAGGTGAAATAAGAGCAGAAGTGCAGGGAAGGCATGCCTCCATCTGAGACTCTGTGTGTGTGTGTGTGAGACCAGGTTTTAGTTACTTGGAGTTGGAAGGTTGAGATTTAGGGAACTCTACAGTTTGGATTCTAGAGGAATTCTGCAAATGTAGGACAACTTTGGGGTAAAGTAGTGTTATGGGTCATAACTAAAGCAAAATCATGAAGTGAGCCTGAGAATTGGGCCTTTGACTTTTAAAAAGACTAAACTGCCTGAAACAGTCAAGAATTAACAGTGGCACGAGGTATGTCTGGCCTGGGCCTGCTGAGGGCTGTCTCTCTGCAGAACAAAACTAGCTATGGATTTGTTCTTTACACTTGCAACTTATGAGACCTTGCTCATTGTCATTTACGCCCATTTAGAACCATTTGAAAGTACAACTAGGGAGTTTGGAATTATTTTGACTTTAGGGAAAGAAAAAAGAAAGGACAGGAAATGTGACTATTTTCTCATCTTCAGATTCATGAGAGACAATAGTCTCTTACACTGTTGAAATATAAAATTAACCTGTAACCTCTTGAATTTGTATAGAAAACAATTTCTTGGGTTATAAATTGGGGAGGAATGTATAGTTAGTTCAAAGAAATCCATATCCCTGAGAATAAACGCATTTATATTAAAACACATTGTAAAATTTTTTTTCTTTTCCTCAAATACAAAATTATGCCCCTCTGAAAAATAGGAGCTTGGATAACTCTGGATTTTAATCAAAAGAATGTGGTGGGGGGCAGGGACAGAGAATACAAATGCATATAAACAAAGGAGAGAAATTGAAATACAATTTAAGTAAGAAAGGAGCTTAAAAGTGTAAATAAATTCAACACAAATTCTCCTTTTTTTCCACAGTGAAGGAAACTAGAAAAATGTACTGAATTTCAACAAATTAAGTGCGGAGTCAATAACACAGCATTTAAAAGTACACACATACTCTTCATTTTTAAGTTAACCCCTTCATTCCCTAAGTATTTATTGAGTTCCTGGGATGCATACGTTGAGGATGCTGTGGAGTTGCAGATGTGCCCCTGTGCACAGAGCTTTCATTAGGGGACAACATGACGAAGGAATGCCACTGTGTGACAATTTCAAAGGTGCAGCAACAGAACACAGAACATCAACATTGTCTTCCTGATTAACTGCCAAATTTCCAGCACTTCTGTGGGTGGCAGGTTGATTGCCTGGACAGGTATAAATCAAACATTCTCTTAGTGCATGCTTTGAGTTTTTATTGATTCAAAGTGCTTAGGGGAACACAAGTTGGTACTAGTTGGAACCCCTCAAATACCATCTTTTTTTTCTTTTCTTTTTTTTCCTTTTTTTTTTTTTCCTAACAAGGAAGGGCAATCTTAAAAACAGAAGGCCACCATTCATTAATAAGATGTTTTTAAAAGAGCACAGAATGGATAGAGGACTGCGTTAGGAGGGCAGAGAAAGTAAGACTGGGAGAGAGCTTTCCGCCCACTCACATGCGTTTGGTAAAGACAACAGAACCACCAGAAATAATAGTGTCAGCTCACACGGTTTTTCTCAGCATTTGTGACAAATTTCCACACACACACACATATACACTTCGCTTACATTTTTTTCTGAAAACAATCCTGTGAGATGGGAAAGGAAGAAATAATGTTACTACTTCCCCTTTATAGAAGTTTTCTCTATAACTTTGCAACTGACTTGCAAAAGTCCCAATGGCAGGATGGAGTCCTCTCTAGGCTCACCCCATTTGATGCTTAGTCATATTTCCAGCTCTATTTTTTTCTTTCTCACGAGCATGTAAATGATCCTATAGAGAGAGAGCTTTGCTCATTCATTTATTCATTATTTTTGGAAGATCTTCTCTTTGACAACCACTGTGAAAAATGCTAGGAATACAAAGACAAACCGCCTGCTACCACAGTACCTCCAAGCCCTTGAACAGCATCTCATCTCTTACAAAACACTGTGTATCGATTATTTATATATTGCAGATGAAGAAATAGAAACTCTTAGGAATTCAATAACTCACCTGGCATAAAATAGATAGGAAGACACGGTCACCGTTACTCAGTACTTGAAATGAGAAGAAAACTGGGACCCTTGTTCTAAACACTGTCACACTGGCATCTCTACTGTCTACGCACTCACCTAGCTGCATTAACTAGGCATGGTGATGCATGCCTGTAAGTTTAGCACTCAGGTGCTGAGGACAAGAAGATCAGAAGTTCACCGTTATCCACAGTTACACAGCAAGTTCAAGTTCAAAAGACACTGTGGGTCAATATCATTACCAAAGAGAGGAGACCTCAATCCCAACTAAAACATGACAGCCTGCAGGTCACAGAGACATACTCCTCACTGCAACCCCATTCCCAGCCTCCCCTGTTTCTCCCTGCCTTACCTGGCCTTGGTTGGAGCAGATATTGGACAAGAAGGGCACAGACTGGCTTTACTGGCTAGGCTGCCAGTAAAGAGCTGCTATATGTTGTACTGAGTGGTCTGTGCCCTCGTGCAATCGGGGAACTCCCAAGTCTGCAGCCTGGCATGTGTGCACAAGATGAGAGGGGAACAGTCTCAAGATCGATTGTATGACTATGGTGGCAAGAGGTAGTGGATACTCAGAGTCTTTCTTTCCTCCTCCGCATGTATCAGACAGAGGCTAAGACGGTATGTGCTTCTGTAATTGAAATGATGGCTAGTGTTACTTGTCACCTTGACATATATGGCACATGTCTCTGAAGGGCTGTGTAGATTATTAAGACTCTGAGAACGTCTGTGAAGGATTCTCCTGATTGCATCAATTGTGGTGAGAATGGCACCATTCCCTGAATTTGCTCCTGGGCTTCATCAACAGGAAGGGAACTGAGCTGCTGCATGTGTTCATTACCCCTTTCTCCTGACTGGATGTCAATGTGACCAGCTGCTTCAAGCTCCTGCTGCCTCAACTTCCCTGCCCTGATCGTCTGTGCTTTGAACTCTGTGCGAAAATAAACCCATTCTACCTTAAGTTGCTTCTGTCAGAGTGCTTTAGCACAACAATAGGATACGAAACTAAGAAACTAGGTTCAATATACTACAAAACTCACAACTTAAAGGTCTAAAAGGATGGAAGGCAAAGTTAATACAAATAGAAGCCTTAGTGCTTACTTCCTTAATTACATCCTAATGAATTATTAGAACCTTATTTGCATAAGGTTCTAGGCCCACATACCTTTCTTTAGAAATCATTGAGGCAGTAGACAATGAATTCTAACATTTATTTATTTGTTTGTGTACATATGTGTATTTATGTGTGCGTGTGTGTGTGCGTGTGTGTGTGTGTGTGTGTGTGTGTTTGTGTGTGTGTATGTGTGTACGCATCCCATGGATTGCAGTCAGAGGACAACTTGAGGGAATTGGTTCTCTCTTTCCATGTGAGTTCTGGAGATTGAAATCAGGTTGTCAGGCTTGGCAGTAAATGCCTTTATCTGCTAAGTCATCTTGCTGGTTGGACAATGAATTTTAAATATCTATTAAGTATCTATTAAAAAACAGTCAAATGGGTAAATGGTACTGTAGAGATGCTCTTTTTATTGATTTCTAAGTGCCTAATAAGCTGTGGGTACATAGTCAACAATCTAGAAAAATATGATCTTCATGGAGCAAGTATGAATGTTACAGAAAACTCTTGTAAATTGCAATTTTTTCATATTCATTTCTATCAGTTTGTTTCTGAGCTACACCATTTAGCTTTTTGGCAATAGGACAGTCAAAATCTGATCCAATTGAATTTCTTGAATGCAAGAAAACTTTGAATTTAATGAATTTCTTTCTGCAAGTACAATACAGTGAAATTCTTCTATGTCATTCCATTCAAGTGGCAATCACAGAAACTGTTTCTAAAGATCAGAAGGGGAAGGATTTGAAACTTAGAAGCATTTCATTTCAGTTCTCCGTTAGCTATTAATATAATTTGTGCTTTCAAAATAACTGCGCCATTCTATGGAAACAGTTTCCATTCATGAAGAAAAGATTACTTGACCCTCCACAGCAAACTCCAGTTGAGTCACACTTTAATTGCTTGTTTATAATGTGTACAAACTCTGCCTCCACTTACACATACACACAGAAATTTCTGCTCCAAACATGGTAGTACTGAAGTTCATTTTCTTTTCAGTTTTCAGATGTTAGCTTAGCGAATAGCTTTAACTAGAAGAAAAAGCAAAATTTAATTCATCCTTTCTTTGAAAGCTCTAAAACATGCAATTTAGAAGTATATAATCTTTGCTTTTTTAATGCAAAACTTAAAACACACACATATACACACACACATACACACACAAATACATACATATACACACATACACACACAAATACACACACACATATATACAAACATACACATACATACATATACACACATACACATACGCACATACGTACACACACACATACATACACACACATATGTACACACACATACATACATACACATACACACACATACATACATACACATACATACATACACATGCACACATACATACACACACATACATATGTACACATACATACACACACATACACACACATACAATACACACATACACACACATACACACACATACACAGAGAAACTCCCAGTTCACCTTCTAAAATTAGTGATCAATAAGTAACAGAATAATAAATGAAAGTCTCCCTCTGTCTCACTTCATTGCCCAACTTCAGGAGGCAAAATGTAGAGTGTATTTTCTGGACATAGTGATTCTTAGAATTTTGCAACATGGTGTCCTTGGCCATTATTAAGTCAGGACAAATTACGTGAGAAATAAAAATATGTTTTCTTTTTTAAAGGGAATAATGATGTCTCTGTGTTGTGCTAAAGCTCTTTGAAAACCTAATTGAACATGTTTGGGACTTGAAAAACTTTTTCCAGTTTCAACAACAAAGACCATTAAAAATTGAGTCATTGTGCAATTTTTGAGAATATTTCATCATGAACAGAACTCAATTTCAAGTTATTTATTTATTTAACATTTCTATTCAAGAAATATTGTGGACCTTGCTCTGGCTTATGTAATAAATTTTTAGGTGAGTTTTTTCTTTTGTGGTGATGGGAATGGAACCCAGGGCCCTAGATATAGGAGTTTTGAAATGAATGTTTAAAAAATAACAGAAAATGTTGAATCAGAAAATAAAATGAATAAATTGAAATATTGGGGGAAAACTAATTTATAGTATGTAGTGATGATATAAGAGACATCATTGAAGACAAAGGAATACCTTAATGTCTAAGATATACTTGTAAGTTCCAGCATCACCATGTGAAATATCCCTCAAAGGCTCGTATGTTTGAAGATCTATTCATCAGTTGGTGGCAGTGTTTAGGGAAGACAAGAAACTTTTATGACTGTGGCCTAATGAGCAGAAGTGGGTTGCAACTGATGGGTCTGGAAGGTCAGAGTCACTCCTGATTTCCATCTGAACTGTATGCTTAGCGGGTCAGTTGTGCAAGTTGAACAAGCCATATGAAAATTTCCTACTGCTACGAATGCAGCTTCCCCAGTTACCATGGTTCCCACTGCCATGGATGCAGCATCCCCAGCTACCATGGTTTCCATTGCTATAGTTGCAGCATCCTCAGCTACCATGGTTTCCACTGCTGTGGATGTAGCATCCTCAGCTACCATGGTTCCCACTGCTGTGGATGCAGCATCCTCATCTACCATGGTTCCCACTGCTATAGTTGCAGCATCCTCAGTTACCATGGCTCCCACTGCTATGGATGCAGCATCCTCAGCTACCATGATTTCCCTACCAAGCTGTACTGTATTCCCTGATACTGTGGCCAGAATAAAATACTCCTCCCTTGGGTGGCTTTTGTTAGATGTTTTGTCACAGTAATGAGAAAAACAATACAGAATGTTGATACTTATATGTAGGGCATTTTCTGAGATGGACTCAAGCAGAGCAGAAACCTGGAGACAGGTTCCTGCAAAGGCCATGGAGAGGTGCTGCTTTTTGGCTTGCTCTCCATGGCTTGCTCAACCCACTTTCTTATAGAACCCAGGATCACCAGCCCAGGGATGGCATCAACCATAATGGGCTGGGCCCTCTTCCATTAATCAGTAACTGAGAAAATGCCTTACAGCCAGAAATTATGAAGTCACTTTCTCAATTAAGGTTCCCTAATTACAGATAACTTTAGCTTGTGTTAAGTTGACAAAATTAGTCACTACATTCACTGCCTTAAACCTCTAAAGAGACTTTGGCTTTTGAATAGTATTAAGACTTTTAAGGCTACAGGGAGCTTTGAAGTAGGAATGAATGTATTTTGTATTATGAGATGACCCTGGGAAGAAGAAGAAGAAGAAGAAGAAGAAGAAGAAGAAGAAGAAGAAGAAGAAGAAGAAGAAGAAGAAGAAGAAGAAGAAGAAGAAGAAGAAGAAGAAGAAGAAGAAGAAGAAGAAGGGGAAGAAGAAGAAGAAGAAGGAGAAGAAGAAGGAGAAGAAGAAGAAGGAGAAGAAGAAGAAGAAGAAGGGGAATATTATGATTTGGATATCCCCAGCAGGCTCTTCCTGTGTTTGAACATTTCATCGCTGGATGGTGGCACTGATTGGGGAGTTTGTGGAAACTTTACAGTTGTCTTACTAGCAGAGCAGGTCACTGGAGATGGGCTGTTAAAGTATTATCCTCCACCTGACTCAGCTGTTTTCTGGTCCACCTAGGTGTGAATAAGCCATGCTTCAAGTTTCTGCCATCATGGATGGGGCTGTCCTAGCTGCCATAGCTCTCTCACTGTGGTGGACTATATTCTCTGAATCTGTGAGCCAAAATAAAATTCTCTTCCTAAAGTTGCTGCTTCAGATATTTTGTCACTATAACAACAAAAGTAACTGATGAAACTGTTTTCTACATTCAATGCCTTTAATTCTGTCCAGAAAAGTTTGCCCTAAGAGACATTGATTGCTGTTAATTTTAAAAAAATGTGATTTTTATTGAGAGTTATTTTGGAGTTATGCTACAAAACAGAAATTAAAATGTTCAGCCTCACTATGAAAAGTGCTGAAAACAGAATACAAACGCTCCGCTCTTCTTTAACACAGTACAGGTTCTTCTGACCCAGAGTGTTAGACTCTCCCTCCTTCTGACATTTCACTAATTTCAGGTTCTATTCCCGAAAAGGTGGAGCACTAATAGCCATTGTCTCACAGAGTAGTTGTGAGATGTAAAAGAAACAATTCTTTCTATAGCCACGGGATACTGCAGCATGCTAGAATTGTTCAATACGTGTATAACACCATCACATAAAAGCAGACAGACTTCCAGAGTCAGTGCTTTATATAATAGTGTGTTATATAGCATTGCTCTTTGTTCACCTTAATCTATTACAAGTTGTTAAGCCAGGATTTCCATGTGTGACGCTTACTAGCAGGTGTTCCTCAACTGAGTCCTTCCAAGCACTCATTTCAGACTCTGATTAGCGTGCACACCTGTACAAACCCAACCCCAAAGATAATTCTGATGCATGGTCAGTTAAGAACTACTAATGCAGGTCGTTTGTCAAGGAAGAACTGGGCTTGTTTTTAATTTTCCACATTTCTAGTTTACTAAGGCAAGTTACTTTTATGTTAATTGTTGTTATATTTTGAGTTTTCTCCTAGCTGTGGCCATGCCATTTTGTAAAACTGTTTTTTCCTTATCTCTTCTCTAAGTGCTCAATCCTTTCCTGGAAATCACACTGAGGAAGTGACTGAAACTGCCAGGTTCTTGGACAACTGGAAAAGGAACCAGACTAACCAGTTCCCCTCCCTCCACCCTCTACCCTCAAAAGCCTATGCCTGCAAGGCATGACCCTCAGTCCCCACTCTCTGGAGCTGCCTTCCTTCCTTCTCTTCAGCTCCCTGTAATAAAATACTTCTTTCTAACCTGAAATGCTCTGAGGAATTTCATTTAATTTTTGAGGCAAGAAGCTGGAGGTCACTGATTTAGTGGAAGATTTGTGTGACTATGTGTGTCCTGCACCCTAACACCTGAGTTGAAAGCCCACGTACAAGCTGATAAAGATTCCATTGCTTTCAAAGACAACACCCCCCCCACCACCAATTTCTTATATCTCTGGGGCTGTCTTTCTCAACACACAATCATGAACTTTAGTCAAATGGCAGGTTGATTTTTAGTTCTTTGAGAAACCTCCATAAATTGCGGTGGTGTATTTGAACTTGTTCTCAAATATTATAACGCTCCATACACTTCTGTGCAGCAATAAGAATTGGGCCTGCTCTCTGTTTCTTTTGGTTAGTTTGACAAACTTGTTTAGCCAACTCTGTTTCATTGATTCTTTATGCATGCTCTTTGTTTCCTTTAAATTAATGTCTGCCCCCATTAGTACATCTCCCACACAACCCCACAATAGACACAACAAGTCCCAACTTCACACACACAGGCCCATCTCCTAGAAACACCTCCACTGTACTCCACCCCTAAAAAACTCCACACTTCCTCTTTTTTGTTCTCCTTCCAGCCAATCAGAATCAGCCACTCCAACTGTTCTCCAACTGTATCTTCCCTATTTCCCTTCCCATTTAGGACCCTATATAAACCCACTATCTTAATGAGGTCTTTTGCCTGCCTCTATCCTTTCAAGAGGTAGGCCTATTGTCCCTCAGGGGATAAAATAGCCCTCTTCCTTTACTCCCGTCCCTGTTCCCTGCCCTCTGTCCCTCTGGGACAAATACATCTCCGTTGTGCTAAGAATCTGGTGTCTGGGTGTATTCTGTGTGGACTCTGAGGTCCTTTATGCGATCTTTATGATTTTTTTCTATATACTGATGTTGGACTTGTTATGTATGAGATTTTATTTTTTGATGCAGACACCTATAACTTTCCTCATATGACTGTGTGCTGGCTAGTTTTATGTCAACTTGACACAAGCTAGTGTCACTGGAAAAGAGGGAGCCTCAATTGAAAAAATGCCTCCATAAGATCAGGGTTTAGACAGGCCTGTAGGGGATTTTATTAATTAGTGATTGAGGTGACTTAGCTCATTGTGGGTGACGCCACCCCTGTACAGGTGGTCCTGGGTTCTCTAAGAATGCAGGCTGAGCAAGCCATAAGGAGCAAGCCAGTCAACAGCACTCTTCCACAGCTGGCCTGTGTATCAGCTCCTGTTTCCAGGTTCCTGCCCTGCTTGAGTTCCAATCCTGACTTCCTTCAGTGATATGAAAGTATAAACCAAATAACCCCTCCCCACAACTTGCTTTTGGTCATGATGTTTTATCACAGCAATAGTAACTCTGACAAGGACAGACTGTTCTCTTTGTATCTCAGACGAGGAGACTAATGTGTTTTCACTTTCATTAAATTCTGAGAAATTTTATAATTTCTGTTTTGATTTCTTTGATACATCATACATCATTAAATCTCCCCAAGTTTCTGTATATTCCATAGGTTGTCTTGGGGATGATTTCTAATTTTATCCCATAAAGACAAGAAACTTTGTACTCCAATACATAACCTGTTTTAGAGGACCTGCCCGTGGTTACTGAGAACAATGTGCATTTTACAGTGTTGGGATGGAACATTCTGTAGATGTCTGGTTGGTCCATTTGATCTATGATGTCAATGTTTTTAGCTTTTTGGGATTTTTTTTTTTGGCTGATCTATTAGTGAGTGGGATATTGAAACCACCTATTATTATTTTGTTGGAGTTAATCTGATTCTTTGAATCTAACAGTATTTGCTGTATGAAACTGAGGAATTGGTTCTCAATGCATGTTTAGAATTATAATATCCTCTTAATGGATGGTTCCTTGAATCAGTATGAAGTGACCTTTTTTTTTTTAAAAAAAAAAAATCTCTTTTGATTAGTTTTGATTTGGAGTCTATTTTGTCATAAATAAGAGCCACTCCTTGATTTCTAGTTTTCTTTGCTTGGAATAACTTCTTTATCTTTTCCTGAAAAGTAGATATTTGATTTAGATGGCAAGGTGTGTCTCTGAGCCAACAATTCAATAGATCGTGTTTGTTTGTTTGTTTTCCAGTCTAGTCTGCTCGTCTGTCTTCAGATTGGTCCATTAATATTCAGTTACTATCGAAAGGTGTGTGTTAGTTCTTATTATTTTATTGGTTGTGCTTCTTTATTCTTCTAACATTTACTCTTTCATATAACCCGAAGGATGTGTTTATCTTTATTCTCAGCTTAAAAGATTTCTTCAAGTGTCTTATTTGAGGTGTGTGTATATGTCTATGGGTATGTGTGTGTGTGTGTGTGTGTGTGTGTGTGTGTGTGTGTGTAGCTAGCAGCTGTTATATCATGTGTCTTTCTCAGTGACTCTCTACTTTATTTTTGAGTCAAGGTCATGGAATCTGGAGCCCACAGATTTGGCTAGACTCTCTAGCCAGGGAGTTTCATGGATTTGCCTGTTTCCTACCCTGTCCTTCCACCCTAGGACAGGGCTTACAGAACTGTGCCATCTTCTTAGCCCTCTTCAAAGTATCCTGTGCTGGGCTGGCTTAGTGGCTAGGCATTCCTTTAGTTCATTGTTATTACGGCAAGTTTTCCTTTCTTCTTCAATTATGACAAATCATTTTGCTGGATTGCTGGTTATGGTAATCTAGGTTGGCACTTATTGTCTTTTGGAGCTTGATTGTTTTTTGTTTTCAGATTAACACTACCTAGAGCCACTTGGGAATTTTCCACTCTTAGTAACCAGACCTGTCTGTGAGGGATTGTCTTGACTGGTGATGGACATGGGAGGGACTAATATATCATCCATGTGCTCTTCCCTTTTAGAGTTTCTGTAGAGAAATTGTGAAGATAGGTTTGCTTGTACATGTGACTTGGTGCTTCTCTTGCAGCTGTTTTCTCTATGTTTAGTTTGATAATTATCTAACATGGAGATATTCGGATACTTTTTGAGATGAATTTATTGAATACATTATTTATGTCTTTAGCTCCTTTGATTTATAAACTTAGCAGATCCCACAGATCTTATATGTGTGTTCAGACTTTATTTTTATCTTTGTCAATGTCTGGATTTGTCTATCTTTTCTTCCATTCTTGCTATTCTGACTTCTGCTTGTTCCATGGTGTCTGTCTGAATGTGTGGTGAATACCTGTCAGTGTGAAGGTTGTGTACACATGGATAAATATATGGAGATCTGAAGAAGACATTGGGTGTTTCCCCCTCTATTATTCTCTGTCTTATTGCCTTGAAACTGGCAGGGCCTCTTACTGAATTCGCAGCCCACTCTTTTGGCTGGCTTGGTTGGCCTGTGAGTTCCTGGGATCTGTAGTCTGCATCCCTCAATACTTGGGTTATTGTCTTTTTACAAGCCAAGGGTTGGAATTTGCTCAGCATGTGCTTCTACTCATCAAGCTATCTCCCCAGCCCCACGATATTCTTAGATGATGGTTAGTTGCTATAAGCTGCTATACCAGGAAATTGCATCTGTGAGTATGCTTGAATGGAATCTGTTGTGTATGTCTATATAATACGCATAAGATACTGCTTTTGCTCACTACCAGTTGTTCTGCTACATTTTGTTCAAATACAGCATATACGATCTAAGGATTCTTAGTGACAAGATAAAAATCACTGTATTTCTTCTAAGAACAAATATTAACTAATGGGGTAAGAGTCTTACTATAATCTGTCCAATTTTTGATCACAGAAAATGATCCTACACCAATTAATAAAGCAAAGCAAATACTTTTTTTTTTTTTCCAAGACAGGGTTTCTCTGTTATAACTCTGGCTGTCCTGGAACTCATTTTGTAGACCAGGCTGGCCTCAGACTCACAGAGATCTGCCTGCCTCTGCCTCCTGAGTGCTGGGATTAAAGGTATGTGCCACCACCACCCGGTGCAAATATTTTTTTAAATTAAAAAATAAACAGGTTTCTCTGACATTTTCATTCCTGCATATATTGTGAATAATTATATCCACTTTCTCTACTACCTTATTTGTCTTTCCTCCCTATAGAACTCTTTCCTCTCAGTCCCACTTCAATTTTCCTAGTCCCCTTTTCCCCCACATATGAGAGAAAACATGTGATATCGAACATGATGATCTCCAGTTCAATATACTCTGTGCAAATGACATGACATAATTTCCTTCTTCTTTGTGGCCAAATATTTCAGTGTGAATGTGTCAAATTTTCTTTGTCCATTCTTCTTTTGGACAGCCAGGCTGATTCTGTGTCTGTAAAACTGTGAGTACTGCCTTAATAAACATGTTATGCACATTGTCTATTATAGTCTGAATTCTTTTCTTCGGGTATATGCACAGGAGTAATTTAGCTTTGTCAGATGATGGTTTGCTTTGTAATTTTCTAGGAGCTTCTATACTGAGTCCTATAGAGCATATTAATTTAAGTTTCCTCCAAGAGCATACAAGGCTTCTTTCTCCTGCATTCTTGCCAGCATTATTTCTTGTAAAACTTCCACCCTCTTGGGTGGTTTGCTCTATAAACCACTTGTTCCTCATTCCACAAACCCCAAACCTAACATATCCTAGTATAATAAAAATAAAAGTTAATGGTTAGACACGGGAATAATGGACCCCACTGGACAGAATTTTTAAAAAAAATCTAACCAGCTCACAACCACGTTGGGAAGACGAAGAGCCATGGGTTTTATAGAGGCATTGTTTCTTGATCTTCTGCCTCTGGTGTTCTCTACCTGCTGAATGCTCTGATGCTCTGTTGTCCCTAGACTTGTTATTGGGCTTCATGGGCACAACTCTCTCTCAAGGATCTGTGCATAGTTCTTGAGCTGCGATAGTCTAGTGGGTCTCATTTGAGCAAGCTTTAACACATCCAAACACCTAACACCCTAGCAAAGAGTTCCCCTAGAATCCGGTTCTCTGTCCACCCCCACAGCCCCCTTGCCTGTCCCTCAGTGTCTCTCCAGTTCCCTCCCTTCATCCTGCCCCCACTTCTGTTTCCCGGAAAGAAAATATTCAAGCATTGCCATACAAATAAGTACTCTACAATGCTTTCCTTTCATCTGAGGGTCAAGAGTTCGAAAGCTTCAGTTAGCACAGAAGCTGTCCATTAGTCATAATGAAAGTTAACAAAAGTGCTTTAGAATATTAGACAAAAGAGGGTAAGAACAGAGAATTTTTTATTTTCGTATGCTTTTCAATTGGCAAAATGGATAAAAATGAGATTTAATATTGTAACTGGGTAATTTCAATGCTCAAGATTTTTTTTTAAAAAATGAATCTAATTTAGCTATTGATGGGTGAAGACTGATAATATATGTGGTCAGATAATTCCATATACTTTGTCGTTATTCAACCAGCAATTCATTCTATAAGTATTAGGCTCCTGTCATTTTCCTGAAGCTGGGCGGGCATACAACCCAAACCAAAAGTGAAGCCAGGGTTTGCTCTCATAAATTTTACATTCCAGATCCTGAATACAATAGTGTTTGGCCCTCAGAACACTCCATTATATTTCATCAGCACTTCCAAGAAGGATAGTACTAAATAAGGGCAAGATGTGCACTAGGCCTGGAATTTCTCAACTCTGGTAGCACCTCTAAACCAAGGATTTATGGCTGTCTTGCTGTGTAGTTTTACACAAGTTACTTAGCTTTCACATTTCCCTGTCAATGAAAATGACCACTGGGCTTTTCTCAGTTAAAGTGAGATGTGTACCGATTATTCAGCAGTGAATGTGACCTCCTCTGGTTAAACAGAACGCACTTGCTCAATAGAATCACCCGTGGAACTTTGAAAATATTCCACAACCCTGGCTTCACACTAAATTTTGAGCGTGGAACACAGGGTGCAAGGACACTCTGCTTGGTGGTTCCAGCGTGCAGACAGGTCAGCGAATCGACCTTGCAGTCTGGATTCCATACTTTTCTTTGCCCATTCACCTGTCCTCTTGGTAGAGTCAGGACTCATCTGCCGATAATGAAATTCATATAACTGAGGTGTGCATGCATCTGAGTTTTTGTATTGCAACCTGAATACAATCTTTCCCACTTATCTAGAATGGGGGCTGTGACTGCGTCGTGGACAGCTGACTGTGTGTGACCCGTTAAGTGTGCAGGGACTGCCACTGCAGCCTCAGCTGGGCCTGCCCGGAGGGAGAGAGGGAAGAGCAGGAAGAGCGCGGCCTGGGGGCGCTGGGCCCAGGCCGGGAAGACTGACTCGGACGCTTCCGCTGGGACCAGACCCCGGGTCCCCTTCCCCGAGCACGCCCGGCGCTGCTCCTTGCCCACCCGACCCGTGATCGCGATCCAGGGCCGGTGTGGGCGTCCCGCTCCCGGTTCCTGCCTGCACCGCGGGGTTCTGCGCTCCCCTAGCGTCATGGAGCCCGGGCCCAACAGCAGGCCCGCCGAGCCGGGGCGTTGCGTGAGCGTCCCGCCGGGCGTACGGTCCGCGTTCCCGGTATCCCTGTTGACTGCCGCCGGAGCCGAGCCCGGGAGCCTCCCCGGAGCCGTGGCCGCCGTGCTGCCGGCCGGGGGCTGCGGGGAGAGAATGGGGGTCCGCACGCCGAAGCAGTTCTGCCGAGTGCTGGAGAGGCCGCTCATCAGCTACACCCTGCAGGCCCTGGAGAGGTAACTGGCGCCTGCCGCCGGCTCTCAGAGCCCGGGCTAGTCCTGGCAGAAAGCACGGCCGGGAGCGCGGGCGCGGCCGCTGACGAGCCAGTGCGCAGAGCCTAAGGCCCTGCGGGTTCCAACCCCGGGCCCTGGGCCCCGAACTGCTCCTGGAGCGCCCCGCGCGCACTGCCACCGCGCATGCGTGCGCCGCAGTGTTGCCGACATCCTCCAGTTTCCCTTCCCGAGACAGGCCAGGCAAAACACCAGGTAGTGGAGAGAAGAGCAGGGGTAATTCCAGCCTGCCAATGGTGGGGAGGGATTGGAGGGTGAGACCGAGGCCGAGACACCCTAGAAAAGAGACTGAAGTTGATTAATTCAGGAAGGCCCTGAAGAAATGGTGAGATGATGAGGGACATGTTCGTGATGTGAGGGATGGGGCTGAGTGAGACTGGATTAATTCGCAGGATTAGAGAGGTCCCCGGTTCTTCAGATGGGGAGCTGTGGCGATGCCTGGAAACCTTGAAGCAGAATGCTTACATTTCAAGACAGGTGTCGTTATTAGCATGACTAAACTTAAAGGAGGCTTCCACGGAAACCACTGTCTTTGACATTTTGTTCAGAAAAGCAATACCCTCCCTGTCTTCAACACGCTTCAAAAAAAAAAAAAAAAAATCGAAGGGACAAAGTAATTTCTTGTAAGATTATTTTACTTTCTCACTGTTTGGTGAATGGAAGTGTAAAGGGCGGCAATCATCCTCGATTAATATAATAAGGCCAGTGGTTACATCTGAAACTCAGACCTGGAGATGATTCCAGTTACCATCCCTGTCTGTGTCCTTCATTTCTCTGGATAGTACAGGATTGCTTCATATAAGCATCCTGCCAATACCACACACCTACTAAGTTCTAGCAGCAGACAGCCTGGCAACACGGCTCATCTATGCCGGCAATGGTTATGGCTTGCAATGGGCACTGGCATCAGGATCTTTGTCTGCTTGGTAGTTATATGAAGGGAGTTGTAGATGTTTTTTTTTTTTTTCATTTGACATCTCTTCCCATGGGAAATGCTTTGTATTAATTTGTCTTTTTACATGTACTGAGGTAGTCTGGGATCGGCAAATAATAAAAATGAAATCTTTTAATATAAAAGAATGTTTGGAAAGGGTTTATGGAAAATGTGGCAAAAGAACACTTGTTTTCCATTTTTGCTTAATTGATTACAGCAGTTTGAAATCCTAATAGCCTACTAGGGAATTTTGAATAAATTATAACAGGTTATAACTCAGGGAACTTTGATTACTTCTTTTTCATCTGATTAACAAGAAACTGAGATCAGGAGTCTTAGTCCCCTATGCAACTATTGCTTTGAGATATGAGTATCTATGAAGAAATTTTGTTTTAAGAAACCGCATGACAAAAGTATTATTGTTAAGGGCATAAAGCTCTGATAGGAGGCCCAGTTCAGTTGATTAACCTATATCCAAGTTTTACTGTTTAGAAAAAATGTTCTTCCTGGATCTGAAATTGGGAATTGTTTTATCCCTCATAGTCACTGGAGGCCCCACAAAAAATATAGTATATTAGTTCCCATAATGAAGTGCCCCCCCTTGCAATGGGGCTGGTTGCAGTTCCACAGAGAAAAGCTGTAGATAGCCATGGTTATTTATATGACCATACAGAATGCTGCTGCTCATCTTCCTGACAGGAGAGGCAGGGTGATATTCTCTCTAGGTATATCTTGCGTGAGGGAGTTATAGATACAGTTGACAGTTTGATGAACTTCATATCAGGGTTGGGGCAAGTTTCTTTTACTCTGCTGGGTAGCAGCTTTATCAATACCTGGGAACGTTTAAGATCTTGGCAAGGCTTAAAGTCTGCTGAGAAAAACCTGTTGGTGTCTGGGTCATAGAGGAGTTCAAGGCACCATATATATATATATATATATATATATATATATATATATATATATATATATATATATATATATTACTTGTGGGGTTGGAGACTAGGGGGCCATAGAAATAAAAATTCTTACCAGTAGTCTGATTTCTGGTTTCAAATATTTAAGGAAAGAAAATGTTAATTAGAAGTGTGGAATAGTTTTAAAGAAGACAAGATTATGACTACCAGGGAGCAAACCAGTGAGGTGACCTTCAGCCATGCTTATTTAGATGTACAGGGCTGGACTTCATCTGTCAGCAGATTCACTTAGACCTCACTTTCTCTAAAGCTTCTGAGCTTTTCTCTGCTCTCTTAGGTGAGTTACCTGCTTAAGATAACTTGTTACTTCCTTTGGCTCACGTTTATCAGAACCTTGTAATTTGGCCTCTGATATCAATCTACAGGAAGATGCTCCAGCACAGCAATACATTAGAATTCCAATCCACTGTTCAGTTTCTGTAGTTTGATTAGAGTGGATTAGTTTTGACCTAACCCTGATGCAATTTGGTAGATTAGTATGTGTGTATATAATAGAAACTTAATTTTGTGATTTTGATTCATCTGCTATCTCTTTTAGTCTTTAGAAATCAAGGATGGTCAATGCTTAGTTATTTTTTTAGAACTCCAAGGTATGGCTTTCAGTGTATTAACTTACAGTTTATTTAACTTTCTGTTTTCTCTTCTTCTTCAATTCTTATTTTCTTATGTACTTAAATAGTTGTTCTGGTCGATAATATTGGTTGAAACCATTGTAAATTCTGTTGAGCAGGATTGATGAGAATTCTATGAGTGCTTCTCTAAATGAGCAATATTGATCATGTGAGTTAAACTGAAATAGTAAGAATGGAAGAGAGAAGATGGGAGAAATGTTTAAGAGTTGGTATTGATCACAGTGATTCAGAAAGAAAAAGGTGCCTAGGATAATGTTAGTTGAATGACAAAGATAATTTAATTAAGAAAGGTCATGTTTAAGTGAAGGGAAGGGGTGAAACTTGTGTTTTGTACAAGTTACAGGATTAGAGTTCTGTGTTGCCTTCCCTTTGTGACTCCTTCAAAATCAAGCCAAGATCAGTGGCTCTGAGGCTTATATAGCTCAGCCATAGTATGAAGGCTTGCTATTGCTAAGAGATTAGCAACAAGCCCATCTCACTAACTCAATATTGTTTCCTAAAACATCAGAATGGGCATGAAGAGGTGGGAATCTGTAGACAATGGCTAGAATGCAATTCAGAGCCAAGTTTCCATGAAGGCAGTCATAGTAGAGAGCAGTAGTTACCACTGTCTCTTTTAAGCTGGATTTCAGCAGCCTGGATGAGAGCACTTTGAAGGCATTAATGGGGGTGGATTTTTCCCAGGTTTTTAAATAAGTATTTGTGTAAATGTTCTCTTTTCTACCTGCTTTATTAAGCTATCTGAGCAGAGTATGTTTGTAATATTTGTTGTTCCAAGAGAAAAGAACTTCTGAGATATTATATTTCCTCTCAATATGTCTGTAGGTGTTATGGAGCTTGGGGCTAGATTTATATTTGCTATGGAATGTGCTAGGAAGGAAATAATCATGCGAATTTGATAGACTTGGGCTGTCGGTGTTTGGTGTGGACTTGTTTTTAGCTCAGAGGCAGGCTAGATGCTTCTATTCAGTGAATACTTATTCAGTGTTCACTGTGTGAGGTATTTAAGGTCTTTTACAGTCTCATAACTTTACATTATTAAAAGTCTTTTACAGAATTAAAATTTAATAATATGACTTGAAAAGAATGTGAATAAATCCTTTGAAATACAAACAGTACTTACAAGAGCTTGTGGGTCCTGGGTGTACCCTTGGTTGTTGAACAAAATAGCATAGTAAGCCCAGTACATCTTGAGTGGTATGTAGTAATGTTTTCTAAACTTTTACTTTTTTTGTAGAAATTTTCCTCATTCCATTCTATGCATTCTCTTCTCATTTCTATTTAATGTAGTTAACAGTACTGGATTTAATGTAATAGGAAGGTCTTATGATGTATAGTGGTTCCTGACATGCACACTTTGAAAAATAGTGGTTGAAAACATTTTAAAACTGGGCATGGTGACATACACCTGCAAATCTCTCAGCCAGGAGGCTGATGCAGGAGGATTGTCATGTGTTTGAGACAAGCTTAGTGTAGTTAGTACATTCCTGGGTAAACTGTGTTAAACACTCTCTCAACAACAGCAAAAACCCAAACCGAACCAAACCAAACCAACTAAACAACCAAACAAAAAACAAAAAGCTAAAATAGACCCACTATAAATTCAATTTTAAAGTTAGAATGCCTAGTGGTTAAAAGCTCTTGTTGCTCTGACAGAGGACCCAGGTTCTGTTCCCAGCACCCATGTGGTAGCTCATACACATCTATGTCTGTCTTCTGTTCTCATTGGACTGCATGTATGTGATGTGCATACATACATGCAGACAAAACACACACAGGTTTAATAAAACTAATACAACTGCCTGGAAGTGGTCTGGGTACAGGTTCATCTGTTTATGATTATTTACATCTACTTTACTTTATTCAAAACAGAAGGAACCCTTAAACAGATATTTGAATGCTTATATGTAATCTATTGTCCTTTCATTTTTCTTCTTGATTCATTTTATTTTAGTTGAATGTTATTTCTCATTAAGCTTTTAAAAGTTATCTCAGCTGAATTTCTGGAAGAACGTAAATGGAAAGTAATAAAGGTAAACAGCATAGGAAATCAAATTAATCTCTTGCTTTACGCGAAAATTCTGGCTCTGATATAGGTGAATATTTATTATAACTCCTTCTGTATTAAAAAAAAGGTAACATGGGACCACATTAAATCAACACATTTGGTGGCTTTTAATAATTTCTTGAAAGCATTTTTTACCTAAGTATTCAAGCATTGTCATTGTTCAGTTAGCAGATATTTATTAGCATTTGGTGTGTGATATAGGGAATACTGTCCTGTGCTCATTGTCTCCCCAGTGCATTTCATAGTAGAGGGTGTGTGCTAGATGCTTAGTTGACATTTGTTGAATGTTCCAGTGAATACATGAATGAAGGAAAACTTTCCTTTGTTGAGTTATTAGAAATTACAGGAAATTGACTGTTTTACTGTGAAAGCACCAATGCCACATGTTTCAACCCTGGTAGCAGAAATGAAGTGTTAGATGCAGAGTGATTATTTCTCTCTTAGATGTGAGACTTGACCTCTGAGACAGTGTTGACACATTTATATGAGTTAGCAGTGTGAGCACCATAGTCAGATTGGGTTTAGCCCAGTCCCTTCATTTTCTACCTGGGCAGGTCGTTATCTCTGTGTCCTCAAGTATAAAATCAAGACCATAGCAATTTACTCCAAAGAGCTGGGTGTTGAGATACTGTATGAAAAATAGAAGCTAGCAAAGATTACATATTTTTGCGTGATTTTATAACTAATCTTGTCAAAAATAAAATACGCCAAATTCTGGAATGTAGTCTTTCTAGTGAGAGAGAGAGAGAGAGAGAGAGAGAGAGAGAGAGAGAGAGAGAGACAGAGAGAGAGAGAGAGAGAGAGAGAGAGAGACAGAGAGAGAGAGAGACAGAGACAGAGACAGAGGGAATGAGAATCACAGACTGTAGCATTATGCTTAATAATCTTTGGGAGATGAGTCTTTTGATTGTGGAAGGTAAGGAGTTTGCACCCAGCTTTGTGGTCTAAGGTTTCCTGGATTTGACTATGTCTGGAGCAGTGGAGCAAGCCGGGCTCAGATATAGTTGGTAGGATGGGAAGAGAGGGGAGGACAGTATGGAGAAACAAAAGAGCAACACAGAAGCGTGCTTGTAAGAGGGTGTCTATATTGGTTTTTTCATCACTGTGAGAGGGTCAACTCCAGGGAGGAGAAGACTTACTTTGTAGGGACTATAGCCTGTTATGGTGGGGAAGGCAGCAGAAGTAGGTCAGCAGAGTGGCATTAACCAGGAAGCAGAGAATGTGGACTGGAAGCTGTCTTAGCTATAACCTTCAAAGGCCTGGTGACCTACTGATGCTAGCTATGCCTCTTGCCCTAATGGTTCCATGATGTCTTAAAATAGCACTACCAGCTGGGGACCAAATGTTCAAATACATAAGCCTGTGGGGGCATTTCAGACCCACACCACAGTACTCTTTCTTCAGGAAGCAGCTAGGCATGGGAGTAAGAGGGTCATGGCCTGTGTGTTTATGGGCCTTGGGAGGATCAGTATGGTCTACAAAGGCCTGGGCCAGAGCCAATAGCATGGCCTAGTGTTTGTACTTGAGAGGGGATCATCCAGAAGTAGCAAGAATAGATTGTGTTTGGATAAAATGAGGAGACAGTTAAGATCCACATTCATCATGTATTGGACCAAAGAGATTACAAGAAAGAGTGATGGATCCCAGCTGTGCTGGTTAAGCCAGAACCTTGCAGAACTCCATACTGCATATGACTGGGGAGTGGTGGTTTGCTAGTTGCTATAATCTTTGTGAACAGTATAATTTCCACACTGCTGGGATACAGTAAGTTCTAGAGTTATCAAGGGTGACATATATATGGGGATGGGCTAAGGTAACCAAAGAACAATTTACAAGTGATCTCATTCTGGAATCTTTATCACTTGAAAGAACTACAGATTGCTTTGGGCCTTCTATATTACTGCATCATTTTAATCACTGAAGTCACGTTGAAGTGTCTGATAAAATACAAAAGTAATTGAGGACCTTTAAGGAATCAACCCATAAAACGATTCTTTTGGGGCATAATTATTGTCCTTCTGATGTGTTATAAGATGTCACACTATGGACAGTTTATTCATTCAGTAAACACTTATTGAATACCTGGTGAGAGTTTTCTATAAAGCAATATACAGGACAGATAAATGTGTTGCCATGGAGCCTATACTTCAGAAGACGAATGAAAAACAGAAAATGAAAGGAATATTGTCAATGAAAAAAATGGCATTTTTTTTATCACATATTCATTTTGAATAAAATGGAACTACAGAAAGGAATATATTTCTATACTGTGAAAGATAGTAAAGGCATTATATGACTCTAGTATATAAATTATCGAAGTATATTATATATTGTCATATAAATGTCTCTTCTGAAAAATAACTTTGTCAGAGACAGTGCAGAGATATTATATGAATATCATACAAGTTAAAAAATAAGAAGTGATTAATTCAAGGTAAGTGCTTTCCTGTTATCTATGATTTTTGATACTTGAAATATTTTCAGGATTTAACTATTCTAACATGAATGTACAGGATTTCATAGGCTTATAGTGACATTTATTTTTCTAATTTTAAATTACTTCCTTGTAGTTGGCATATAAAATATTATAAACTTTAGGCGACTTTTGCTGAGAATCGACACTACGGGTCAGAGGCATTTGTCCTGGTTTGGACCTGTTGATGCACGCAGGTCCCCAGTGTCAGTGGCTGGCTAGCCACTGGTATCCTTAAGCCTGTTAAGCTTCTTTGATTCCAGAACCAGTCGGTATGGACTGTGTTCAGCCTGGGGAAGGTCTGTGTGAGATCAGTCACCCAGTTTTCATATTCAAGTGGTAGCTGCAGCTCATAGAACAAATTCAGACAGTCAGCTTATAGAGCTTAACAGTGTTTTAAGTTACCCTTACCCCACTGAGGGAGAAAATAATAGGACAAATATAATTTTAAAAGTATATTCTTTTATGTTTTTTTTTCTCAGACAATTTACAGATATACTATTTGTTCAAATTTAATTGAAGTGAAAATTCTAATATATCTAATATGTGGTATGGCAAACTTCATGTACCATGCCATGTAAGATACATATAGTGTGAAAATCACTTCTACTGGTAGTGTGACATGCTTACTGATTCCCAGACCTAATAAACATACATAAGAACTGAGCTTTCTGATTTCATCTCCCAGTGTAGCTCAATTGATATTTATACTGGAAGTCAGTTTTCTTCTATGAGATTTAGAGTTCATTTATATGAAGTGTATATATGTTTTCTTTGTAGAGTATGCTGGATAAAGGACATTGTTGTAGCAGTAACAGAGGAGAACAAGGAAGCCATGAGAAACATCATCCAGAGATATGGGCATAAGCGCATCTCACTAGTGGAGGCCGGAGTGACACGCCACAGGTCTATTTTCAGTGGACTGAAAGCCCTGGCAGAGGATCAGCCAGACTCCAAACTCACCAGGCCAGAAGTTGTGATTATCCATGATGCTGTGAGACCTTTTGTTGAGGAAGATATTCTCCTGAGAGTTGTCATAGCAGCTAAGGAGCATGGGGTGAGTGTTTGACACAGAGAATGGATAAGGGGCAAGCACTGTGGTGTGGTTAATTTGCTGAATGTTGATAGAAATATATTTAACTGTATCTAAGTGGGTACGATGACCCAAAGACGTTGTTTTACGGTTACCATAGTATTGTAGATTGTGAGACTTGGACTTCTTTTGTTATATCATCTATTATATTGTGATATGAGCTATTTGGAGAAGGATGCACTAATGAGGTCATTGTAATATATTCCTTTACCTTCATTCAGTTTTTCCTTATCCCCTTATAGTTAGCTTTTCTTTTTCTCTTCATGCTACACTATACCAACATGTATACTTGTTTACATTTACACATATATTACAGTCTAGATTCCACACGTGAGAGAATATTTGGTTTGTTTCTTCCTGAGATTGTAGGTAATGGATATGAATTGTGAAAGAGCTATAAAACTAATTATTTTTCTAGTTTTAATTCTGCTCTGTGTTTTGTTGTTTCTGGTGGTGGATAAGTATATAAAATATATCCAATGCTGAAAATGTAAAATCTAATGTACAGTTTCACCCTTTCTATTTTGATACCAATAGTAACTGTATAATAAGTTCATTAAGTTGTATAGACTTTGGGTCTGGTTAACTCTGGTGTGTGATGTTTTTATTTATTTGAAAGGTTTTTTATAATGAAGTTTATAAGTATATATGCACAAATGGAACTTTAATGAGTGACATTCATAAGCAGTTGTATTTCCAAAATGCACAGAAATCTTGCAGAAGTGCAGGATATACACAATTAACAAAAAACTTGGCCCATGGAACTTGGTTTTGTATCTTGATCTTTCAAAAGTGGCTTATATTCTAAAGTAGCCATATGTGATTCTTGCATCGCTTATAGTGAGCCATTTGAAGGTGAAAAGATTGTTTTCCTCTCTCTGTCACTCAAATAAATACGGCTGGGTAGCAGAGCTGGAAACTCACAGTGGCACCAGCTCCCAGACTGGAGAGGGCCCTTTCCAGGTAGCTTATTGGTCTCAATCTCCTCTAGGCAGCTCAGCTGGTCTCTTCTAGGTAGTTTGGCTGAACTTTTGTTTCTTCAAAGCAGCTTGACTTACCTGCCTTTTCTAGGCAGCTCCACTTGTCTGAGGGGCTGCTAGGCAGCAGGGTGGTTCTGTTCTTTTAGGTGGCTCAGCAGTCCTTCCTGCTTTTGTAACCTTGGAGTCAGAGCAGCCTGGTGTCTCTGCTCAGTTTCAGAGACTTCCTGAAGCCTTTAAGTTGTTTATTTCCTGAGCTCAATGCACTTTCCTCCAAACTGGAGGTTTGTCTCTGAGAAAATCAGGACACAACATACAGAGATGGAATAGTTCAATACTATGGTTTGGTTCTCAATCTTCCTAATGCTGCAACCCTTTAATACAGTTCCTCACATTGTGATGACCCCCAAGCATAAAATTACTTTTGTTACTACTTCACAACTGTAATTTTGCTACTGTGATGAATCATAACGTAAATATCTGATATGCAGATCATCTTAGTTGATCCCTGTGAAGGGTCTTCTGTCCCCCAAAGGGGTCCTGACCCACAGGTTGAGAAACACTGTACTTAATAGAACCCTGATATTGTTTTTGTATTGGGAAATCTCTTGGTAGTGTCTTAAATGATAAGAAGATTTTTTTTTCTTGTTCTAATTAATATGCTGAGGGTGTCATTTTTACAGATGATTAGTAAAACATATCAAAATGTATGGCAGCTTCTTTTTGTTAAACATGTCAAGGAGAATGCTTGAAAAGAAGCTGTCTGTAAAAATGGATTGACTGATTAGAACTGCAGTGGTGTGAAGAGGTTGTAATCGTGTAGGTTGAGAGACTTATCCAGACCTTATCCCCAGCTAGCTTCAGCTTCCTGAGTAGCCATCCCTTGCTCATTTCTGTGTTAGAAGTAGTATCCTATGACTAATAGACAAAAACCCCTTGGCTTCTATTGATTCAGCAGAACCCTAACTTCCACCAACACCTAAGTGAAGATTGTCATCAGATACCATCCATAGCCGGTAGGAGAGCTATCCCCAGCTTGCTGTTACCACCTCTGTCATATTTCCATTAATGCATTTGAAAAGTGTCTTGATTTATAATTTTATTTGTTTTGTTACTATAAAAACTTCATGAAACTGCGTCCACATTGGAACATGAAATTTAGAGTAACTTAAATCTTTGATACCCCACTCTAGAATGAACTCGTATCTGTTGAGGTGAGAGCAATGTTGTTTTTCATTGACAAACATTTGTGGCAGTTCTTATTAAACTGTCTTTTTAAATTTGTGAATCAAACTATTTTTAAAATTCAATCACATATATATCTTAAAATCAAGAACCTGTATTTTAAATGAAATCTTAACCTTTCTAATTACATTTCAAAGCGTGGTTAAGAACCAAACTTTATAATATTAATTTCTGGAAAAGCATAAGAAATAATGGTTTCCTCTGGAAACATAGCTTTGGTTTGTGGATGAGAAGTGATGCTTTTCATGAACAGTGAAATTTTGAGTTTCATATGGATATGTGTAGTAAGGTTAAGTAGATGTTACAACTACTTCAAATTTAAATCCAGAGAAACACAAACTTCTCTGCAACAAAAATCAGTTCTTAGGTGAATTAAAAGGCAGGATTTCTACAGAGGAATCACTCACACCCGACTAGATAGAACATATTTGCATGTTTATGGGAAAACTTTTTGAGCATTGTTCTAGTTATCTGCAAGCTTTAGAATGATGGAGCGCTCAAAGGCCACATTCAGATAATCAGGATAATCCACTCTAAGAAACAGGTGTTTCCACTGATGTAATTGGTAATCTGTCTTAAATTTCTTTAAGGGAGTGGACTTCTAATACTTCTAATATTGTCCCCGGAACCCCAGTTACATGCAGATGGAACTTCCTGTCAACTTAGACCTGTAATCATGAAAAATCACATGCAGTTTTAATAAGTTGGATTTCTTCAAAGGGTCGGAAATACTGCCATTGTTTTAACCTGTTCACAAAATGAAGAGTAACTTGAGTCATGTTGTCCTTGGACATGACAATTTAATTGGCCTCAGGTAGACTTACTCCCTACATTCCATTTTAGTATAAAAACTGTCAATGGAGATGAGATACACCATGAGACTAAGAATAGGGTTGGCTGCATGCAGAAGCTTGGAAGTGTCAACAGATTCTCTCGGTGTAGTTATATTTTCAAGTTTCACATGAAGGCAAGATGGCTTCTATAGAACCAGTGGCTAGATTCTCACAGAATTATCTCTTTCTTATTGTTAATGGTAATTTGGCGATAAAATATTAAGTCAATATTTTTCCATTATTTTAAAAATAGATTATGCCATTTCCTGTTTTCTTTTTCCTCTGCTTTTGATAAGTGTGCGAAATAAATTAGACTTTAAAAATTGTTTTCCCTTAGAGATGGAGAGATGGTTTAGTGGTTAAAAGCATGTGTTACTCTTGTGAGGACTGAGGTTCAGTACCTAGCATTCATGTCTTGTGGCTCACAATGCCTGTAACTCATGCTTCAGGGGATCTCATGTCCTCTTCTGGACTCTCCAGGCACCTGTACTTATGTCCACAAACCCACATAGACACATATATACACACACCTTAAAAACATGAAAACAGTAATAAGTAAGTGTTAATATTCCCTTGAACATAAGCTGACTTTAAAAAAATGCTATACCCTTTCCTCAGAATTTTTCAATTTCTAGGCTGTGCCTGGGAATGAGCTTTGTTCCTCCCTTACTTTGACTTTGTCCCTTACTTTGTCCTTGATGAAACTGGAGTCATATATTTCTTCTAGAAATTGCTGAACCATTGTCTGGTTATTCTTAGTCATATTTCCTATCCACATATATTTTCCTTCAGTGTATATGCATACTAGATCCTTTTATCCTGTCTTCATGTCTAGCTTCTTCATGTTTCCATGTACTCTGGATGCCAAGTCCTAGGCAATCTGCTTTTTATTTCATTCACTTTTTAGCTGTGTCTAATCTCCTGGTTAGGAATCCATTGAATACTTTTCAGTTCTTTGGAGTTCTTTCTAGTTCCTTTTCAAATGTGATTAGTCTTCTTTCTGTTTTTGATTTTACATTTTGTCCTTTAATATTTAAACCATTTATACATTGCAGCTAATTGTACTTCTTGGTAGCTCTCCAACTTTTCCTTTCTGTTCACTTTTGCTCATAATTTGTTTCCTCCTCTGTCTTCTAGTTTGAGCTGTAACAGATGTCGAAGAATGAGTCCTGCTCTTGTTTGGCAGCACTTTATCAGGGAGAGTCCTGTGGACATGGGATAGGGTATATTTCTGAAGCATTAATTTCTATTCTTTCTGCCAGCAATTCCAAGCACATTACCAACTTTGAACAGCATTACATTGATTCTTGGCTTGTGGTTTTGTAGATCCTGGGTAACATTAAATCAAACTGTTCCTCCACATATGCCCAGCTGATCGTCAGGACTTTTCAGGAGCAGCTACCCCTGCTGCATGTGTTGTAAACCCAAGGCAGTCTTGCTTGCTGTCTTCCTGACTTGAGTGTTCTACTTTTTAAATGTGTCCTTCATGAATGAGCTTTTCGTTAGAGCTGTGTCCTCGCTAAGTAATACAGGCTCAAGATACTAGTTACCATTCCTTGTTGTCTGTTAAAGTTAACAGTTATATAACAACTAAAGTTATACCTGTTAACCCAACGCATTTCTATAATCTTATTTTTGTTACTCCCAGGAAATTTTGTCATGAGCTCAGTCATATTTTTAAAATGCTTTATTATAAAATTCTGACTTGCACTTATTGGTTTTGTTTTTATGAATTGCAATAGTTTTTTAAATATTTGTATTCACTGTCATTTTGACAAGATAGAAATCTCCATCTCTTCCAAGCACAAAGTAATCCCATACTTCTACAGTTGTGTTAAGGTGAACAGCAACAAGAATTCTTATGAAGGGAAATGTTAGAGGAAAAGGATGTTGGGATGTTAAAAAATGTTTAAACGTGGTTGAGATTCATTTGTGCAGGCACAACCAGATTACTACATACTCTTATGAACTGACAGTGCCCAGCTACTGCTTATGAGGGGAACTGACAATTAGAGCGTGATGTAGAGCATGCAGTATCCACTGAGCAGTTTCCAAAAGGCTTGACCCTGGAAGACAACATATGGAAAGCTCCTTGTGTATATTGCTTCCTTAGATCAGTGATTCTCAACCTTCCTAATGCTGTGACCCTTTAATACAGTTCCTCATGTTGTGGTGACCTCCCAACCATAAAATTATTTTTGTTGCTACTTCAAAACTGTACTTTTGTTACTCTTATGACCCCTGTGTGAGGTTCATTTAATCCCCCCGAGGGGGTCCCTGTAGTTGAACATTGCTGCTCAGGCAGCTCACCAAAGAAGACAGGGAGTCATAATCATAGGTGCAATCCCTGCCAGACTTCAGCAGAGGGGTGACCATCCTGGCCAGCACTAGACTGAACAGTGGAACCTTGAGCCTCTAAGCTCAGGTTTATTTATTCTTTCATAACTCCTCAGGTATTCTACTGATAACACATGCAGATCATTAGCAATTAAACAACCCCCACAGAAATCCAACATCTGCAGACAATACAAAATGCCAAAGCCTATATGTTCCTTTTTTCCAACAATGCACAAGAACAATTATTTTAAACACAACTAAAGATAAACTTCCATAACAATTGCTCTTTTCTGTATAAGTAAAAAACAAAACAAAACAAAACAAAAAAAACAAAAAAAAAACCTTTTATCTCTATAACACAATTTAACACTACACCAGCAAAACTATTTAAAAGAACAGTTATGAGGCTTCTTATGCACATTACCAAATGAACCAAACGTCTATCAAGATTTTCACAATGTCTTTGGACAGCAGAAAAACATTATCAATGTCCAGTTATCTGGAATTCACTCACAATCTCCAAAGGGCTTTGGTCACTTCTCAGCCCTGCCCTCTGCAGCACACACAGCTTGTCTTCCAGGCTCCTCTGGCTTCACTCCACTGCTGCTGCTGCTTCTCTTGGTGGTCATCCCATGGTACTGGCATCTTTAGAACTGCTGTGGTCCCTGGCTGCAGCTGGGCTGCACTTTCATCAAGAGCCTCTCCTGGGCTCTTTTCATGATGTCAAGCCTCAGTTTCTCTGAATGACCCCTTCAGTCTGGTTCTTCATGGCTACTTTGGCTACATCTTCATAACCTAGATGGCTACATCTAATAACCTCTCCTGGGCTATCTTCATGGTGTCATGCCTCAACTTCTTTACATGACTCCTTCAATCTGGGCCTTCAACTATTTTTGAGGGTATACCTTCACCAATGGCCTTTCCTGGCCTCTTACAGTGAGAAGCCTCAACTGCTCTCCAAAAACCCCTTCATGCCTTCACAACCAGCACGAACTGGGTGACTTTTACAGTACCAAGTTCAGTTGCCAGGACGAGATACAACCTCGCCAGTTCTGGATTACAGTTTCTGTGTACTGACTCTTAGGAAACACTTCCCAGATAGAGTTTGGTTTGCTGGAAAAATAACTGGTTATTTTGTCTGTAGTAAGGGTTCCCCCTTACTTATATCTCATTACCACCACCCTGGGCAGCTTGTATTTCTCTTATTCAGGTTTGCAGAAAAAAAAAAAATCTGTCAGTTTAACTAAGTGGCTTTTGGCTCTAAACTCAGGCTTCCACAACAACAGAGGGTCTTGGGCCGGTGGGAACAATCTCTGGCTGAAACGTTCTGGCAGTTTGGAGATTTTTTTTCATTACCACTATGGGTAAACATATACCCTTCTTCATAGACCTCATACACCACATCTTGAACTTCACATACATACAACGTTGCTATCAGAAAACTTAGTTTGTGAAGCAGTATGTTACTACCAGTGGTGGAAGGGAGCATAAGCTCCATGATCAGGAAAAGCAGTTAGAACCTTGCTTTTTCCTGCTCCCAGCTGAATTCTTTATCTCTATGGGCCTCCAATCTGTAACTCTCACCTTGGAGCTTTTTTCCTAATTTATTTATTAATTTCACAGCCTTTTCTCTTCATAGAGGCGTATTTCCTTCCTCACTCTCTTCTTTCTTCAGGAGACTTCTACTCATTATTTTTACATATATATAATCTCTGTCCTCTAGGTGCTACCCTGAGTGTCCTTTACTAGATTCTGTGAGGTCTGGAGTTTCTTTCTTGTTCTTCCTTGTCTGCAAGTTGGATGAGCTGGCGTGATGTCCTGCCCGACATTGGTATACCATTTGTAGTAGTTTGCCTGCAGGGCAGCTCACCCAGGAAGACCTGGAGGCATTTTCATTTTTGCAAACTCTGCAAGACCTCAGCAGAGGGAACCACTGTCACAGCAAGCACTATACTGGCCAGTGGAACCCCGAGCATCTGAACTCAGGTGTTTTTATTGATTCAGAACTCCTCAGGTGCAGAACATAAGCAATCAAACGTCCCCCACAGAAATCCAGCACCTGCAGACAATACAAAATGCCAAGACCTAGGATAGCCCCTCACCCAACAGTGCATAAAAACATTTAAACATAACTAAAAATAAACTTCTACAACAGGTCCTGACCCACAGGTTGAGAATTGCTGCCTTAGGTAAAACGTTTGATGTTTCTGTGCTTGCATATATTAACATTTTCCTAATCAACTTATAGAAATAGATCATATTTGCTGTCTCTACTTCCATATCCCAGCTTATTCCGTTATGGCTAAGGCATAGCCATAGCAGTATGCCTTCTCCTAGGAGACTGTTCTTTTAATATCTTGGGGTTTTCTGATTTAGAAACTCAATGTTTTTTCAGTATGTTGTATGATAAAGGATTTCATTGACCTTTGTTCCAAGTTCTTGGAAGAATATATATATATATATTTTTTTTTTCCCCTAACTAATAGAGTTTCTTGTTGTTGGTATTTCTGATCCTGGGATCACACCTGAGCTGATGCTCATGAGATGATGTAATTTGGGATGGGAGCTGCTTACCATTAGGCCTGTGATGCAATTAGAGTTTTAATGCTTAGAGCTAGCCTATCATCATAGAGGATAAAGGGGTCACAGATTAAATTGAATCACAGGGAATCAATTTGATGAGTCATTCATATGTCAGGTAACTATAGTAAATCTGTGAACCCCGAAGCTTAGAACAGCTGCCCGATTATTGAGAACACATTGAGGTACTTAGAGTGATATGCTCTGAATCCACGGAAACTTTGTATTCCCCATTCTTCCAGACTATATCCAATCTAGCTTTTCATTTGGAGTTGGTTGGTCTGACTTGTATCCCTAGTGATCAACCTGGGAAGTATGACATTTCCCAATATGTATGTTGGTTTATTAGACCTGTGTAAGGGTTCTTGGAACATTCTGCATTTGTGGCTAGTGTATGACCTGAGCTAGTATATGACACTTGCAGATGTTGTCTGAAGTAGGGTCACTCTTGTCAGAGATAGCTCATTTTAATCTGTGGTGTCCATGCTAACATGGGTAGCTACTGTGAGAATTGTATCATAATATGCCAGTTGGCACTGACACAATGAACAATTTTTACACCTGGAAAAGTTAACCAACTTCTTGAGTGTCTCTTTGACTCTTATTTTCTGTAATTGCTTTCCTTTCAACTTTTGTCTGTTCTTTTCAAACTGTAGCAAGATTCTGCCTCTGTCCACTTGACATACAGACCTGAGATTAGAAATGTCAAAGGTCTCTGAGCTGGCTTCAGGGTATTCTGCTCTCCTAATTTACTATTCTTGTATTCTTCTAAGCAGATGTTACCCCTCCCTTTGCAAACTGCTACAGGATAATCAGTGTCAGGCTCCTGATTCTTACTGTTGGTGTCTGCCACAGCCTGAGCCAGAGCTTAAATCTCTACCTACTTTTTCAGTGAACCATGTATGAGTTCTTATGTGCACAGATGCTTGTAAGCACTATACAGAGTATAGGATAATTTGAACACCAGAGTGCAGGATTTGAACACCTGAGAGAATTCCTTACTCTGCCCCCCTCCCCTCCAATTCAGGCCTTCTCCTAATCCCTCGAGATTGAAAACATGTATTCTCTGTTCTTATACTTTTTGCAGTTAACCTTTTGAAAGAAGACTATTCCTTTTATGTGCATAATTCATTTTTATGTAGACATGGACTCCCACTAAAATACTAAGATCTCCCAAACCTCCTCTGCTCAGGCTTTTCCTCTGTGTTCAACAGTCAATTCAGCTGAGCTCTTTGAATTTGTCTATTTTCCACAACTGTGGCTTCAGATACGTGTCGGGATATTTTACTCCTCTCTAGAGTTGATACTTGATTTGATAATGGTGGTAGGGGCATTGATTCCTACGCCGCCTCTTCCAACACAGACTTAGATGTTAGGAAGGTGACCTTCCCCTGTGGTATGTAGTTTAGAGGATGAGTATTAGACAAATGAAATTACTTCGAAAGCTATTGTAATAGTCCATAGGAAAGATAATGAAGGTCTTTCTAAGCCATTGAGATGGAGATGGAGTTAGAGGATGTCTAAGATTTTCTGGACCTGACTGACTCTGTGAGCTCCTGGGTAATGAAACATACACTTTTCTGTTCCTTCTTTGCCCTGACCTTGGGCCTTACTGCCTCTCTGCAGTTTTTCTGTCCACTCCCCCTCCCCAGATACCTTTGAGAGTGTATGAGATTAAAGCTTAGATACTCGGTGCTCACTACAGTTTTGCCTATATACCTATGGAAATTGTATCTGTGTAGGAGGTTTTATTACCTGGATCCTCTTTAGCACTGGGTCATAGGTATGCCTTTGTAGAGGAACACTTCTTAATCCCATAAAACAAAACTCCATGCACTTTCCATGAACTTTTCTATATTGGGTTGAGTTTCAAGTATTTTAAAAACAGGATATTTTCATTTGCAAGCAATCTTTAGACTTTAGTTTTTTTTCTCAATATTTAAATTCAGAGGCAGAGAGGTTCTCAATTCTGACATTCTACGTAATACAATTCTTTGTTATAGGAGTGGACTCACATACTGTGGGATGGTTAGCTGCCTCCCTGTTTGCCTCTCGGCCCCTAGATTAAGAATCACTAATATGTCAGGCACAAAGTGTGCTGACTAGTTTTTTGTCAACTTGACACACAAACTGAAAGGAGGGGCTTAATTGAGAAAATACCTCCATAAATCTGGCTGTAAGACATTTTCTTAATTAGTAATTGGTGGGGGAGAGTCTAGCCCATTGTGCATGGTTCCAGCCCTGGGATGGTGGTCCTGGGGGCCTATAAGAAAGCAGGTTGAGCAAGCCATGGGAAGCAAGCCAGTGGGCAGCACCCCTCCATTGCCTCTGCATCAGCTCTTGCCTCTAGGTTTCTGCCCTGTTTGAGTGTCTGTCCTGACTTCCTTTGATGATGAACAAGTGTAAGCAAAATAAATGCCTTTTTCCTCAACTTGCTTTTTGGTCATGGTGTTTTGACACAGCAATAGGAACCTTAACTAAGACAGTGGAGAAGAACATTATAATTCAAAATATAATAATATGTGCTTATCTTTATTATTTAACAAAATAACTAGTTTTGTTATTCTTTCACAAGAATTTTTACTCTTTAGCAAAATGACTAATTTTGTTACTCTTTAACACATATTTTTTACTCTTTAACGAAATGACTAACCTTTAACAAAAAGACCAGTTGTCCTAAGTCAATGAGTGATTGAGTATAATGAGTGTTTACAAATGGCTCTGGATATTTTGTTCGTTGATTAGGTTAAGAAAACCACTTTAAGTAATTTCATACTGTTACAAAAACACTTAATACTAAAGTTTTACAGAAACATTTTATGTATAGGAATAACTATTTTATCATTCTAGATTTTTAACTAGTTTCTAGTTCAAAAATGAGCCACTTACATTGTTTCTCTGGGGACCTTGGCATCTACGTAACTGGAAACATTGGTAGGGGTATATCTGGGCTTACGCAGTATGGCTATATTTAGTAGTGACTATGTACTGTGGCAATCCTCTTAGACTCATTAAGAAAAACACGTTAGCATTCAGTGTTACAACTCGGAGTGCCATGTATCCTGGGCTTGTATTTTGGAGCAGAGATTGAAGATCCCTTGGCAGATGTTTCATTCCGTGTTTTAAAATATGACTTTTACGCAGAATTCACTGTGACTAATTACTTGTATTTGATTGTGATCATTGTGCTAGAAATCTGACTTATTTATGTGTGGGTGACATAATGATCAATTTTGGATGACTGGAGAACAACTTTTGTATTAATTTACATCCAGAGCTAATGAAGGGATTCTGTTGCAAAGCAATGAGTTGTAAAAACTATTCTATGGGAACAGGTGAAACTCCGTCTTTGATCATTTTTGAGAACTACTTACTGTTCCATTTTTAAGCCACCTTTGTATGTCATCCTATGATTTGCTCAACTGAGGTTAGAAGAAGTATGCCAAGGATGGATGACTATATCTAGTGATTCAAGTGAATTACTAAATTCTTACTAACATACAGATATAATATTTGTTAATATTAGAGTTGAGGTGAATATTCATTTTCTTTCCAAGAGTTAAAGTTTAACCAATGACATGGAGTTCCTCTTATGACTTTTGTTGCATATCTCCTTTAGTGGTATTTTATAGGGTAGCAGAGTAAGTTTCTTTTTCTCTCTTTTCATGTATCTCTCTGTCTGTTTCTCTGTCTCTGTCTCTATCTATCTTTTTCTGTCTCTGTTTCTCTGTCTGTCTCTCTGTCTCTGTGGCACACACCACACACACACACACACACACACACACACACACACACGGTTGATCTTCCCTGATCTCTTAAATCTTTCTGGAAACATACCTCATGCATATACATAGAGGTGTGTTTCCTTGGTGGTTCTAAATTCTATCAAGTTGACAATGAAGGTTAACCATCTTTTCTTTTCCTGTTTTAGGATTTTCCCTGTATTTTGAAAGATTCTTGACATTTTGATCTTGGTATTTATGGTTGTAAGACTTGTCTATTTTCAATTTGATTTTTGTGCATTTTTGCACAGAATACCTCATATAGGTATATTTGCTGGACTTTTCCATCATTTTATTCTTTAAAAAGTCCTCCCCTTCCTTGTCTTCCTCATGCTCATCATCATCAGCCAAACTTATTCTTTTTGTGGAATATTGCAACCACTCCAAGGGGTACATGGCTTTCTAGAAGTATAGTGGCACGCTCTTCATCTTCTGACTCCGCCATCCTCCGCAACTTCTAAATACTATATCCATGGTACATACAGGTCCACTCTTCAGCATTAAGATCACAGGTGCCGTCATTTCAAAGAGAAGCAGTTGATGATGCAGATATTTTCACAGTTGATAGTGTTACATTATTTGATAGTTCTGAACCTCAGAGGGCTGATGTCCGCCAAGAAGAAGTATTTCTACTTTATATTGTCTAATTAGTTACAATGCCTATGCTGGTTAGTTTTTTGGTCAACTTATCATAAGCTAGGGTCATCTAAGAAGAGGGAATCTCAAGTGAGAAAGTGCCTCTAGCAGGTTGGCTTCCATCAGAACTTAAATATTCACCTTTCACTTTAATTCTGTAGGTAAGTCTATTACAATGCTAATCCTGGGCAGGTGATCTATATCTCTATCTGTCTGTCTGTCTGTCTGTCTGTCTATCTATCTATCTATCTATCTATCATCTATTTATTAGAGATGGGGTACAAGGAGGGTTTGGAGGGTAGAAAGGGAAGGGGGAAATGATGTAATTATAATCTTAAAAACAGTCTTTTTTTTTGTTTTTTTTTTTTGTTTTTTTTTTAAAGTAAGCTGAACAATCTATGGAGAGCATGCAAACAAGCAGAATTCCTCCAATGGCTTCTGTTTCAGTTCTTGTCTTCAGATTGTTGCCATGAGTTTTTGCTCTGATTTCTCTTCATGATAGACTGCAAACTGTAAGATGAAATAAGCCTTTTCCTGTTCAAGTCGCCTTTGGCCTTGGTGTTTATCACGGCAACGGAAAGTAAAGGAGGACAGTGTGTACCGTGGGGAGTTGGTGCATGTCAGCACTGCTCTGTGGATAGCTAATAAAGTAAACCCATTTTTGTTTTGTTTTGTTTTTCAGGTTTTTAAAGATAGGGTCTTCTTGTATTGCCAAGGCTGTCCTCAAGCTCACAGTGAACTACCTGACTCCTGGGTACTAGAATTACAGGCATTTACCTCCAAGCTCAGCTTTAATCTTGCTTTTAAAAGTAATTAGTAGAGGTGGTGTTTGTATTTCTGCATTTTGTGATTTGTGGCTGTGATGGCTACCATGCATGGACACGTGTAAATACTTTAATAAATGAGAGGCAAGTCACCACATTAGTGCCAAGCTGTTAGGTTTCCATTTGGAACTTACTAGGCAGCTCCTAAGAATATTTGATAACTTGGGGATGGTGCTTTATTTAACAAACTTCCCAGAGAGCTGATGTTAGAGGGAACTGGCTTTTTCCATACTTGCGTCCTATTTATGATACTTTCATTTCAGAAAACATCACATAAACAAGGATTCACTGTGCATGTGGGTCTGAGCAGAGGTCTGTTAACAGACACAGCTCTGGAGTAGTTGCCCATTATATTGTTAAATAATGAAAATATGACAGTGAATTCTTTTATCTTTTTTCCTGATCATAAAGGGAACAGTCTTCACTATTATGCATGATCTTAGCTACAGGATTTTCTTTTTTTAAAAAAATACTTTTACTAATAATTTGAGTTTCATACAGAGTATCGTGATAATACCCTCTTCCCATTTTTCCCTGTTCAACTCTCCTACCCGTGAGCCCTCAAAAACAAAACAAAACAAAACCAAAAAACAGACAAACGAACAAATCCAATAAAATGAAGTCCAGCTAGTGTGGCAAGAGCACGGATCAAGGACATCACCGCAGTTCTTGAAGTCAGCAGGCTGCTCTGATGGTGGACATTCACCTGTCCCATCCTAGCCTGAGACCAAGCATGATAGAGTTTGACCTGAAGTTGGGACTCACTGTCCAAGCCCGCCGACACCCTGGCCTCCAGCAGGCACCCAGATATTGTCCAGGTACCCGGACACCGAGCAGGCACCCTGATATCCTGCAAGCACCAGGAAAAGGATCACACCAGGGCATCCTGCAAGCCCTGTAGGCATCCCACAGGCACCTGGACGTCCTGAAGACTAGACTTTAGCTGTAGGATTTTCAAGATTCATTTTAGTGAATAAAGTCCCCTTGTGTTTCTAATCTGTATGCTTTTTGTCAAGAAGGGAGTGTTGGATTTTGTGATGTCTTCTCCATCCACTGAAATGTCCATGTGCTCCATCCCCTTTCTTCTGTTATTATGGTGTATTATATTGGGTTTTGGTATGCCAAATCAGTCCGGTGTTCCTGGAATAAATCCCCCGTGGTCATGGCACTTTTTATATGCTGTCAATCCTCATAAGCAAAATTAGTTCTCTATGTCCTCAGGTTCTGCGTTATAGATTCAAGCAACTGTGGGTAAAAATACTTGGGAAAGAACTGCATCTGTACTGACCATGCTGATACCTTTTTCTTGTCAGCCCCACCCCTCCAATAATGTACTATAACAGCTATTTACATAATATTTGTATTGTGTGTGGTGTAAGTAATCTAGAAATAATTTAAAGTATCTGAGAGGCTGTATATAGTTATATGTAAATCCCATGGCGCTTACATAAGGGATTTTGGTGTGCAACATGCACTTCTGGAACCAATTCCCCGAGGATGTAGAGGGATGATTGCATTTAGGGATTCGTGATATGTGCTCATGAGGCTATTGTTCTGTGGTGGCTTTGCTTCCTGTGGGTGTGGTAAACCTGGATGTCGCAGGGTGAGTAGGGAAATGTTCTCTACCTCTTCTCTTACCTGCTCTTTTCTTGTCGGAAACCTTTTGAGGCATTGGCATTTAAATTTTTTTTTTACATAATCAATGAAGCCATGCAGGTCTTGACTTTGTTCATTGTTAACTCAACTTCCTTGTTGCAGACCATTTCCGATTTTATACTTTTGAGTTTGCTTTGATAGATTGTGCTATTCGAATAAAAATGCTTTTTTAAATCATGAACATATTTTATCCAGAATCTGTTTATAAATCATACTTAAAAATTGTTCAACCATCAACGATTCATAGGTATTTCAGCAATACATTAGCCCAGTCCCTTAAGTATTTCTATATTGCCTGTGTTTTCATCTTAAACTATCTCCGAGTTCACTACTGATTTTCTTGAGTCATTGAGTTCTTATTTTTAGTAGTAGATTTTTCAATTTCTACATATTTCTGAAATTTTGAACTTTCTGCTCTAATTTCTATTCTAAAGAGAAAACATTCTTAGTATGAGTTGAGTTTATCAAAATTTAGAGAGTCTTATATGGCAATGTTTATGGTCTGCCTTGGAGAATTTTCCATGTCACTTAACCTGTCTTTTGTTATTGTTGGTTGGCCCATTCAGTAAGGCTTATGAGGCTTAAAGTATTTTCAAGATTTTTGTTTCCATGTTGATCTGCCTAATGTTGATGTGAGTTTATTGAACGTAGGGTATTACTGTTGCCAACTAGTGCTCAGTATTGATTTCTCAATTCTGGAAGGTTTTCTTCACGGGGTTTCGTGGATTTGGTAGCAGAATATGTTTAATTCTTATACTTTCCTGATGAGTTTACCATTTTGATTATAAAATAACTTTATCTCTACTGAAATTTTTGTTTTACATGAGCTATAATGCTGTTGCTTAGCTTTCCTACAATCATAGTTTGTACAATCTTTTAATTAACTTTATTTATATCCTTGCAAGTTAATTATGCATCCTTATAAACAGCATGCAGTTTGGATTAAAAAATCTGGTTTGACAGTTTTTGTCTAATTGGTTTATTAATAGATTTATATTTTTAGTGTATCATATAGTTGGATTTACACGAGGCAATTACTGTAACCTACCTGGTAGGAATGAAGATATTCTAAAGAGAATGTTCCTCGATTATTGTGCCCTCTTGTGAGTGGTACCATTTTATAAGCAGCTTTTGACTCTCATTTTGAAAATGGAAGATAACTCTGCATCTGGGTTGACATATGAATGAACTGCTGTCTAATACCATGCAGCACAGACTGATAACTAACTTGTTACTGGAGATAGAAAGGGTCCTAGTGTATTGGGTAAATTGGGACACCTGAGCATATTGATATCTCCAGGAAAAAGATAGTAGAATTTCCAGACAAAGGAGAGGGTATAGCTCCTCTTCTGGACTCCATAAAGAGATGGAAAGATGGCACTTCAGTGGGGAAAGCCCCTCGATCTGTTATTTGACCACCAAGTATGTGTATCAGGTGACCAACAGGTAGAGAGCCTGACTGCCTCTGGTGCTTTGGTTTGGCTTGGTCTCTGGTTTTCATGTCCACTCAAATTGCTGTCTGCCTCTCTTCTCTTTACCTGTCTAGACTTGCTGTCCATCTGTTTCTCAGTTTGTCTGTACCTAGTTCTTCCCTTTTACCTCTGCTGCTGGACTCTGTAGCTCCCCTCTGACCCTGCAGTCTAACTCTACATCAGCAACCTGAGTGCCTCCAGATTATATCACCCCTACAGACTCTTTTATATGTATACGATTCTACAGCTTCTTTGAAAGTGCTTGAGTTGTTAACTTTTATAGTCATTTTGTGATCTCATATATACATACAAATATATATATATATATGTTTGTATTTTGCATGTGTAATATGTGATAACAGTTAATATCAATTATTAACTAATATTAATTAATATTGAATTAAAAAACCGATCTTTGCCTATTAAGTAAAGCAGAAGTATCTTGCAGATTAGACATTGTGGGAAGAAAAAGAAATGCCATGTATGTTTCTGCCCTAATATTCTTGCAACAGACATGTTTTATATGACTATCCTTCCATTCTGTGGATTATCATTGTTACGCATATATCCTCTATGTGTTACAAACTGAAATCCATTGTTAGAATTATTAGTGCTGTGTAGCCCTATGGCCCCTCGTAGAATGGAAGGAGTAAAGCTAGCAAGGATGTGTGGTTTATATATATTTCTTGTTAGGCATTTTTGCTTTATGGACATTGTATCCGTGTTCCCCTCCACTGTCATTTCCTCATTTCCATACACTTTATCTCTATTCATTTTTTTTGTTTTAATTGCATTTCAATGTGTGGGTTATGTATCTATTATTTAACTCAGTTGCCTTTTCAACCAGTTAATAGAAGACGTGAGGAAATACCCACTTTCCTCTGTGTTTTAAATTTGCTGTTACTTTTACGGATGTGCTATTTCCTGCGTGTTAGAATTGCTGTTGGAGTTAATTTTGTTTAGATTCAAGGACATCTTGTATAGTCTGGCTGGCAAAGCATTTCTTTCTTTTTATTCTTCTCTTTTGAGATGTTGATTCTATTGCTGTAGAGTAGACTATTTTTTCTTTCAGTGTTACTGCTGCCCCACTTCTAGCTCTCACCATGTTTGATGGGAATAACTGATGACCTTCTGTAGAAAGTCATGTTAGTTTTAGCTCTCAATCCTAGAATTCCTATTGGAAGAAGAAAGCATTTGAATACCTGCCTCACTGCAGGCATGATTCCCTTAGTTCTATGAACACAGAGCCAAGAGCTGCTTTGAAAGCCACGTGTGTTAGTTTTACTGGGGTCAGTTTCTGTAGCTTCCCTGGTCCCTTATGTGCCAGTCACACTATTCTCTTTGGGTGTGATACTTTATTTAAAATAGAATATTTTCAAAATTAAGTGCTTCTCCTTCCAGATACTGACTGGTTCCTACCATTTCCAAGAATTATTGTTTGCTTATTTGTTTGTGACTTGGCTGATGGTTCTATTTGAGTCTTTTGCACAGAAAGCTTCTGGTGTCACTGTCTCAGAAGTTAGAAACTTGGGCATGCATAGTCACGTCGGGATGACAGGGTTGGCTCTGACTGCTTTGGTTCCTCCTCACACTGCCTATTGGTACCACTCCTAGCTGTTCAGCATCATACTTTGCTAGCTGTTTAGCGCTAGTTTTTATAATGCCAGGGGCATAGTTACTCTGCAATGTGACCCAGTTCAACACTGGCCTTTCTGCAGGGGTAGGTTTAAGACCAATGTTTGAAGTTTGTTTTGATCCTGGTGGGTGGGAATTTTGCTAGCCACGCTTCCTGTGTCTTTTGGTAAATAGCCAGCCTTCAGCTTAGTTTTTTGTTTGTTTGTTTGTTTGTTTCACATAGATTCCAGTATCATTTTAATTGCTCATTATAATAATCTCTTTTTTTTTTTCTAAGAATATGCTTAGTCTGAATTTCTCTTTTTTTTTCTGAGGAGGCTTTATAGATCTTTAATCTTAGACCTGCCCCTCTTGTCTTCCACTATGAAAAATTACTACTGCTCTGGAGCCGTGGGTGGGCACAGTGTCCTATTTCTCTTGGAGTGACATCCACTTCATTGTGCTGCTACTGAAAGAGAGCCTTGAAGAACTGGGCTGTCTCCTGCCTCTCTTCTTGGAACTTCACTCTGCCTGTCAGCAGGGGAACATCTGGGCCACATTTACATAGTTTCAATCCTCTGCACGAGGTGCTGAGGGGCTAAGGCCTCCCTGCTCTTTCCAGTATGAGCTGGAACTGAGAGCCTAGTGCTTTTGTTTGTTTTGTTCCCCTTTAAATTCTATCTGCCTCTAGGGGAGCTGCTGGAACATTGGGCTGAGGATGGAAAAGAACCCGGTCTTTGCTGAAAAGTGCCACACAGACTTTTTTTTGCCCTAATCAAGAGTCAGATTTTCTTCAGTAAGTTTTTATCTGCTGAAGGCCCTTGGTACAATTCTCAGAGGCCTTCAGTGATTGCTTTACAAGTATCTTTCACTGCCTGTTTTACTGTGGAAACAGACTCCTTACCCTCCCAATTTGGATGTTTCATAGTCTCTCTTAGTTTTTTTTTTTTTTTTTTTCCTTTGAGGTCTGACATGGAATTAGTAGTGCCTGTAGGTAGCTGTAATGGAAATTTAATATTTTCTTTAAAAATCAGAGTACAATGTTTCTTTCCCATTTTGCCCTTAAACTCTCATGGTAGGTTTCAGACATTATTTCCCTTCACCTTTGGCTGTCTCACTTTTGCATTTGCATCGTTTCAGCTCGATGTGCTTGCTGGGAACTGTGGCGCCGTTATAAACTGTCTCCTTGATTCATGTAAGGAGACATAACATGCTCTGTTTTCAGTCAACTCCCTGGCTTCTGTAGACCAACACGTGGGCCACCTTGCTCGAACGACGGCCTCTTCAGAGCACACTTGTTCAATTTTTTTATTGGCTCTCTGAGCGGAGATGCTCATAACAATTCTGTGGAAGAAATGACAGTGTGGTGTAAAGACACAAAGGCTTAGTGGACTGTCCTCTACCATGCTGACTCTGAGGCTGCTTCCTCAAGGCAGCTGTCTGATAAGGACAGTCACTGACGTAAAGGGCGGATGGTCGATCGTGGAGCAGCCACCTTCAACGTGCAGTTTAGTTGCAGCTGCTAATAAGACAGAGCTTCGTTACAGAAATGGAGACGAACGGATGCCTTGCCTGAGGAAGTGCTGCATGGATGTTATTTTTGAAAAGAACTGTTTGTAAAATGAATCAGAGCAAGACATAAATTCATTGTTATTCAGGGTGTTTAGTCTCAAAGTGGGGATCCTGGGGAGTTTGTTTTTTTTTTTTTTTAATGGTTCAATGTGTAAATTAAATTTTCTGAAAACACACTCATTTCTAAGCATTAATTTGAAACTCATTTCAATTGTTTCCCAATAGTCTCTCTCTCGCTCTTTTCCTCTCATCTTCAGAGAAAACCCAGTTGTCTCATAGCATTCCTTTGTAGAGTTTGACCTCAGTGACTTATGATGGAAAGGATTTTTATCGCATTTATTTATGTGTATGTGATATGTGATGGTGTATGTGTTACAGGGCGCATGCGAAGGTCAGAGGAACACCTGTGGGAGTCTGTTTTCTCCTTCTACCATGTGGGTTAGGGATCAAACTCAGGTCATCTGGCTTGACAACAGCACATTTATTTATTCACTGAGCCATCTTGCCTGTCTGATGGGAAAAAAATTGAACATACAGTGAAAACAGTATTTCCATCTTGAAGTACATGGAATGGCCATTCTATGAAATTGATTTTTAAAATTTTAGATGTTAATTGTGAATTGAGAAAACATTTGTGTAGATGCTTTCTGGAGAGAGATTGTTGAAAGTATGAAGATGTTTTTGGAAGTGAGATGTAGAATGCTTCAAATGCTTTCCTTCAAATGCTCTGTAGGTAAGGTAAATCTGTGTTTCCCTTTTGTTTGCCTTGTAGGCAGCAGGAGCAATTCGACCTCTGGTGTCCACTGTCATCAGTCCCTCTGCTGATGGTTGCTTAGACCACTCACTGGACCGTGCCAAACACAGGGCAAGCGAAATGCCACAGGCTTTTCTTTTTGATGTGATCTATGAAGCATATCAGCAGGTAAGAGTCTAGGCTTTTAACATGCTGCTATTTCTGTTGTGGTTTTAAAGACTGTGTCCATATTTAAATTTATAAGAAAAACCTGTGAGACTCAGCATGTAATTGTACTCTAGGCCATCATATATTACAGTGGAGTAATAGCAGTTTTGTATTGGCTTAGAACAGACACTCAGACAGGGTGTCTGGAAGAATCCATTTGGAAACTGCTTAAGCTCTCTCCTTCCTTTGATGGGTCACAGAAAGCACTTCCTGGAGCAATGAAAATGCAGGAACATGTGTATAATACTTAGACGTCCATTAGAAGCTCAGAGCCCAAGGGCTTTGTTGGAGTTTGTCACAAAGATATCCTCTGACTGGCACGTACAGAAATTCCACATTCTCAGGAGGAATGCAGATGTTCAATGTAAACAGTGCTGTGCATTCAGACAGCCCAGGCATTTTCACTAGCCACAAACAATGCACCCCTCAACACTGGCCTGTGCTTACCTTACAAGCAGGTCTTCTTGAGGACAGTAGTTTTAGGTCCAGTATAGTCAATTTTCTGTACATACAGATGTCTAGATATATTAAATATTCAACTTAAGTAACTTTGAAAACATCATCCCACAAATTGATACTGGATTGTCAGTAATTTTTCTTTCATTTGAAAAAAACTTCTGTACTTAGCATACTTTTATTGACATTTGTTTACATATTTGAGTAAGTCATTATTGAGTGTCATGTAATGGATCAATTGGAAACTCTTCGGTGAAACAAGGTGTAGTAACTCTGTGCCTGACTGGCACTGGGTAATCGGTGAATGTGTTAAAGAGAGGTGGGCAGTTAGGGTTGTAAGATGATGGTAGTGAAGACATTTGTACTAAATATGGTAGATATTGTTAGGTTAGAGAATATATACATATATACATTCAGTTATCAGTACTTGGCTCCGGTTAGTTCTAGAACGAGATTGATAATATAGAATTTTACTTTAACAAGACATTCTGCCATAGTTTTTCTTTTGTAAAATAATTTGGAATACACAATGTTAATTTGAGAATTTTATTTTAATCATACTCATTTTGCTATGAATTTCTCCAAGTTGACTTCACATAGCCCATTTTATAGACCGGATGTTGCTGAGCTGTACTCTGCCATCAGCATATTTCTGAGATTTGTCAAAGTGTTTTTAAACTTTGATATATACCCTTCTGTGTTGTTGTGGTCTGAATATGAGCTGCCTAGCCACAGGCTTAGGTGTTGACGACTTGGCCTAATCTGGTGGTGCTATTTTAGGAAGAGGCAGAGACTTCATGATGCAGGCAGGAAGAAGTAGGCCGCTAGTGCCTACTTAACTACAGTTAAGTCTTGTCCTGTTCTCGTTTCTTTTACTTTTGGTTTCTTGAGGCAAGATCTCATAGCCCAGTCTGACCTCTATCTATGTAGCCAAGGCTGACCTTGGACCCCTGTCCTGAGGTTGTAAGCATGAACCATCATTCCTGCCCTGGTGTTGTTCTATGTCTTTTTCTCTGCTTCCTGACTATCATGATACGAGTAGCTCTTGTCTCTGATATTAGACTGAAACCTCTGAAATCGTGAACAAAATAAGTTCTTCCTCCCTTAGGTTGTTTCTGTCAGGGATTTTGTCATAGCAATGAGGCATTTAGCATATTTATGGCAACTGGGATAATTTAGGTAACATAGTATAAAGTTCTAATATTTTGAATGGATTTGAAAGTAAAATTGGTAAAGTTCTCTCAGATCGTATATCACATATCAAAGATAGGGAAGAGTCATTAGCTCAAAGATTTGCTCTGAAAAAACTAGGATATGGATATATATATATATATATATATATATATATATATATATATATATATATACATATTTTTTTTTTTTGAGATGGAAGTGAAGGTTTTGGGGGACCAGAATTGGAATTTAACTTTGTAAGTATGAGTGGGATTCCTTCTAGACATATGACTGTGCTAAGAAAGTGTAATGAAAACTAAAGACTGCTTTAAACTAAGCTAAAAACACCCAATATTTACTTGTTCCATGGAGTGTCTGTGATGGATTAATTAATATCAGGATGACATGGAAAGCTCTTCCTTTTTCTTGTATCTCACCCTTTAATTGCTTTAAAACTTGGGATCAGATCCCAACTCATGTAAGCATTAGTTATTTAAGACGTACATAGAAATCTTCCCTGAAGGCTGAAGGCTCCAAAATAGGAGAGCTAAGGTATTGTCAAAGGATTCTCAACTTCTAGCTTTTATAACCTTTTCTTCCAACATCATGGAGTCTTCAGTGTTTTCTCCAAGCTTTTCATGGACAAGAGAACCTTTCAGGTGGATCATCCCATGTCAAGGAGCAATCACAGAATCAAATTGTCTCCTTTAAGCAGGAGCAATATAGAAAAAAATTGGCACCTGTTTCAAGACCATAATTTTGGTCGATAAACATCATGTAAACAGAAGCAGACTGTCTTCCTAAACATCAGTAATTTTCTCAGCACCAGGTGGAAAGATGCTGTTGACAGAGATTTCTGGACTCTGTACACTTCTTGTCCCCTGTTCTGTGCAATCATAGAACTTGCATTACCATCACATAGGACGTTAGCCACCTGATTTTCCTAATATTTGTCTGCTAGCTATCCTCTATCTGTCATCTATCTTCTATCTATCTATCTATCTATCTATCTATCTATCTATCTATCTATCTATCTATCCATCCATCCATCTATCAAACACCTGCCTATCAGTGTGCGTGAGCATGTGCACGCATGCGCACGTGCACACACACACAAATTACTTTCCTTTCTTAGTCATTACTTTTCTGTTTGCTTTTAGGACAGGGTTCTAGATATAATTTATTGAAACTCCCAAAACTTGAGTCCTGTGGCCTAGGATATTAGAAACAGAAAATTTTCTAAACCTAGACTTCAGTGCAGATGTTTACCTAGACAGACAAACATGGAGTTGCTATCATGTAGGCATTTAATGCTTTGGATTTGACCAGGATCATCAAATGAATGAGTAGAGAGAGTAGAAGAAAACAAAACACTGAGCCAAGGTTTTGAAACTATGGAGGAATTGTTATTTCGTATGACTGTTTTTAAAAATTTACCAGAAATTCCATGAATTAAAACATTGGAGTCATTTCCTTACAGTTCTGGAGATGGGAAGTCTAAAGTTAATTGGAGCCACTTCTTGAGGAGCTCAGGAGGACTTGTTTCCTGTCCTTCCCTTTCCTCCCTACTGCTTACATTACATGTCCCATGGCTCTTTCCTTGCACTCACATGCCCTGGGTCTCACTCTGGTCTTCTGGGACTTAGAAGAGTCCTTGTGATTGCTAGGTCTCACCTGGGTAATTCAGGGTAATTTCCTTGTCTCATGATTGTTAATTTAATAACATTGTCAAAGCTATTTGTGACATGTGGAATAGTACACTGCTGTGGTGACTTAGCATGGATGACATGGGGGCATAGTGATAGATGCAAATCCTGCCGGACCTCAGCAGAGCGAACCACCATCTTGACCAGCTCCATGCTGGACAGTGGAACCCCAGGCATCTGAGCTCAGGTGTTTTTATTGATTCAGAACGCCTCACGTGTTTTACTGATAGCACATGCAGATCATGACCAATCAAACATCCCCCACATTAATACAACACCTGAAGACAATATAAAACCCAAAGACCTAGGCAGCCCCTTACCCAATGGTGCACAAACAATTATTTTATACATAGTTAAAAATAACCTTCTACAACACATATGTTAATAGACTACTAAGGCATGGGCATCATTGTACAGGGAAACATTGTACAGCATACCACAGGAGATGAAGAACTGGCTAAGGGGAAAGATGATTGGTAATATAGCTAAGCAGGTCATATCCCAGAAGCCCAGTGAAGAAAGTATTCAGAATGATGGAATCATTGTGTTGAGTGATAGACAAGGATTATAGAAAACAGTGTCCATGAATCTTTGCAAATTGCTGAGGTCACTAGTGGCTGAAAGTAATCATGTATATGAAAACCTGGTTTGAATTCATTTCAGAGGATAGAGGGCAAGTTTAGGGAGGAACTTTGGCATATTTGTACAGAAGGTGAAGTAGCTAGCTACAAGCAGTTTTAGATCAAGTTAGATGACATAACAGCTAACTGATGAATGATTCACGTGAAGACAACGTTGGAGTGGGAGATGGAACCCTATAGTAGAGGTGTTAACTGCAGCTGCACTTGGCTAAGAATATAGGTAGTACCTCCATAGGGACAGGAGATGTGCAGAGCTGGGGAATACAGATGGTCTTCCATACATGATGGGAGGATTTGAAATTTCGTCTCTTATTTCAGTTGTCTGTGTTCTTGGGAGCAGGTCTTCCATACAGGGAGGGTTTGTGAGTGACATGGTAAGGCTGTGGGAAAGAGAAGACATTTCAACAGCAATACTGCCCTTTCATTCTTTTTTCCCTCTACATTCTTTTTGTGCTGGAGATTGAACCCAGGAACTTGCACATTTTAGGCAAGCATTATGTCAGCTTTTCACTTTGATATTGGGCCTAAAACATATATAAAGCTTTCCCAATGACAAAAATAACAGGTCTGTTATACAAGTATTCATAGCAAACTGTATGCAAGAAAACTTTTGATTGAAAAATCTGCAAAGCTATTGTGAATGGTTCAGTCATTTATGTAGCCTGGAGATATGGATATCAGGATAGAACTTCTCTTTGTGGAACTCATGTAAAAATGCATACTAGAATTCACCATTTTCTGACAGTTGGCTAGAAATATGCTTATTGCAGCCAAGGTTGGATATTGTAGGTGACTCTGGAAGGGCACAGAGGTCACACTTCTGCTCTCTACAGACTGCTGTTCTTTGTGTTCTGAACATGGTCAGCTTCTTTTAGTTTCTTCACACAAGCTTCATTCTTCAGTCTTGGATTTGCTTTCCTGCTTTATGTTGTTCTTCAAGCAGATACTTCTGGAAGCCTTTCCAGCTCTAGGCAGATGAGGTTAGGACAAGCCATTACGTGTTTTTAATTCCTTCTCACAGTGACTTAGGAATTCAACTGTGAAACATCTGGCACCAAACAGACTGTGATGAGCTCCATGAAGGTAGGTGTCTTAGTTAGGGTTTCTGCTACTGTGATAAAACATCATGACCGAAAAACCCAAACAGTAACAGCAACAACAACAACAGCAACAACAACAACAGCAACAACAACAACAATACCACTTCAGGGAGGAGAGGGTTTATTTTATTTTACAGCCTGCAGTCCATCATCCGGGAAAGTCAGGAGAGACGCTCATGTCAGGTGTCTGTAGGCAGGGACAGATATGGAAGCCATGGAAGAATGCTGCCTACTGGCATGCTCAGCTCGCTTTCTCATACCATCCAGGACCACCTGAATGGTACCGTCTCCTGTGGGATGGATCTACCTACATTGATCATCAACCAAGAAAATGCATCACAGGCTTGTCCGCAGGCCAGTGTAGTGGGGCCATTTTCTCTATTGAGCTTTCCTTTACCGAAATGACCCTAGCTCATATCAAGTTCACATAAAACTAGCCGGCACAGTGGGGATGGTGTCTGTCTTGTTCTTAGCAGCCTGTCTAATATTTTTAAAGTACACGTATCTGTTGTAAGGAACAGTCGTGAAAGGCCGTGTGAACATGAGAATACGTGGGTGGGGGAGGGCTCTACACAGTCTCCTCAGAAACTTCGCATTGTGGTTTAGGTCTTTATGCAAATGTCACCCCTTCAGAAGCCTTTCCTGTAATTCATATGGGGCTGTCTCTGTCATGCGCTTTTTCGTTTGCTTTATTAGATCTCACCCACCAACATCTACCCTTTGGGTATTTTCCCTTTTCTTCTGACAGAATTTCAGTTGTTACCTTACCTTTAGTAGCTGGTTCATTTTGGTTCTTACTATCAATTTGACTTACGGGTCAAATTCTCTCTCTCCCTCCCCTACCCGTGTGTGTGTGTGTGTGTGTGTGTGTGTGTGTGTGTGTGTGTATGTGTGTGTGTTGGGGGGGTTGGGGTTATAGCTCAGTGGTAGAGCATGTGTCTAATGGGTGAGCCTCTTGATTTAATCCCTAGCTCAACAAACAAAGTGAAAGAAAATACAGAAACTAAACCAAAGAACAACAACAACAAAAAATCCTTCAAGCCTTCATCTGTTCTTCATAAAGCCTTTAGTAAATTTATCAGAAAGTTATAGAGTTATAGACAGACACTTGTATGTGAGGTTGGTAATTTGTATTACTTTAATAGAAGTAAAAAATCCCACTTAAGCTATATATCTTGATATCAGTTAAATTGTATCATGCTTGTTAGACATTTAAAAAAAATCATTAAAACTGTTTTTTTATAACTGTTTTATAAATACTCATGATGTCTGTCATAATAACAGCTTCATATTTGGCAGCATACTAATATATAAATCACTCTCTGTGGTTATCTAAAGTATACATGAGTTACACAAAGTAGGAAGATTGGTTGCACCTGTGAACACTCAAATGTTAGTGCATTATCTGGAATGCCAATAACTTAAAAGTCATTGAAATCCACAAGCTTGGTACTCAGGTTACTTAAGATTGTAATATGCGTATTTAATAATTTGTTTCCCTTTGGTCCTGGGCTCTTATGTGTAATTAGCTATTCAGTGGCTTTCGTTTTTTCTTTCCTTTAAGATCATCTGGAGAAAAAGTCCACCCTCTGGGAATTCTTAATGATAGAGTAAGAAGTTGTTAAAGGAAAAGATTCCTAAAGAAAATAGTGAAAATTATGCAGTCTCTAGTACCATGAAATAAGACTCAGAGAGTGTCCCTGAGGTTAGTGCTGATTGTTCAAATATGACACTGTGTCCTTGCAGTTCTAAGGCAAACAATAGACTATTACATAAACACGTTTTCCAATTACTCAAGTCTGTTTCTTGAGAAAGCTGGTGTGGTGGTCACGGAGTGTATCCCAGGCTTCAGTGTTGGGAAATTCCACCTCATTTCTTTCTTTATTCCTTTTTCTGTTTTCTTTTGTTTTGGTTTTTCAAGACAGGGTTTCTCTGTGTCACTCTGGCTGTCTTGGAACTCACTCTGTAGACCAGGCTGGCCTCAAACTCACAGAGATCTGCCTGCCCCTGCCTCTTGGAGTGATGAGATTAAAGGCATGCAACCCCATTGGCCAGCTACTCATTTCTTGCACATACATTTCAAGTATATGATGTTTAGAATGGCTGATTTGTTAACTAAGATTTTGATAATGCACATGCATAAAAGATAGAGCACAGTGACAGAAGTGTTCTGTGGGATTATTATTTGATTAATATTGTGACATGCTATCCTAAACTTTAATATAGGTATATATAGTATTTACATGTTATTCTACAGTAGAGTTTGAGAAGAAAATCTTCTTTTTACAATATATTGACTATTGAATTTTGAATGCAACATCCTTCTCAGTTTTCACTGATTCTTGCTATATCCCTGGGTACTGAAAAATGGGAAAATAAATGAATGTAAGAGGAATTTTATTCATAACACATATGCTACCACATGAATTGAAATGAATAAATGAATACATTGTATGGTCAATATACCTGGGATTCAACTTCTGAGTTTATAGGAAAACACTTAAAAAGATGAAATTTTATAAAAAAGTGTCTTGGTTTTGTCCTCTGAGCTTTACGATTATTAGAAATTAATTTCTTTTTGTAGTCTTATTCCTTTGCCATTTTCTTTCATCTTGGATCATTCAGTGAAGATGAAATAGGATAGTACTGAGTGTGTAGTGGAGCTTGGATTTGAGTCTCAGTCTCAGAAAAAGTAGTCTAAGAATGAACCTAATGATATGACTTGGGGACCTTCAGAGGACTTAAGGAGAAATAGGAGGTAGCACAAGTTATTTTTCAGCATGGATATGCAGAAGGGGACAGGGAATGAAAAGTTGAGTGCGTGTGTACACATGTGCACTTGCATGCATGTACATGCTAGTGAATAAAGGAAATAAGAGGGAAAATGAAAGTGGAATGCCTAGGGATTGAGAGATGAAGAAGCATTCTGAATCAGAAAGGGGCAGTTTTTCATGTTAACATACCTGCAAACCATCATTTCATTCCGCATGCCTGTCAGCTGCCAACCATAGTAGCCATCGGTGCATCTCAGCTGTATCTGTGATGCCTTACAGTCTAGAGCAGACTCAATCTCTGTGATGTGTTGGAAACTGAACACTATCCAAGTCATGGTTTTCTCTATTTGTCATATTTGGCCGTTTTCTTTAGTTGTTCACTCAACTTAGTTGTTCTTCTAACAACGATTGCACAAGGTACGCTAACTCAGCCATGTTGTTTTTCTGGTCCTATTTTGAGAAATTCTGGAGTGTAGAGCCAGATTCTGTGGCCTTTACTGGGATCTTCTTTAAGTACAATAGTCCTTATCTTGAGAAATTCCTGGTCATTAGTCTAAAATCATAAACTGCCCGCCCCCATTTAGTTACAGAGTATCATGAAACAATTATAATGATTAGCTTAAGCTTAGTTATGTGATTTTATCAGTAATCCTAGGCTCACAACATCTACTCTTGATTTGAACTTTGAACTTTCAAACTATGTGAGTCCAGTGGATGTCTAATTCTAAATTTTAGTTGATCTCACTGACTGAAGATGAAGCTTTCTAGATACCATTTTACTTTTTCTTATTGCTTATCCTTATACTCAGACGTATTTGTCACCACTGAAGTTCATATACTAAAATCTAAGCTCTACAAAGGTGATATTAGAAGTGGGGTTTTCAGCAGGTGGCTTGGTCATTAGGGCTCATCCTATAAAGTGGGATTGGTGCACTTATTGAAAGATGCCACAGGAAACTTGCTTTGTTATAAGCACACAGCAGGGTGACCATCTATGTCGTTATACTGTTAGGATAGAAAGTGCCCTCTTTCCTACAGAGTCTACTGGTGACTTGATTTTGGACTTCCAAGCCTGTAAAATTGTAGTAACTTTTATTGTTCATAAAGTATCCTGTTTGAGTTATTATAGCAATCTGAATAGACTTATTAAAATCTCAGTAATACTGCTAATTAATATTCCTTGTTCATTTTTATTCTCTGTATCTTTCTTATTGATTTAGTATAGTTTCTTTTATAGCCTAGATTTTGGTTTTACTGACAATGTATATCTTCTTTTAACCTGTCAGCACTGTCTTTAATGTACTTCATTTTGATGCTTCACACCCTATCAGTCTTAGGTTTTTAAAATTTCCTGTTTGTGGCAGTGGTGTATTTTATTCTCCTGATATTACTTTCTCACTTCACAATTAAATCTTCAATGCATTTGGAGATCATTTAAAATATTCTGAATATAGAGCTCCTACTTTCTTCTTTTCCTCTTCTCCTTTTCCTTCTCCTCGTCCTCCATCTTTTTAACCTTTTCTGACTTAATTAATTAATCATCCATTCTTAGTAATTTGTGCCTCTTTTGTGTTGTTAATCTCTGTTATATACATATTTTGAGTACTTTGCAGTTCATTACTTGCCGATTTCAGTGAAGCCACTTCATTTTAATTTTCTTAGTTAGTTTCAAAATGTCGTTTTGGCAGAGACTCCTCAGGAATCTAAGCCTTAGGCAGAACTTAAATCCAATTCAAGATGATATATTGCTAACCTGTCCACTGCCTCAGGAGCACCCAAAGCTTGTCTCTTCATTTCCCGGATGCCTCTCTGAGTCAACTGTCCAAAGCGATGGGACTCATCTGCCTCCTTCTTAGTTTCAGTCCCAAAGATACTCAAACTCTGATTTATCAGACTCAGCTTCTATCCCTAAGCTACTTCAGAAATGAGGAAGCCAAGGTGCCATGGTGCTTTACCTCTGTCCATAGTAGCCACAGAGGAACCAAAGACAAAGGCCTATATCTTCAGGTATAGGCCTGTAGCTCCCTTGCTTTGGCACTTGGAGCTGGGGGAGGCCAAATCATTCAGAAGTCAGGCATGCCAGATTTCTGGCAGCCCATACATTGGCCTTTATTACATCTCTACAAGTTGTATATCTGTAAGATTCCTCATATTTGGATATTTTCATTAGTATTCCCTGAGATTATAAGCAAGAATTAAGTTGATGTTCTTAAATTTTAATTCTTGATTTTGGACATCCATCTCAGTTATTATTCAGAACTTTTACATTCTTTGAGGGATGTTACTTCATATATTACATATTTTTAAATGATTTCTCAAATTAAGATACTTTCTGTTATACTTCTTAACTAATCATTACTGTTATTTGCTTGTAGTAATAAATGTCCATATTTGGTTTTCCCATGTTATTTATTAATTACAAGCAGTGAGAAGTCTCAGGGGTCTATATCCAGGTGGCTTAGGCAGAGCTCACTCCATTGCCTCTCACTCCCTGCTCTCCTCCTCTCTTGCTTCTCCCTTCTGCTTCTCCTCTCTCCTCTCTGCCTCTTGAGCCTCAGCCCTAGGTGCTTTTTCATTCCAAATCCTCCCTGTCTCCCCCAAGCCCTCCAATATATAAATGAATGGAGCCTAACCTTCATTTGCCTTAAGGAGAACTAGGTGGCCACTGCATTGTTGGCAGGTAGGAAGCAGTTCCCCTACTTGTTCCTCTAAGGCATCAGAAAACACCATTCTGCTTTTACAGGATATAGGAATATTATCCATAACTATGGAATATTTCACAACATGTTTGTTTTCCATTTTTGTATTGAATTTATAGGTGGCAAATATTGAAAACTTGGTGTTAAGCCTATATTTAAATTGTAAGGAGATAATGACATGTAGTGCCTTTGCTTTGGCCAGGACCTTAGTGTAATTTTGGAGAACATCAATCCTAGTGATAGGTGAGTGTTTGTCATTGTATAATTAAAAAAAATTGATTGTCTTTAAGCATAAAATGTGACATGCCCTAAAAGTGTGTGTGTGTTTTTTTTTTTTTCTTCTTCTTTTTGTACTATGGAATAGAAAATGGTATTTAATGTAAAATCCTTAGGAAACACCAGGGCCAAAGTTTTAGACTTATCCTAGCTCATACTTCTTTAGGGATTGCATGTTAACAAGACATGAAAGCATTTCTTGAGCTAGGTAAACAGATTTAGAGAATACAATGTGGATGTGGTTCATTTGCAAATATATGCTAAAATAACAGAAGAAAACCAAAGGAGGAAGCATGTCTAAGGGAGGGATAAGAAAAACATGTCTCTTTCCTTCTGTGGTTTGCTTTGAGTTTGTGACATTGTACCAGAAAAAACCAGGATTCTGTGGGAAGTTTTTGATTTGGAATAATATTTGAAATACCAGGTACTTTTTAAGTAAGACAGTTAAAGGTGGGAATGGAATGCGTGAGAAGATGCAGGTAATATTTGTTCTTATTCTACAATAAGGAGGAGCAAATGGGCCCTTTGGCCCTGTTGCAGCATTTTTTCTTTACTTTTACAATCCTGATCTCTTTGCTACATAGTTTGGCAAGAAATGTTGCCTTTTTAAATGATAAAGATGAACTTTAAACCACAGTATCATCTTTTTCCAGTTGTTTTTGTTTTTTTTTCCTGCTACAGGATTCTGCCCCTCAGATTAGGGGCTGATTTCTGGTGGACACATAGGAGTAGTTATGAAACTGACAGTGGACACTGAAGAATTAATGTAACTAAGACTCATACTTCTGCTTTTGTGTATGGCAAGAAGTGACAGATACTAGTTTCTAGGCTGTCTGGGGTGTCAGACTGATCAGGGACTAAGCAGTCCACAAGGGCAGCACCATGCTTACATCACAAAGTGTGTGTGAACAAGAGCATCCAGTGTTCAGTATTCATAGTAAAAACTTATGGATTGGCTTTAATGCTAGATGAAAGCTTGGTGGTGTGGATGATGAGATGGATTAGATTTTGATCTCCTTTGCTCTTTTGGATCTCACTTAGTTGTAGAGAAATAGTCCTGTGTGAAAGCTAGGAAGGGTCTATATTTCAGGGGTCATTATGAAGGAATCACATTCAGAGGCCTGTGTGGTTCACTTGGAACATAGAAGAGTGCTAAGAATGTTGGTACACACCTTTAATCCTAGTATTCAGAAAGCAGTGGTAACAAACATCTTTAATCCCAGTATTCAGAAGGCAATTGGCCCATGCTTTAATCCCAGCACTTTAGAGACAGGAAGCAGAACTCAGAAGGAATAAGTGTAACACAAGAAGTTACATCTGAGATGAGTCAGTTACAGTAGGAAGTATGAGATGAGCAGTCTGAAGCAGGAGGACAGAGGACAAGACACAGAGACAATGAAGTGATCTGACTGAGGATAAGGCAGAGAAGCAGAGAGACTGACTGAGGCAGTATGGAGCAGGAAGAGTTCGGGAAGAGACACGCAGTCAGCTCAGCAGAAGAAGTCAGTACCAGAAGGGAAAAGTGAGTCAGTTTGACACCAAGCAGAGCAGTTCAGTTGAGGCAGGCAAAGGATCAGTCAGAATCTTCCAGAGTCAGAAGAGTTTAGTTAGAAACAGTCAGCCAGCTTAGAAGGTCAATTTGGACCAGCAGTTTGGAGAAGAGTTTGAGCCAGAGCAGTGAATGAGTTGAACCAGAAGAGTTAGTTGAGTACAGCTCTGAGTTCAGAAGGAGCTAGTCAGAGTGGTTTAGTCAATAGTAAGTCTCTGAGGTAGATAGACTGTATGGAGGCTTAAAAGTTCTAGAATGTACAAAGGCTGAAGCTTTCTAGTTCTAGGCTTCAGAGTAGATTGTACAGAAGCTGAAATGCTCCAGGGCTCCAGTCTAGAACCGGTGAATTAGACAAAAGAATAAACTGTCCTCTACTCTGAATCAATGTATACATTTAGTGAATTTGTGTCTACATTTACTTAGTACTTTTAAATCTCACTGTACAATGTGTTCATTGGTATCTTGGTAGCTCTATGCCCTGAATAAATCCTTTTCTTAGGCAAGCCTTAGAACTTCAATTCCTTACATTTTTGGATCTTTTGTTTTAGAAAGTTGTAGTAAGCTGGAACAAGTATGGTAAGATTGATGATGTATTTTGTCAAAAAGAATGTAGGTTTTAAAAATTAAATAATGATTTTTTTTCATACCTTTCCCACTGTTTTTTTAGGTCATATATAAATTCTTTTATGTGTGTGCCTGAATTGTATGCTGTTCATCTGTGATAGATGTTACTGTGTCAGTTTGATCAAACTGGGAATTATTTTCTGGTTTTAGTTAACCAATAGTGCAATTTGAGCAATGCAAAGATAGCAAATGTGAAGTGGACACCACTTTCTCCAAAGGCCTCTTTCCTGTCAGGCAGGCTGACAATAGACACATAGGTCCTTGAGAGTTTCAGGCCATTGAGGTTCATACTTGAACATGTTTTCTAACTGCTTACACTGCTGACCATTAGTAGCAGCCATTGGGCTGGGGACTTAGAGAAGCAGCTGCCAGACACAGGCCTATTTCCTTTAGATTTCTCTGTGAATTCCTTCATCTCTCTTCAGTGGCTAGTGAGCTTGGCCAGGCAGACTCAGCACTCAGGAATTCCTCTTCCAATATTTCTATCTATGTCTTTGTTCCTTTCCTTCCATACCTCTCCAGCTCTGTAAAATTTAATCTTCCTGATCTTTTTTCATATGTTGAATATGGTGGTTATGTTTCACATGCTGCTTGCCATTCAAGCATGAAGGGTAGACTACTCTATAGTCCTCTGAAATGTACATAAGCAATTCTTACTGTCTATTTTTCTATTGCTAAATTATTTTCTTGCCATGTTTAAAAATGCATATACTTTTAAAAGGTACACATGTCTTGTATAAGTTAGTCATTTTTTGAGATGTTTGATGCCAGTGTTGTTTGAGTTTGTAATATAAGTGTCTTCTTGGGTGTATCACAAAGAACTAGCCACTGCCAAAAGGCCTAGAAGGGAAAGCTTTGCTTTTAAGTGGTTTTGGCAGGGGTTTGGTTTATTGGTAGGACTCCTAGTACACTGAAAAGTCTATGTGATTTTTAAAATAAGATTGTCTGCAAATGTTAAAGCTAGTCTGTTTATGAATTCACTCATGTTATAGAAATTACCCAGCTCTGAAATATTTTGTGTGGCCCATACCTTGCAAAGTTACATTCTCTTGAAATACATTAATATTTACCACTTGTTTCTCATTTTTGTTCATCTTATTTTTTATCTTTTTATGGCATTTGAGATTGAATGTAGGGCCTATTGCATGCTATTCAAGTATCTGTCACTAAACCTTGACCTTAGCCCAGTGTCACATATTCCTAATAATACAATTTTCATATTTTCCTTATAAATGATTTCAAATTTAATGTCATTGTTTTGTTGACATTCTTACTTGTGGGCATTAATATTTTGGGAAAGTCATTGATATTTCCAGCTGTGAGCTAGTTTTGTGTTTTGTCATTATCCAGATAATTACTCATTTTCAGAAGATTTTGACTAAACTCAGTTTTAAAGATACTTCAGGACTAGTAAAAATATTTTCATTTTGAGTCATTTGGACAAGATTTTGTTCTTGAAAGTTATGTGCATTGTTGGCTATCAAAATAGCTATACATTTCATAAACCTTATTGTAGTTAGTATAAAACATAAAACTATGTACCATGATCTTTGGATTGGATCAAATCACCTCCTAGGATTTTGACTTCTGGTTATGACAGAATAGCCTGTATAGCCTGTATAACTCTCTGGTGGATAAAGCTAACAGTAGCAATGGGTAGCAATAGGCAGTGGCAGGTCTGATGATCAAACTTACATAAAGACAATGAAGCATGGCCAGAAACTTGTAAAAACAGTGAACCTCTGAGAGAGATTCCAACTCACTGGAATTTATATGACATGTCACTTAATACATTGCCTCTCAGTGCTAAGTCCAGCATACATTGTCTTGCTGGCTCTATAAACATCTCCGTTGCCAGGCATTGGGATATGGCACAGCAGGTAAAAAGGCTTCTCTTCCAGCTCTGCTGTCTATGCATCTTTCTTTGCTGCACAGCTACCACTGGGATGAGTGCAGAACTCCATGGCGTTAATAGTCCGGCAGGGTTTTGCACCTTTGCTGACTTCCTGTTGTATGCCTGCTTCTCACCCCAGTCTTCAGTTCTGTGCTTGCCATCTTAAGTTTGCCAGTGTTGCAACAGTACAGTTTGAGGTTGTTGTTAGCATCTACAGGCTCATCAGTCTTAGTCTCCCTGGTCATTTCAGTGGAGTTCCCGGCTTACTAGTCTCTTGTCTGTTGGTTCTGACCTGTCAGTGTTGACTTGATGAACTTAAGCCAACTCTGGCCTCACCAAGTTTTTAAACTCTTCCACTTTCTGATGGGCTGTGGTTCTACCTTTACCAAGGAAATTTGAATATCAGATTCAGATAAAAATAAATATATTCCCTCTTGGAGTTTGCTCCTCCAGACTGAGTACATTTTTGAGAATTCTGTGTTTATCACCTGCACTCAACTCCCCTACCTCTATCTTTCTTCCCCCTCCCCAAACAATGTAGCCCAGTCTGATATCAAATTCACGATTTATTGTCATACCTCAGTATCCCTGGTGTTGGAAATGTAGGAGTGTGTTTGACCATATCCAGCTGTTGGAGCTTTTTTATTTCTTTATAGTTAAACTATCAAAAGTAGCTTTGTATCCTATCTCTACAACTCATTGTGGAATGTATAGCTCCGGACTGAGTGCCAAATGACAACTTTTTTCCTTTGAATGCTTCCTGGGCCTGGTAGTATCCTATGAAGTCAAGACATGTATGGACCTGGAGAGGGAATCTGTCCTAGAAAGTTGGGAGCCATTGGAGAGACAGGCTGTTTATGTGGCTATAATATCCCATAAAACTCTGCAGGCTTTGAACACTGTATACAAACAGCAGAAACATTTTGAGGATCCAGGGGAAAATCCTCTGCGATAGTGAGAACAGTCAAAACCTTTGGCAGCTGTGCACTGGAGCAGAGCTTGGTCTTGAGTTCAAGTCCTGCTATGATAATAGGAATGTGATCACTGCTGATGGGGTTTATCATTGGGAATCCAGATGCACTGTGCCTGGAAGACTTTTCTGGTGTATACAACAACCTTCTGAGAAAAGTATCAGACTTTTTAGTTTGTAAATATCTATAGAGCATAGTACATAATTAAGATTTATTGTATATTAAAAGATGACTTGTATAAAAAAATCAGTTAATAGAAAAATCTGGATTATAGAAATGGCATACTGGATTTTAAATGAGGAAACCCCTGAAAAGAAAGAAAAGGTTGCTGTCATGGACAGGCTAAGGGATTTCAAGACTAATGCAGAAAAAAACAATAGAAAACTCCAGAGCCTCGGTCAGTGAATAACTGATGTTAATCACATCTGTGATTAACAGCAAACTGAAGAATGGGATTGTGAACTTGAAAATAGGCTTGGTTCCAGGAGACCTCAGTAGAAGTTGCTGGTTGCCTTTCCACCTGGATCTAGGCCTGGAACAGCAGTGCTTGTCTATAGCCTCCAGTTGGAGCAGTCAGGGGCCAGCCTGTATTTAAAGAGGAAAATTCCCCAGGCATTTGTGGTCATCTTTAATTCAAAATAGCCATTATGATTTCAGAGCAAGGAATATGCATCACAGCTCCTGCAGCTCCTGGTACTTATTTATTGGAGTAATTCACTACACTTTTCAGTCTGCCCAGGGAAAAAGCTGTCTTGCTAGCTGGTCTATTGAGAAGGAACCATGTAGAAATTGTAGAAAGTATAAATAAAAAATAAATCAACTTTTTTGTGAATAATCCTTTCTTCTTTGGTTTAGTTTGTTCAGTCTCTAGAAAAGCACTTGTATGCTGGTACTTCTACACAACTCTATGAGCAAGCTTTTTTATTTTTAATTTTTATCTTTGAGTTTCATAGTAGGTTTATAAATGAACTAAGATTTTTGTTTTTTCAGGTGAAATTTTGTATTGGTTTCAATTATACTTGCTATTTAGCATGACTAACCAGTAAGAAGGTATTGTCACTCCTTTAAGTAGTCCAACCAGCTTTTCTTTTAAGATTATGCATAATTTGGTAAGGAGTTTAAAACAGAAACACTGTGAGATGCAGAGATGGCTCGGCAGCTAAGAGCACTTGCTGCTCTTCCAGGGGACCTAAGTTTGGTTCTTAGCACTAGCGAGGTGGCTCACAACTGTAACTCCAGTTCCATATGATTGATGCCCTTTTTTGGCCTTCACAGGCACATGTGGTACACTGACATAAATGCAAGAAAAATGCCCCAAAACATTAAAAAAACCACATTGTTACATTATAGGAAATAAAGATTTTCATACCATAATGCTGAGTGAATGGAGCCTCACCGTAGAAGCCTGTTCAACAAGCCATTGTGTTGGCCTTTCTTGGGTCAACATGGCCTCCACCTTGGTGGAGCCTCCAGCCTCTTCCCCCGGGGAAGTTAGGAGGACAGTGGGTCTAAAATACCCACTTCCATTTCTAGCTTATTGACTAAGAACAATTAAAGCCGCAGACTGGAGTTTCTCTGGAATTGTTTCCATACCTATAAAAGAAAGGATTGAATGAGTTGATTTCTGAAACTCCTTTGAGTTCTGCAATGATTATTCAGACATCATGGAGTACTGCAAGGACATGCAGTGGTCATTTTGTTGGTTGCCTGAGTATAAACTGGCATGAGACATTCATCCCACGGATGGACACTGCACTGACTCAGTTCAGGTGTGTGAGTGGTCTGGTAGTGAAGGTGATTGCCAGATGACTCACTGTGATGATATTCTACAGTCTGTGGGGGAAGAAACAGTTGCTTCCGGAGAGATTTCCTGTTTGGAGAATAACACAGCAGGAGGGTCCTTTGGGTGACACAATACCAGCTTTGTGTGCAAAGCTCTAGTAGTAATTTACCTTTTAGCTTAAGGAACTAAAACGTACTTAATAATCATTCCAGTTTTCACAACATAGCATATTGTTTCTTTTTTCCTTTTCTTTTTTTTTCAAATAGCAATTATCAAGGGAGAAGATCTAGGATTTATAAAAATGCTGCGAATTAACCTGTGACAAATTCTGTTGACAGAGAAAGAGGCCCAGATCCCCTTCCTTCCCTAACAAGGCCCACATGTAACTGACTCTCACAGACAGCTGGCATTCTGTGAAGACCCAAAGCCCCAGTGCTAAGATATCTAAGTCCTGTCCTCTGTACTGTGCCTGCCGCAGAGCTTCTAACCTTTTTCCCAGCTCTGGCTCACTTCATCTCTTGGAAAGCTCCTGCTGTTATCCACTGTTGAATTTTTTTGTTCTGGGATGCAAGAACCTGTATGTCTGAGTGAATGCTTGGTGCACTCTCATATTGAATATATTAGTTCTATAAAAGGAGAAGTCTGTGTCGTGAAATTTACAGCAGCTTGCCCTGGCATTGGTTAATACTGTTACTTTAAGGAGACTCCCAACTCCTAGGCAGGGTAGGGATTGACTGAAAACAATACATTTGTTGTCGACTTATTAGGCCAATTGAAACTGGGCTAAAATGGCATCCATACTTTTACCCAAAATCTCCTTCCCTTGTCACATTTCCATGGCCATTGCAATTTGTATGAGGGGGAAAGGGAAAATGTGTTTCTGAATGCCTACTCGATGGAAGGAATAGTCACTGAGAAGTGATTGTCCTATCTGTAAAACAAGAGTTAGTATACTTGTACAGGGAGATTGGCTATTATATTAACTGGCAAAGCAGGATAGAAGGAGCTCTGTTATGATTCCTGCTGAGTTTTTCCAACCACACCTCATGATGGTAGAATGTTTTATTCTAATAGTGGTTGTAGTGACATATAACCATGGAGCATAACTACCGTGGCAAACATCTTTTTGGTAAGGTTTGGTAACCTAGTGCAACAGCTCATAGAAGATTTCCTTTCAGCACACATTTATCCACACACAGTCTTTATCTGTTTTTCATCTTTCTGGTTTAATGTTGTGGTTTAGTCCTGAGGTTGAGTGTAGTTTTGATTTACATACCTTAGGAGAAATCAATAGGATAGATAATAAGTGGAATAGAAGAAATAAAACAGATGACTGTTTTCTGATGGCTGTAGTTCAGTGCGGGGTTCCGGAAATGTATGTGCTTAATAACCTTAGATTCCTTTCTTGGGAACACACCCTTTTCTCAACCACAGTGGTCTTTAGGGTAAACTGAAAACTACAAAGAAAGAAAATCATATCTCCTATTTCTCAGAATAGCTAAAGACTGAACTTTATTTTTTCTTTTCCCCTAAGGTAATTTCAAATTTCTTTTTTAAGTTAAAAAAAAAAAAAAAAGTGACTGTCCAAAATATCCCTGGGCAGAGAAAGATAGGTTTCATGATTGCATGTAGCCTTTGTGTTCCCTACATCAGGATGTTAAATAGAATTAAGAATGCCAGTAAGGCACTTAGGTCTTTTTCCTAGTTTAATACAAGACTACCTGCTTACCACATTTCTGGTTCTGGTGTTCTGTATAATGCAGTGTCCTTTGTTTTCAATCAGAGCACAAGTCATGTTACATCGTGTTGTGGTATACAAAGGTAGTATGGCATCCTGTAGTGGGAAGCTGAATTGCACATTGAGTTCTGCATTGTAAATTTCAGTTTTTATTCATGCCTTTATTAATATATATAAAGGACTTTGTTGAAGTTTTTTTTTTTCAATATAATGTTCTTGGGATCAAATCTTTTCCTAGAAGTCACCACTTCAGATTCTATACCTAAAATGCATTGTGGTAAGCCATTTTTGTTAAAATTGAGTTGATAAAATCTATTATAATCAAATTGTTTTGTATACTAAAAACGTTTTTTTAGGTTTTATCCTAAAAATTGATAGACAAAACCGTATACATTAGTGGCATATCAATATGTATACACACTGGCATACTCACACCAGAGTAGTTAACATATATATCACCTCAAATGTATATTTATTTTAAAATAATTTTTTATTCTTTGAAAATTTCATACCTTTATACAGTTGTAGTTTGATCATACCCACTCCCCCACCTCCCTCCAGCTTCTCTTGGTATCCTTATCTTGTTTCAGACCCAACTCACTTCCTCCTTTCCTTTTGCCACTGGTACCCTGGTGTGCTCTGTCAGTGTTGCCTGTATGCTTATGGGTAGGGCATCCAGTGAGAGTGGGAGCATGGCAGTTGCCACATTCCCCAAAGAGAGTGACTCTCCCCTAAAGCCACCAACTGCCCCTGGCTCCTCTAACCAGTTCCACACTGGGATTTTGAATGGCTGGGTCTTGTGCAGGTAATACCAAGCTTATCTCCCAAGCTTACACTCTCACCTATGCTGTATGGGCCCCCTCTGCCCCACCCTCCCTAACACTGGCCTTGTGTTTGGTGTAGATGAGCTAACATCTCATGTCTGAGCTTTGTTTTATAAGTTTTTGTACTACTTGACCACTTGTACGTGCCCTCTCCTTCTTTGAGGATTGTTTATCCAGATCGTTTTATATTTGTGGTTGTGAGCTTAGCATTTAATGGCTAAACCATCTTTCCAGGCCAGCCTTTCCAGTAAACTACAGGCATTTTCCTATCAAACGTTTCTCCCTAAGCTTTGGTTTTTGCCCCTTATCTGATGATTCAAAAATACTTTCTTCTGTCCCTGGGATCTGCAGGGTCTCTCTCTCTCTCTTTAATTGTTTCCTTTACAGGGTTATTTAGTTATTATTATTGTTCAATTATTTCCTTTATATTTTAGTTTGTACCTCTTCTCTCTCTCTTTTTCTTTTGGTTTGGCTTTTTGTGATTTTCGGAGCTATACCCAAGAAATGGCTCAGATTACTGATACAAAACTTTTAATGTTTTCAACTGATTTGATTTAATAGTTTTAGTTATTATACTAACATTTTTCAGTCTATTTAAAAAAAAAGGTTGCAATATGAAGCTCTGTTTTAAGTCTCTATAATGTTGGTAATCAGTTTTTCTGGCATTACTTATTACAAAAACTGTTGACATTTTTGAGTTTAAAGCATCTTTGTTAAAAGCCATTGGAAGTACATGATTTATTTTGTGTTTTGTATTATGCTCCAGTGTTTTATGTGTCTGTTTTCATGTCAATACCATGATGTTTTGGTTAGTTACTATAACTTTGTGGTATAATTTGAAGGTCAATAATTTGATACCTTCAATTTTGTTCCTTATGATTAATATGAAATTTGCTATTTGGTGTGTTTCATGGTTCTGTATGACTTTTATTATTTTCCTTTTTATGTCTCTTTAGGTTATCTTAAAATATTCTTCCAATCCAAGAACACCTTTCCATTTACTTGTATAACCTAAAATTTCTTGTATCCATGTTCAAAAGTATTTATCTTTATTTATTTTTGTGTGTGTCTGTGTGTATTTGACTGTGTGTGTGTGTGTGTGTGTGTGTGTGTGTGTGTGTGTGTGTATATATATATATATATATATATATATACACACACATTACATGCAGGTGTCTGGAGCTCAGAAGTATGTGTAGATTTTCCTGGAATTGGAGTTATAGGCATTGTTAGCAGCCATGTGAGGGTGCATGAAGGTGCTGGAAACCAATTACTGGTCCTCTGCAAGAGCAGTAAATGTTCTTTGATGCTGAGCCATTGTCCCAGATCCACATCCATGTTTTATATTGATCAACATCTTTATCTTATAGTTTTAGATATTATTTATTTATTTTTTCATTTATTAAATATATATTCTTTTCTCATATAGTATATCCTGATTATATTTTCCTTAGCTCTATTCCTTCCAGTTCCTCTCCCCCTATCGTCCCTCCAGATCCGCTCCTTTCTGTTTCTCACTAGGAAACAACAGGCTTCTAAGAGGTAACAACTAAACATGACAAAATAAAATATAATAGGCTGAAGCAAAAACTTTCATATAGAAGTTATACACGGCAATCCAACAAGAGGAAAAGCGTCCCAAGAGCAGGCACAAAATTCAGAGACCTACTTATTCTCACTATCAGAAGTCCCATAAAAATACTATATATACTAGCTCTAAATGTATACATATATAGCTATTGTATATATTCATAGGATCTTTCTATAGACCCATGTAGGTGTAGACCCTGTGCTTGCTGTGCCAGTCTCTGTGAGCTCATATCCAGTTTGCTTAGTTGATTCAGAAGTCCTTGTTTTCCTGGTGTCCTCCATCACATCTGTCTCTTACAATTTTTCCACCTCCTCTGGGATTCCCTGAGCTCTGAGGGGAGGGATTCAGACTCTCTCTCCTCTCTTAATGTCTAGCAATGAATCTCTGTATCCGTTCCCATGTGCTCCTGGGGGAAGCCTTTCTGATGATGACTGGATAAGGGAATGACCTATGGGTATAGCAGAATATCATTAGGAATCATTTTGTTGATTTTTTTTTAGACTAGTCTTTCATTTTAAACCAGTAGTGTTTGGTTTTATCCTATGTCTCTGGGCTCTTAGTTCTTGGTGACCCAAGCAGTATCCAGTATAGGTTTCTTCTCATGGAGTAGGCCTTAAGTCAGATCAGACTTGCTTGGCTACTGCCACAAATTCTGTGCCACCATTGCCCTAGCATATTGTGCAGGCAGGCAGATTGTAGGTCAAATATTTTGTGGCTGGCTTGGTGCTGGCAGAGTACCTTCCTGCAGCAAAGAGACTAGAAGGTAGGGGTGAAGGCTCCATGTAGGCACCAGCTTGACTTCTTCATGCTTAATGAGTTGTATGTGTGTGTGTTGCCCTTGGTAATAGGGCCCACTGTCAGTCTGTGGATTGCAATCCTTTGTCTTAGCAACAGCCTAAGTTGTTTGGGGATTTCCTTTGGCCAACAACTAATTGAATGCAAACCACTCCACCACTAGAAGCCTTGACTGGAGACAAGCGATGGTCAGTTAAGACTCCACATCCTTCTCTACTAGAAGCTCTCACTGGGGTCACCCTCATAGATCCCAGGAATTTTCTACTGCGTTAGGTGTCCGAATTATACCCCAAGTGTCCCCCAATTCCAACCATCTCTTCCCACACACTTTCCCTGTACTCCATCTCCCCCACACCTGATCCTCCAGCTCCTAGTCTGCCCTTAGAATCTATTCCACTCACCTCTTTCAGGGAGATCCATGTATCCTTCCTAGAACTCTCTTCTTTACCTAACCTCTCTGGGTATATGGATTATAGCTTGATTATCATTTACTTAACAGCTAATATCTATTTGTATGTGAATACATACCATATTTATCTTTCTGCGACTGGGTTACCTCACTCAGGATGATTTTTTTTTTCTAGTTCCATCCATTTGCCTGCAAATTTCATGATGTCATTTTATTTTTTAAGAACTGGGTAATACTCCACTGTGTAAATAAGCCATATTTTCTTTATCCATTCTTCTGTTGAAGGATATCTCGGTTGTTTCCAGTTTCTGACTATTATGAGTAAAGTCAGATTGAACATTGTTGATCAAGTGTCCCTGTGGTATGATAGAGTGAGTGTCTTTTGGGTCTATGCCCAAGAATGAAATAACTGGGTTTTGAGACAGATTGAGTCCCAACTTCCTGAGAAACCATCATATTGATTTCCATAATAGCTGTACAAAGTAGCAATGGAGAAGTGTTACCCTAGCTCTACACCCTTGCCGGCATGAGCTGTCACTTGTATTATTGATCTTAGTCAGCTGACAGGTGTAAGATGGAGTTTCAAAGTAGTTTGGATTTGTATTTCCCTAATGGCTAAGGACATTGAACAGTTTTTTAAGTGTTTCTCAAACACTTAAACACTTTGAAATTCATCTATTGTAAATTCCCTATTTAGACCTGTACTCTGTTTTTAAATTGTATTATTTAGTTTTTGATATCTAGGTTCTTGAGTTCTTTATTTACTTGGATATTAGTCCTCTATAACATATGGAGTTGGTAAAAATCTATTCCTATTCTGTAGGCTGTTGCATTGTTTTATTGACAGTATCCTTTGCTTTACTGAAGCTTTTCAGTTTGATGAGGTCCCATTTGTTTATTGTTGATCATAGTCCCTGCATGATTGATGGGTGTTCTGTTCAGTAAGTTGTTTCCTGTGCCAATGTATTCAAGGATATTCCCCACTTTCTCTTCTATCAATCCAGTTTAGTATATCTAGGTTTATGATGGTGATGTCTTTGATCCATTTGGACTCAAGTTTTGTGCAAGGTGATACATATGGATCTATTTGCCTTCTTCTACATGCAGATATCCAGTTTGACTAGCACCATTTGTTGAAGATGCTGCTTTTTGTCTAGTGTGTAACTCTGGCTTCTTCATCAAAAACCAGGCATCCATAGGTATGCAGATTTGTTCAATTTGATTCCATTGATCAATGCGTCTGTTTTTATAGCAATATCATACAGTTATTATTACTATAGCTCTGTAATCAACTTGAAATCTGGAATGGTGGGACCCGCCTGTAGTTCTTTTATTGTTCAGGATTTTTTTTAACTCTCCTAAGTTTTTTATTTCTCCAAAGTTTTCTGTTTTTTCTGTTGTCAATATCCAGCTTAAATCAGTGGTGGTCTGATAGTATGCAGGGACTTATTTCAGTTTTCTTGTATCTATTGAGAGTTGCTTTGAGGCCAAAGGTGTAGTCAGTTTTGGAGAAAGTTTCATGACGAGCGGAGAAGAATGTATGTTCTTTGTGTTAGGGTGAAATGTTCTGTAAATATCTGTCAGGTCCATTAGAGCAACTTTTGTTAGCTCTAGTATTTCTCTGTTAAGTTTTTATTTGGATGATCTGCCTGTTGGTGAGAGTTGGGTATTGAAGTCTCTCACTATCATTGTGTGAGGGTCATTATGTTATTTAAGCTGTAGTACTGTTTCTTTTACAAACTCAGGTGCTCTTGTGTTTGGGACATAGAAGTTAGGTATGAATCTAACAGTTCTTCCAGGGAATGTCTGCTGCTGTTGGAGGCTGAGATACTGGGTTGAGTTGGGGAAGGAAGATTGGGGGAGAAGGTCTCCGTGATCTATTGAGGATGGGGCCTGAGAGGAGAAGGAGGCACAGAAGGTTTCCTGCTACCATGCTGTGGATTGGACTGAGGGATTAGATATCAGAAGCAATAGGAGAGGTGTGGGCCTGACTCTAGCCCTCTTGTTGCCCTGGGAAAAGGCAGTCCTTGGGATAGCAGGGGGTACTTGCTAGAGTTGGGGTCTGAGACAAAACAACAAGTAGGGAAATGAACTTTCGAAGCGGAAGATCTATGGGTCCCACAGGAGATGGGAGCTGAGTTAGGGAAGGCTGCCAGGGGCATTCTGCTGCAGAGCTGGAAATGAGACTGGGGGATTGGGTCTGGGCAAATAGAGTGAGGGGAGAAGGTCTCTGGGCAGCCTTACTGGTTTTCTGGCAGACATGGCCTGTTAGATATTTTTTCTTATTTTTTTTCCCAATTCTTCACTGTTAGTATATAGAAATAATTGATTTTTGTAAAAAGATTTTCTGTCTTGTCAAATTGAGGCAGGATGTGTAGATGCCTCTGTTTACATTTTTCTCTTTCTCTTCCTGGTAGGGCAATGCCCAGTACCTCATGGTCTCTGGGTAATTTGTAATCAGCACATCTTGGTAGGTGAGATTATTTTTAAAGTCTAGCACAGAGTAGAACTAGCTTGATGCCATCTAATCAGTCTTTTGACATTTCGTGCACATGGATAATAAGACATGTACTTAACATTATGATATGTATGGCTTCTACTTTAATTTTAACCTTTAATAAATGTATACATTTACTACTACTTTTATGTATCTTATTTAATTATTTGTCCATTGCACCACAGAAGAAACCTGAAATACCGTCAGGTAACAACGTTACTAAATATGTTAGAAAAAATAATTTGTAGATTTTTTCTTTTATTTATATATAAAATCCTACTGATGTGGATGTGGATACAGATTCACCTAGATTTAGACATTAGTTCAGGACAAAGGACAGTTTATTCATTTTTTCTAATTAAATCACCATATCTTGCCTGAATCACTGGAGCCTGGAGTGTTTTGTTCTCTTTATGATCTACTTTTAATCCATGAACTGGAAGGCTTCAGCCTTCATGCAATTCAGAACATTTAAACTGTGAGCCTGGACCTAGAAGGCTTCAGCCTTATCCTTCTAAGACCTCCTGCTGACTGAGCCACCCTGACTAGCTCCTTCTGCACTCTTACTTTTCTGGTTCAACTCACTCTCTGTTCTGGGCTTCTTTGGCCAAGCTCTGCTGTGTCTCTGTGTCTCTCTCTCACTGAGTTCTCACTGCTTCCTCCTGCCTCTGTAACTGACTGCTTCAACTAGCTGCTCTGTAACTCACCCAGCCTCAGCTTCTGTAACCCCTCTGTAACTGATTCTTCAACTGAGCCTGTTAACTGCTCCTCTGTCTGCTTCTCAACTCACTGTACCGTCTCTAACTCCTATGCAAATCTTTCATTGAGCTGAGGGTCCCCCTTTTCTCATGAGAGTTGGGGATGTCCTTACTCTGTTAACTCTTTCTCTGATTAGTCACTTTGCCATTCATACTGACTCATCTTAGAGGTCACTTCCTGTATGACACTGACTCCTGAGTTCTTCTTTCTGTGTCTGCTTCCACTATTTTCCCTAGGGACTGAAGGTGTTTGCCACCACTGCCTTCTGAATACTGGATCAAAGGTGAGTCTACATTCCATCCAGACCACACAGGCTTCTGAATGTAGCCCCTGGAATGTAGATCCTAGCTTTCATACAGGGCTATTCCTCTACAACCTACAGCCAAGTAGCAGATATTTGGATGCCTTTTAGTTCTGCCTAATTGCTGTCATTAGGAGTAACCATTATTATGTTGAACAGAGGTAATGATAGTGGGCATCCTTGCCTTGTGTCCTGACATCAGAGAACAAACCAGGTTTTCACCACTGAATAATTGTTTTCTTAGCATATATGGTATAAATTTTGTTGAGGTAAAATCTTTCTTTTTCTCTCTTTTTCAAAAATTTCTCTTTCTTTCTCTTCCACATTCTCTTTCTTTATCTTTGGTTATTTTTTTCAACTTTTGAAAAACCAACTCACTTAGCTTGACTCAACATCCTTGGGACTGGGCTTTTGGTGTGGACCCAGGGTCCCTCCCTGTGTTCTTCTCTGTCACCCCTTTCAAACTTATTCTTAGTCCATTTTCACCCCTTTGTAACTCCCTGCTAACCCACAGAACCACTCCCTAGCAGTGACCCTTGCCCCTGAGATCCAGAACTACCTTCTACCAGGGAGTTCACATCCACCACACTTGACTAGGACCCAGAGTGAAGCAACAACAACTGAATGATGGAATACTCACTCATCAAAAGGGAGTCCAGAGAGCTAAACCAAAGAAACAGCCCAAAACTCTAATAACTCATCATAACTCTAGATGCTTAGGCCCAAGCCAAAAACATAATAAGCTAACAACCAAGGTAATATGCCTCCTCCAAAGACAGCAACCCTGTTGTAATAGGCCCTGAGAAAAGCGATTTAACTGAAGCCAAAGACAAGGTCTTTAAAATTACAGTTATGAATACGTTCAAGGACATATAAGGGAACCTAGATAAAGGTATTAATGAATAATGTGAAAACACAAGCAATTGATTGAAATAATTCAATAATGAAATGATTCAAGACAGTGAAGTATAATTTAATGGAGAAATAGGGTTGCTAAGGAAAACTGAAATAAAACTCAACATGAAAAAGCTCAGGAAGTCAAACAAAAAGCTCAGAAGTAATTCTTACCAACAGATTAAAAGACATGGAAGAATGAGTTTCAGGTCTTGAAGACAAGGTAGAAGACATAGGTAGTTCAGTCAAAGAAACTGTAAAACCAAAAAAAAAAAAAAAAAAAAAAAAAAGAGCAAACCAAGAATAATAAGGTACAGAGGAAGAAGAGGAAACCCAGGTCAAAGGCATAGAACGTTTTTTAACAAAATCAAAGAAAGAAATTTTTCCTATTTAAAGAAAGACACAAAAGGCACACAAACCAGCAAATAGACAGGACCAGAAAAGAAAGTCCACACAACACCACGTAATAATCAGATACTAAACTCACAGAACAAAGAAAGGGTATTAAAATTTTTAAGGGGAAAAGACCAAGTCACATCATATAAAAGCAGGCCCATTAGAATAACACCCAACTTTTCAGTGGAAACTCTGAAAGCCATTAGGGCTTGGACAAGTTCTGAGAAACCACATATTCTAGTCCCCTCTTCCCACATTTTCATATGAAAATTCTTTAAATCAAGTCACTGTATGATGAGTGAGACAGTTTCCAAGCTAGACATCTGATGCCACAAGTAATGCCCCAAGTGCTAGGATAACATCTTGTTGAGTCATTGGCCAAAGAGGTCCCATAGATCATTCCTGAATACCACAGGGTATTGCCCAGGTTGTTGGTTACCTTCTAAAACATGATCATAAGACCCTGTTGCTGAAGACACCCCTTATGTCATTGAAAATAGAGAAGTTGAGCTGGTGCTCAATTAGAAGGTTCACCCTTACTGACTAGTGTTCATGTTGTTGGAAGATACTTTGTATTCTGGCAGAGGAGAAAAATAATCATCAATTTCACCTAATCACAAACTCTGTGACCTGTGATTGAGACTCTGTGGATATACTGTGCAATAGTAGCACAAATGTTTGGGAGAAACCCACAATTTTTTTTTTTTTAATGGAAAACTTACTACTAGTATTCTGCTAAAAGAACATAGCAATAAAATGACTCTTAATGATTATTGCTATAAATATACATCAGTGCACTTCTCAACCCTTATCAGAGAAGCTCCTTTTTGAAGTAGAGAGTAATTAACACAGAAACTCACAACTGGACAGTATATAGTGAATGAAAAACTTTTAAATATTCAGCGTTAAATGGGATAACTTTATCAAACCCCTCTCCTCAAGGTTCAGAGATCTATGAGGAAGAACGGTTGGGAAGATTTTTTTAAGTCAGAACTGGTAGATGACTCCAAGGAGACAAGAACTTCCAGACATGTGTACATATGAACTCACACAGAGTGTAACAATACTCACAAGACCTGTACACGTTCAAACCAGACAGTATTCCAGTAGGAAGAATAAGTAGACACACACACACACACACACACACACACACACACACACACACACAAAATCCCACACCTTACAAAGAAGCTATTTGCAATTCTTACTTGCTGGAAACAGTAAAATCAGTTTTCTTCAATGGCGTGATAACTTAGTATATGAACCACACTGTAGGGAATTCCCCATGCCCAGCCCAGGAGTAGTTGACCAACACAAAACAGACTCCAAAGTTTTTTTTGTTTTTTGTTTTTGTTTTTTCTGTTGTAACTCTGGCTGTCCTGGAACTCACTGTAGACCAGCCAGGCCTCCAGGCAGGCCTTGAACTCACAGAGATACACCTGTTTCTGCCTCCCAAGTGCTGGGATTAAAGGTGTGCACCACCATCACCTTGCTAGTTTTTAATTTCCATTTGTTCCCTGATGACACCTGGAAAAATAATGTAAAATGTAACATTTGTATATTAACTTTGTATCCTGCAACCTTAATATAATATCTGTACTGGTTAGTTTTTGTCAACTTGGCACAATTCAGGGTCACCTGGGAAGAGGGAACTTCAGTGGAAGAAATGATTCTGTCAGATAACCCCGTGGCATGCTTATGGGACTTTTGCTTAATTAATGATTGGTGTGGGAGGAATGCCTCCTTGTATCAGAAAGCAAGATGAGAAAGCCCTATAGAGCAAGCCATTAAGCATTGTTCCTCCATGGTCTCTGCCTTAAGTTCTTGCCCTCACGTTCCTGTCTTGCTTCATAACTTGCCATCCTTTGATGCTGATTATAAACTGCAAGCTGAAATAAATCCTTTCTTTCTCAGGATGGTTTTGGTCATGGTGTTTGTCACAAAAGAAACCCAAGTAGGACAATATCTTATTAGCTGTTGGAAGTTCTTTCCTGTGTTTCAGCTGAGCTGTCCAGGGTGACTTTGAACTTAGATCCTCCTCTGCTAGCATTCTGTTAGTGGGATTATAGGCATATGCCACCATACACAGCATTTTAGTAGTTATTTGTTGTTAATAAAAGACCGACAAATGTCATCATCATTTCTAGGATTGCAGGCATGAGCCCCCATGCCAGACTGACAATTTCTATGACTATGAATATAGTCTGTTTCCATGAACATTTCATGTAAGCTTGAGAATGTGTTTTCTCATCTTATAGGATGATGTGCCTAATAGATACAAATTCTATTTAGTCCTGTTACAGTCAGTTTTGTTGCTCAATCTGTCCATTTCTGACAGAAGGGTTTTGAAGTTCCTATTTTTAATATTGGTTTCCCCTATAATTTAATCTTTTTGCCTTGTGTTTTTCACAATTTATGATGTGTATACAGTTCAAAGATTATGTCTTCCTGGAGAATTAGCATCTCTATAATTACATTGTACCCTCTTTATTCCTAGTAACTTCTTTTTCTGGGAGTTTGGTTGTATAGAGAGTTAATTCCCTATTCCCACTGTCTTCTTATTTGATCTCCCTCTCACCATGTGTATGTGTAATATCTTTATATTCAGAATGAGGCTTTTATACCTCACAGATAGTATAAAGCCTTAATTCAGTTTTTTTTCAGTATTTAATTGTTTTTGAGACCAAGTCCTGCTTAGTTTCCCATGCTGATAATGAATTTGTAGACTTGATAAAACCTGCTTACCAGATCGGACCGTGCTGAATAGGGAGTTAGGCTGAACCAGAACTGGAACGGACACATTGCATCTTGGAGTTCAGTCAGGAACCAAACTCAATTAAAACTTTATTCATGGTTTCTTATACCGTCTTCATCAGAGGTGAACGTGCAGTTTCCAAGGCAATGATCACAAGGGTGAATCAGGTGTGCATGCAAGCACGAGGTTAATGATCACAAGGTAGAAAGCATATGTGTAAGCACTGGGTTACAATCAACAAGGTAAATCAAAATATATACAAAACGTTATTTTTCTGTAGTTAACCATAAAACAATCATCCTGCTTTGTGAGACTAAGAAGGAAGGTTTCTTTAAGCAATCTTTGACTTCCCCGAAACGAGCTGTCTCTGGGTAGACAGGTCTTTTTTACGATTTAGCCTTGCTCAACAGCTGTCCCAAATGAGATATAGGCATTTAGCCAAAGACACACAGCGGAATTTGAGCTCAAGGTCAGGGGGGCTCTCCACATAGACACAAGTGATTTTCCCACTCATCCTTACAAGTAGCTAGCACAGGTGTATACCATTACTTCCAACTATTAGGATTTGGTTTTTGACCCATGTTGACAACATCTCTTTTAACTGGTCTGTTTATTTATTTTTATTACACTTATTTATTTGTGTGTGTATATATGAATGTGGGCATATACACTAAAGTGTGTTGGAATAGAGGTCAGAGGACTACTTGGGGGAACTGAATCTCTCTTTCCACCATGTAGGTCCTGGAAATTGAACTCAGGTGGGCAGACTTGGTGTTAAGTACCTTTCCTTGCTGAGCCATCTGGTTGGCCCTAATTGATATGTTTAGATCATTGATATTTAATGATGATATTGATATAATTGTGATATTAACCATCTTTTTTGTTTTCTGTTTATTATCTATTTTTTCCCATTTTCTATCAGTTTTTTGTGTCTTTGTTTGCTCTAATTCAACATTTTTATTACTCTGTCCCTTCTTTTTAGTATATTAGCAATAATTTTCAACTCTTTGCCATGGTTTGCAAGACACCTTTACAATTCACCAGTCTCCTGTCTAAAGGCACTGACCCTCTCCAGGCAGTGATGTGTATATCTCACTGGGTGATTTATTTTACTTATACATAAGCACATAGAGGGATATACATGGATGTGAATAATCAAATAAATCGTTGTTTTCAACATACCCTACCTTTTATGTTAAGAATAATGGGGAATTTTTATTTTCTTTAATTTTTTTTCCTTCTAAAATTCTTGTAGGTTGTGTTTCTGTTACATATCTATGACTTTCATTTCTCCTGAGCTTCTTACAATATTTCTTGTGAGACATTCTTTCTAGCACTTTTCCCCTCAGTTTTTGTATCTAAGAATGGCTATTCCTTATTCCTGTCTATAAAAAAAAGATCATATAACAGAACACAGACATGTTCTGTTCTACGTGAGTGCTATCTTTTCCCTTCCCAACACTTTTAAAAAACTATTTCACTTGGTTCTCTGTGTGTTGGCATGACTTCTGAGAAGTCAGTTTAATCCTTATCCTGGCTGCTTGCTATGTCAAGTGTTTACTTTTCCAGCTCCTCTGAGGATTCTTTCTTTTACCTTTGATTTTGTAGTTTGAATATAATATACTTAGGCAACGATTTCTACTATTTACCTCCTGGATCTGTTGTTTACTGACTGCTGTTGTTAGGGAAATCATGAATCAATTGTTTGTTTACTTAGTGTTTTCCTATTCTTCATTGTGTTGGTATTGTTATCTGTGTTACGGTGATAATAGCTCCTTTTGAAGTAAGGTCTCATTCTGTGGCCCAGTGTGGCCATGAACTCACTGTAATTCCTGTCTCAGCCTCTTGATATAACTTTTGTCATACAGATCTTTCTCTTTTTATTTTTTCTATTTTTAAACTATTTATTTTTTTATTGTAGAGGAGGGCACACATGAATGGAAATTAGAGAAAGCTTGTGGGAGTTGATTCTCTCATCTACCACATGGACTCTGGGGATTGAAGTCAGGCTGTCTAGCTTGTCAGCAGGTGCCTTTACCCTTTGAGCTTCTCTTCATGACTTGTAGATCTTGAGTTTGCTGCTTTGGTAATTTGTCCTTCAGACTTTGTTTTCCTCTGTTGTGGAAGTTTATTTTTAGTTATGTACAAAATAATTGCTTCCTGCACTGTTGAGTGAGGGCCTACCTAGGTCTTGGCATTTTGCATTGTCTGAGGGTGTTGGATTTCTGTGGAGGGTATTTGATTGCTTATGATCAGCACCTGTGGAGTCCTGTATGAATAAAATCACCTGAGCTGGGAAGCTCGGGGTTCCACTGTCCAGGATGGCGCTTGTCATGTCGGTAGTCCCCTCTGCTGAGGTCTGCAGGGTTTGCACTAATGAATATGCCTCCTTGTCATCCTTGATGAGTCACATGGTAGGTAACAACTACATTCCTCACTCTTTTTCACTTTCAGATGTGTATGTGCAGCTCTCTATAAGCTACGGATTCTTCAGTTATTTCCCTTCTACTGGTGAGCCCATTTAAAGCACCCTGTTTCTGTTTCTGCTTTCTATTTCTAATAGTTTTTAAAGCTTTCTTTCCACTTAACTTGTCCATCCGCTCTCTTGTGATGTCTAGTTTAAGCATTAGAACCTTTTGTATAGTCTTACAGTCTCCAGTTCATAATCTGGTAATCTTAACATCCCTTTTCTACAGTTATGTTCTTGTTCATTGCACTCAACATTTCCCCCCTTTCAGTATGCTTTACAACTTTTAAAATCAAAAGCTGGATATGTCATACGTATCCAGTATTTACAGTAAATAGGACTTTAGTAATTTGGTGGTTAAGTGTCCCTGTGGGGAAGTGTCCCATTTCCTGTGATGAGACAGGCTTGGGCTTTTGTCAGTCTGGCTGTGAGTTTTAACACAAGTTTTTGTCTCTGGTTAGTTGGGGCAGGAAAAGCTAGCATGGGTTGAAGTTGGACATTTCCTTTTCCTGTGTGGAAGGCTAGAGATGTGTGGGTCCCTCCCTGGGGTCAGTCAGCCTCTGATAAAAACCCTAGCACTTTATAGAGTTCTGCTAATGAGTTTGCCTTGTAGGACAAACTTCCTGCTGGTGATGGCAGAGTTTCTGTAATTTCTGTGAGAAGCTCATGAAGCCCTGGAGTGAATTCACAAAGGCTTAGCTCTTCTGTGACTAGGACTCTCTGGAGCTTTTAACTTGAAGACTTGTCCACACCGACGTGAGGAATTAAAAATTAAAACATGACAAGAATGAACAGGGGTATCTGATCCCAGTTACCTATTGTCATTATTTTGGCATAAAGAAGATACTAAGACCCCCCACTGCTATTCCCACTACAGCAAGATAAAATAGTGATGGCCCAGGAACTGTAGCAGTACATTTTTTCTTCTTTGGTGTTTAGGCTCCAGACAAAATTGGTTCAATGTGCACTGTGGAGTTCATGAGGGAGAAAGGTTACCTTTTGCTTCCTATCTGGATGATTAAATGATGGCTTTTCACTCTCAAATGTAATTATCTTCAATCTTTCATTTTCATTACACTTGGAAGAAAACAACTATACATCTTAGTCAACTTCTGTGAGAGTTGGCGACAGCTAGTAGGTATGCATGGAGACTTTTTCAGCTTGGAGCATGACATATGTAAGAACTTATGAAATGCATGTAACAGATTAATCTGTCCTTCCCCAGGAATATTGCTTAATCTCTTTTGGTCATTCCAGAGCCTACAAATAAAGTTAAAACAATTTTAGCTCACAATGGACCTGATGGCTATAAGTCTTTGCTCACTTGTGGATTCACTAGAGAAAGAGTGCCTCTGTGATTGGCTGTGTAGGCACATGATCTACCTTGATCCCCTGACATCTGTTTTAAGAGATTCATTTCTTTCATGTCTGCATCTATTTCCTAGTCTTGATATCCTCACAGTGAAAACTGATCAACAAGCTATCCCTCCTCCTCATTTTTTATTTTGGAGTTCACCTAGGGCTGTGTCTAATGTCTGTATAATTTCATTAGAATCTTTTGGGAGGAAAATATATTGTATATTTTTTTTTTTACATTGAATAGCAGGGGATGCATGTTAGCACTCAGGAAATAGTAATTATTTACATGAAAGTTAATGTAGTTCATTCAGACAAGTAGAGCCGGGCATAGAGAAATATAGCTGCTTGCTACTGGGTAGCTCCCCAAGGGAGACAAGGAGACATTTTTATAGACACAAACCCTGCCAGAACTCAGCATAGGGAACCACCTGTCATGGCAAGCTCCATCTTAGACAGTAGAACCCCAAGCATCTGAGCTCAGGGCTTTTTATTGACCCAGAACTCCTCTGGTATTCTACTGATAGCATATGCAGATCATTAACAGTCAACATCCTCCACATAAATTCAATGCCTGCAGACAAAACTCCAAGACCTAGGTAGTCCCTCACCCAACAATGCACAAAACAATTATTTTATTATTTAGTTTATTATTTTTATTTAGTTATTTTATTTATTTATTGTTATTTATTATTTAGTTCTATACTAAAAATAAACTTCTACAATGTGTGACCCTTCCGTGCTGTTAGGAAGTTCCATGGACCTTTCCAGCCACCATAATCATGGCCTGTTGGCTTTCCTTTATATTTATCTGTCCAACGTCGAGTATTTTCTAGTAGTAACAAACAGACTAAAACAGGGGCTAGGAACATTGTTCAGTCAGTAATGCCAGTAGTTCTTGCTATGTAAGCATGAGAACCAAAGTTTGATCCCTTGAATCTAAGTTAAAAAAAAAGTTGGATGTAGTAGTGCATACTTGTACAGAGCTGAGGATGTGGAGACTGGAGGATCTGTGACTTGCTTGCCAGCTCACTGCAGGCCAGCGAAAGCGAAAGAGCCTATTGTGGAAAACTGGGTAGAAGGGCCCCTGAGAATGTGCTCTTGAGGTGCACATGTAACACATACACAAAAAGTCTAAACCAACATTCTAATCCTTATGAAGAGTGTTATATGCTCTTATTTGTGGCTATAAGACAGGTTTTGAGAGTTACTAGACAAGAATATCCCTTATCATATTATATCAGCAAATCTAACACACACGCACATACACACACATACACATACACACACAAACACTCACACATACTCTTTGGATATATTGTTCTCAAATAAATCATTTTTATTGACATTGAATATATCGTAGATGCATTCCTTGGTGCAAGTGTAGTTTAAATTTAAAATGGAACCTTTTGTTCTAATGTAGTATATTTAAAAACATTGTGCATAGTAGAAGTTTCTACCAATGTTCATACAGGTAATGAACTGACACGCTGAAGATTTCAAATGTTCTATTAATAGAAACAGTGCTTTTGTAAAGTTTCCATTCCATTTTGGTGTGGGCAAGGCTTTTGGATAATTTGACCCATTTTCAAGTAGTCACGAGCAATACATCACCTTGCATAGGCTTCATGCTCATAGAAGAATTTGAGGTCTTTGCTGATATTCTTACTTTTCCTAGAACTTCTCAATGCCCATGGAATTTCCCTGACTAACTCTTGTGTTTCCAAGGAGTGGATCTTCTCTATTTTCTAAGAAAGATGTTAATCATTGAAAAAACACAATTGGTTGGTAAATGGCAAGTGAAGAGCTGACTTATTTCTAGGGGTTTTGTTACTTTCCTTATGATGAATTAGTTTTTTTTTCCCTTTCCCATCTACTTAATCCATGACACTCTATAGTGATTTCAAAGTTACTTTATGCTGCTCTCCAGTTCCCTAAGGAGTGCGTGGGATTTATTTCTCAACTTGGAAATTCTTTTATTGTTCTTTGGAGATGGAACAGGAATAACGACTTTCTTTGCCACCCAATTCATCTAGGTTATAAACCAGTAATCATCAGCAGGCTGCTTTGAGGCTAGATCCTCAGCTGTGTACCACTTAGAAGAATCCACAGAGTGGGAGTCGGAAGGGAACTGCAATAAATAAAGTTGGCACTTAAAACATGGACTATGGTTTCAGCATTTCTTTTAGATTTAGGGAAGGAAAGATGCTCAGTACATCAACATTTTAAGTATGGTATTTTATTTAATAATTTAAATTTCAGAAAAAGAAAAATTCAGGCAAAGGTTTAAAACCTCTTTTTAAAGCACATTCCTTAAGATTAGAATGATAAATGACATTGGAATTATTATATTTTAATATTTCACCGTTCAGTCATGGGCAGACTATGTAAGGATAATGAGATTGATGATTGTGTATCTAGAATATGCTTAGTCTCTTGGTCTTGTTAATATCGATGCATGATTTCTTTGCACTTTATAAAGTACCAATGAGCAACTGCCTTCAAAGTGACAAGGACCAAGGTAACTTCTTGAACATAGGGTCTTGTTGAAGTCAAATTATACCAAGGCTGGTGACCAGAGTCAAGTATAATGGCTGATAGTTGGAGTGCTCTTACCTTATCATGGAATACACACAATATGCAGAGAAGTTAGGGCAAAACAACCTGTCTGTAAGTCTGCATGCTGCTTTCACTTTATGACAACTGAGCAAATAGAATGACTTCAACTCACCTCTGCTAAGAGGACTTAAGAACTCTCTCAGTAAACACTGAGAGATGATATATATTAAATCTTACATGAATAATTAATAATATTCTTTAAATAGCATTCATTAAAATATTATTTATTAAATAGTATGTTATTGGTAAACATAGAGAAGAATTACATCAAGAAGCCACATGTTCCTGCCTAGCCTTCTATTGTTGTGAAGTCAAACCTGACCTGTAACTGTTAACTACTTCAACACTTGTCTGTACCTTTGTGTGTTACATGAGGGAAGGACATATGACCTTGGGCTGTTGCATCCAGAAAGGCTTTTGTACATTAATGTGCATGATATATTTCTTGGTCAATATTTTGTATATTTGGTAAATTGTCCTAACAATAAAGCACACACATTTTAAGTTCATGTTCATGCACCATGCTGTGTGCTCCTGCCTATTTGTGTCCTTGTCCTGGTTGGTAGTCCTTTCTTCCCTCTGATAGCCTCTGTTTTCTCTTAGTTTTCCTGCCTTCCTCTAGTTGTTTGAAAAATTCCTTATTTTTTATATTTTTATGCATAGAATAAGACTATTTATGGTGACTTGTTATTTTCAATATCATCATCATCATTATTATTATTATTTCTATTGAGTATATTTATGTTATTACTTTATTACATATTACATATTTCTGTAATATGTGCTTGTTTCTTCAATTTTGTATAGTTTAGCCTAATGTCAAACAACTTTTCCAAGAAGTGTAATGCCAGAATCTTTTGTTATGCAAGCGGTTGTTAGCTACCTTGGTCCTGCCACCTTGAAGGCCGATGCCCATTGGTATAATTAACTTTTATAAAAGACAACAAAATCATGCAACAATATTAACAAGGCCAAGAGACTAAGCATATTCTAGATACACAGTCACCAATCTCATTATCATTATGTAGTCTGCCCTGATTGAACAGTGCAATATAAAATACAGTAAAGGAGGACAGTAGGTTAATGATGACCAGTGTCAGGTCATGCTTTATTTTACTAGCTATAGCTCTGGTCATTTAGAATGGACTTGGCTGGCATCTTTGCTTTGTGTTAAAAGTCTGGACAACTCTGGCCCATCCTATCATCTTTTTTGATCAGTGGGCTGTTTAGGCTTGTTCTTATGGATATGGTGCAGATGTGGATAAGAGAAATAACTGTTACTTTGCAAGAACACTGTCATATGGCCATTTTGTACTGCCATTATCATCTATATGGAGACAGAGGTCTCATACCTACCGACCTTTCATCAGTTAAGTTATCCTAGCCCATCCCCTACCTCGGTGGGGATAGATGTAAAGTTGCATGATTAAGAATATAATCTTATAATTAATTATATAAGAATATAATCTTATAATATTATCTATATATAAATATAAATATAAATAAATATAATATACAGGGAACACCTGGAAGCCATCATGTTCAAATTTATGAATTTATTAGAAACATTTTCTACCTACCATACTACTGTGGAACATTTCTTAACCATGCCATTATATGACATCTTTTCTTCTTTTTAATTTCTTTACCTCCTAATGCCAGGTTTTCAAACTGAGTCTTACGTGTTAATGTTCTCATTACTGTTTTGTTTTGCTTTATAGTGAATATGTTAGTTTCTTAGGTCCCCCAAAGTCCTCAGAGTGGCTTAGCAAAACCAGGAAGTTACTGTGTTTCACTTCTGGAGCCCGAGAGTCTAACCTTGTGGTCCCGGTACAGGCCTGCTCGCCCCGGTTGCACGAGTACAGAAGTCTTGCCTGTCTCAACTAGCTCTTTGCTTTTGCCAACAGTCTCCCCTTTGCTGGCACATGGATACAGAACCCTTATAATCTAGTGTGTGTCTTTCTTCTTTATATTTGTATCTGTCTAAAATTTGCCATTTTAAAAGGACACCATGATTGAAATTAAGACCATCTTAATGACTTCATTTTAATTTAATTGCTTTTGCGAAATGATCGTTTCCAAGAAAGGTCCTATTCTTAGGGTGCCAGAGGTGAGAATTTCAAACAGAGTAGATAACAGTTCAGCCCATAATGGGTCATTGTTATATACAATGAATTTCTAGGCACTGATGCTCTCCTCAGTTTGCTGTTGCCACATAAAACCATTCAATTTAGTAGCCTAAAAGAAAAGCTGTATATTGTGCTTCTCTCTGCAGATGGGAAGGTTATTCTAGCCCATGTCTTTCTAGGGAGAATGTGATGCAATGGAGACTAGTAGAGATAAAATAGGCAGGTGCAAACATTAGATAGGATCCCTAAATGTTAGGCTTTGAACAAGTATGTATCAGCATTCATTATTTATTCTTCTGGCCAGTCAAGTCTTTTATCCAAACCCAAAGTGAAAGGGGAGTAAAAATGCCCCTACTTAGTTGAATTATAGTCACATAGTGAAATCATTGATATGAGTAGGAGGGGAATGAAAAACTAGGATAGTAATTTTATTATCTACAACAGAAACACAAACACACACACACACACACACACACACACACACACACACACACACACAGAGACTTTTGTGGACTATGTAAAAGACATATCAACCTGTATATATTTGAATTTATTATAGAGGCAAAACTGTTTTCCAAATGGTATTGTCAATCAACATCAATGTGGCCCTCAAACTTTCTGTTCCAGTGTAAGTTTAATAGCATTTCGTGTCTGAATTTCTTTTTTGTTTCATTTTTGATCATTACTTTAGATTTAGATAAAAGTGAACAATTTGTGATTTTCTTTTGGTTTGTTTGTATATTTTTTAGAAAGGGTATCACTATGCAGCTCTGGCTAGCCTGTAGATTACTGTGTTAAAGGCATGTGTCTCCATGCTTGTTCAAAACAACGATATTTATCTATTTATTTGAGTCTATATCTGTATGTGTGTGGATACATGCGTATCATGGGCATATGTGTGTGTGGTGACCAGGAGACAAGGAGACAGCTTGTCCTTGTTAGGTCTCTCCTTCTCATATAGGTCCCAGGGAGCAAACTCATGCATGTCATTGGCTGTTACGGCAAGTGCCTTTACATGGTGAGCCATTGCTGCCCTCTTAGCTGGTTTTATGCTGATTTACTCTTTACTGACTCTTTAGAGTCATTTTCATATTCTGAACAAACTATTTTTGAGCGTCTTTGCACTTTGAGTCATTCCACTTTGAGGGCTCAAAAATATTTTCATATATATTTTAAACTTTTATTTGAATACAGAAAGAAAGTTGTATGGCGATAACCAATTTAATCAGCACAATTTGAAGAATAATTCCTTATTATTTTTCCACTTACCTGTGAACCCAGATCTCAGGAGTTTATAACTATGTGTATCATTTTCTACTATTAAGTTCTCTGGGATATTTGTTCTTTTTAGCAAGCTAACTCAGTTGCTATGAAATGGCAATAGGGGCAAGACAAAGGATACAATGCTTATTGTAATTTAACAATTACATGCAGTAAAATATTTAGGAAGTTACATCAGTGATTCTTATTTAATAGCATTATGGGATTTTAGGACTTTTTAATATATTATATATATATGTTTATATATATATTTACATATATATAAAAATCTATATTTTATATATTTTGTATATAAATTCTAGGGTTAGGTTTCATAATTAAAAATTCATAGGAATTTTTTTAATTGTAATTTATCTGAGAGCTATTTGAGGATGAATTGTGTATTTCTAACATAGCATCTGTGCCTAATAATCAACTCTCTTTTGATTAAAAATATCTTTATAATAAATTTTCCAGCTTTCTCTCTAGAAGTCTTAATTCTTTTGTTAAACTTCGTACATAGCTTTTATTAGTACGCCTGCTGTGTAGGCTTACCAAGAAGATAAGGAGGCATAAACACAGGTGCAGACCCTTCCAGACTTTAACAGAGGGAACCACCATCATAGCCAATGCCACACTCAACAGGAACCTGAGTTCAGGTGTTTTTATTGATCCAGAACTTCTCAGGTGTTCTACTCATAGCACATGTAGATCATTAGCGAGCAAACATCGCCCATATGATTCTAACACCTGCAGACAATACAAAATGGCAGCCATTCACCCGACAGTACAAAACACAATTTTAAACATAACTAAAAATAAACTTCTACAACAATTCTCCTTTTCAGTATAAGCCAATCAAAAAAATTTACTTTATCTCTACAACACAATTTAACACTACACCAGCAAACCTATTTATAAGAGGAAAAATCATGAAGGTTGCTAATGCATAGGACCAAATGAAACCAAACATGTATCAAGCTTTACACAATGTCCTTCGACAACAGAAAAACATTATCAATGTACAATTATGTGGAATTCACTCACAATCTTCTGGGCTCCTCCAAAGGTCTTGGATCTGGCTCTGCCCTCTGCAGCACACACAGTTTGTCCTCCAGGCTCTGGCTGGCTTCACTTCACTGCTGCTGCTGTTCTTGGTGGCAATAAAAACTGCTGGGGTCCCTTGCTGAATCTGGGCTGCAGTTTCACCATTAACCTCTCATCGGCTCTCTTCACTATGAAGAGAGCCTCAACTTCTTTACATGACCCCTTCATCTGGGCTTTCAACTACTATCAAGGCTGTACCTTTACCAGTGGTCTCTCTTGGCCTCTCACAGTGCCAAGCCTCAGTTGCTCTCCATGACCCCTTCATACCTTTAAACACAACACCACCTGGGTGACTCTTAAATACCAAATTCGGTTACCAGCACAAGATACAACCTAGTCCAGTTCTGGAATATAGCTTCTCTGTGATGACCCTGAGAAAACATTTCTCAGATTTACGATACAGTCTGGTTTGCAGGAAAAACAACTAGTCCTGTCTGCAGGAAGGATTCCCATGAGGGTGGAGTTATCATCATCATCAGTATTTGGACTACTTGTAGTCAGGTTTTCATAAAAACAAAAACAAAAATAAACAAAGAAAAAATGGTTTCAGTTTAACCAGTTTAACATCTTTTTGGCTTTAAATCTTGGCTCCCACAACAGCAGGGGGTCCCGGGCCAGTGAGAACAATCTCCACTTGAAACGTTCTGGAGATTTGGCATTATTTTTCACCACTGCTAAGGGGAAACATACAACCTCTTTCATAGATCTCAAATACAACATCTTGAGCTTCATACACATACAATACAGCTATCAGAAAACTCTGTTTGTAGACCAGCACGTTACCACTAGTGGCAGGAGGAAGCCTTGGCTCCATGATCAGGAAAAGAAGTTAGAACCTTACTTTTTCCCTTCCCCAAGCTGAAATCTTTATCTCTAAGGGCCTCCATTCTCTGGCTCTCACCTTGGAACTTTTCCCCCTCATTTATTTATTAATTTCACAGCCTTTTCTCTTCATAAAAACTAATTTCCTTTTTCTCTCTCCTTTTCCTTCAGTAGCCTTCAATGAATACCTTAATCTCTATCCTCTGGTAGCTTCCTTGAGTATACTTTACTGGACTCTGTGAGATCTGGAGTTTTTCTTCCTTGTCTCTCATTGGATGTTAGCTGGCATGATGTCCTGCCCCACATTGGTACACCATTTGTAGTAGTTAGCCACTGTGTGGGCTCAGCAAGGAAGAGACAGAGGCATATTCACAGATGCAAGCCCTGCCAGACCTCAGCAGAGGAAACCACCCTCATGGCCAGCACCATACTGCACAGTGAAACCCCCAACATCTGAGCTCAGGTGTTTTTATTGATACAGAACTCTCAGGTTTTCTACTGATAGCACATGTAGATCATTAGCAAGCAAATATCCCCCACATAAATCCAACACTTGTGGACAATGCAAAATGCCAAGGCCTATGCAGCCATTCACCCAACAGTGCGTGAAACCATTTAAACATAACTAAAAATAAAGTTCTACAACAAGCTTGTTTTTATTGTTATTATATGTAGACATAGATTCAGGGTAAAAGGCAGTTTATCCTTTGGCTAATTCAATCCCTAGTCCTAGAGGGATTCAGCTTCAGTACAATCTAATCTTCAAGCCTAAACCTAGAGCATTTAAACATTGGAGAATTACTATTGACGGACTCACTATGACTAGCTCCTTCTGAACTTAGAGCTGTGCTGAACTCAACGGACTCTTCTGGTTGACTGTTTAACTCGCTGTTCTGGCTCAAACTCTTCTCCATGTTACTGGTTCAAACTGACCTTCTGAGTCAGCTGTTTCTGACTGAACTCTTCTGACTCTGGCTGACTCCTGCAACTTCTCTGACTGAACTGCTCTGTTAAGCTTCAAACTGAGTCTCACTGTTAGCTGAACTCCTTGTGTCTCTGCCTCAGACTGCCTTTCTGAGCTAAGAGCCTGCTTTTATATTGTGAGAGTTAGGCATGTCCTCACTCTAACTCTGCTAACTCTTCTTCTGATTCGTCACTTTGCCTACTCTTTACTCTGATTCATCTCAGATGTCATGCCTGTCTGACACTGACTCCTTATGAGCTCTGCTTCCTGTCTCTGCCTCTACTTGCTTCTGTTTTGGGAATTAAAGGTGTATGATACCACTGCCTTCTGAATACTGGGATTAAAGGTGTGTGCTAACATTCTTTCTATGGTAGAGCAGCCATTCTAATGGATTAAAAGATTAAATATTCCTCTACAATTATAAATGATTTTAATTATATTTAAGATTCAATGGAACATACTTTATAGAAAGTAAAACTCAAATTGCTTGGTAAGTATTTGCAAAACGTATACACCCATGAAAATTTCCCAACAAATTATCTAAAATGTTTTGTCATCTGACAAATAGCTTCATGCCCCTTATGCCCTTTTATAGTTGGTTCCCTTTCACCATCCATTGGCTCTGGACACCACTATTCTATTTTTTGTCTTTGTGTGGTCTCTATTCTAAATTACCATATAAGGACTGGGTATGGTGACATGCAACTTTATTCCCAGCACTCCTGGGACTGAAGCAGGTGATTCTCTGTGAGTTTGAGGCTGGTTTGGTTACAGTGGATTCTCAGACAGCCAGCGCTGCATAATGAGACCCTGTCTCAAAAAAAAAAAAAAAAAAAAAAACAATGAAATTTAACAAAAATGAAAAAATATCAATGAAATAATGGATTTATAATTTGTCTTGCTTGCTGTAGTAAGACAATAATTTTTGAAATTCGTTTATGTCCTTGATTCTGTTTTATTATTGAAAAGATCAGTTTTGTTAGTGTTCAGCCTGATGGCCTAATGCTGAGGCAAATTTCATTCTTCCTCTGTTATGTTACCTGTCTTGTCTGAAGAACATAGCCTCTGCAGAATACACAAAAGGTGTCTGTTGAGCAGATGAACCACAGTGTTTGGCATATGCTGAGGTTCATTGGTCATGTTTTAGTCGAGAGTTGGTGCTGAGAGACTTGGTCTGCATTATGAAAGACTCACAGGATAGTTCCAAAGAAACCATGTGAGGTGAAAGCTAAGGGGCAGGAAGAAGGCAGTAAGAGTCGATCAGCAAGAGGCTCTGTGTCAAGCTGTGTAGGAAGTAGAAAATAATTTTAAAACTACAGTTTTGTTTAGTAAAGATTTAGGATGTCTTTTGGGGGTTAAGGTTTTGTTTAGTAAGGATTTAGAATAATGTCTTTTGGGGGTTAAAGCAGATTGCTGTAGTTTTGATTGCACTAAGCTTAAATTTGGTGTGATTTGTGATGTATCAGTTGAATGGAAGGAAGGTGTCTAAGAAGATCTGGTTTCTCCATGTGTGGCAAAATGCCACTCAGGTAGTGAGTGCTTCATTTTATATTTGCCTGTGTGGTTCCCACTCTGTCTCACCCTCTCAGCCTTACTCATCCTCAGCATATTACCTGGAAAAATTTCCATAAATATTAGCTTCATTAGTGAGCAGATGTTCTACAACATCTGCTCTAATCATTTCTTTTTTCATATTTTTCATGTAAAACTGGGAGATAAATTGTCAACTGCCTGTGAGTCTAAGTGTGTCTTTCAGGTAACTTCAACTCAGCTGATCACCAGCCTCTCCAATGGACTGGCTTTTTGCACATCATCAAGTTGGGGTGGCATGGCTGGTCCTGTCACTGCAGAAACTAACTCCAGATCTGGCTCTCTCTTTTCTGAATGTCCTGGGCTCATTTCAACTCTTTATCCTGGCTTGATGAGCTTATGGCAAAACCCTCTGGCAGTTCTTGCAAGAATTTAAGTCTTTCTTATCTTTGTGGTTGGATGGTGATAAGGATTTTGTTTTCTTTTAGTTGTTTACACACATTAAATAATTCATTGTCACAGAAAATTAATGGCTTGCATTTTAGGCCACTATTTTATTTTTTGCTATTGTTGTCTAGCTTTTTATCAGTTTATCCAAGATGATGAATGAGAGTCAAACATTTCACTGGTATTTTTTACTTTTTAAAAAGTGTTTGACAATATTTGATTGTGAAAGACAGCGGAAAAGGCTAAATGTACAATTTTAGTATTATCAGTGAAGCTGTTTTCCAAACTACTAGTTCATGCTAATTATCTAGATTCACATGTTAAGAAAATTTTAAATCTTTTCGTTGCTGAACTGATAGCTATGGAAGGGATGGCCATTCTTAATGTATGTTGGCTGTGTAGGCTTGCCAAGGTTTGGAATAATCTGATATTTTTATATGTTTTTCATACAGGTATTTAAAGTCCTTTGCATTTTATATAAACTCATTTAAAATTACCTACCCCAAAAGAAGCCTCGTGCTTATCCACATGATTTGTGCTTTTACTTCTTACACAGCTAGGGGTGTTTCTGTATCAACTTCATACGGACACATTCTGAGGTTGTTTACTCAGGAGATGATCTGATATAATATAAGAACAAAGCTTCTTGGATAACTGTCTCATGCAACTCTAAGGAGCATTGCATAAGTCAAGCAATGTAAATGTATGCAAAATGCTCCGGGTTTGATTCTGAGATGATAAATTGAATCCAGGTGTTCATTGTTTACCTAATTGTAAGCTGGTCTATTTTGTTAATACTTGAATATTGTGAGCATGCTCCTCCAATGACAGAGTGAGAAACCTGTGCATGCATGCCTTTGACTTAGCTTTACTCTAATGTATATATTGTTCCCTGTTGGGCAAACTTCCCAGGCTGCCCTACTGCAGTAGTAATTTGGATGTTGTCATGGATGGAAGGATGTATAATCAGATTATTTGTAGCTATGGACCATTACATGATTACCAGAAAAAAATAGCTTCTAACATTTTGGGAGTGGTAAAACCTCTGAATACTAAGAAATCCTTACTTTCCCTGAGAAATAGTTGCACTAGACTCAGCACATTTTTTCTGAGTTTCTGAATCTGTAGGAATCATATTCATTTAGTTTATGTTTTAAAATCCACTAAAATTGAATAGGGAAATAAGTGGAAGCCATCTTAGTAGAAGACAATTTGGAATATGTATGCAATTAATATGCACAAATTTTCTGTTTCTAGTTTTCTTGACTGTCTATACTGTTTCTTGAGTATAGATGGGGGTGAGTAGCCAAGTGTGTGTTGTTGAATGACTTATAAGCATATAGAAAGCTAACCACATAAGACAAAAGACAAGCTTTAATTCCAGGGAAAGCAAACTTATTCAGGAAAGGAATTTTAATATGTGCTGTAGTTATGACAAAACTTCACATAGTTGATGATGTAAACATTCAGTATTGGTAAGATCAAAACTACGATATTGAAATGATAGGAAGTGGAAAGTGTGGGTATGTATTGTGGGTAAAAGAGATAACAGTCTTTTTGTTCAAAAGAGGGTAAATAGAACAGAAAAAACAAAAGGCCACATCACAGGTATATTAATTAGAAGCATTGGGTGGTAGGTAAATCACCCAGCCAGAGTCCCCATCCTCTGGAAACAGTGCTTTGCTTTTGTACCATTGCCATGAACCCTTCTGGGCTAAGTGTCTCATTCTCAGTTTTGTATTTGTCTGTGTGATTTGCATTGGGCAAAGGGATTTTGCGAGTTGTAATAGGTAGAGTCTGACAATGTGCCAGCACTCCTGGGTTTGTCCGCTTGTGCTGCTTTATAGTCACAGGAGGCAGTCTGCAGTTGCTGCCCCTCCAGTCCATCACCAGAGCAAACAGATGAGTCAGAGCACTGCAGCCCGACAGTGAGAAGGAGAGAAGCTCTGCTGCTATACAACTGTGTGATGAATAATCTATTGCAGATGACCACAGATTTTTTTTTTCATATCTGTTACTGGACAAAGGTTGACTGTTATGCATAGAAATAAATACTATACTAGCATTTACAGCCAGTGAAGATTGCCTGCATGGGAGACAAAGTCAGATATAGGGAGATGAATGGATTTTTTTTCACAACAAGCCTTTCAGAGACTTTTGGTCTCCCCTCCCCTCCTCAAGCAGGGTCTCACTATGTAGCCCTGGCTGGCCAGTGCCACTATGTAGACCAGGTTGGCAATGGCCTCAAATTCATAGAGAACTTTCTGCCTCTGCCTCCCAAGTGCTGAGATTAAAGGTGTGTACCATTATGCCTGGCAGAATTTTGGTTCTTAATACTATGTGTCCATATACATGATAAATATATAGACTACCAATTAAGAAAGCTGATCATAACATAGGTAATTTGTGGACTGAGTTTATAGGAGCATCTACTATTTGGACAACACAGCAAGAAAGCTGGGTTCCTAGTAGTAAATCTCTTCAGGCATTCAACCATGGTCTCTGGGTTGATGAGGACAGTCTAAGAAAATGGTGATTTTCCTAAAGAGCAAATGTAGGTTTCATAGTGTTTGGTCTCAGAGAGGTAAATGGGGGAAGAGGTGAGTGTATTGGGGGGAGTAAGAGAGATAATGAATTAGAGGTTCATGTTGGAGATTGCTATAGAAGTGAAGAATAAGTGTAACCAAGTGGGATGTGTCAAGGATGTTGGAATTACTCATCTGGGAACTGAAAATGTCTGAGATTAATATGTGCAGGACTCTAATGGCTAAAGTAGACAGCAACAGGAACAGACAAGCACAATGCTAGATGTCTACTTGTGGGATGCTTCCTTGGGAGAGGATGATTGAGCAGTTTTAGAGGGCCCGATAAACCAGCCTGCCTGTATCTTGAGCTTAAAAGCCATGTTGTAATAAAGATAAACTTGACTCATTACTGTTTATGATCAAATCTCTGTTTTTCAAGGATTAAACTATGCCCCACATGTAACCTTAACTACAAATGATTCTGTACTGCCTGTTCCAGGAAGCAGCAATTATGCCTTTGTTTCAGGAGGTTGTTATGACCACCTTGTTGTGACCACTTTGCAACCAAACCTTTGTTTCAGGAGGTTGTTATGGTCAACTTGTTATGTTTATATTTTGCTTCTGTTACCACACCTGTTTGTCTGCCAAGTTCTCCATTTTGAAACCCCCTAGTCCTCAACTACAAAATCCCTTATCTACCCCATATCCAGGGCTGACCTCTTGAACCTTGCCTTAGGAGGAGACAGCCAGTGTGCACAAACAAAGCTTGCTTTAATTAATTTGACCATGATTTGTGTCAGTGGTGTTTCTCCTCTAGTCAATGGGTTAATGGGCCAAATGTGAGGAATGTTAGTCAGCTTCCTGCGGCCAAGAGAAAACACTTGATAGTAACAACGTACCTGTAGGAAACATAACTCATGGTTTCAGGGCCTCTTTGCCAGACTATGGACTTGTGGTTTAATCTCTGGGGGCAGGCAAGGCAGAGAGAGCTGCTCACCACATAGGGTCTGGAAATGAAGAAGGAAAAGCTACAGTTCTATCTGCTTCAAGGGCACACCTTTATTACTAGCCATATGGCCTTAAAGTTTCACCATTGTCAGCGCAGGGCAGGTACTGAGCTTTACTTCTGGGTCTTAGTTGTTTCCTGATTGACTCCCAGTGTGTCTTTCTTTTGCATATTGATGTGAGTGATCCAGTACATGAAACCTTGCTCTCATAGGAAAGTCTAACGTTTCCTAGGTTAAATGCTTCTTCTTCAGTTTGTGTCCACAGCTCTGGAAGACTGAAGAAGAAAGCCTCCCGTTGGTAACATTTTTATCTTTCCTTTGCTCAAATATGTGTAGTATATATTGTAATTTTCCATGTCTTAACCAAAAGATCTGTTCATTAATGTTCTGAAAAAACACTAATTCTGATTTTTTTCATTGATTGCAATGTTCTGAATTTACTCTTTTTAAAACAATAGCTTTTTATTTATTCTTGGACAATTTCATACATGTGTATAAATGTATTTGATCACATTCAACCCCAATTATCTCTGGAATCTTTCTTCTTCCAAACATGGAGTTTTTTAAGGTATTAATTTTTAAAAATAGTGTGTCCGTACCTGTGCCTATGTGTGCTCATGAGTGTACTGTGCCCAAAGAATCTGGAAGAGGGCTCTAGACCCTGGAGTTGAAGTTACAGGAGGTTGTGAACTGCCTGATGTGTGTGCTGGGAACCCAACCCCAGACTCTCCAAGATGAGCAGCTCACTTTTAAAGAAAAGTTTTATTATAAAATGTCTCCAAGACCCATCACTGTTATAATATTAATCTATATAATGATAGTACAAGTTAGTCTCAAAGCAAGCCCAGCCTCTGTTTCCTGAATAAATTTCATATACGTTTGCATTATATTTGTCTGTTTTCTGCAGACTTAGCTATAGTATAGCCAGGAGCATATCATCCAGTATACTTCATTCACATCACCACTGAAGGCAGGCAGGCAAGCTGGCAGGAGCTCATCTTAAAGGCTTTTCCCACTGTGTATTTTGTGAGTACCTACAAGGCTGTTTAGGGGTGGTCATTTTCTTGTAGTGTCAAGGATGTTACTAGTCACAAATGGAGTTTAACTGTGGGATAACTCTTGTCTTTATAGACATCCTACACACTACCAGATAATAGCACAAAGACATTGAAAGTACAAAGCAAAGATCTACTAAAATTCACCTTAACATATCAAATGTAACTGTTTATGATATGGCATGAAACATTCCTAGAATATTTATCATGTAGCACATAAAAATAGAAGATGTGAGTTGTGACTCTTTGGGTGAAATAGAGACTGCATATATGGCTATATTTTCTTCATTAATGTTATAAGCTACTATAGTTAGGACTTGGTAATCTAGTACTATAGGATACCTTGGAAAATTGTGCTGAATATTGTACTCCTTATTGGCCATTTTGCTGTTCCCCTTATATGGTGGCTCAGTGGGTAAAGTACTTGTCACACAAACTTGAGTTTGAGTCCCAAGCATCCACCTGTCCACCTGTGATCCCATGCACTCTCACACATATGTGCATACACACATATAAACTTGAAAAATAAAAATGCCTTGATCCTCTTACCTTTTAAAAGACATCCTTTGATTAGTGTTCATCCCCCAGTTAATCTTTAAGCTGGAGACCAGAGACCATTGCCTCTGATAGACCCCTCCTGATAACCTCACATAAAATCAGGTACTTTTCCTATTGTGTTTCCTGTAGATATGTTTCCAGTGCTGCAGACAGCATTCTGTTGCCAGTTTCTGAGGTCAGCCTTCTGACTAGACTGAAGTTCCTCAGAGGACATGATTCATGTGGCACATAATTTAGAACTTCAGCCAAATTATATTACTTAGTTATTTTGATGGCTTCACTTAAAAACGTTATGTTTTACTGAATCTGTTAAGTTTACTCTTTTTATACAATGAAAGGTTAAACTATTTCTGTGTTCAGAAACAGATATAAATGTTTTAAGAATGATATTTTGATATTCTAAATATTAAAATGAGTAATAGCCTGGATGTCTAAATGTCTCTTTTTTGTTTGTTTGTTTGTTTGTCTGTTTTTTTGAGTCAGGGTTTCTCTGTTGTAACTCCAGCTGTCCTGGAACTCAGTCTGTAGACAAGTCTGACCCCAAAGTCACAGAGCTCTGCCTACCTCTGCCTCCCAAGTGCCACCACTGCCTGACTTAATATCTTATTATGAATAGAAGATGGGGATTTGGGTCTTATAGATGTATATTTATTAAATAAACTCTGACATGGTGATTTCTCAGTCCTACTTTCAAGTATGAGTAACATAAATAAACATTTATGATCATTTGCCTGCTACTCTGTAGGGAGCCCAAATCTGTAGGGATGGTTTCCTATTTGCTTGTTGTTTTATTTCATTTTTAGGTGAAAGAAGGATTATTCTATAACACAATCAGTAGATAATTAGCCAGTTTGCAAATTCTCTGAGTGCTTCCTTTCATATTTTACATATTGTAAAAGAAAAGGCTTTTTTTTGTTTTGTTTTGCTTTATGTTTTACCAATTGTATTCCAGTTCATTAATTCTTCTATGTCTGTTTCTTTTTTCCTTTGTCACCAGTGTAGTGACTATGACTTAGAATTTGGAACAGAGTGCTTGCAGTTGGCCCTAAAGTATTCTCAGACGAAAGCAAAACTCGTAGAAGGGTCTCCTGACCTCTGGAAGGTAAGAGAGATTCATCACTTCTGGGTTCCTCTGCTGCATGCGTACGCATTGTGTGCTCACAGTTGTAAGAAGAACTCTGAAGAGAGTCTCACTGGGTCTTGTGAGTGCCTGCATGTGAGGATGTTTCTGTTTCTTAGCCTAAAGACAATTCACCTTGGAATCCTTTTAGACACATTTAATTTCAGCCTCTAAGTTTGCTTGCTTCATCTTTTTTTCTTGCTCTTTCCGTGCAGTCTTGTATTTTTCCTCAGTTGGGTTGAGGCTACAGTTCTGTTGCTTCCTCCAGCAGTGTTTTCCTCAGCCCTCGGATGTTTTCTCCAGCTAAGCCAAGTTGAAAGCATGTGTACTACAGCCCCGGCCCATGGTATAGCTAGACCCAACCCTGGTTCTTCTGGCAAGTCCCAAGTCTTCTAATGGCACGTGCCTTTCTCTGTGGCGGTGGGAAGACAGTGGTTCATAGAGATAAGGCTGTGGCACCATCTCTCTGTGACCTCCTGCCCAGGCAGGTGCTCTATAGGGTGTCTGCCTTTCCTTCATCCAGGAGAAGTGTGTTGAACTAGAAGAGTCCGGAAGTAGTGCTGTAGGCCAAGCCTCTGAAGTTTAAACTAGCCATCGTTGCTTCAAAGACAGTCTGTAATCCTTTAAAATCTTGTAATATGTATGAAATTCTGGAGATTCCTAAATCATTCCAGCTACCTATGTAGCCCTGGCTGTCCTAGAATTCATTATGTAGACCAGGCACACAGAGATTTGCCTGCCTCTGCTTCTTGAGTGCTAGATTAAAGGTGTCTGTCACATTGCCTGGCTATTATCTATTATAATCTATCATATATCTATGGCTATTATAGTGAGTGGGCATTTTTTTTTACAGTAATGAGATGGACCTTGCTGCATGCTAAGATTGTCTCATCTGCAAAAGATTGAGTTCTAAAATTCCAGAAAGAGTAACAAGCTTGGGTGTCTGCTAAGTACATGAAAATTATGCAGTATTATTTCTCATTTACAGACATCTAAATTTTATCAGCCCAGCAGAAAAATACTCGTTTTATCTTTATCTGTCCATGGCTCCTATATGCTTCTCTTTATAGGCAATTTGTAAGCACTTCTAAAGCTGTCTAGGAATGTGCTTGAGATCGTGCCTTTGCAGTAAGTCAGGTAGAGAGGTTTTGCTAGTTGCTGTCAGAGTTTAACTGTGTTATAGAGGAAATAGTATTTGTTGTCTTTTTATGTCACAAGCCACTGAGATACTAATAGACAACTACTTGTGTGGTTGTTACTGTTAGTGTGCTACTGATTTTAGGGCCACATAGTAGCAACTGTAATAATGTTATATTAAATCCAGCCCAGGTCACAGTTAAATCAGTTCAGGTCATACTACATACCTGATTCACTTCCCTCTCACAGATAGCACCACACACCCTACTGAGAAATTGTCTGTGAGTTCCTGGTGCTAGGATCTCTCACCTAGGAAATGAGTTCATATCAAAGGGGTCTTGATGTCCGTACAGTTTGCTCTGTACCTTCATCCCTGCCCTCTGCCCTGTGAATCAGAGAGTCTGGCTACAGAATTGTACTGTGAAGCTAAAGAAAGGTGTAAGAAGAGACCCCTACTTCTACCATGTGAGCCCCCACCGTGCTATCATTAAACTTTCCTCTAAGACCCAGCCATGCTGTTGTCTATCTTTATCTGTCTATGCCATCAATAAGTTTTCTAATAAGTTCCCTATGTTGCAGTAATCCATCCAGTCTCTATTGAACCGCATCTGAACCCTTTCAGCAACTTTGAAGATTTCATCCCTTACTAGTTAAGTGTCTGTTAAGGACCTTGATCTCCACATCTGTATAATTATTCCACTATCCAAACTGAGTCTGAGGGCTGTATGGAAAAAACACTGAATTCCAAGATATTGGCAACACTCTCAGGCTTCACTTTGTAACTCTTTGAAGGAGTGGTTATTTCTCTCCTGTCTGAGCTTTCATCAAACTTGTAAAACACATCTGTGGAAAAATATAAGAAACACATTGCTCTTTAATTTTTTCACCCCATCTTCAAATTTATTATTTCTTTTTTTGTGATATAGTCATATTTTGTTATTGTCTCTAGCAACAACATTGTTGGTCTTCTCTTAGATGTGTTCTGTGCCATGTTGTGCTTTCTTGCCTGCTTTTACTAGCTCCGCTGGTCAATCACTTAGCATAGTTTATGGGTTGAATTATCTCTCATACAAATGTGTTCATGTTCTAAGTTCTGGCATCTGTGTCTGTGATATTTGGAAATAAAGTATGCAGATGCAATCAAGTTATCATAAGGTTGAACTGGAGTAGGGTAGGCTCTAAATCCAACGTAACTGATGTCCTTACATGACAGAAGAAGAGACACAGATATGAGAGCATAGCACATAATGATGAATGCAGAGAATGGAGTGATGAATCCACAAACCAAAGGACACCATAGAATTGCTATCATTCACTAGGAACTAGGAAGAGGCCTAGAAGGGATTTTCCCCAAAACTCTCAGAGGGAATTGGAACCTCCCCATCCTTGGAGCGTGGACTTGTAGCTCCCCAGAAATGAGAGGATAGATTCTTCTTTTTCTAAGCCATCCTTATTTGCACTGTTTTGTTGCAGCACCAAAACAAATGCATGCTTCAGGAGTGCACAGTCTTCCAGGCCTAGTAGGTATCAGGATAATAGCCTTATTCCCCAACAGGACAGGAGCTGGAGCCTCCCAGTGTTTGGATAACAATATGCACCAGAGGGTACTGACTCTAGAAAACCTGTGAAAGTGGCTGGGCAAATTATCTTCTATATCACTGTTGAGTTTTTCATCTTCTTTTGCTATTTTCTTTGCTCTTCATCTCCAATTTAGAACTCCCCCTGTGGGTGACATTGAGTAATTTGTCTTTAGTCTTTTAATTTGGGATAATATCTTACACGCATAGAGAGACTCTTAGTTGCTACTTAAATGACACCAATGGAGCTATACTTTGTTATTAGTGAAATCTGTAATTCTGTTGTTACATTGAGTCCATATATACTTCTATTATTAGATAAACCAAAACAACAATAGCAACAAAACTATAAAATATGTTATGAAACTTGGCACAGTGGCTCCCGTCTGCAATCCTAGCTAAGGCATGAGAATTGCCATGAGTTTGAGGTCAGTCTGGATTACATTGTGAATTCCATTCCAGCCTGAGCTATAGAATGTGATCTCATTTAGGAAACAAATGCAAAACTACCGGATATTAATAATCTTAGTTTCACTAATAATCTATAATTGTAATTGGCCCAGTATTTAGAATATGATTCAGAAGTCTACACAGTGAAACACATGTAGGGACATAATTGACAGGTATTTTACTGCCATCTAAACAACCAGGCAGAAGAGGACTCATCTTGTCCTGGGAACTCAGGGAGCTCATGTGATTTCCAGGGTGAAGAGATTTCTATTGACTGACTACAGGAATATTTTAAAAGCCATCTGAAATCCATGAGGTTATTATTTTGAAGTTGACATATTTTTGATATAAGTATGTGTTAAACTCTTACATTCAGGTTTATTGCTGGCCTGCCTATGCCAGCTGTTTTGATGTCTGAGGAATACATTATCAATTTACTTTTAAAAAACCTTTAGCATGAAGGGTAGAGGACACCTCCTTCATGACCAGGTTTATTCTTCTTTCCCCAAAATGTCCAAGCAAAGAAAAGTCTACTCTGGCTCCCAAGAACAGGAGTCTACCTGGTTATCCCTGGATGATTGTGAGTTGGTAACTTAGTGAGCATTTATTTTAGTGAGATTTGATCCCATTGAAGAAGAACCTAAATGAATGTCTGGTCACTTAGTAATCTATACAGACTTAGTTAAATAGACTTTTTGTTTCTAAATGTCGAAAATGTCTTCAAGGCATGAGATTTATAGCCAGTTATTGAAATATAACAACTGCTTCATTGTCTGCAAATGCATCCTTAGAAGAACATTGGAAGTATTTGTGTCATCATAGCATTACTGGGATGAATTACTGGAGGTTCCTTTTGATAGGCACTGGCTTTTGCAGATCCCATTGTTCTGGAGTCTTTGTTTAGACACAAAGAAGTGGAAGCATTTCTGCTTTGCCCTCAACAATTAAGTGTGGTGATATAATTTCTATTGTTGCAGTTTTCATGCAGTTTTCCCAGTCTAGGAAAAATAGTATTTTCCCAGTGTTCACAAATGAAGAAATGGTAATGAAGTTCAAAAATACCCATTGTGAACAATGATACAGAGAAGCTGCTGAAATGGGTGGAAAATCCATGGGTCAGAAAAAGGCTTTTATTATAGATATGAGGGAGAAGGAGAGGGAGAGGGAGAGGGAGGGGTGAGGGGGAGAAGCCAGAGGCCTTTGGGGAAGTTCATAGCAGCCATGGCTACAGAAGTAGGAGCAGAAAGAAGAGGGCAGATTGGCAGTGGCCTGGACTAGCTCTCTGGGAGCAGAGAGAAGAATAAGAGCAGGGAATAATTTCCTGGGTTATAAGGAAAAACCTTTAGGTGCAGAGTAGGAGAGAGGGCCGGAGGACTGTGGCTTTTGTGTGAACTATAGATACATGTCAATAGAGAAGCAGCTTTCCCTAGCAGATAGAAACCTGAGGAGAGATGGGAGACAGCAGCAGCATGCCTTCTATAGTCCAGCTAGAGCTAAGCAGGACTATCATTTGGGATTCCCTTTGGACTTGACACCTGTGTTTAATAAATATTGTGTATCTTTCAAGTGTAGGAATTAACAGCTTTTTGGTCAAGTATTGGAGTGATATCTCCATTCTCCTATGAGGTTGGCGTGTGGGAGATTTAAGGAAGGTGTGGGCCACCTTGGCTTGGTTTGTTTCAGAACAGTCTCTTTTGTGTCTTAACACATAAAATGAGCAAAATACAAGTGTGGTATTCCTAGGTGAAGTGCATGCTGGTAGCTGAGGGGAACATGGCCTGTGACTGAGAGGCTTGTGACAATTTCTGAGAACTTCAGGTTTCTCTTCTGTTGACTGTTTCTCAGCTAAACACATGACTCTGAGGAATCACTGCACAGACACACAACCATGTGTAGGAGACAAGACTGAGCTGAACTAGGTTAAGTGGTAGTTCTAGGCTAGCCTAAGTCTGCCTGTGCAGACTGCCCTCTGTGATCTTCACAGGGCTTCAGAGGCTCCAGTGAGCATAGCTTGGAAACCAGTATGTGAGAAAAACACCAGCATGTTAGTAAATTACTACAAGTGTTTTTAAAAGTAATTAATTTCAACAGTTGGGTATTGTGCAAGGTCACAGGAAAAGTACAGATTGTGCTGACAGAAGAAAATCAACTTTAACGCTTGATCTTACCCATAAAGGCTGAGGAAAGTAATGAAAATCAACTTCAAAACTGATAGAATGATTTTGTAAGTAAAAAATAAGTAAAGAACAACTTGTTTAAAAAAAAGTTAGAAAAATGAATAGCATGTCATTTCAGAATTATGACATTTTCCAGTAATATCCTCTTTGAAGTACATTATCTGTTTTATTTAGAGAAAAACAGAATCTTTTCCCTCAAGTGTAGAGGAATAGCCCTGTGTGAAAGTTAGGGTCTACATTCCAGGGGCTACATTCAGAGGCCCGTGTAGTATGGATGGAATGTAGAAATATCTAGTATTCAGAAAGAGGTGGTAACAAATACCTAATCCCTGTATTCAGAAGGTAATGGTGGTCCATGCCTTTAGTCCCTAGAAAAAACAGTGGAAGCTGACACAGGGAGCAGAACTCAGAAGTCAGTATCACACAGGAAGTGACATCTGAGCTGAGTCAGAGTGAATGGCAAAGTGACTAATCAGAGGAAGAGTTAGCAGAGTGAGGACTTGTCCAATTCTCATGAGAAAAGGTGGGCTCTCAGCTTAGTAAAATAGAGTTACGTAAGAATTAGAGACAGTACGGTTTGTTGAGAAGCAGACAGAGGAGCAGTTAACAGGCTCAGTTGAAGAATCAGTTACAGAGGGGTTACAGAAGCTGAGGCTGGGTGAGTTACAGAGCAGCTAGTTGAAGCAGTCAGTTACAGAGGCAGGAGGAAGCAGTGAGAACTCAGAGAGAGACACAGAGACACAGCAGAGCAGTGAGAGCAGAAGCCCAGAACAGAGAGTGAGTTGGACCAGAAAAGTAAGAGTGCAGAAGGAGCTAGTCAGGGTGGCTCAGTCAGCAGGAGGTCTTAGAAGGATAAGGCTGAAGCCTTCTAGGTCCAGGCTCACAGTTTAAACGTTCTGAATTGCATGAAGGCTGAAGCCTTCCAGTTCAAGGATTAAGACTAGATTTTAAAGAACCCAAAACACTCTAGGGCTCCAAGGCTCTAGGCTATAACCAGTGATTTAGACAAAAGAATAAACTGTCCTTTGTCCTGAACCAACATCTACATCTGATGAATCAACATCTATATCCACATCTTCTTCTACTAATACACTCAAGCTAGTATCTGGCTGTGTATCTCAGAGCCCAGGGAAGTCTCAAATCACTGTGTAGACTATTTGGGTCTAAATTTACCATCCTTCTGCCTTAGTCTCCAAATGCTGGGATTATAGGTGAGTGCCACTATGCCTGCCTTTAAAGATTTTCTTAAAAACATACTGGATATTAATCTGAGTTTAAAAAAAGAAAGCACTAATCTTTGTGGTGGCATCTATAACCTATGATGTAGAGACAGGAAAAGTAAACATAAGTGACTTTTAAATCTAGTTTATGGATATTACCTTTAAGTAGAAAAACATGTTTTATTCATATGTAATTGCATTGTTTTAAATTTTAACAATTCTAAGAACTATTGCTATTTTAATATTTGGGAATAAATTTACCATAAATTTAAAAATCCACTATTAATATTATTCTTAACTTAGAATATAGTTTAATCCTCAAAGCAGGAGAGAATAAAACGTGAATAGTTAAATAAGTATATTCTCTTTGATTTCTATCTGGAGTTTAGGCTATACAACAGACAATGACTATAAAAATTATTTTCTAATTTAAATTGCAAATATCAGTTAGTTTGGAATTCAGATATCTTCATAACCTCAGCTTAAGAAAGAGTTTAAAAGCAGGTTTATTCAGTTTCACAGGAAGTCCTGGACTAAGTTATCAACACTGCAGTGAAAAGTTCTGCTGGCTTTTCTTATTGCTCTACTCCTAGCACATTGTACAACAGCTAGAATTGTTTTAATAAACACTTATTGTAATCAGATACATTACATTTGGCAAATCTATGGAGTGGGCTTGTTTTTGTTTTCTAGAATGCAGAATTGTGCCATGGTTAGTAACTGCATATAGTTACTGCCTATATAGTGACTGCATAAATAGTAACTGAGAGTCACGGATGTCAGTGTGTTGTACGTTCTTCAGACACAGCATAGTGACATCACTTTCGATTCTAATAGATTAATTAAATGATCCAGTAGACTTCCATCTGTCTTCCTGAGTTTGCTGTTACTGCAGCTCTGAAGAGTAAGACATCATCAAGCTTACCTGCTGGGTAAGGGCCCAGCAGAGGAATGTACTTCATGGAAGTTCCTGGTCTACCTGAATGAAACAAGGCATCTGTACAGATCCACAGTTGAGATGATTTAGAGGGAGAAAACTTGATTTGATAGTCTGGAAAATATTAGCTCAATGAACATTTGTCAAAACAAGGTTTAGACCAATTGTCATCTGGATATTGAATGATGAGCCTATCAAAAGCTATTGTACTTACTAATTCTGTTTTATTGTCCATTCTGTGCTCTAGTTCCATGATACAGGAGACTAATTCTGCAGGTGTTCTGTATCTAAACTCACTGGATGGCCTCTGGGAAGGATCTGCGGTAGACCAGATATGTGTACCAGGGCAGGTTACTTTACAATGAGTAGTGTGCAATTGTGAGCAAGCTGTTTGCTATTAAAGATCATCACTGCTCTTAGACATACTGTGGTACTCTATAGATTCTTTTTATAGGACTTGTGTTTTAAGAAAAATCTCACAAGCTGCAACTAACCTTTTTTATAAAGACCTTCCCAGTTCAGAAGTCCTTTTAAATGTAAATTAGTCTTTGAGAATTTCAGCTAATAATGGAGCTGGATGAGTTTCGTTGTATGCAACCTATTCCTCGCTCAACCCTCCTGCCCTACTTTCCTTCTATTTTCTCCACTTTTTCCTCATCTCCTTCGTTTCCAATATAAAGCTATAAAACAGGAATGTGAATACTTCTGTTTGAACATTTATGCATTTTCTTTGATTATAAAACTCCACTTATGGTAATTGCATTTCAGAAACCACTGCTCCATGCTATCATAATTTATTCAAAGATTTAAAACTCGAATCTTTATAAATTGTTAAAATTGAATTTGATTTAATGTGAATGTCTAATGCTGTTTTCATTTGGAAATTGCCTGTGTTGTGTGTGTGTGTAGTTTCCCCAGAATGAAGAATTTCCTTGGGGGCATTGTTTTATTGCTCTTGCATTCCTGCCTGCTCTGTTGAGTCTAATGAGGTTTATCTGTCCTTTAGGTGACCTACAAACAAGATCTGTATGCAGCTGAATCGATTATTAAGGGTATGTTCAGCCTTGTGACTGTCAGGTCCTGTTTCAAAAAATGCAAGCCAGCTAAGACTTTCTCATGACAGTTAAATCCCAGCCATCATAGGGGGACAGATGCCTGGAAGCCACAGAAGTCTCTGATTCATGTTTGAAAATAATTGCGTTTTGTTTTGTTTCCTGCTTGTGAAATACCACTTATTATTTCTCATTGATTTTCATTTTTATTAAAGAAAGGCTTTAGCAACATCAATACTATCGGAAGGGCAACGAAGTAACTGATATTTCAATAAAATTTTGAGGGTCCATCTTGTTTACTGCTTAGAAGGCTGTTCCTGCTCCTCAGCACTGTGCTGTCAGTGTACTGGGGAGAGCCTCCATATGACAGTTTACACAACTTAGAAAAATTGGACTAGATGATTTTTAAAACAAAACAAAAGAAACTTACTTTTTCTGACAATTACTATAATGTTTTTTTTCTTGTTTAGTGATCATATGAATGGAATCACCCCCTTTTCATCACTTTTCAGCCCTTAGGGTCCCATGTAGTGTATTTAATAACCAGAAAGTACTTATTACTGTGCTGGGAATGTAATCGGCACACAGAAAGGGCATTCTTTCTGTGTTCTGCAGGCTCTATGGTTTAAATCAGAGTTTTTTAAAGCTCAGCTCAGCACTGGCAGTATAGGTCAAATGATCCTTGTATTTTAGGCGGCTTCTGTGCTTTGTGTAGTAGTCCCCTAGCTACTCCACTGGAAGCCCAGAAACACTGTACCCTCTCCTTAACACCATGACTGTGACTAGCAAAAGTGTCTCTTGAACAAGAGATAAAGTTGCCCCAGCTGAGAACCCTCGTTTTATATACCCAGTTAGTAGTGAGGTGGTTTCCCTCTAGCCCTGAGACAACAGGAAGCTGGTGATTGTTTATGCAAAAATTATGTATGTGCAAAATGATAGGCTCAAATTTTGGCTGAGAAGTAAACTGCTAAGTTCAGTGTTTTGCTGGGGTAGGATGGACACCCAAACCTAGATACATAGCTTCATTCTAGCATTTTAGGGAAAAAGTTGGCAATCTGTGTGGAAAGCTGAACTCTTCTTGAATCGTGAGACTGTTTGCAGTTACCCTCATCTTTGTTTCCCTTCAAGAATATTTTGTATCAAACCATTAATGTTATATAATTTGGGTTTCTGTGTTTGTAAATAGTTAATCTATACCCATAAATCAAAAAGTTGACATGTATTTACATATCAGCTAGGTAATGTGTAAATATTTGTTTGCAAGTGGTTGGCTAAGCCATACAGTGATTGTTTATGTTTTTAATGCAAAGCAATAGCAAGTTCATTTTGATTTTATTTCCATGTAAGGTCTGCAGTGCTTAGACAGAGAGATGTGGCCTGATGTGAGCAGTAAGTAGTTAAGCATATTAGTTGCCGATTCTCCATGTTGTAATACTTTCTCCACATGTTATCAAGGTCAGGAGATAACGCAAAACAAATATTTTAGCCTAATTGTTTTCTTATTTAGGTAACAGTTTCTAAAATATTATTTTCAAGGTGTTCTATTTTAGTCTGAGTAGTCTGAGAGAGTGATCTGATCTGGCTAGGTGTACACAGATGATTTAGGTGGAAAGTCAAGAGTTTCTCTCTTCTTTAAGGCTTGTGTTTCTAAGACTGTAGTGGAGATTCTGATGTTACTTTGGCCTACACAGGGCCACATCTCTGGGACTTCATACTCTTTATCCAGCCCAGGCCAGCAGTCATGTGATAGCCTCATACCCTGGAATTATTGTCTTACTCCCATCCTATTGAATCAGAATCTGTTTTGATAAGGACCTTAAGTAGTTGTGTTGTTAATCAAATATGAGAGGTATTCTTCTAGCCTGCCCTAGTCAGTCTCTTATAGGTCACATATATTTAAGCTATTTTTAAAGCTTTACGAATTTGGAAGCTATAGTCTTCCAACTCCAAATGTATATTTCTTTACCCAAGATTCCTCTTTTCTTTATGACTTGTTCTAAATGCCAGTCCTGATAACTGAGGTACTTTTTGGAGTTTTCCTTTTGGATTTTTGAAATTGTGAGATGTAGTAGTATATGGCAGTGTACACCCATAATCCTAGTGCTGGTGAGACAGAGAGAAGGATCTGTGAAGCTCACTCATCAGCCAGCTTAGCTGTAGTGAGAAACCCTGCCTAAAAATGTCAGGTGGCAACCAACTGAGCACGTCACCCAGTGTCTGGCCTGTAACCACATCCACATGTACTCCTGCCACACACATGCACACAAATTGTTAAATGTAATGTGCTCACTATTATTTTCAGGCTTACCTTTTTCAAGTATATCAATTAGGGTTATCCAGTGAAAGCAACATTATACACAAAGGTATAGATACACAGGAAGAGATTCAGATTACCAGCGGTAGGAAGATGGACCAGAGGCACAGATCCTTAAAACTGCCTGCTGCCACCCCAAGAGTTCCTTTTAGAGTTCTCCACTAAGGTGTAGTTGAGATTCTCGACTTTGCTGCAAAAATGAATTCTTAGAACAGTCAATAATAAGCAGAATTAGAGATTATTAAGAAGTTTTTTAGTCATGGGTTAGTACAAAAGTACTCAGGGAAAGGGTCCAACTCCAGTGTGAGTGTGGACTTCTTATGGATTTGATGTCATTGGATTCTTGAGTTCCATCTTCTCAGGGTTGCTAAGGAACATAAATGCGATTATTGCCTGGTTCCTGAAATGTAAAGACAAAAGGGTAGAAGAACAAATTGCATTTGGTACTATAAAACCCAAGATTACAAGAACTTCATGGGAAATTAAGATGTTTCCACTCTCAACAAAACTTAATAGTTTTGCTTGTGAGATTCTCAAATAATACCTGGAAGAGGGATAAAGAGATACTCGGGTATTATATACTCGTGGCTGAAGCATGTTTCATTGCTGTTTTAATATTCTTAAATATCTATATATAAATGAATGTTATATCCATATGAACAACCTTCATAGCTCATGTCATTGACTATGCTGGAGTTCTTGATTCTTAGCTGCTGTGAGTCTTCATGCAGGTTCCTGAGTGAAGTATTCTTCTTCCTTTCCATGACTCTTAATCTTCCCTGTATTTCTATCATGTCTATCCATGACCTGGACAAGCTGGACATGATCTGCAAGCTAGAATCCCAAGAAAGTCTGTGGTGTTGTTTCCATCAAAACCCAAAGACCAGAGAACCAGGATAGGCATTACTGTTTGGACTGAAAATGAGACCAGATACAGGAGATGAATGTTCCAGCTTCAAAGAGGGAGAATTCTTTGTTCTGTCCCTTCTGTCCTGTTCTGGTGGGACCTTGGATGGATTGAATGCCACTCCCTCCGTGTTGATGGGGGCCATTTCTTTATTTGTCTTCTCATTAAAATGCTGACCTCTCCCAAAAACTTCAGCTCCCTCACAGATACTATCAGAACTTAACAGCTATTTGGACAGCCCTTTATCAGTCAAACTGTTGCATAAAATTAACAATCACATATAATAAATACTGAAAATTGTTTTGTGGTTTATTTATTTATTTTATTTTGTACTTGTACTTGGGATTGCATTTAAGCAATCATGGCCTTGAACATGCTAGATAAGTGGTCTCCTACTGACCTATGTCTCCAGCTCTCCTTTTACTTTTTATTCTGAATCTGAGTCTATGTTTCAAGTCTGTCCTTTAGCTTGCAATCTTCCTTCCTGCTTTAGCTTCTTGAGTAGATGGGATCACAGACTGGCTTCACTATATACTTATGAGCAGGGATTCCCAGCATAGATTGGGCTCTAGTTTTGTGTTGAGCATTGTTTGGAGTATTTTGTCTGCAGTTCTTTATCTCTCCTAAATCAATGTAGTGTTATGATTTTTGTATTATATATTCAAATGTTCTAGGTAACAAATTACTTGAGAATGATAGAAAATAAATTCTTCACTGTAAGACTCTACCTTGCTTCTAGTATTACAAATCTATTGTACTTCCACTACGAATACCTATTTATGTAGGTATTTGATTCTTTTATGTGGTTCTCATAGGCTACCTGTATTTTTGTATGTTCAGAAGCTAATGTACATCACTCATTTATTTATAATAGTTTTTATTTATTCTTTGATAATTCCTACATGTATGAAATGCATCTTGGTCATACCCACCCCAAACTCTTCAGTCCACTCTCCTAGACACATCCCTTTGCTCATGTTTCTTTGTACTTGTCTTCTTTCCTTTCATCCTCTTTTTAACTCTGTGTGCAGTTAGTGCTGCCTGTTCGAATGTTCTCGATGACTTTGTTCAGGGCTTATACAGGTAATCGTAGTTACAATGATTTCATGAGCATGATGTCCAACTCATGTCCAGACACAGCATTCCATAGAACTCCTCCTCATCCTCTGGCTCTTTCATTCTTACCTTTATTTTCCAAGATGTTCTCTGAGACTTGAGGTAGAAGAGTTGACATGGGTATTCTATTTAGGGGTGAGCACTAAACTGACATTTATTCTGAGGTCTTTGGCCAGTTGTGAGTTTATGCATTGCACTAGGAGGCTTTTCTGCCAAGATTGAGAAATGCACTAATCTCTGGGCATTAATAGAAATATCTAGAAGATAATTTGACAACTTGTCTATTTATCTAAATAATAGTAGTAGGTTTGTTAGGGGCAGATGGAAGGAGACCCCCCGAGAAATCACCAGGACTCGAGATCGATGCAAAAGCAGGAGGTTTATTTCCAACACGTTGGGGTCCGCTCCCACAGATTCCTCAAGCGAGACAGGTGGGAGTGACAATCAGCACACTCTGAGCATGCTTTATAAATGCTTTTCAAAGGCAGAGCCCAGCAACACAGTACCAGGCACATTCTATTGGCTACACAGTCATGTGGGTACGGACCCTCAAACTGATTGGTGCTGGCATACAGCAAGGTTGCTGGCTCCTAGAAAATGCAAGCTCAGGGTTTTAGTCAATGCGGGTGGGGGAACCTCTTAGCCCAAGGCCGCCAGTCAGCGTCCATATCTTGTTTGTCCCGGAAACTGTCTTTCTCATCCTAGTTCCAGAAACTGTTCGGAGTCACCTTACCCCTGACTTGGGCCTACGCAGTTTTGGTGCTCTTAGAAGCCTGACTAAAGTTTGGCTGCTTTGTTCTTGTCCTTTCAGGTTCACCACTAGGACCTATGACTTCCTGAGCAATGGACTTTCTTTTTTAATAATTTATTTTGTTTCACAGTCTAGGAAGTTTTCAATCATCAATGCCTACTCAACCAAACCTTTATTGCTTATGATGTTAGCACATGTTCTCTTTCTAAAATTCGTGACTGACAGGAGTTATTAATTTGACATATATAGCATCAGGGCCTTCACAGCCACCGTGGGTGTTCTCCTCTCCATTCATTATATTCTTATACAATTCTGCTTTGATTCAACAGGAACTTCAGTGGGCTCTCTGGCTCAGGAAGGAATTATGTCCAAAGGGTCACAGGCACCCACATGGCGATTACACATGGGAGATTAGTCTTGAGTAATGAACTTTTGAAAAGGTTCACAATGCCATTCGTGAATTGTCTCCTATGGAGAAGGCCTCAGATACAATCAGAAGAGTGGTTGGTTATTCTTATTACCTTCATGCCATTATTGCTCCAGTGTACACATCTTGCCTGGCAGGTTAATATTGTAGCATTTAGGGTCCAACTCTGGGTCAGACCATCGATACCTTTTTCTCAGTGGTCTGTATAGCACTTTCTATACTACAAAAACTAGCCCCAGGGACAAAGCTTTCAGATCAGTTTCAGTTTGATTCCTTTATGTCCTGCAACCAAAATATGTTGTATCTTCAGCAACCATCTAGTTATGGTGGGCAACCAAGAGCAATGGCAATAGTCTGTGTTATTTTGTGCTCCTCGAGGACTCCCTGACTAGTAAGTCATAGGGACCTCTCCTGTGCTTGGAAATGAGATTTTCAATTAATAACTTACGTCTTCTGGGGAAAGCATTGTCCACCCTTTGTCCAAGGTCCCTGAAAACATTTGTTATGTCACATCAGCAGTGGGATTTGAGTCACCACACAATTTAACTTATGATATATGAATATTTATGTCTAGTGTGATAAATACCATAGAGTTTCTAGTTAGTTTAAGTTCAGGGGTCATTTTGTTATCAAGTTACATATGAAAATAAATACTTTTATTTTAAGAACTTTGTGGATTTCAGTGTTGATCACAATGTCAGCATGTGTTGAACCTGTTTCAGATCATGGTTCAACAAACATGGAAGGACTATCTACTGTTTTGTTTACTTTCTTTCTAATATTAATGCTTTGTGTTTAATAACTGTGTGGTAACAGTTACAAGTATTTTTTTTTCCCTTAAAGATTTAACGTTATAGAAATGTATAGTTTTTCCCACTTACTTCCTTTCTGCTTTCAAAAGATGTATATCTGGAGTTTGTCTGTCCTTCTACCTCCATGTCATTATAAATACTGTCGTAATATAAAGCTGAGGGCACATAGTTCTCATGCTAGGCATCTTATGTAGATTATCTCATTTAATTTTTAAAACAATATTATTGTTTGGTAGATATTATTGTGCTCATTTTATAGGCAGCGAGACTGAGATGGAGGCACAATCTTCTGGGTCTCAGAATTGGTAAGAACTTGATCTGTGGTTCAAATACAGGTCTAAATTATCCATAAGCCAACTTGTTTTTGGATTCATGTCTTCTTTTCGCTTCCAACCATGCAGACCCACTTGCAGAGCCTAAGAGTTGATCTTGGGCCTAAAAGCTCTCTCAGTGAGTGCCCTGGTGGTTTCTAAATCTAACCTGTCCACCTTTCATGCCCTTGAGTCTTTAGCTGACTTTCTGAAGAATAAAGGTCTTGCTAGTATTTTTCTAGAAAGTACCTGTTGCTGCTGGCATCACACATGTTCAGAAAAATGAATGAGATTCTAGAAATTTCCATTGGAAGAATAAAAATAACAACTGAATGGCAGAATACTAGTTTATTAGTTGTATACTGTTTTAAATTCTAATTTTTTTAATTTTAATTTTTATAAGTTTGGTCTTTGTAGACAATACCTTCCTTCTTTAGGTGGAACTTGTAACATTTTCCACACTATAATGTATATGCTGAGTATTCTGTAACTTAGTATATTTCAGTTATTTTCCTCTTGAACACTATTTATTGATGGGCAGCAAGTGCTTTGATGTGACTGTTTTCTTATGTACTTAGTATTTTTGACACTATACACTTTTCTAGGATAAATAAAAAAATCTATGTCAGATGCAAGAACATTTTGTACTGGCAAATTTACTATGTACTGGAAGAATGTGTATTTGGGCCAATCTTAATTTATAATCAAGTCAACTTATTAGTTGGAAACTTCATTGCTAGGAAAACAAAATCTCATTTCATTAATAATTGACTTAGGTCTTTAATTTCAGACAAGCATCTGACTCAGATTTCCACACAGGAATAAAGTTCCCAATCTAATTCTCATCTTCTTCTAATTTTTAACACAATTTAACTTAGCATCATGCCTACATGGCTTCCTACTTCTGTGTGCCATGGTTGTAGGGTGTATGCAGAGTTGTGTCCTCATGGCTGTCTGTCATAGAGTCTGATAAAATGCCGTTAATTACAAATTGCTGTTACTCTTACATAAAACAATGCAATTCCAGCATTTCCTTTTCCTTAGGTAGCGTGCTAAGTTTGGTCCATGCTATTTAATGTTTAACTCGTTCAAGCTTTTATTCTGAGTGAAAATGAAAACAATCTTTTCAGAGTCGTGTGATTAATTAGTACAACAAAACCCTGGGCTGACTGATACGTTTGTAAACATCCACTGAACAAAGAAGTACTGTATTCTCCACCCCCTTCCACAAACTGTTTGAGCCCACCCAAGCCTGCTCTGCATGTTCAGACAAACCCCAATGATGTTAAAGTGGTAACAGATGCCTGTGGTAACATACTTTATCTAGACATACACAAGCTGTACAGTCTCAAACCACACTTGATTTAATATGCTGACCATATCTTCGCAAAAGGGTCAATATTTTAATTTTTCTAAGAAAAGAGTCCCTATTGGAATTTCTTCATTGAAAGAACTTGTTTATTTCTTCAATATTGCCCTTTAGCAAACCTTCTAATATACTCAATAGTTTTGTGACTAAAGGGTGTTAAAAAATTCATTTTATTCTTTCCTGGTTTAATTGTACAAACTTGAGTAAACGTATGTCATAAAATTGGGTCATGGTGCCTGGTTTCATAAGATGCTTTATATAAAAAATACAAAAAGAGATGTTAAAATTGAAAATCAGTTTTAACTGCTTTTAATTAGAATTAGTTCATGTTAATTCATATAAAGATCTGTGTCTTTTCCATGGTTATTGTATATTGTTTTCCCTTTGTTTTATTTTTAGGGGAATTGATTTATCTGAAATGTAACTTCCTTTATTGCCTAGTAATTTTACATTTTATTTGGAAAATACAGTTCCCACCTCCCATTTTTGAGCATCAATGTACAGGTGTATTTCTTTGACACTGTTAAGATGACAGATCTGAATCCTCATACTTCCCCCCACTGTATTACGTATTGATGTAACTATGCTGATAGGAAAGCAATTGAACTCCTTTGTGCACATACATGAAAAGAGGTAGAGATGATTTTAAATAGCTTCTGACTGTAAGGAAAAAGATAAATTACATGTGAATAAATTTAGTTCAGCCTTATGGAAACTTAGAACTTACTGTGTTAGCTTTGGTGTCTTACGCACATGGAAAACGAGTGGTTAGTTTTGTAAGGACTCTTTAACATTTACTTAGGACTGAGATTTTAAGTGCAAAATTTTTTTGAAATTTTTGAATGGAAGTTGAAAAGATGAGCAAGGGGAAGTCAGGTTTCCACCGGGTCCAACTGTGAAACTGGACCATTGTCCATCTGTGGTATGTCCTTGTCAGGGCTTTCTTGTTAAAGTCTCAGGCACGGCGCCATTTATATTAACTGTGTTTCTGTGGACAATGCAAAGTGACAGCTAAGATTTACCCAGAAACCTTGCTTTTTGATGTTTCTGGCTTTTGACTGATATTTAATTTTCCACATTTCTCCCAGTAATACCAAGACTTCTTTGTACATAATAGTTTTTGTTCTTCACTCTCTTGAAAACAGTACTGTGATTGTATCTTATGTGAGTGGGTGAGAACATTTGCGTCAAGCTTTCATTAATAAGAATAGGAAGGCCGTAACATAATTTAAAAGGAGCTGGGTTTCCTCAGCATTTTATTGTTAAGAAAGATGTAAATTAGGAAGTTAAATATTTGAGTAAAGATTAGAGAGTGTAGAGTTTGCTTGTTTGTTTAATCTTATGATTTTCTTAATTTGTCATCAGTGAAATGTCAGTTCAAGAACTGGCAAGGAGATCTGTCATTTTCAAAAACGTCAAAGGTCATAGTGAGTTACTAAGCAACAAGTAAGTATGATGATAACATATGGAAGCCAGTCACCTGTGATTCACTCTGGGGTAGGTAGTTCAAAAAGCCCCAAATCTAAGTATGACTTTATGTTCAAAGCAATGACACAGTTTCTAAGTTCAGTGACATGTGATTCAAAAATCTTCGAACACAATATTTTTTTCTAACTAGTTTTCTTAGTCGGGAATGAGTATATGCTTAAAAGGGAAAAAAAAATACGTGCTATCAGAACACAGTAAAACATGTATGTGGCTTCACATACGTGTGTGGCAAGACAAACTGCCACCTGCCCACTGTGTATGCTCAGATCTAAGGCAGGACATTTTATTCTGACATCTTGGGACTCAATTTAAAAGGTGGTTAAGATATGAACTATATACAACATCTTTTTAAAAAAAAAATCTACCTCCATGTGATTGTGCTTCAGCTGCAACATGCACAGATCAGTGCAGCGTTCTCCCCAAAGACCATGCTGGCATCTTCATGTGTGTGTATTCAGTGTTCTTGACTTTATTTTCTGCTTTATTGTAGTCATGGCTCATTGGTTATTTCTCCTTGCTGCCTGCCTTTCTCTTCATACACCAACAGCCTACTCTATCCTGATGGTGAGAAACCTTAAGTTATAACTGAGATGGGTATCCAGGCTCAGGAGTGCTGCCACTTTTCCTTTTCTCTTTTAAGCCCAGGCTGGCTTTGATCTCCTGGTGCTCCTGCCTTAGCCTCTAGTGCCAGGACTATAGGCACATACCACTCACTATTCCTTACTTTTAAATCTATTTAATGTCACTCAATCTTTGAGGGATAGAAAGTAGATTCTAAAATTGGATTCTGATTTGCAGACCTCAACAGGAGATGGAAGATACTGCCCTTATTTCAAATGGATTGGAGCTTCATTCAGATGCCAAACATCTTTTAGAAATACTTACCTGTGAATGAAACTGAGTTGGCATTTACCTGTGAACTCCAAAGCTTTCATAGAGAGACCAATCCAGTGGAAAAGGAGGCCTGGTGGAATAAACTTTAAGTGTCCCAGAAAACTGGAGTATAGCTCTGGATTCTCTTGCCTATGGAACTGAGTGTTGCCAGTGCTTCACTGTATTTATCTGAATGAAAATAACATGAGCATCTCACAAATTAAATTTTGGCCTCCTTCATAGACTTTCAGGTTTATTGCCTATACTTCCTTTTATTTATGAAATATTTTGTTAGAGTAGCATTTGAAATAAACCTTCCTGAAAGAACATCGCATGTAACAATCAGTTGCTAAATCATGCTTCTTAACAAAAGGTGCCAAAGTTTTGGGATTGCGAAGTATATTAAGTAAGAGGATTGGAAACATTGCAGGAATTCTGTACTTACCACTTGATAGAAATTTGAGGGAATTTCAAAGGATCCTGACAGATAAAGCTCTAGTATATTAAAAATTTTGACATTCTGCTTATCAAGTCAGACATCCTTTAATGCAACCTCTTGGGGAAATAGTTAGATTTCTGATATTGTAACTTTCAAGAGCCTTCAGAGTAAGGACATAGTGGGAAAAATGTGCCATCTACTTGAAAGAGTCTCTTTTGTCTTCTTCCCCTGGAGCTAACAGGTTTTGAAGGGTCCTGTACAAAACAACAACTGACCTTTGGAGAAGTAGTCTCCTCTAATTTATGGTCTATGAACTTCAGTGACCGTCCATTGTTTGTGTCATTGAGAAAATTGTATTTTTTTTTAGTACATTGTTGACTGGGGAATCAGCTAAGGAATTCTTTGTGTTAAGTTCGAAATCTCAAAACATTTGGCTTAAGATATTATTAACAAGTATTTTAAGTTATAATTGTTTAATATAATTAGACAAATCAGATGGTCTACTTTTGAATATTAAATTCTCTACTTGTCAGAGATGACTAATATTCTGTTAGAGAGATTATTATGAGCCATAGTATTATGTTCTATGATGATGAAGACATAACTAGGTACTTCATTTCTATAATGTTACACATATTTCAAGATACAATTTTTTGTAGGAAATTTCATATGCAACTAAAAAAACAGCACCCAGTGGGATCACAATGTACCCTAACATTTTTACTTAGTTTTATATTTAATAAAGAATTTTAGAAGTAGATTCATTTTTTTATTTGATCATATGTTAAAGAGACATGACTAGCTTTCTGTTACATGGCAAGATGGATCCAGAGCACTTCATTGCTTTCATCAAATGAAGCTGTGACACATGGTCTAAGTCTGTTGGCAGCCATTTGAATATGGAGTAAATAGCAGAAGGTGGAGTAAAGAAAGTCTGGAGATTGAAGTATTGCCTGAGTAGGGAGTTTGCCATGTCCTTGCTGCTCCCTAGCTGGACCTGAGAGTGTGAGAAGTAGAGGTCAGACTAGACAGACAGGACAAAGAAGGCATTTGAAAAAGGATTAGAAAAGGAGTCTCCAAAGTTAAAGGAGAGAAGAAATTCCACCTGTCCTTTTCTTTGCACATACTTAAACACTTTTCCTCTAAACAGTCATGTGTCTGTCAGTGGTACTGATGGCAATGACAGCAACTGGGTGAATAGTAGATCCTGAATTATCTTAGAAGCAAACATTTCCAATCGAACAGGCATTGCAGTGGCTTTGAAACGATGGGAAGCACTGTTACTGTTTCTTCTTTCTTTCCTGTTGCTAAGTTTTGGACATAAGCAGAATCATTGGAAATATGAGGGAGTGAGGCAATGTCTGATTTTTCCAGGGGAATGTTGAAAAAGGAGAAGAGATGCAAAGAATATGGTGGTCGGATAGTACAAACTGTTCACCAACTCGGTTCCTAGGTGTACCCTTGAGCTGTACACAATTGGTTTGACCCAAAAAACTGAGCTGTAGACTCTTAGAGGGGGTGTAAGTGATTAACAAGGTCATTGACAGGCCACTGGGCAGCACCACAGGAGACGGATCCAAATCAAACCACAGAAGCTTTGAGAAATGCAACAGACACTAGAAACAGCACAAGGGGGGTTAAAATCGGGGCTGTGAGGAACTGTGTGAATTTACTATTGAAAACACTAATAACTTGAACAGGACCCAAAGTTTTACAACAGACTATAACAGAATAGTATCTTATTTTCAGAATATTAATACAAAAGAGGTTGCTCTGTATCCAGAGAACTGGGAAAGTCTGAACTCCCGTAGAAAAGGTAGTCTAGGTAATTTCACTGGACTCACACATACATGTTGGAATTATCTGACAAATATTTTAAAGCACCAATTAAGGAAGTGCTACACTAATCAATGTTCTTGAACATCTCAAAGATGGTATAAATATAAGGGAGCAAATACTAATTTTAGAACTGAAAATTATGTCCAAATTGAAAATTGTTGTATAGTCCAGAGTAGCCAGCTCCAAAATGGATACGACTGACGGGCATATCTCTGTCGTCCCTCCTTTCCTCCCTCACCAGGACTGATTTTTGTGGGTTCTGGAAATCCTCATGCTTATGTGATAGACACTTTGCTGACTGAGCCATCTCCCCAGCCCAAGATACTTTGTGAGTGAGTCAAAGTAGTGTGGGTAAGAGGACTAATGCATGTTCAGCCCATTGTTTTCCTTAAATCTTTCCACAATCCAGACCTGTGCCTTAGTCAAAAGTAGAAGTCATCCACAGTTACAGTAATGACTTCATTTTCCCCATCTCTGTATCTGTATATGTATGAATGGTCTCATTTTGTAACCTTCAGCTCATAATCTTTCTGTCTTAGATTCCCAAGTGCTGAGAATCCAGATATGTGCCACTGTGCCTGCCTCCTTTTATCAATTTTTTTTTATTTGGTTTGAGATGTGTTCTTGCCATGTAGCCCTGACTGATCTGACACTATGTATATAGCCCAGGTATCAATGAATCCATGTCAGTCCTTTTAGTTCAGCTTCCCAGAGCTGGAATTATAATTGTGTACTACCATGCCCAGTGTTATTATCAGATTTTGTGTGTTGTTTTAAAAATAAAAGACATTTTAAGTTTAATGTATGCTCATAAACTTTTAAAGAATGCTTGTTTGTATTTATTTACTTATTTTGCCTGCATATGATCTGAATATTGATGCCTGTGTAGCCATGTGTGGTTCGGTTCTGTATATTTCTTTGTCTTCAAAGAAGCTTGGTTCTTTGGTTCCTGAAGCTTGATCAGATTTATATTTACATTTTCCCTAAGACTAGAAAAGGCAAAAGTAGTTTGAGGTACTTCATAATCACTGTCTCTGACATTTAATGACTTTGTATGTATTTGAAAAGAATGTGAACCATGATATTTTAATTATATTAATTTATATATCAAAGACTATCATATATCATATGATATATATTTCATATATCAAAGACTATCATAAAGAATTAGAAAACAGTGTATATGAGTGTGTGTGTGTGTGTGTGTGTGTGTGTGTGTGTGTGTGTGTATGACCATGCATGCACAGAGGCCATATGTCAGAGCCTTTTATGCAGAAAAAAGAAAATTTTAAATTTGTGTGTGTGTGTATGTGTGTGTGTATGTGTGTGTGTGTGAGCGAGCATGTGTGTGTGTGTCTGGGCCCATGCAAGCAGAGACTATAGAAAGTCCTACAGTGTTGGGCTTGATTATATTTTGCCTTATTTCTTTGACATAGGATCTCTCACTAAACCTGGAGTCAGAAAAACCTCAATGATTGTTTGTACTGCCACTCTGCCTGGATTTTTATGTGGGTGCTGGGAATTCAGACTCATGTCCTCATACTTTTACAGTCTTACCCAAAGGGCCATCTCCCCATTTCACTCTGAACAGATACAGGTTCTCAGATACAGGAGTAATAGAACCTGAATAGCCCATAAATATTCACCAATTTTATTCAATGATATATACTTTATCATCGCAGGAAGTAAATGATAATGATGTCAACATTTCAGTAATGAGATAAAGAGTATTTTTAAAAAATATCTTCTCCCATTTATGATCATAATTTTTAATTTCAGGGCTGTATTCATACAGACACTATAAAGTGGGGTTGGCAATGTAGTCAGTAGAAGAATAATTGTTTGGCTTTTCTTAAAAATTGTTCTTTAGTGCTCTCTGAGTACAGGCTTGTAACACACTACTGGGGCGTGACATAATGATTTCTAGAAGCATTTCAGATATTGAATTGAATTTGGATAAAACTTTATTATTGAAGCTTTTCCAGTCCCTGATATCTATAATTGTTAAATGCGTTGCTTATTTTCATCTATTATCTTTAGACTATTGGGAGAGAAGTTGCAAAACTTTAAACCTTGGGTGAGACATGTAGATAAAAGTACTGGGTGATTTCGTTAAGTTTTCTTTAATAGCTTTACATCAGAAATAGAAAGACTCAGTGCATGGGTGGCTCACCAAGTCTTTTTAAACTCACCATTCTCCAATTGCCACACTATGGAAGAAGATTAGAGAAAACTGAAATATTACCTCAAAATCGTTACACTGCCTGGGGGGAGCTAATCAGCTCTGGTAGGCAATTTGCATATTTTTAAGAGGGGAGCTTTTATAATCCCCATATTATACAAAGTAAGTGTCAGCTAAGCAGAGATTCCAGTCTGGCTGTACATCAGATCCCCTTTGGAACTTCACAGAATGCAGGCTAGAAACTTGTTGAGTAGTTACAAATCTATGCATTTGAAGAGTATGAAGGTAGAAAAGGGCACCCAGGGTGACTTCTAATATTCAACCAGACAGAAGCATTGAGGTAGAAGAGATATTTGGAGATTTTGGATTGTCTGGTCTTGAAGTAGAAACAGATTGAGAAATTTCCATTGTTAATAATTTTTTTTCATAGAAAGTATAAGAAGACAGGTAGTTAATCTCAGACCACTGCGAGGTATAGAAATGGTGGGAAACTTTATTATATGAGAAAACACCACTAATTATCATTTCTTGGCCTTGAATCTACAACATTCTCACTTAGGTTTTGCTCTCATGATCTTTAATGAGTAAGGATGATGTGAATTTTAATTTCTTTTACTATTAATATGTTTTAATGATTTATAAACTCTTTATTTGTTCTATAAAATGAGGGTACATTTTATTTTAAAGTGTTTTCAAGCTTAAAGGGTACAGGAATCTAACAGGCAACTCCTGTGCTTTTACCTGGTAGCACAGATCCACAACATGATAATTGTTTGCTTTATTTACTTTATTATTTCTATATGAGTCCTTCTCTCTTCTCCCACATAAATGCGGCTGAGTAGGTGATGGATTAGGCCTATGGATTTATATTGTTACATAGCACTCTAATAAATACTTTTATGGGAAAATACTGATACAATAGTTAGTGGATTGGCAAGAATAATCAGGACAGATAGTAAAGGCTTAAGTTATTACCTCCAAATAAAAAGAACATTAAGTTCCACGGACACTGAAATCACTTTCTGCTAACAGTCACGAGAATTTAGATGGTCACACTTTTAGACAAGTAAAACTTGTTAAACTTACACAGAATAGACCATACAAACACTCATAATTTGAAACAGTGACTCTATCCATGAACTCTAAAAATGACTGAAATGACATCAATCTTATGCAGTTTTCTGGAGCGTAGACAAAAATCACTTCTCACCTTTAGATAGTTTAACTGTTTATAATAAATACGACAGGACTTGATGAGAATTTAAAATTCTATTTAAAAATTGTCAGACACAATTATGGTTTGGAAAGGAGAAAAGACTTTAATTGTCCTCTATATGTGAGTATTTATATATGCCGGAGAGTAGAGCTTATAAATAAACTTAACGAAGTTACTGTAAGATTTGTATATAAATAAATTTGCAGTGAATAGAAAATAAAATTAGAATGTCAATTGACAATATTACCAGTGAGCAATTAAAAACAAGCTGTAAAGTGAGTCTGCTCTAGATGCTATAAACCACTATTAGTTAGGAATAATTAAGGAAGATATCAAGAAATTTGGGAATGAATAATGATCATTGAAAGAACTGGTATTTTAAGGTTGTCATTTCTTTAAAAGACTCAAGAGTTATGACAATTGATTAGAAAATTTAAATGGCAATGTAAGATCTCTATAAAATTCTGTATTTAGAATAACTGAAATACAGTCTAAGATAAATGCAAAATTTAGTTAAAAACTATATTTTGTCTTAGTATACTTTTGTAGGATGGATGACTTCTGGATTTAGTTTTGTTACTTTTAATTTACATTGAGCAGGGAGGGTATACTTGCATCAGGAGTATATGGTAAATCAGGAAAGGGAGAGCTAGTTACTTGAAAAATTATTAATTATCTGAAGTTTATCAACTTGCCAAAAATGTTTGTGCTGACATATTGATCGCTGAATTAGCAGGTTACTTTTTGTGCACTAGAAACATTTAGAATTGTTCCTAGGCACTTGCAAGTGTTTCTTGGGAGGAGGGGCAGAGCTTTCCATCCTGGCCTGGGATTGATAGTATCTAGAGTTAAGTGATGGGTGGAATTTTGAGCTCAGGCATTGGTGGATTTCTGGCTCAGTGACTACACAGTGATCTTCCTCCCTTTTACCCTAAACTGTCTGCTTTATTGACTTTGGGCTGGAAATGGCTATTAGGGCTATTACAGAGGTATGGGGAACAGGACTTAGCTACTCTTCTGCCTGGAGTGGCTAGAAATGGGCCATGAGAGAGGTCTGGTGGACAGAGGCTACCCACTTGTAGCCCTTTAAGGGCATATAGATAGTCCACCACAGGAAACTGTGGTCTTTTGGAAGACTTGCGTTTAAATACCCTGGACTGAAAACAGGTATTATAACAACTAGATAATAAAGCATACTTTATTTTAAGGCATTAAATGAGATAGTTACAATGAAAGAATATGGAAATGTTTGAAGTTTAAATGTTACAAGCCATTCCTCTTCCCCCATTTTGGTCCTCTAATGTATCTATAGGTCTGTAAATGTAATATTTTTGGATTTCTGTTCCTTTTTTTTTACTGCTAAGAACCCTGGGATATTATGAAAGTCAGTCCCTATCTCTGCAATGAGGGTTTCTGATTTCAGTATACATATTCATAATAATTATGGTCACCGTAATTTCTACATTACTATGACTTATGAATGAACAGGATTCTTGGTAAAATGAGAATTAGTAACAGGAGTATTATCAGCTGGTGATGTTTTAAATGTTCTTTCTAGCTTTGCTTGAAAAGATTATTAAGTTGATTAATTCATATAAAAAGCATATTACATAAGCTACCCATGCAGCAGGGTTAAATGCTGATCCAGCCAGTTTTTCATTGGGGAATCCTATTTCAAATTAGGTTTTGTTGTCTTAATTCAAGACTCAGTACTTGATAGCTGTAGTGATGTTCCTTACCTTAGGACCTCAGATTGCTATAGAGGAGAACTTCATATCTTTTAGGAATAATGCACAGAAAGTTCAGAGGTGAATGCTACTGTATCACATGGTTTATATTTTAATTTTTAAGCTATATCAAATCTTCCAAATTTGAGAAAAATTTAACCATTTTCATTTGCTGTGGTAAGAGTTCTAAATAGAATCTGAGTTGTATTGAATTGACAACCTAAATGTATGCCAGGGAAAATCTGGAAATAACTAGAAAAGAGCTATCTACCTATAAGTGGGAATCTCTGAGAATCTGGGAGACTCCTCATGAACAAGAAAAGATGACAGTGGTCATGCAAATGATTGTCACTTCTAGTTCCACACTGTAAAATGAAAGGCAAGATCTCTCCCTTCTCTTGTGTTTGTGCTTAGCAAATAGTTACTGCATAGATGTATAGATGCATTTGCCTGTTTGGTAAACAGTCAAGGATGTCTTAGCCGGTAGCTCAGGTCATTCCACCTGGTCTGGAGATAAAATTTCCCTTATCTTATTGAAGGGTAAAAAAAAAAAAAATCAACAGCCTTCATTCTATACTATCTTTGAATGATTAATTTAAAAATATCTCTATTTTTAATTTCAGAGAAAATTTCACAAGAGATTTGTGTAATCATGAACACAAAAGATGAAGAATCTGTAGGACATCTTCTTGAGGAAGTGCTAAAAAACAAATTACATGTAAGTATTCAAAGAATGAGATTAATTCACTATCGCAAATTTTTGTGGTATAAAGGTATCTTTCTTGAAAAAGCACACAAATCATTCAAACCTAATGTTGCTACTTTCTCTTCCCTTGAGATCCTTTATTCTGTGATGCTTCATTAATACTGTGATTGAAGCATACTGCATCCCTTGTCCATTTCTCTTGTGGGTTTCTCCTGGTCCTCATCTTCACATGTGATAGGCTCTAAAAACCCTGCTTGGTGCTGTGTGCCAAGATAAGACTCAGATTCAACTGCAGGCCCAGTGCACAGCATATGCTGGAGGCTAGTAAATTGTGGTTGCTTGTATAAGTATCAGAGATGCAGATATCGGGGGAAAAGAGAGGTAGTGAGCATGGATGGGGTAACATCGATGCTGAGAAAATGGATGCACGTGTCTCAAGTGTGAACTGATCAGCTTTTTGGTTAACTCCTGTCTATTATTAGAGTTGGGAAAAGAGAAGACACAGTGTGAAGGATGTAAGAACTATATCTTTCACCATTTTAATGGTAACTTTGTGTTTGGAATGATTTTGCTTGCCTAATTGATTTTACTATACTTCAATTCATTTTGTGTTTTCAATGAAATATTTTGCCTCTAAGAAGAATTTGTAACCAATATGTGATGACTTTTTACCATATATGGTATGATCCTGGGTAAAAAGCAGGAGAAAGTTCATTGGAGTTTTAGGTTTGGAATTTGGACAGCATAGAAGCAGCCTTGACATCTAACAGTCTATCTATATCTATATCTATATCTATATCTATATCTATATCTATATCTATATCTATATCTATATCTATATCTATATCTATATCTATATCTATATCTATATCTATATCTATCTATATCTATCTATATCTATATCTACATCTACATCTACATCTACATCTACATCTACTTCTACTTCTACATCTACATCTACAGCTACATCATCTACAGCTACATCTACATCTACATCTACACCTACTTCTATACCTACATCTACATCTACATCTACAGCTACATCATCTACAGCTACATCTACATCTACATCTACTTCTACATCTACTTCTACATCTACATCTACATCTACAGCTACATCATCTACAGCTACATCTACATCTACTTCTACATCTACATCTACTTCTACATCTACATCTACATCTACATCTGCATCATCTACATCTACATCTGCATCATCTACAGCTACAGCTACAGCTTTATCTGTGGGTTGGTTTTGCTGCCTAAATTTATCAACCTTTACACTATATTAAGAACATATACATTACAAAGTTGAGAGGGTTCAATAGAAGATATTGAAAGTGCACATTCTTGTTGTATAAATAAGTACACATTATTGGATGCTGTGATCTTTACTGATAACCTAGAATAAATCCTTTTGGATCTGCAGAACCAGTGTCTAGCAGAATATCTAGCAAGTACTCATCAATACACTATTCTCAGGTTCTCAATGTGAATAACAGTGTTTTATGTCTCAAAATATTCAGAGATTAAAAATAAAACACCTTAGATCAAAATTTTTCTTTGACCACTTAAACATATCATCTCATCATTTTATCTCCTTTTATTGGGGGTCAGACTTGTCAAATAATTTCCAGCTTAATGGCATAATGCTCCTTCTATAGTTTTTTTTTTTTTTTCCAGGAGAAGTGACGGTGCAGCCATGTTTTCTCTAGGATCTCCACCTTTGCTGCCCTCCTCTTTCATTCACAGACCTTTTATTTATTCACGGTCTAATTTTCTTTATCAATCTAGACGTCTCTGCTGATACTTTGACCCACAAAATCATTTCAATGTACAGTTTTGAGATTTCTGTGGTCCCAGAATCTCAACACCCTTGGTAAAGTGAGACCTTCAAGTTTCTTAGTGTTGTCAACCCAGTTTTTCTAAAACTGAAGTTTGAATATCCTTAGAGAATCTTGATGGAAATTGGAAAGACGGAAAGAGCTGCTGTTCCTGCTTAGCATTCTCTGGCTTCTAGCCATCAGGATGCTTTTCCTCTTTAAGAGTTGTGACCTAATAATTTTGTGTAGCTTTCTGTACATCAGCACAGTTCTATATGCTTGTATCTCTAGAATAACCAATGATTTCCTCCTTTTTTTTAACAATTAAAGAAATCTCCTGACTTTTAATTTGTATATGGACATGAAATCAATGTATGAATGTAGGTATTAGTTGATGCTAAATTCTTTTTGTTAATTAATATATCTCAAGAACAGATGAAAGAAAAAACACTATGATATTTTAAAGTTTGAAAGAAGTGGTTCCTTGCCAAGGGATTTATCTGGTGTTATGTCGATTTCTTTTCCATTATAAAAGTTGATTTATCTTGTAGCATTGTATTTTCCAGCCCATAACTTAGAGAATAGTACAAAATGGTGAATATTACAACTTTTTTCACCCAAGAGCTTTTGCCTGTCTTTGAAAAGAATGTATGAAAATTATGAAGTCATCACTGCAGAAATCTGCAGGGCAGATCAGTGTGGGTGTGGAACTGTTCCTCACACAATGGGGGATTGTGTTACTGATGTGAATAGAGAAATGTTTTCCATTGAAACTGAAGGAAGAGATTGGGTATGCTTATGGTAATTGCCTGGGAAGAATTTTGCAACATACATTTTAGATGACCCAAATGTCTAACTGTAATATAATGGAAAGCACCAAATTTGTGTATGAGGTGGCTGTAAGCTAAATGGAGAAGCGTACTTGTTGAGAATCACGTTTCCTACCCCACACTCATATGCGTGCACATGCCACTGATAGTTAAATTGTAGGACCATTATCAGTCTTGCTGCCATCCTTCAATTTATTTATCTATTTATTTATTTTTTACTTAATTTTCTTTTAGGTTTTGGATTTGGAGAAAGAGCTCTCTAGAAGTAGATTCTGATGAATGGGACCTGTTTGAGTTTGAATGAGAAAGCCCCCCAGTAGAATGATGTGAATATGAATATATGAATATATTGAATATTTGAATATATATATCAATATATGAATACTTGGTACCAAGATGGTGATTCTGTTTTGAAAGTCTGTGGAACCTGTAGTAAGTGAGGCAGCAAGTAGCTCACTAATAGTAGGTCTTGAGAGTTATAGCCTGGTCCTGCTCTCGTCTAAGATCTGTTTTCTTATCTGTAGAGATATAGCAAGCAGCCTCACGTTTTTGCTGTTACAAGCAGGAGCTGTCGTAAACTCTGCCATGCCTTCACTAATGAGCTGTAACCTTTCAAACTGGAAGATAAAATAAATCTATCCTTTCTTTCTAAGGTTGTTTATATGCCAGATATTTTGTCACGACAACAAGAAAACACTGAGAACTGGGGTTGTTTTTGTTATGGTAGCTGTACTATGTAGCTTGTAGGCTTTTAGAACTGGGTTATAGGAGGAACGTTGAAGAGTTTGGACCTGTGGCCTAGTGAATCCCTAGAATTCTGTAACAGAGCTTAAAGATGGCTTTTCTGGAAGTATTGGAGCATGAAGGTAGAAGTGTGGGAAATAAAAAAGAAACTATTCAAAAGTTTCAGAGGGAAACAAAAGTTCTACTGAGAATTTTACTAGAAGCACATTACACTGTGCTAAAGAATCTAACTCTATCTTGCCTGTGTCCTGAAAATTTTGGTGAGATGGAATTCAGAAGTAATGGGTAATTTGGGTAAAGAAAATTTCAAGACAGTGTAACATTCAATGTGCAGCACTGTCTATAGCCAGATTTATAGTGAAGAAAGTGGAGGACTAAGATGTGAAAACCATGCATGCTAATGGAGAAAGTGGCATGTGCACAAAATAAGGAGCATGTAGAGAAACTGCACTGGGCTCTGTATGTAGCAACATGAATGGTGCTTGAAGAAGTAAGTGTTCTCTCTGTTCTTATACAGTGACACAGAAGGTTATAATCATGATAGAAAGTAGTTCCTCTTGTATATCATCTGTGTCTTGAGCTTGCAGCAGAATTTGGCATTGGCCATAGCATGCTTGATTTACTAGCATGCAGAATGCATGGAGGCTTGCACCAAGCTTCTAGAAAACTCCTGTGGTAATTTGTAACAGGACCAGATTACCTTCAAGGAGCTTATTGGTGGGCCAAACTTAAAACTGTGAAGTTGTAAGCAAAGGTACACTGAAGACACCATGTTGTTAGAGATGTCAAGATTACTGAGGAACTGATGTAATGAGTGGAGATAGCTCAAGAGAGAGTATGCATGGTGTTTGCCCCAGGGTGGCAGGGACAGGGATACCCATGCTCAGTATAGCCCAGATGATTCTTGCATGAGATTTCTATGTCAGATATGTTGGTATAGGTTTATTGTTTGCCCTTGTGCGTCTTGGTCTTGCTTCAGTCTAACCTTTCCCTGATGTGCCCACATGACTCCCTTTAAGAATGGCAATGTTTTCTTTGTACTGTTGTATGTTAGAAGTGTATTACCTCTTTGATTTTATAATGGCTCACATTTCAGAATCTGTCTTGAGTCTTCAAAAAGATTTTTGATTTTTTAAACTATTGAGGACTTTGAAGTTGGACAGAATGCATTTGTTAGTAATAGATGGCCATGAACCCCCTGGGGGCAGATGTAGAATATTATGGTTGAATGATATATGTTACCTACAGTCTAATGTTTTGAAAATTTAGTCTCTAGCTTGTATCACTGTTTTGAGAATCTAGTGTAAGTAGGTGACTGTTGGGTGTGCTTTGGGAGATTTTGCTTAGTTCTATTCTGAATTCCTGTCTGCTGAAGCTATTTAACCAACCACCACCTGTTTTTGCCATCCTGTCTTCTCCACCATCATGGGCAGTATTCCTTGAAATATGAGCCAGATAAATCCTATTTTCTTAAAGTGTTTCTCTCAAGTATCCTCTCATAATCAGAAAAAAATTTACTAATATCAGTTCTTAGTTACTTCTTTTTTTTTTTTGTTTTTGTGTTTTGTTTAAAAAAAAACAATGCTTTTATTAAGTACAATGTATCTCGATTGCACACTCCTTCCATTCCTCCCTGTTCCACCCTCTTGCCCTGTGCTCTCAAAAATAAGTAAATAAATAAACAAACAAAAAATTTAAAGAAAATTAAGTCCAGCTAGTGTAGCAGCATCTTGGGTTATGGGAATTGCCACAGTTTCTGGAGTCTGCTCTGATGATGAACATTGGCCTGCTCTATATTAACCTGAGACCAAGCATTGTGAAGTTTGACCTGATGTTAGTTCTCACTGCCAAAGCCCGTAAGCACCCTGGCCTCCAGCAGGCACCAGGACACTGAGCAGGCATCCTGATAATCTGCAAGCACCAGGGCATCCTGAAGACATCCAGACATCCCATAGGCACCTGGATATCTCACAGAAACCAGGCTTTCTACAGGCTCCAGGGCACCATGCAGGCACTGAGATAACCTGAAGACTCCCAGACGTTACATAGGCACCACAGGCACCACAGGCACCCATATACCATGCATGTACCCTGCATTCCTCAGACACCCAGACATCCCACAGGTACCAGGGCCTGCCTCAGTAACCAGAGCATCCTGTAGATACTCTGGCATCAAGCAGGTACTGGGCCAACCTGAAGACACCCAAACATTTCGAAGGCACCAATGTATCCAAAGCTCCAGGGCATCCCACAGACGCCCAGTCATCATGTAACCACTGGGCCAATCTGCAGGCACCCAGACATCTCACAGGTACCCTGACACTACACAGCAACCAGACATCCTACAAGCATCAGGCACACAGCCACCTGGGGTTACTTCTTTCTAGTAGGTTTCATCTCAGAAACCCTAAAGGATGTAGTCATGTCCAGAATGGGTTGGTTCTGGAAACCAATATGTAGTAATGAGGGGATGATGAAAAAACAGACAATTGTACAGAAAGACTGTATTGGATGGGCTGTGCTCCATCTGATGGAGCAGTAACAACTTTACACAACAAGCTGGAACCTCAGCATGTTTATTATGTACAACACCAGGAGGAGTTAGGCAACCTTTGTAGGGGAGTAGTCTGGAGTTTCAGTCATCCAAGTGAAGGAAGTTGCAGTTGCTAGTTTTTGTACATATTCGTCAATCTTTTGTAAACTCTCATACTTGGACCAGCGAAAGGCATCACTGCTCCTCTGAGCCTTCTCTAGAGGAAGGCTTTCCAAGTTCTCATAGTAGACTAGAACCACTGGGATTCCTTGATGTGGAAAGAAAAATAACCCATGCTTAGATAAAAGAATCATGGAAAACATTTTTTTTTCTTGCTATTGAATGTTACCCAATGAACTCTCTTGGCCTACTGTGTTGTTAGAGAATGTTCACCTAACTGCTGCTCCACATAGGAAAATCTGTGGTGTTTAGATTAATTTCAATTTTACATTATCCTTAAAAACACAGAAGTACATTCAGTTCAAATTGCATTCCTATAACAAAAGAGGTGAATCTCATCAGGAATGTTGACCCACACCCTAAATGATCAGGCACTGTGCAAGCTTTTAATGTGTTTGGCTCATTCACCACTTCCTGTTTCCTGGAGCACAGAATTTAATTATTGTTTTCTGTAACCACAAATGACAAGCTGTGTTTAACTGAAAATCATTTGTTTTCAGAGTATAAGGCAGGATCTGGTTTTGTTCGAGCCGTCTTCTAATGCCTGATTTATTTTTCTTGATGGCCTGCAGGTTGAGTCTAGTGTGCAGATCTGGGCCTTTTGTTACAGTGAACAGAGCTGTGCATTTTGTTAGTGTGTAGGACTGCGCCCTTGTTACAGGTTGAGTCTAGTGTGTAGATCTGTACCTTTTGTTACAGTCCTTATCAAACTGTATGTATGACATTATACGAGCAATACTCAAGATTACCAAAGAAGTCAGAGGAAAGGCATAAATGAAGCAGGACAATTTAAGCCTTAGCAATACCTTCAGACCTATTAAAAATAAAGTTTTTATGGTTATTTTGATACACACAGAAAATCGATCTTAAGATAATAGACTTTTCTGTTTGATGCTGAACACAGTTAATAGTGAATGACCCTCTAAAGCTAAGATATTCTCTTGGGTCCAGATACAAGGACTCATTTGGGATGTGTGTGTGTGTGTGTGTGTGTGTGTGTGTGTTGTGTACAAGACTAAAAACTACCTACAGATCATTCTGCCAAATACATTAGGTTTATTTGGACATTAGCCAGATTTTCTGATGACTACTAGAGGGGAAATGTAGTGGACTGTAAATAACTCAAGCTGTTATTAATTGCATTCATAGCATATTCAATGAAATTAGTTTGCTGTTGTAATTGGTTGTCATGGTTTTAGGACATATTAATTAGAGAGCTAGGATAATCTCCAAATGTCATTTCCTGTGTGTTTTATATTTCAAAACCATCTCTGCCTTTTTCCACATTATATTCTTTTTTTTCCATATTATATTCTTTTTTATGTGATAAATTTTATATTCTTTTTGAATTATTTTTTGAGACTATAATATAATTGCAAATTACCCCTTTACTTTTCCTCCAAGCCTTCCCACATACTCTTTTAGGAAGATCATTTTAAAAAAATGTTCTCTGTATCTTTGTCTACATACAAATGATGTCAGTGTTCCTAAGTGCTAAGAAATTTAATGTTGAATATAGAACAGTAGAACATCCAGAGTTATTATCAGCCATTTTTATGAAATCATATCTTCTAATTCAATACATTGGTTTTACACATACAGGAAGTACCCTTGGTAGGAAAGTCCATACAGTACATTACAAAAATTGTTCTCTTGTGCTAATGGCATAGCACAGTGCTCCACTATTCGCTTAGCATGCAGCATAAGGCCTGGAACTCAGTACCTGAACTTCAGAATCAAAACACCCGCCACTTATAAAACCCTGTCTTTGGCATATTTAATTATTAACTTGTAATAGTTGCTTTCTTTCCCTTTCGTCCTCTAACCTTCCTTCCTCTCATGTAAGTGTGCTCCTCTGTGTTTGCAGAGATGCGTGCAGTCTCCTGTATGTGAAGGCTAGAGCATGATGTTGGTGTCTTCCTCAATCTCTCTCACTAATTTTGGAGATAGGTTCTCTCACTGAGCCCAAAGCTCAGTGATTCAACTGGACTGGCTAGCCAGCAAACTTTCAGGATTTTCTTGTTTCTGTTTCCTTTGTGATGGATGGAATTATATATAGTCACCACTGTCTTTTATGTATGTGTTGGGCATCTGAATTCAGGTCCTTATGCTTGTGTGGCAAACACATTACCCACTGAACTATCTCACCCAACTCCTTCTTTCTTTTTCTTGACCTATAGCTTGGCCTGGCCCTCAGTAGAACTCATTACATAGCCCATGCTTTCCTCAAACTTGCAATCATTCTGCCTGAGCCTCTGAATTGCAGGATTACATCATGTGGAACCATGCCTAGCTTTCCTTGATTTTAGTGAATAGTTCCATACTGAGTTGTGCTTTTTAAATCAAGATACAATTTTAAAGCTAACTATAATTTTACTTTCTTGATTGATTATTTAGATTCAGTCAGAGGGCACATGACTTCTAGAAAATATCATTTATATTCATTAATGTGTCACCTAATAATTGAGTTAGGAGATGCATTTCAACTGTTTACCTGTGGTATAATCCTACTTTAAAATGTAAAAAGGTAGGTTATTCTATTGTTCCATTGGATCTAGCTGAATTGTGATTCTAGAGTATTTTGGTTTTTCAATAATTGGAGCAAAATAACCCTTGGAGCTTATACATAAGTTATTCATGACATTTGTTATCTTAAAACTCGTTTCAGTGGTTCACAACCAGAATCTATCTGTTCTTTCTTTGTTTCACTGAATCTCTGCATCTGCAGTGACTACTCAGTGTTTATAAGCCAAGGTCCCAAGGTGTGGCTGGGCATTTAAGGCCTTCACAATCTGTGCATCTTAGCATCTCTCTCACAAATATAGTGCTTTCATGGCCCAGCATGTTGTCTTATGTAAGCCTTGACGTTGTGTAGTTTTTACTTTGCCTTTGTACGAGCGTACTTGTTGATTTTAAGTTTTAATACTTGGTATCTTATCACTGTCCCTGTGGAGTTGGCTTCAGTTTTCTAGTCCTCAGACCTCTGCATGGGCCCACTGGCTGTCATTCTGCATATCCTGCTCTGTACTGTAATTATGCACATTGCCTTCACCACCTCTTCTCACAGATCCCTCACACAGTTTTGTGTATATGGTGGGAGTCACATAAATCATTGTGGTTAATGATGATAGAACTGTGTTCAAGCAAACTTCTGGAATATCTTTTTGCCTGGACATCAGCCAGATACATTTCTGTAGATAAATAGGTAGCCGCCAGGCATCCATCCATCATGTGAACAGTTGGGAAGAGTTTAAAACACTAAGCACACTCAAGAAATTCTAATTGATTTCATAACCCGAGAAAGGACTATGTTTACAAGAGATGATGGAAGGGGAGAGAGGATTGTACATGCTGCAGAAATTAGCTGAAGTGAGTCAGCAACTGTGAGGTAATTGGTGGCGATCAGCCGTGTGTAAGGACAAGAGAGGCTGTGATGGAGAAATGAGCTTTAGACAGTGAACCAGCAGTGGGGTGAAGTGGATTCATATGCAACATGTGAGGTCTACAGAATAGGCAATATTCTCTACTAAGCCTTGAATCTACTTTTCTATGCTGTTAAGAAATTCCTGTTTTAAAATACCCCGAGGGCTGGGGAGATAAACCAGTCAATAAAAAGTACTTGCAAATGGTTGAGCTTGTTCACCAGAACCCCTGTCAAGAAACTGATTGTGGGTGACATGTGCTTGCTGTCTCAGTGCTGGGAACTAGAACAGGAACATCCCTGGGGCTTGCTGATCAGCCAGCATAGGCTGCTGGTAAGTTTGGGCCAGTAAGAGACATTGTCCTTAAAAAGGTGGATGATACCTAAGGAATTATGTCTGAGATCATCCTCTCACCCACACTCAAGCACATACATGTGCATACACACCTGAACATACTTGTATCTGAACAAAGATAATATGTATAATATCCTGAGATATTCATATTTAAATATTTGTGACATATGCATCAGTTTTTATATTTTTTGTAAATATAATTCATCTTTAATGTTTGCAAATAGTTTGGGCCTATACACTAAATAGTATTTCTTTAGTAAGTTACTAATATATATCTTATGATGGAAAGTTCTATGACATGGGAAATTTTTGTACAAACAAAACAAATATATTTCTCAATCAGGAGGAACATAGTCAAGAAAAGTAGCTTGTGCATGAGAAATATAATGACATTATCCAGGTTGCCTTTGAATAGTAATTTCAAGTCAATGATATTTTGTATAGAACTTGAATTGTTTGCTGTACAAGTATTATTAGCTTATGCTTATGTAGAAAGTTTGAAATGGTACTTATATATGCATCTACGCTATGTCCTTATTCCCTAGAAAAATTAAACTTTGTACATGTAATTAAGTGTAGGTTATATAAATTTGTCAAGAATATGAAGGGAAATTAGTTGGAATAATAAATTTGTTTACTTTTTGTTATTTACATTTACCGTGCTGTTTGATGTAATAAAGAAATATGCAAATAATTTCAGATGATAAGAAAAGCAGAAGTTTGGTTTTTGTCAAGGATAACATGGTCTTTGGATTGCTATATGTGGGTGTACCCTCAGTGACTATATATGCTCGAGATAAGAGAGTCCTTTTAGATTTGAATGCTTTCAAGGGATCTACTTTTGCTTCAGTGTTATTGCCACCAATTGGAAGTGTTTCAAGAAATGCTGTTTCCTACATCCAGGAAAATGAAAAAAAAAAAAAAAAACCAAACAAACCTGTATTTTGTATAAAGTTCTGAGGGATTCTGATGCACATTTAAGTCTGGGAATTGTAGGTCTAACCGTCTTCTGCATTTGATGTGAGCTTCTCAAAGACTGAAACCTTTCACTCACTGATATTCACCCAGTGTGCAGTTTAGCCCTCAGTGAGTGCTACCTGGCCGAGTACAAGGAACCTTACACTGATTCATCTGGCTAGGGTTTTATACTCCTTATAACTTTTTGCTTTTAGTTAAGACAGAGAGGATTTGTTTATGTCAACTTCTAATTTCTAACTCGTAAACTTTTTGTGCATTATCAAATATAAACAGATTACATTATTATGTATACCTTATAGCTTATTATCTGTTGTTATTTCATCTAGGAAATATATACATAAGTGTGCTTGCTAAATATAATTTATGAGTTAATGGCCATGATTGCCCATTTACTTACTCACTGCCCACGAACCACAACATAGTATCACAAAACCAGTATTGCTTGGTAGCTTTACATTTTTTCAGATACTACACAGCTTTGGATATTTAATGTCTATTTATAATAAAATGGGACCTTGAATTCCGTATTACAGAAAATCATGTTTGTTATGATTAGCTCTGCTGTCACCCCCATTCTACAGTCTTTTGTAATATCTCATGAGGATAATAGTTGGCCTTCAAAGTGCTTAAAACAGACAGAGAAAGGAATTCACAAAGGAAGACAGTTCTTAAGGCAATGTTGCTGTTGTAATCCTTCTGTTAGTTGCTTGGCATATGCTGGATGCAGCAGTTTAAGAGCACCTGATTCTTCTCCGAGGTCAAATCTAAAGACTTTAATCAGAAGAGACTTGTCACATACTTTGTTCCAAATCTTAGATGTAGAAAAATAATAAGAGTTAAGAAATTATGTGAGTTCTTGATTTCAGATAGTAATCAATTGACTTTATCCATATCAAGTGCTTTCTTAAGTGGCTTTCACTTCCTAGAATACCCTACTACTCTCAAAACAGGTCCAGTAACTTCAACAAATTAAAAGTACCAGAGATCTACTGATGAGCAGTGGACTAAACTTGTATGGACAGGAGCCTAAATATTAACCCCTTCCTCTCTGTATCATCATGATACTTTTTCATTTACTTTATCCATAGTAAAGTACATAAATGACAACATTTGCTTACGCATAGGTATGCAGTATGATTCCAGCATACATTTTTTTTAAGCATCCAGCAAATGATAAAGACACATAATGTAAGGAAATAAATGTGAAGGAGCTATAAAGATAGAATGAATGCCTAAGCTGTCATATGAAAGAGGAAGACTTTTTTTTTTTTTGTTTTTTGGCTCTTTTTGAGACAAGGTTTCTCTGTTGTAACTCCAGCTGTCCTGAACTCACTCTGTAGACCATGCTGGCCTTGAACTCACAGAGATCTGCCTGCCTCTATCTCCCACATCTGGGATTAAAGATGTGTACCAACACCATCCGGCGAAAGAGGAGATAATAACAGAACATTCAATATATTGCTATGTGCAAGAGATGTCATTCTATGTGTAGTGAAGCAAGAATTTTGAATGGGATCCGATCTCACACAGGGATTGCTGGGAAAGCCCATAGACTTATAATCTACATGCTTATGAAATCCCTTTATAAAAATATTGAAAGGGGACCTGAGGCCCAGCAGCCCATGGATGACAGACCTTTGATCACAGTGTTCTTTAGCTTTGTCTTCATATATTCCTACTTAAAAGGATTTTTTTTCCTGACAATCCATCTTCCTCCCTGGTATCCATCCTTTGAATAATATTTCTACCGTGAAGATGTTTACATTTAGTGAATGGTAAATCTTTGGGTATGATCAGCTGGTCAGGATCTGGGTCTCTCTGAGGAACATTGGCATCATTCAGTAGCTCAGCATTCATGGTTGTGACTTTAGTTTATATAGAATAGCAGGCAGCAGAGTGACAATCCAATGCATTTATCAACTCAAAACATTGGGATTGGTTGCCTACCAGGTACATTTTTTTCTCAGGTTTCCACAAAGACATAAGAAGCAGCGATCTTTGTCTCTTACATATTAGCTGATCCTATAAATTCTATCAGGTATTCATTTTACTGATGAATAAATTGGGCCACAGGATCCAGTAAGTTCTCACAAAAGTCACACAGAAAGAATGTTCCAGAGATAGATTTAAAACCAGTGAGCTGAGCTCCTGAGTGCACACTCTTAGTTAGAATAGTTTAAAAGCTGATTCAAATGACGTTATAAAGATAAATTATAAGAAATGTTCCCTTAAGCTCATGGTGAGCACACCACAGAATGTAAATACAGAAACTATGATGACTGTAATGTCACTAGAAGATATAATCATATAGCACAACAGTCATATGTTCTGTTAATTGGTCTAACAACTATGCCTGTGTTCTGAAAAATCAAGAGCAGGGGTGTTTGGTAAAGGTTCTCTGCATTAGGTTATATTCTTAGAATTTCCTACAATGTGATATGTGTATACACAAAAATTAATGGAAGGAATTGGTTCACATATTACAGAAACAATCAAGTTCAAATCTGCAGCAAAATTCAGAAGTACTAATGATGAAGAGTAGCAAATAGAGATCTAAGATATCTGATGATACATATGAAACCTGTAGGTAGTTTTATGAGAATGAGAACTCTTTCTCATTCACAGAAGCCATGTTGTTGTTGTTCAGTTTAGGCTGACTTAACAGCAAGCCCATCGACAACAAAGGATTAGTGGCTTTTGCTTTCTAATTCCTGGAACAAGGAGTATGTGTACTTCAACAAAAACCTAGCTTCCATGTACCAAGGTAGACTAACCTGAGACAATCACATTATAAAGAAGTTCACATGTGGATATAGATGCCTGGCTGACATTCAGTGATTCTAATCATTTCATATGAGAGGATAGACATGTAAATGAAGAAGACGTCTTAAAAGAGTCAACCAGTGATTGTGTTCAGATGGCTGTAACACTACTCGTCATGATCAGAGTGTAATAATGTGAGATTTCAAGCGGGTGCCACCTTAGCAGGTTCATGGATACTTACACAATCTCGAGAAATAATGTTTCTGTTTTAAGTCATTTCGTCTTGGAATAGGTAGTTATAAAACACAAGAAAAGGAAATAGAAATTAGTAAATTTCTGTTTCTATTAGTAAAGAAATTATGTGACAGTACTTTAAATTCCAGGTCATCTGAAATTGTGGATTTAAAAGGTCTATCCAGTATTCAGTGCAATGAACGGTGAAAACATAAATATGTTAGGGGATATCATGTAGAAATTTTAGCATTTTAGAGCATTGGTATTGAAAGGATTGTGGAAAATGTGACACACTTGTAGACTCTCTTGTACATGCACATGCATATGTACACATATGCATAGCAAATGAAACTGAGTAGTAAAAGACATTTCAATAACATGTGGGAGCTTAGAAGTAAGAAAAATTATGATAACATGAAAAAAAAAAGAAATCAATGCAAAGTGGACCACACAAGGAAAAAAAAGCTTTTATAATAATTATAACATTTCCTCAGCCTGGAAGGAAGGTGCATCTCTTCACAACTCCCTTGTTCCACACTAGAGCTGCTGGGTGAATGGAGGGAGGTGGAATCTTGGCAGATTCTGACTCTGAGTTCACTTGACTTCTCAGAAGCACAGGAAGCACTTTGAATCTCTGATGCACAGGAATGGAAACAAAGCCTTTCAGGCTTAGGTGAGCCCCGACTCTTCCTGAAGACAGCCCATCTTCCATGCTAGCAGCCATGCTTTAACATATTTCCACGATGCAGCACTTGCATTTAATTTAATTAATGGACAGTCTTTACAGAATGGCCATTACACTCGAAGGGAAACATTTAATTTTTGACATACTTCTTTAATTTTACTGAATATCTTAGAAATTTGTTTTAAGTATGTATGTGTTTTTGAGCCAAATATTTAGAGGAAGGAAGTTCTTCTGCACAGATTGTTCCCTGTATTGTATCCGGGAGTGGAAACATGAAGAATGACAGCCCTGAGCGATGGCACTGCACCGCATACACGTTAGCTGCTAAAACCTCTGGAACTATTTAAATGCTGTAGGGGGTTGAGAAACATTGTCTCTTTATAATACCTAGGCGGTGTGATTTCTTGGTGAAACTTTATGCACAATGGGAGTTGATCTCTATCATAGTGTTTATATGTATATACAAACAGGGAAGGCTTGGTTTTTGTTTTTGGTTTTTTAAATCAGTGTGCTGTTTTAACATGAGCTCAGTGCAAATTTTAAATGGAAATAAAACCTTACACGTTATCAGTGAACTAATTTCCATATCAGAGCAAGGATTTGAAACCAAACCTCTCCTTTCCATCCTCCAATAGTTCATAACAGTATATGGACGTGAGCTATTGAGTAAGGCATCTCCAGGCGAACTCCCATATGTTTGGAATAGCATTGCATTTTAGAAATATAGACTGTAAAGTGTGATAAATGTCACACAGGAATGATCCATAAGGTGTGAGTTCTTAGGACATTATTACAGCTAGATTTTATAAAAGAATCCTATAAATTCTCAAGCCCCTACAATCCCATCACCACCCCGTGAACCTTTCTATTTTGGTCCCTGAAGATCTACTGTAATAAATTCTTCATAAAACATAAACCAGGCTGGGCAGTGGTGGTGCATGCCTTTAATCCCAGTACTTGAGAGCAGAGGCAGGCAGATTTCTGTGAGTTCGAGGCCAGCCTGGTCTACAGAGCGAGTTCCAGGACAGCCAGAGTTACAACAGAGAAACCCTGTCTCAAAAACAAAACAACAAAACAAAGCAGCAACAATAACAACAACAACCAAAAAAAAACCAAACTAGAATCCTTACCTGTTCCTTAGTATTTCCTCAGTCCCTCAATATCTTTTCCTTATTTGAAATAGTTTCCTACATGTGCTTTTTAAAAAATAATATTAATTTTTAATGGAGTAATTTGAATATTTTTCTTGCGGTGGTCTGATAAATTTCAGCCTGGATTTACTATTGTGTATGCTGCAAGGTTTCATGCTTTTATATGTGCTGCTTTGTCATGATGTCACTTACGTTCATTTATGAATGGCTTCCGATGTGCCTTTTCTCCTAGGGTGCTAAAGTCACATCTGCAGTTCTGGATCACACAGGCGGAAGCATCCAGGAAGTCATCCCAGACCACTGCTACAGTTTCATCTGCGTGGATGTGAGTAGTAACACAAATGCTTGGCAGCATTTGAGGACCTGAGCAAACAGTGTCTGAGAGAATGGACTTTTCTTGACCTTTAAACATGCAACAGAAGAATTTGATACATTAGCTGTGCTATTTGCTATGTTCTTAAAAATTGTATTTTTTACTATTTCAAATAGGAAAACATTATTTTCTGAACCCATTTCCTAGAATGAGATGCAAGTATGGCTTTCATTGACAGTATTCTTAATTTTCTTCATGTAAAGTAGGTAGCTTGGCATAAGTTCAAACTCAGGAAATATCTTTAATCTTAATATGCATAAATTATAGGTATACTTAAAGTGTTGTAATGGTTAATTCTCATAAATACATTGAATATTATATAAACTTTATATCTCCGTGAGTCAACTTCCACTCTGTGAGAACTTTCTTTCACTTTCTCTTATTTTCTTGTCTTTGAGGTTGTGTCCTCTGATGTTCAAGAAACCCAGAAGTTACTGTGTACACTCGAAGAGAGCAGCCTTCCTCATTTGTATCCTGTAGTTGTTGTTTTGGTAAGTGAGCAAATGTAGCTTTCCCCCTTATTGAACCTCTGCTTCCTTCTTGATAACTACTGTTTCTATCTGAAAAAATTCAATTCAATTGAGAGTGTCCACCAATATGCAGAAGACACATTTTCTGCTGACACCTATCTTTGTAGCTGTGATGTTGTAGCTGGGTGACATTGGAAAACTAGTTGATTCCATTAGCAATCAATTTCTTTATCCTCCCCGACATAACAAGTTGTTTAAGCTAATATCTAAGAGCTGTATTTAATGTGTTATGTCAATATAACAGAAGCATCAGCAGAAAAAATCCAAAAGTTTAAAGAATGTGAAGAAGAAATAACGTAGGAGAAAATCCTTCCTGTCTTCTCTATGCTGTGGAAAGCACAATGCTGTGTGTTAGTAATTTTGAGTGTATTTTGGGTGTCATTTATTTTATCTATGAACTTTGGAAACACATTGTTATATAAAAAGTATGTCTCTAACTAGTAGCATATTCCCTATTTGGAAGAAAATACTATATTATAGATTGGTACATATAAATGGATTCACAATTTAGATAGTTTATGATATTCATCAAGAAAAACATATATGTTAAAATTAGTGCTTTTTTCAGAAAATTAGGTAAGAATATGTTTGAATTCCACATTGAGGTTTTCTGCTTTTTGCGTTTGTTTATATGCATTGTACATAATAGGGTGTCTCGTAAGGTGTTTTCCTATGATACAGAATGTGCCTTCACCCCACTCCTGCTATGACCCTTCTCTTCCTTCGCATTCCTCTCCACTTCTATTAGCTCCCTATGTCTCTTAAGTTGTGCTTCTGCTCTCACGTCCTAACTACCTATGTGGTTTTATGCATCTGTACAAAATCTCGGATCCAAAGAGGAGAGACAACATGATCTTTGTCATTCTGAGATTGATTAGTCCTTTGGGGAATCCTTTTGAGAAAGTTTTTGTCTGTGACTGTATTTTGAAGCATTTTTACGCCTTTTTCCTCTAACAGCTTGAGCATTTCAGGCCTCACATTAAGGTCTTTGATGGATTTGGAGTTGGGTTTTGTTCAGGGTCAGACATGGGGATCTAGGTTCATTTCTGTGTGTGTGCATGTCCATGTTCCCAGAACCATTAATCATGACTCTTTTTTGTAGGATTTTTAAAAATATCTTTGTCAAAAGTTAGGCGCTCTGGCTGGGACTAGGTGGATTTACTTCTAGTTCCTCTATTTGACTACATTGATCTACAAGTCTGCTTTTGCCCAAGTGGCATACTGCTTTTGTTACTATGACTCCATTATATATCTTGAAGCCAAGTGTGGCAATATCTCCAGCTTTTTTCTTTCTGCTTAGGATTCCTATAGCTATTCAGTCTTTATAGTTTTTTTTTTTCCAACTTCATAAAGAATGTTAGTGTCACTGGAATTTTATAGAATGTTACCATGATTACAATCTTAATTCTGCCAATCCATGACCAAGGGAGATTTTTCCAATCTTCTAATGTCTTCTTCGTTCTTTTTTTTTTTTTTTTCACTTCCATGCTTTAAAATTTTCTTTATAGAAATCCTTCCCATTCTTAGTTGGGCTTATTCCAAGGTATTATTTTTGAAGCTCTTATGATTAGAATTGTATTCCTGATTTCTTTTTCAGCATGTTTAGTATTGGCATACATGAAGGCATTTTATATGCTGTTAGTGTGTCCTCCCAATGTGCTGAAAGTGTTTATTAGTTCTCAGAGTTACGTGTTAGTATACTTATGGTCTCTTATGTATAAGATCGTGCCATTTTGTTCCTTTTTTATTTCTATCCCTTTTATTTCTTTCTAGTCTTAATTCTTTGCCTAAAACTTTGAGCATTCTCTTGAATAATAATAGGGAAAGTCAACTGTTTTGCGTGGTGCTGAATTTTATAGTGGAACTGCTTTGAGTTTTTCCCATTTAGCATAATGTTGACTGTTAGTTTGTTATATATATAGCTTTATAGCATTTTATTGTGTTGAGATACATTCCTTCTATTTCTCATTCCTTTCCTTATAGGCTTTTAAAATAAAAGTACATTGGACTTTGTCAAAATCATGCTCATGTGATTTCTGTCCTTAAGATAGCTTATATGATGTTTATTATATGTTTATTACTATTTATTATAGTTTATGCGATGCTTGTTTATTGATTTGTATATATTGAACTGTCCTTAGATCCCTGAGTTGAGGCTAATTTGTAAGTAGTAAATGATCTTTTTGATGTGTTCTTCAATTTGATCTGCAAGTATTTTATTCAGAATTTTGCATCTGTGGTTATCAGGGAATTTGGCTCATAATTTTATTTTTGTTGCTGTATCTTTATCTGGTTTTGATATCTATAATACTGATTTCATAAAACCTGTGGTTGTGTTGCTTCCCTTTTTAGTTTATGAAGTGGTTAGAGAAGCATTTCATTAGTTCTTTACACATCTGGTAGAATTCAGCAGAGAGTACATGTGGGTCTGGACTTTTGTATTTTGAGGAATTGTTTTTGAAGTTGTATTACACTGCTTGTTATAGATCTGTTCAATTTGTTTATACCCTCTTAGTTTAATTTTGGAAAGCTATATGGTATAGAAATTCTTCCAGTTCTTTTAGATTTTCCAGTTGAATAGCATTTTAAGTTTTAAGTGTGTCCCAATGATTTTCTGAACTTCTTTGGTCTCTGTTGCCATGTTTCTTCTTTCATCTTTACTTTTATTAATTTGTGCCTTTACTTTCTTTTGGATAGTTTTGCTAAAGGTTTCCTGAACATTTCAAAGATTCTAGTTTATTGAGTATTTTTATTTTTTCATCCCCATTTTGTTAAATTATACCATAGTCTTTATTATTTCTTTCAGATTCTGATTTGGGATTTGGCTTGCTATCTTTTCTAGATTGCCATTTTGTTAGATATTTTAACACCTTAAACTGATCTCTTCTCTTTTTAACATAGGCACTTTTAGCCATTTAAGGACTGCTTTCATTGTATACAAAAGGTTTGATATGTAGCATCTTCATTTTCATCTGCTTTGAAGCATTTTCAAATTAACTTCTTGATGTCCATGATGATCCACACATCACTCAGTACGATGCTGTTTAGTTGTTGTGAGTTTACAGTTTTTCTGTGATTTCTCTTGCTGTTGGTTTCTAGTTTTACTTCATTGTGGTCAGGTAAAGAATATGAAATTATTGGGAGTTTCCTATGTTTATTATAGTTGCCTTGTATCCTTGTATAATCTATGTTAGAGAAAGTTTTATGAGCTATTGAGAATATTGTATATTTTCTAGTATTTGCATAGAGTGTCCTGTTGATATCTGTTAGGTCCGTTTGATCTATATGTCATTTAACTAAGATGCTCTATACTTCTCTCTTTTTGGAATAACATATCTGTTCATGAGCGTGGGTTATTGAAGTAATTCACCATTGTTGCTGGGGTTAATTTTTGTCTTTACACACAGAAGTATTTTTTTGTGTGAAATGGGTATGTTAATATTTGAGGCATATCTCTTTAGAATTGTACCTTCTTGATGGATTGGTCCCTTAAACTTATGAAGTAATCTTTGTTATCTTTTCTAAGATTAATATTTAGCAGATATTAAAATAGTGATACCTGCTCAGTCTTTACATCTATTTTGTGTTGGAATGCCCTTTGCATCCTTTATCCAAAGGCAGTGTTTGTCTTTGAAAGGTATGTTTTTCCTAAGCAACAACTAAGTAGATCCCATTGTTTAAACCAATCTTTTTATTAGAAGATTGATATCATTAACATTCAAGAGTCATCAGTGAAAGTTGTGTTTTCCTGTAATATGATTGATTTTATAATGTGAAATATTTTCTATTTCTGATTTGCATGTATAACTATCCTAGTGTCTCTTTTTGTTTCCTACAGTATTATACATCTGTTTGTCTTTCTCTTAAATGCATAGTGTTTCTTCTAGAATCCTCTGTAGCTTAATAGTGCCCAATTCTTTTAGTTTGTGTTCATCATGAAAAGGCTTTCTCTGTGACAATTATGATTAACAGTTTTGGCATGTATAGCAATCATAGTTAGCAACTATTGCCTTCACAGCTTGGAATTCTAAACTAACTCAGACTTTCAGAGTTTCTGTTGAGAAATCTGCTGTAATTTTGATGAGCTTGATTTTGTATGTGAGTCTGTATATCTATTTTGAAATTTCCGTATTTTTTATTTGTTCCCATATCTAGGATCTTAGCTAGACTATAGTATGGGAGGTGTTTCTCTGATTTATCTGTGCCTCTTGAGTATGGATGTCATCTCTCTTTCTAGATTTGGAAAATTTCTGCTATGATTTTTGTTGATTAGTGTAGATAATCACTTTGCCCTGAAATTTTTGTCCTTCTGTTCCCATGACTTGTAAATCTTGTCTTTTAAAGATATCCATATGTCTGTCACTCCTTGATCTGTTCTACTGGGGAAGTTTTCTATTGAGAGTATTCTTTCTCTTTTTGTTTCTTTTTCAGAATCAAGACTAAAATTTCATTTTTAGTTTTTAGTATTTAAACCTCTTAATTGGGTTCTTTTCATATCCTTTATTGTTTTCTTTATTTCATTAGCTGTGTTTTTGTTTTTGTTTTTTTATTTAGGAGTTTATATCTTCTTTGATTTATTAAACATTTATTTTATTTTCAGTTATGTGTATATGTGTGTGAATGTGTAGGTGCGTTAGGAGGTAAGAGATTTCAGATCCTCTGGAATCTGGAGTTGCAGGTGGCTGTGAGCCACCCAATGTGTGTACTGGAAACCACACTCTTGTCCCCTGAGAGAACAGTTTGTGCTTCTCACCACTGAGCTACCTCTTGAGCCCCTATTCTTTTTCATTTTCCAAAAATTGTTATGATTAGTCTTTTAAATCCTTGTTTTGTATTTCACCTAATTTTTTCTTATTGCAATGTATTACTCTAGAATTGATATTTTTAAAGGGTGACCTACTGCCTCTAATTTTCATGTCTCTTGTATTATTGTATTAGGAGTTGTGTACCTGGAGTTATTTCATTGGTTAGATTTTTATCAGATACACTCTTTTAGTTGAAATATCTGCAATGATCAAATGGGGCTAGGGTGTAATAGGGTCAAGGTGTTGTAACCCTGCAGTTTACTGAGGTTTTTACAGTACCAGGCATAATCTCCAATACTATTTCAAGGGTCATCTATTTACTGAAGAAGCAACCACAGCTACAGAGTCCCATTTTGTTAAGTAGATATTGTAATAGTCCTTCAAAGGTCATCCCTTTAGCCTCAGTAACTGTTGAAGGATGAAGGGAAAAGGATACTCCAATCTACACTAAGACATACTCACTAAGGTTAGAAATAGAAGGGGAATAAACCAAACATAGGGTTTAGTTCTAGGTCAACTGGGGAAAATATCAAAGAGGGAAAAGTAGAAGGAAGAGGATGTTGCTATGTAGGAAACAGAGCTTAAATGTTGCTAAAGGTGTAGAAGATTACAGTTAAGAAGTTCAAGAGGAAGAGGGGTAGTGAGAGGGATTTAAATAGGTATGAGAAGGAAATTATGTAGGTTGTGTGTAAGTATAATTATAAGGAATATATGATATACGAGGTGCCAAAACAGATGTTTATTAAAGAATGAAAAACAGTAAAATGCAAAGTAAAATACAAGTTAAATAGATAAACAACATTGTAGTATCAGTCAGTATTCCTTCCTAATTGGGGTAGGATTTGAATTTTTCCTACTCCCGTGGTACTTTATGTGGCTAAGTGAGGTAACTGGGGTGGTAGTTTGTATATCTACTTCCAACCAATATCCAATAGGTGTCCAGTTGGTTTCCAGTAGGTGTCAGCCAGACCCTGAATTTTCCCTAGAAGTCAGCATGATATGTTGATTTGGTGTAAATTCTACTCATTATTGTTCTACTTGAGCTGGAAGATGGCACTTCCCATGCTTGGGTTTCTAAGTCCCAGGTACAGATATGACTACACAAGCATAGTTGTTTACCTTTTCAGCTGGAGATGCTTGTCCTATCCGGACCCTGGCTTATTCCATCTCTGTTCACTCTTTTGGTCTCCATACAGCTTCAGATCTGGTGCATGTGGTGATGACATAGTCCTGGCACAGCCACTACTTTGCTCGGTGGTATTCTTCTCAATTCCTATGTTGTCACTTACCCAGGAAGTTGTGTGTGCTTCCTTCTTAGGGTGTTTTCTGCTTGGGGGCCTCTAGAAAATCTTTACCTTTAGGCTCATGGGTTACACCTCAGCCTCCATTTTTATAGCCTGTTATGGGCTGATCCTGCATCTCTGCTCATGGCCCATGATATATCCAGTTCCTGTTACTTCTTTTTCAATACTGATGTTGAGAAAGCGGGAGAACATTGCCGTGGTAGGGGCGATTTGTGGCTGTTCCTTCTTTTTTTGTGGAGAGCTCACGTGGTTTATTCCCTTTACTTTTGGCTATTATCTTTTTATGAATAAAGGTCATCATTTATTACACTGATTGTTTTTGTTCCTCAAATGTGATGTGTAGTACTGTTTAGACTAGCCTATATACTATCAATTTTTTTTCCTGAGTTAACTGTAGTCTTTCTTTGTGCCTACTTAGACTATATGAAATAAATGTTCCTCAGCTTACAGTAGGTTTATTATACATTCTGAGAAGCTTGTCTTATGATGAAAATACATTTGGCATCTCTAACTTATACAGTACTGTATCTTAGAAATTTATACTGTGGAGTATGTAGGTTTGTTTTCTTTCATGACTATGTGGCTGACACTAACACTGACTACATTATGTAGCATCATAGAGAGTATCCTAGCACTAGTTGAGGTGAAGATCAAAATTCAACATTTGATTTTATCAAATACAGATTGCTTTCACACCATCGTAGAAAAGAAATATTCCAAGTGGATAGTTAAGGTGGTGACCATGTGCATTTTGACCTCTTTTGTCAGATTGTTTCTTGATGGAGGATTATCTGAAAGTACTTTTCACATCGTCCTTATACAAAAGCTTTGAACATGTGACACACCAAGTTCTCTGTTGTTCTTTTCTTATTTTGTTTGTGTTCACTACTTCAATAATAATGGGTATACATTTAGGATAATCGGATTTGAAAAAAATCAAAAATAAATTCAGAAAAGAGTAAATTCAATACTAAAATGACTCAGGAAACCATTGGCCTCTCTTTAAATAAAACAAGAGTCAAGCAGACGAAGACTGAACTGAGGCCATTTTCTGTGATTAGAGACTCATGGTCAATGAACTATTGATTTCACTTGGGCAGTGGGAAAAAGAGACTTTAAGAGGAGCACTCCCAATAGCTGTGCTGTGACAAGATCATCTTGTAAAACTCTCACAATTAGTATATTATATCCAAAGAGCTCAGGAATTTTTACTTACTTGGCTGTATTTCCACAAAACATCCTTTAAATAGCAGGCAGTAAGTATATGACTTAAAATTTAATTTTTCAGTATACAGGGACAAATCACCTAAGTACTAAATAAATTCATTATCTATTAAAATAGGGGGAAAATAGGCAACAAATTTATGGATGGAAACTCAAAATTGAGAAGTCAAGCACATTCTTCCATATTACTTAGTAAAATTATGTTTTTATTTCTTTGATAGAAAAATAATTTTACTGTAGTTATCTGGCCATTCACACAGCAGTCCACTTTTCACTGACAGTGTCAACAGTTATTGGTGTTATAAGTAAGAGACAGGAAACAGTGAATTTACTGTAGCAAAAAAGTATAAAGTACAAAGTGGAATTTTAGTGTTGTAAAAGCTTAATTAAACCTTCAAAGGTATTAAACCTAGTTTAGTTTTCGTTAGTAGGCAATAGTTTACAGACATAACAGATCAGGATATTTGGTCTAAAATAGTTCAAAATGTTTAATACTTGAACATGTCAGCAAATAATAAAAATAATTTTAAAAAGTCCAGAAAACCACCAACCAGTGATACTTGATACTTTTGCATATGAGGAAACTGTCACTAAGAGTTAAATTGTTTCCAGAAGTTTCCACAACTCACAGTGGCAGCATGAGGAGAAAAATCCATCCAGCGTAGTGAACATAATATACACTTGTGACTTTGATGATTTCATGAATGTGTTAAATAATGGAAAAAGATTAAAAATACATATAATGCACACATACATGTATCCAATGTTCCTGCCTAATAAACAACAAATGTCAAGCAGAAAACATCATAGGGCCTTCTTTTAAGTCTAATGGCTTCTTATTGGTCAGGACGCCTTTACTGAATTTATGTTATAAAAATCCATGATCTTGTTAAATTTTCCACCAGATCCTAGATATGGATCTCTGTCACTTTTTATTTACCTGCATATTTAGTACATTTTCTGCAGTTAACCCTGTCAATCCTAGTGTGAACAAATGTTTTTTCAAGGTACATATTCTTACCCACAGCAATGGAGAGTACGTTAGCTCTGTCTCTCCACACTGGGTTCATGTCTCATTGGCTTCAGGTCTCCAGATTCATTTTTGCCACTTGGGAGTCAGCCATTGGTTGGCCTTGGAAGAGCTGGCTCTGCTAGTCTCAATGTATTGGTTTTGTAGCCTCGTGAACACTTCTGCTTTTCCTTCTGGAATATTCTATTTGTATTATGTGTTAACTATTCATGATTTTTCACTTAAATGTATTGGCTTTCTCTTCCCTGCCTGCACACCACTTCACAGAAATGGATTCCTTGTACAAGTTTTACAAATTCTTTCATTTGTTTTGTGCTAATATAGTAAGTCTCAGGTATTTCCTTCCTAAGTCAATAATAAAACCTAGATAAGTACTGGTTAAAGAATACCTTTGGAGCATTTTTGAACTGTGGTAATAAAGGAATTAATTTCTAACACAATGATGAGGAAAGCTGAATTCATTCTTATGAAGGGTGTTGAATAGAGAGAATTGGCTGTGTTGTTATAGTTTAAGATTTTTGCTTATGACTAAATGGTGAACGGAAAGCTTATGTTATGGGATATAGAGACTGATGAAGATTAATTATGATGAACACCTGCTTACTGGTCATCCTTTTAAATAATAGGTTATTTGTTTTCAGATACTTGGAATGAAATCTGCGAACAGAATGGAATCTACAGGACATTTTTCTAATTTTTCTAAAAATATTTTTCCAAATTAAGCACAGATTTAGGACTTATTAATTACTTCCTCATTTCAGTAGGCTATTCAGCTTGGTTCAATGAGTGAAACAATTTGCAATATTTTTTTTGCCATTGTTATCCTAGTTAATAAGTTTGAAAATTGCCATGTGAAGCACATAGGGCCAAGCAAATAAAGGTAGAGTGTATTGTTAGGAGCTTATAATGGATGTTAGCCCTAGGAAGAATCAGATGATTGACTTTGTCTTTCATTTTTGTAAAAAATGTACTTGGTTCAGTGGAAGAATTGTTTCTAATATGTTACCATTACCATAGTACTTAAGATACTTATCAAACAAGTTTATTTGACTTGTTACAGCTGTTCTCTAACTTTCTGTTTTCGTATTTTAGTAGATAATTTAGTTTAAAAACACCTAGGGATTGGGAACAGAAAATGTGTGTAATATGTTTTCCCTAGTGACCATTCCCTATGTAGAGAGATAATGTAACAGTGATGAAGTTCCCAGACTCTGGAGGTACTCTGTCCTTCATGGCATTTGCTTTGAGTAAATTATTTTTCACTCTTAATAAATGTATATGCCACACACAAAAAGAATTCTTGAGAGGTTCTCTAGCTTGATATTTTTATGTTATTGTATTTTACTTAATAATGAAATGAGCTTCAATAAAACCTTTCTTTAGTGTTTCTTTGCAAAGCTTCTACATTTTTAAATAATATTAAAGTTATATGTTATATTTACATGATTATAAGTTAATGTAATATAAACAAAATGAACATATGGAACCTGACTTTGCATATATTATTAAATTGCATACATTATTTAAATTAATTTTTGTTTAGTTGAGAGAAGTTCATTATATTCTCATGTGACTAACCTGTTAAGGATGGTGGATCTGGAGTTAGTGTCCCAGGTATAATAAATATTAGTTCTGCAAAAAAACAAAAATACTTTAATGTGGCCAAGTCGGCTAGTATTGTGATCTTCAGTTCAGAAAAATCTTTATCCATAATAAACTATTATGCTCTTTTTGCATCTAAAGGGATTTTCTTTTTAAAAACGCTTTCCATTTCTAAATAGCAAGCATGTTGCAAAGTCATTTCTAATTTAATGCTCTACAGTGTGTGTACTTCAAATGTAAAGCAGTTGTCATTGTACCAACCATGATAAATACGAATCAGGTGCAATGACATGCTTGTTTCTTTTCTTTTCTTTTCTTTTCTTTTCTTTTCTTTTCTTTTCTTTTCTTTTCTTTTCTTTTCTTTTCTTTCCCTTTTTATTTTTCTCTTTCTTTCTTTTTTTCCTTTTTCTTTTCTCTCTCTGTGTGTGTGTGAAGACAGGGTTCTCTACATAGCCCTAGCTATCCTGGAACTAAGTTTGTAGACCAGGCTGTCCTGGAACTCACAGAAATCTGACTTCTGACGTCCTCTGCCTCCTTAGTGCTGGGATTAAAGGTGTGTACCACTCCTCCTGGTTGACAGGCCTGTTTCAAGCAACTTTTGAGACCAAAAACAAAAACCACTTATGAGTTATTTTTCTTTTGTTTTCTCTCATTCTCATTCTCTTATTCTCACAGTGTGATTTTTATAAGACAATCCCAGATCGTTGCTTTTGAACTTTCATTACCTTTCCTCCCTTGCCTCACAATAGAAAATAGTTGCAAAATCCATCATTTCTCCCTACCAGGCTATCTTTTTATGTCTGTCTTGGCCTTATTTTGTGAGAATGTCTCAATAATGAAAGTCCATGCTCCTGAATCCTCTTATAATTTCATATAAATTATATATGAAATCTAGTAGGCATTTCCAGTGAACTGTCCTCTCTATTACCTGACCTTTTAATGCTATAGATTGATTAGTATTTACCCAATATCTGTGTGATAAACATCTTGAAATGCCTATAGTTGGCTGTATAAAATAATTTCTTTAAAAATAGACATCTTGATTGAAGGAGTTGTGGTATTTTGTGCTGGGTAAGTTTCTGTAGTATTTTATCTCAGTTAAATACAGATATAATTCTATTTAGCTTTTAAATTTTTTAAATGACGATTTAAAAAACAGTCAGTTTAATGATGATAACTAGGGAAATGCTCTAGTTGCTAACAGCTGAAGAATTTCTGGTTTCTTTCCCTTCTAAATAAGGGGTAGATAAGGGATCAAGACATATCTGAGAAAACAAGAAACTGAGAACAGGTGTTAAGTTAAATGAGAGGAAATACAACTTCTAATGTTTAGAATATCTAGTGCATGAGAAATTGACTGTTTAGCCTGTTGAGGTCTGTTAAGGTTGCAGAGACTTGAAACTGAGCAGTGCCTAGCTCTGAGGTGTCAGAGGAACATCATTACTTCATGGACAGAGTAACAAAGACTGGTCAGAGCTGGAAAGAACTGGTGGATGGATCTGAAGTAGAAGGACTACACATAAATAAGGAAGGGTTGAGAATGGGGCTAAGAGTCAAGGTTGGACTCCTAACTCGGAACTCCATACCCACAGTTCTGTTTAGTTAAATTAGATACAACGAGATGTGCATTCGATACTCTGAATGGATTAGACTGAGCAGAGGGATCCCTTGATGAATTTGGTTTATTTAGAAGAAACTGCTTAGTAGTAGTCCAAGGGACTGTTTATCTGCCATAGCAGCTCAGTTGTAGTGAGGTTGGGCAGATAATGAACCACGAACTACTTAAGCCTGGTGGGTGGTACATGCCTTTAGTTCTATCATTTTTGAAGCAGAGACAGATGAATCTCTGCGTTTGAGGCTAACCTGGCCAACATAGAAAGTTTCAGGCCAGCCAGGTCTACATAGAAAGATCCATGTTAAGAAACAAAACAAACAAAAAAAATACTTAGAAAAATAAGGAAATGAGGATTGGTGTCATAGTAAATGGGAGAGAGTATAGCTCTTGATTTTATGTCGCGTGATAGCAAGATTCAAGAATGATCTTTTTGTTTTGAATGCTGGGTGGGTGTCCAGGCAATTAATCCAATTTTTTTTGACTCAGTATACTTAGGAAGTTTTTCAATAATGGTAAGTTTGATATATATATTGCTTTATTAATAATTGAACTTTAATTTTTTAAAATCTTACATTTTAGAAAATGGCACCATATGTTCTATATAAATATATTACTTACTTACAAATATATTACTATTTAATTGTCAGTGTCTTTATCAAGTCTTATGCAATGTTTGAGTTATAGGCTATGCTTTTTTGAACTATCTGTTTCTTTTGCAATGCTTTATATTCTGAAAACTAAAACAGGGGAAAAAAAAGTCTAGCCAACCAAACAAAAACCCAAGGCAACCATGGACTTTAGACTGAATGTCTAGCAGAGACAGGAAAGTGGCGAGAAGATTACCCAACGGAAGTGCTGCTCCCTGAGGATGAGCATATGAGGTGGCCTAATAATAGATCAGTTTTCCATTCTTCTGGACTCTGAATTACTTTTATTGAAAATGTGGGAAGGTGATGGAGTCAGTGCAAAGAGCTTCTGTATGCAAACATGCTTGGACTGGAATACTGTTTGCAACAATTTTGTGTGTGATCCCTTTGAAAAGCATAATGTAATTCATTTTTTCGCACTCCAGAGGCTTTGTTTTATTGGATTCTGAAGCTAAGATTTACACTAGAGTCACTGCTAAGGTGGAGCGCAGCAAGTGTTATCCAGACAACCCCCAGCATCTTTACTACAGACCTCTTATTTGTGAATGACAGGACCTAATATGGTGCTGTACACATTGTTGAGACCTCTGAACTGAATAGAACTGAATACCACTAGAATCTGCTGAGAGAGCATTCAAGAGCACCACTTGCTAACTTATTCAGTGTGTATATGATTATCACTGAATTCCTAGCTCGGTGAGTCAATAGAGTCCAATGGTGATCTTGTGTATCTCGCACTTTACATTTGGAAGAGATGAAATTCTCAATCCATTTGTAACTCTCAGAACCCTGCTCACAAATGCTACCAGCTAATGCATATTCTTAACATAATTATGTCAATGTTAGTTAGAACAGACACTTACTGAGTGGTTGAAAAAAATGAGTCACTGCTCTCTTTTAAAAATAAATGATTCCCTTTAATCCTCATAGCAGTGTGAGGGTTGATTGTCATAAATACTGCTATCCCAAGTTTGACAGTATGCTTCATACTCAGATTGCCTTACCACACAAGATGCCTGAGCAATGTCAATACTTGCCCGTTTTGAGTAATTAAGACCTATGTTATTAGGAGAAGAGGGATCTTAAAAATAATTTAATAGAAAATTCTCATTCTACAAGAAGTAACTGAAGTCTTTGTCTGAAATTAACTTCTTTAAATGGAGAGCTGGCAGATCATCCCTGTCTAGTGTGAAGGTATCTTGGACTCTGCAGGCCATAGGATCTCTTCATAAATTACTCTGTTGCAGACCAGGGCAGCCACATCCAATATACATTGCAGTTCTGATCTGGAATGCCCTTCAGAGGCTAACATGTTAAAAGTTGGTCGACTGACTGTGGAATTGTTGGGACCAGTTGCAGGAAGTTATGGCATTTGTTGTGTGCCCTGGTATACTGCCCATGCTCAGAGCCAAAGGAATGGAGCCAATCGGTTATGAACTAAGTTTTCTAAAATCGTGTGCCACAAGCATTTCCTCATTGCTAGCAAGTTGCTTATGTTGGTTCTTTAGTCACAGAGATGGTAAGTAACCCTGACAATTGATAGTAGGAGGTGAGGGTCTAGCTGTTATATCCAATGATGTAGTTCAGATATTTTGAGATTGTGTCATGGGATTCTGAGAAGTTTGAAGTGGTGAGCTAATGAGAGTAGAGCTTGATGGGCAATTCCAGTGAGGGTTCAGAAGGCTAAAATGTGTCAGCAATGAGGGCGCTACAGCCCTTGCTCATAAGTGCAGATGGGAAGGTGGACTCAATCGGGAATTGAACTGGAGACAAATCCTGTTACACAGCAACAAGGAATTTGAGTGGATTTCTACCTGTGCCCTTGTGTCCTGAGATGTTGTGTGTGGCTGTGTTGAAAATGAGTGGTGTTCTCTAGTTCACTTGATTTTTGGCATAAAGATTGTCACAAAAGTGATACCTGCAATCATTGAAAAAAAATATGCCATATGAAAAGATGTGAATTGTGGCATCAGAAACGCAAACTGAGGGACACTTAAAGTTTGAACTCTTTCTTGTGATTATAGTCATTACCTAGTATGTTTTGTGCACTCTTCATGTTAATAACAAAGCAAAAACTTAAGAAAATTTCAGATTTATTATTATGTGTTTTGCATGCATGTATGCATATACACTGTACATACATGTGCCTGCTGTCCATAAAAGGCAGAAGAGGGCACTGGATTCCCTGGAACTGCAGTTATAGATGACTGCGAGCCACCACGTGGGTGATGGGAGCTCAACCTGGGTCTTCTGCAAGAACAATAAGTGCTCTTAACCACTGAATTATCTCTGTCCTCAAGATATGTTTTAAATGTGTATAAATGTTTTGTCTGAAGTCATATCTGTATACACATATGTGCCTGGTGCTCATAGAGGCCCAAAGTGAAAGCTTTGATAGATATACAAAAAATAAAATAAAATGAGCAAGTAATGAAAACATACCACTAGAGAAACCTCTCAGTCACAAAGCAAGACAGCCAGGGAAGCAGAGGACCTATTAAAAAATATGGAGGGGCACTCCTGCCAGGGCAACAAGTAGGCTGACTGTGGAACCACTCCTCTCCTTCTGTTCCTCCAGATTTAATCCCTCAGTCTCATCCCCAACTCTGCAGCAGAATACCTGTGGCAGTTTTACCAGCCTTCCTGTTCCCATCTCCTATTCATGACACAGATCTTCCTCTTCTACCCTCCCCCACCCATTTCTTTGACCAGTCCCCAAAGCCAGCAGGCATCCCCTGCTAACAAAAGGACCACTCCTGCCAGGGCAGCAAGTAGGTTGACTGCAATACACACCTCTCCTTCTGCTCCTCCAGATCCCTCTCCCCTGTCTCATCCCTAGCTCTGCAGAAGAGCACCTGCTGCAGTCTCCCTTTCCTTTCTGATCCCATTCCCAGTGAACCTCAAAGATCTTCTTCCTTAAGCTTCTTTCTCTCAACTTATCCCATCCAGCCTCCAACATCAGCAGACTTTCTCTGTGAACACACCAACTGAGCAGGATAGGGAAAAAGGTAAGCTAACTGATGACCTTCACCACTCCCTCCTCTCCTCTAAGCTTAAACCCCTGATATCATCCCTATCTCTGCATCAGAATATGCACTGCAGCCTTCCTTACCTCTAGGATCACATCTCTATGAACTTCACAACCTTTCCCTCCTAACCTCCCTCTGTCTACTTGTTGACTTTATCTTAGCCTCCAACTCCAGCAGGTACAACCTGCTAATCTAAAGTCCACTCCTGCCAGATAAGCAGGTAGGCTGTCTGTAGATCTTCTGAGAGCTATAACAGATCAGCTGGGGTGACCACTTTTTACTGTCCCCCCCCCAATTCCAAGAGATGAAATAAGCAGATGCTGGTTGAACACTCTGCTCTCTTCCCTTCTGTGAACTCTTTCAGACCCCTAGCCCATCCTCATTCCTAAGTGTCAGCTCCCACTACCCCGAAACACATTTTACTATTTTAACTGGAACCCCTAGTGTCTACTACTACCAAGTCCAAAGAAAATATCATACCAGGAAACACAGCCATCATACTCTGAAAATCCAGAGAGGAAACAGAAACCAAGAAACAAAACAACAAAGGCAAATCCAGAAATTAGCACCTAGACCTATAATCATCCCAATCCCAGATGCCTAGACAGCAGCATAAAGATACAATCAATACATAAAGATACGATAACAGGTGGGACACTATGTTTCCAGTATAGCCCGGTTATCCTACCACAGCAGGCCCTGAATATTCCAACATAGTGGAAGCACAAGAAAAAGAAAGAAAGAAAAAAAAAACAAATTTAAAATCACCTGTATGAAAATTAAAGATCAATTAAAGAGGAAATGAATAAATCTCTTATAGAAATCCAGGAAGACACAAACAAACAGTGGTAGAAATGATTAAAATTAAGACCTGAAAATGGAAGGAGAATCAATAAAGAACACACAAACTAAGGGAATTCTGGAAATGAAAAATTTAGGAATTCTAACAGGTATTAAAGAGACAAACTTCACCAACAGGATACAAAATATAGAAGAGATAATCTCAGGCATTGAAAATATGATAGGAGAAATAGATATATCATTCAGAGAAAATATTAAATCTAAAAACGTGACAAAAAACATCCAGGAAATTTGGGACACCATGAAAAGAACTAATTTAAGAATAATGGGAATAGTGGAAGAGAACAAACCCAGATCAAAGTCATAGAAAATGCTATTTAGTGTTCTGTATGTACCTTTATGGGCATGTCCTTCTTTAGATTAGGAAAATTTTCTTCAATGATTTTGTTGAAAATATTTTCTATGATATCATCGAAGAAAATTTATCTAAAGAAGGACATGCCCATAAAGGTACATACAGAACATTAAATAGCATACAGAACACCTAATAGACTGGACCAGAAAATAAAGTCCCCTCTGCACATAATAATCAAAGCAGTAAACATGCAGAACAAAGAAAATATTAAAAGCTGCAAGGCAACAAGACCAAGTAACTGATAAAGGCAGACCTATTGGAATTACACTCGACTTCTCAATGGAGACTCTAAAAGCCAGAAGAAGTTAGACAGATATGCTGCAGATTCTAATAGACCACACATGCCACCCAGACTACTATACTCAGCACAACTTTCAATCACTGTAGATGGAAAAATATGATATTCCATAATGAAGCCAAATTTAAACAATCTCTATCTACGTATCCAGTCCTATAGAAGGCACTAGAAGGAAAAACACAACCTAAGGAGGTTAACTTCACTTATGAAAACACAGGAAATAAGATCTTATACCAGCAAAATTAAAAGCAGGGAAACAACACACACACACACACACACACACACACACACACACATACTCAAACACATACCACCACCACCACCACCACCACCAACAACAACAACAACAACAAAATAACATGAATCAACAATCATTAGCCATTGATATCTCTCAATATCAATGATCTCAATTCCCCAGTAGAAAGACACATAATAACAAAATGAATGCAAAAACAGAAGTCATCCTTCTGCTGCATCAAAGAAATGCATTTCAACATCAAAGATAGGTATTATCTCAGGGTAAAGGGTTGGCAAAAGATTTTCCAAGCAAATGGGCTGAAGAAGCAAGCTGGTATAGCCAATTTAATATCTAATAAAATAAACTTCGCACCAAAATTGATCAATAGAGATAGAGAAGGACACTACATACCCATTAAAGGAAAAATTCACCCAGAGGACATTGCAGTTCTTAACATCTATGCCTCAAACACAAGGGCACCCAAGTTTGTAAAAGAAACAGTACTACCCTCATACACTGGTGTTGGGAGACTTCCACTATACCCACTCTCCCAATGGACAGTTCATCCATACAAAAACTAAACAGAAATATTGGAGCCCACAGACATTATAAACCAAATGGACCTAACAGATATTTACAGAACATTTCTCCCACATACCTTCTCAGCACCTCATGAAACTTTTTCCAAAATTGATCTCATACCCAGGCACAAGGCAAGACTCAATAGATATAAGAAGACCGAAATAGCCCCTACATGTATTAAAGCTGGATATTAACAAAAACAGAAACAACAGAAAAGCTTATAAACTCATGGATACTGAATAACTCTCTACTGAATGAAAACTGGGTCAAGACAGAAATAAGAAAGAAAGACTTTCTAGAATTCAATGAAAATGAATAAACTGCATACTCAAACTCATGGGACAAAATAAAAGCAGTTCAAAGAGACAAGTTGAAAGTGTTATGTGCCACACCTAAAACCTATAGAAGGAAAAAATGTAATCACATCTAAGTGGAGTAGATGGCAAGAAATAATCAAAGTGAGGGCTAAAATCATAAAATAGAAATAAAGAATCAATAAAAGAAGTTGATTCTTTGAGAAAAATCAACAAAATAGACAAACCCTTGCCCAAATTAATTAAAAGACACAAAGAATATTCAAATTTAAAAAAGTCATAAACAAAAAGGGACAGACACCGAGGAAACCAGAGAATCATAAGGACATACTTTAAAATCTGTACTCCACCAAATTGGAAAATCTAAAATGGATTTTTTTTCAATAAGTACCACATACCAAAGTTAAATCATGACCAGAAAAGCAGTTTAATCAGACCTATAACCATTAGTGAAATAGAACCAATTATTAAAATTCTCCCAGCCAAAAATAGCCTATGGCCAGATGGTTTTAGCACAGAATTCTACAAGAGTTTCAAAGAAGAGTTAATTCTAATACTCTTCAAATTATTTCACAAGATAGAAGCAGAAGTAACATTGGCCCATTCATTTTATGAGGCCACAGTTACCTTGATACCCAAACCACATAAAGACCTAACCAAAAAAAAAAAAATACAGAATATTTTCCCTTATGAGCATAGACACAAAAATACTCAATAAAATACTTGCAAACTGAAACCAAGAACTCATCAAAAAGATCATCCAACATCATCAGGTAGTCTTCCTTCTAGAGATTCAGGGACGATTCAATATATGAAAATCAATAATTGAAATCCACTATTTAACAAACTAAAAGAAAAAATAGCCCACATGATCATCTCATTAGACGCAGAAAAGGGGTTTGGCAAAAATCCAACATCCCTAACCATAGTCCTGGAGAGATTAGGGATTACAAGAACATACCTTTCATAATAAAGGCAGTTTACAACAAGATTATAGCCAACATCAAATTAAGTGGAGAGAAATTCAAAGCAATTCCACAAAAACCAGAAACTAGACAAGGTTGTCCACTCTTTCCATACCTATTCAATATAATACTTGAAGTCTTAGCTGGAGCAATAAAACAACTGAAGGAGATCAGTGGTATATAGATTGGAAGGGAAGAAGTCAAAGTATCTTTATTTGCAGATGATATGACAGTATACATAAGTGACCCTAAAAATTCCACTGGGGAACTCCTACAACTGACATTTTCAGCAAAGTTTAACTGAATAAAAAATTAACTCACAAAAATTAGTAGTCCTCCTATATACAAATGAGAAACAGACTAAGAAAGAAATCAGGTAAACAGTAGATTTCACGATAGCTTCAAATAATATAAAATAACTAATGAAATACTTGTATGATAAAAGCTTCAAGTCTTTGACTAAAGAAATTGAAGAAGTTTTCAGAATATGGAAGGATCTTCAATGCTCATGTATTGGTAGGATTAACATACCAAAAGCAAGCTGCAGATTCAATGCAATCTCCATCAAAATTAACACAATTCTTTACAGACCTTGAAAGGACAATTTTCAACTCCATATGGAAAAACAAAAACCCACTATTTCAAAAACAATCATGAGCAATAATAGAACTGTAGAGGATCCCAGCATTCCAGATTTCAAGCCATACTGCAGAGCTATAGTAATAAAAACTTCATGGTATTGTCATAAAAACAGACATGTTGATCAATAGAATCAAATTGAACCAGACATGAATCCACACATATGGATACCTAATTTTTGATAAAGAAGCAAAGAATACACCCTATATAATGACAGCATCTTCAATAAATGATTCTGGTCAAACCAGTTGTCTGCATGTAAAATAATTCAAATAAGTCCATATTTATCACCCTGCAAAACTCAAGTCCAGATGGATCAAAAATCTCAACATAAAACCAGGCACACTGAACCTGATAGAAGAGAAAATGAGAAATCGCTTTGAACTCATTGGTGCAGAAGACTTTTTGAACAGACACCAATGGTGTAGGCATTAACAACAACAACAACTAGTAAATGAAATCTCATCAAACTGAAAAGCAAAGGGCACTGTCAATCAGACAAAGCAGCAGCTTACATAATGGGAAAAGATTTTTACCAACACTACATCTGATAGAGGACAAATATTTGAAGTATATAAAGAACTTGAGAAACAAGCTATCAATAACCAAAAGACACAATTTAAAAATGGAGAAGAGATCTGGAGAATTTTTTAATAGAAGAATCTCAAATATTTGAGAAACACTTATAGAAATGGTCAATGTCCTTAGCCATCAGGAAAATTTGAATCAAAACTACTTTGAGATTCCATCTTACACCTGTCAGAATGATGCTGGCAAGGATGTGGAATAAGGGGAACACTTCTCCATTGCTGGTGAGTGTGAAAATTGGTACAGCCACTATGGAAATCAGGATGGTAGTTTCTCAGGAAGTTGAGAATCAATGTACTTCAAGATCCAGTTATACCACTCTTGGCCATATGCCCAAAGGACACTTTATCCTACCACAAGGACAATGCTCAACCACGTTCTTTGATGCATTATTCATAATAGCCAGAAACTGGAAACAATCTAGATTCCCCTCAACAGAAGAATGGATAAAGAAAATGGTACATTTACACAATTGAGTATTTCTCAGCTGCTAAAAGAAAAAGAGAAACAATAAAAAGGCACTCCATGAAATTTGCTGCAAATGGATGGAACTAGAAAAATATCATCCTGAGTGAGGTGATCATTACTGAGAAACATAAATATGGTATTTACCTGCTTACATGCTAATGTCAGCCATTAAATAAATGAGAATTAACCTATAATCCATAGTCCCAGAGAAGTTAGACATAGAAGAAAGGCCTCAGGCAGACTTGTGGATCTCTCTATGAAAGGGAAATAGGATGGATTTTATTTATGGACTGGGGCTTGTGAGGGCAGGAATGAGAGAATCAGGTTGGGACAGGGAGGAGAGATGAGGTTGAGGAAGGTAATGTGGGGAGAGACTGCTGGAATTGAGGGAAATTTAAGAGAAAAAAGAACAAATATGAAACAAGATGACAGTAACTCAACCTATCAACCATCACCTTGAGTGAGACATTTGTAAAAGAACATGGCATCAATCATGTATGGATGAAAGAGCATTTCTTCATAATTGTATACTGGTAAATGCATTTGTGGTCTACATTACAACTCAAGTTTATACAGGAAGTATAATTAGATCCATAAGAAAAGAGGGAGTGCAGTCCAGTATTAAAGGATTTTAATCCTTCTACATGTCAGAATGTAGATGGATCACTCAGAAAGATTATGTGGACATACCAGTCTTAAATTGTGTTCTAGATCAAATGAACAGACATACAGACTAGTCCCTCCAAAAAACCCGTATTCTCCTCAACTGTATACAAGATGTCTGCATGATAGATCATGAGCATCTACAGAATGTCTTTACAATTACTGAAGTTTTAAGTGATGGAGGTTAACTGACAAGATTGAACAATTACAGTGATTGAGGTTATTTGATGACTCCACATGTGCCTAGGATGAAGCCCACAGTGCTGTGGAAGACACTTAGCTTCTTATAGATACTGTGTTCCTGCATTTTGGTTTTCTTGGTCATTGAATACTTTGTTTTTTCTCTCTATAATCCAGATAGCTTATCTTAGGAAAAGCCAATTTAATGTTTTGTTTTCCATTTTGAATCACATTAATTCAGTATATATGCAAAAACACAATAACAAATATAGATATATGGAATCCTTTCCTGCAAATTCAGGGTAATGTGTAGTGGACTTTGCAGCTGATGATGTAAATACATACTGCCTCTTTCACTGATGAGTGAACTTCAAATAATCAATGATCTTAAAGATATTATATAATGTTTATCTAGATTACCTTCAGAAAACTTTTAAGTTTCATGATAGAAAACAAAATTTTGTCAAGTCACAAAAATATGCAGATGGCTCCAACTTAAGATGTTTTAATATGAGAGATTGAAACTTTCTATGACTACCAAAAAATACTATCACTCAGTATAAACTGTTCTTTGATTTTCAGATTTGTTGTTGTTGTTGTTGTTCCACTGGGCCATGCTATCAGTGTTGGCAGCATGCTTCCCACCAGACCTTCATCTGCCACAGGGGGATATGACTAATGCTGTGCAGTGAACTGTAATGCTAAGCTGTAATATCTGGAGATTATGTATATTAAATACCTTTTGACTTAATGATATTTTCATTTCTAAGGGAAGTTTCCCAAGGCCTAACCCACTGAAGGAGGAGGAATATTTGAATACATTTGGTATAGGAAACTCTTGAAGACTCACATATATGGTACTTTCGGAGTTTATAGTCTCTGATCATTTTCTCTAGGGAAAACAACAAAATGAATGTTAATATTGTTTATATATAAAATACCTCATATTAATTACTAGTATTGCTTTTTAATTTCTGTTTCTAATGTTTATTACAGATGATCCAGCTTTGTTGATAATTGTAGCTGTGCATAATGCATATAATTTTTTTTGCTTTTTTTATTTATTTATTTATTTATTTATTTATTTATTTATTTATTTATTTTTTAAAGTTCTGTGTAGGTGAAATGGCTCAATGGCTAAAAGCACTGGCTGCTTTTCCAGAGGACCCAGGTTCCATTCTTAGCACTCATCTGTAATTCCAGTTGTAGGGAATCTGATGCCCACTGCTGGCTTCTGTGGGCACTGCATGCACATGGTGTAGAAACATACATACAGGGAAAACACTCACATATACACAGTAAAATTAAAATAACAAAGTTAAAGTCTGATAAATCTTTCTCTCTCTTTATGTGTGTGTGTGTGTGTGTGTGTGTGCGCACGCGTGTGTGGAGATCAGGTGGGAATTGAATCATTTAGAGCAAGAATTAGAAACTATGGTAAGCTGTTCACTGTGGGTGTTGGGAACCAAACTCAGAGCCTCTGGAAGAGAAACTGATGCTTTTAACCACCGTAATACCACTCCAGCCCTAAATTTATGTTCTTATAAAGCTTTGTGAAATAACTGGAAGCAAAATTCATCTTATGAGTTTTAGTAAAAGGTTTTAATTTTTTCTTTACTGCTTAAAACGCAAAGTTCTGGTCCTGTTACTTTGACCTTTCAATTAAGGATGTGAAACAGTGTGTACTTGAGAACTCATATAAAACACTTATTTTTTAAAAATTTCAAATAAAAAAAACTTTAAAATCCTTTGTATGGTTAAAGTTTTCATGCAGAGTATTTTTCTTATTTACTGATTTTTTTTTGTTAGAAGCTATTATTTCTCAGTATGCTAGCATTGGTGGTATCTTGTGAAAATTTAAAAAACAGTTGTTAAGCAAGCATTTGGTCTGAGTTTCCCTGATAGCTTATAACTTAATATACATCTGTCCATCAAAATTATGTCTTGACTTTCATGATGACAGTGAAGTAGTCATGTGAGGTACTTGTTCTCTCTCTTTCTGAAGTGCAATTATTTAAATTAAAATAACTTTTTAATAGATTTCATGCAATTCTTAAATAGTTGAAGCAAGATTAAACTTTCTGAAGATTTCTTCTGATCGTGGAGATAAATTGTGCTTTAGTCTGCTTAGTAACTGGCCACTTCCACAAGCTGATAGATGTAGCCCATGCATTCTTGAAAAGTCATGTTTTGGCTATGCTTACCCTAATTTACCCAATTTACTTTTTTGTACACATGGATAATTTTATAGTATCGATTGTGTCAAACATACCGGTCTATCTCTGTTTCTTTCCAGGTCATTTATTTGATAATTGCTAGTACTTTTTTTCTTGATCACACTTACTTCCACTTTTGTTTGCATTGAGAAATGTGATATTTGGATCTATTTAAGCTCTAGTAATTAAGATTTTTCTTAGTCAAAACAGTCTCTTTCCCCTCATACTACAAATCTTGACTTTTTTCTCTGGCCTCCCTTGGAAACATGAACAATGGAATTAAGAGTGACAAGTGGGAGTTTCATCCTGCTTAATATTTAATTCTGTTCCTTTAACAACTATATGTGTCCTTAGAGATGAATGAAAATCACATTGAAAATTATCAAATTAATTGGAATTTATCTGGGATCAGTGATATGTTAGTAGGTCATTTGACAAATATAAAGCATGTGTAGGATTGAGTGTAGGAGACAGGAGGTGCAGATGAGCTTTTGCAAACAGTGGGAGCCAGAGCCCTTGCCACCCATGGAGCTGTCCAAGGTTAAATACATAAGCCATTTGCTAGTTCACTCAAGTAAACTTTTACCCTCTACTCCAGTGTAATCACAATCATTTATATGATGGAAGGAAATAGCTCCATCTTTTTTTAATGTACAAATGTAAAAGAACTTTGAAAATATGCTAAATAGGAAACATTACTTAATATAATTTGTATTTAAAATATATATCTAATTAATGTATTCTTGCAGATCCTCAGAACTAAATACTTGGTGAAATGTTTTTGCTAAATTTCATTGTACGTAAACTCGCCCAAAGTACAGTTTTGTTTTATTAGTATAAAACATTTATGTTTCTCCAGAGTTGTCATGATCATTTTGCAACTCTCTATTATGGTTGTATATAATACTGTCTGGATTTTAAAAGTTAAGCTCATTTATGATTTCGTAGAACTGAATTTTTCCATTGGAATCATGTAAGTGACTGGTGTGTTTTACAAGTACAAAGTTTGCCAGATGTGGTCATGAACATCTTTAATCCCAGCACTTTAGAGACAGAGACTGGAGGATCTCTGTGAATCCATGGCCAGCCTGTTCTGTGTAAGGAGTTTTAGGCAAGCCCAGTATACATAGTAAGTCCCTGACTAAACAAGCAAACAAACATACAAACAAAAATAAATAGAAATTTTAAGTTAATAGTCTTATGAAAAATATAATGTGCATTTAAGATCATGGTTTTAATGCTCACAAGATGACTCAATGGATAAAGGTTCTTGCTCCCAAGTCTTAGTATGTGAGTCTGATCCTGGAACCCATGTGGTGGAAGGAGACAGCCAACTCTTGCAAGGTGTTCTCTGACCTCCACACATGCACTGCCATGCATGTGTGTGTTTGCACACATACAACTAAATAAATACAAACCATGCTTTTTTTCTTTTTGTTTTTAAAGATTATAGTATTAGTGAGGACACCCTTTGGAGAGTGCCCTCATCTTTAAGATACCATCAGGTTTTTGCATCTGGGAAATGAGTATTAAGTTTCAGCTTACTTTTCATGTTTACATCTTGTTAACCTGATGATACATATCTGTGTTTTTAATAAAGTTAATTGTATTAGCAGCACAGTGCTCAGCATGTAGTAAATATTCAAGGTCAGGATCTGAACCTTCTGCCTATGTTCTGTCACTTCACGTCTTAATCACTGGACATGCTTCAGCTTATAGATCTGTAGTTGGAACAGAAATCGCTTAGTTCCAGTTGACACATCTCATGAATTGGTATCAACTGTAGAAACAACCATACCTTATTCTTGATTCCAACCCTAGTGTTTTTGCTGTAATGTGTACTTTGGTAAGAACAATTCCTATCTGTAGGTTGGTAGTATCAATTCATGGGCAAGTTTTTCAAAGGAAACAGAGAATTATGATCTTAAAAGAAATGGGAAGAGTATCCTCAACATACGTTTTCACAAGGCAAGCAGAAGCCTGTGTTGCCCCAGGAAAACTAAAACTGTGCACTTGATCCCAGAGCAGACCTTCCAGAGAGGCACATCAGTGCCTGGCCTGGCAGGAACCCTTTCCCTGTGCCAACCACAGAGCACTGTTTCCATGGTGACCACTGTCCTTTCCCTAAGAACCTTGTCAGCATTCCCTTTCCTTTTCCTTTGTGCATCTTAAATACCCACAAGAGCTATAATTTGAACTACAACAGTTTTGTGTATGGTCACCATTTGAACAGTTCCCCCTACAGACACTTTCCCCCTCTCAAAATATAAAATTCAAAAAAAAAATTAAAGAGTTTTTGGTAAAATTTATACTAAACAAAAAATTACCCTTCCTATATTTAAATGAGTGAGGAATCATGTTGGTCAGGTCATTGGTCACAAAATGTCTGATCACTATTGATGCATTAGTTAACAGTGACATGTTATCCAGAATAATTTTTCGGTGTCTACATGATACTGTGCTTATGAAGCTTTAAAAGTTTATTTGTACTTTAAGTCCTTCAGCGTCAGACAGCAGTGGTCTTTCATTCAAGGTGGTTCAATATCAAGGCCTACAGTCTCTGGCAGCATCACGAGGAGAAGATTTTATGCCTCTTACTCAATCCCCTGACTTTAGGTTCTATCCATGATTGAAATTTCTGCAGTTGTATAGAGTTTGGTAAATTAGCTTACTTTTTGTTTGCAAGTCCATCACTGGCAATTCCAGTTCATCTAAATATTGCAAATCCACGGGAAGGAGGCTTTGGAGATAGAGTTTGTTCAGTGATATAAAAGAGTCTCTTCAGTTCAACAACTTTAAGGTGGTCAGTGAACCATCCTTTACAGGGCTTCTAAACAGGAGCCAACATCTCTGCTACAGTTGGTGGACACTGAGGGTCCATAGCACACACTGATTGACACACTAAACTACAGTGATGGGGAGACTGGCATTTCTAGGGCACTTATAGAGCTGAACCCACACAGCTCACCAAACAGGGTTTATTTTCATCATAAGCAGCACTGCCTTATTTGACAGCTAAAATTCTATCTTTCTGATTTTACAGGGAGGAGGAGCTAGGAGAAGGGCATCCCACAGTTCCAGGGTCACATCCACTTATCTTTTACTCATCAGATGGCCAGCTTATTAGAAAGGCTTTCTGCTTTGAATTTTCTTGAAAAATTTACTTTTCTTTCTTTTTTTTCAGTTTCTTAGTGGAATGTCATTTTACAATTATTTCCTTGGCATATAGTTGTAGTTACGTCATTTTAGATTTCAAAAGAAATATGTACTTATTTTTAATTAACTTTAATGATAAGTCCTAAAACATTGAATACCTGTTGGAATAATGTGTATTAAAAATAAGTGTATAATTCTCTTGAAAATAAATGTTATAGGAGCATTGGCATAACTCAATAACTGTGTATATGCCAGCCATGTATGAGTCTCTAGACTTAATCTCCAACACTAAAAGAAAAAATAAAGAGTTTTGTATAAATATATTTCCTGTCAAATGTAAATGCAATGTTAAAGTAGATAAATTAATCCCTGTGTGTTACAGAAGGAGCATAATAAAATGTCTATTTGATATGAAATGTGTTTCCATGTGGGTGAGCAGGGCAGAAGGGCAGCATCCACACTGGAGCATGAGGGTAGGGTACACTTTAAAACCTCTCTGGTTAGTAAGCATTTGTAAAGGGGAAATTTCTAATTCTGCAAAAAATATTTTAAATTAGGTATTTTAAAAGAACATGTTTATTAGAGTTCTTTGCATCATTTAGATTATTTCCTGTAAGAGGATTTTGCTATGTTTCCACTTAGCAAACAATTCTAGAAAAAAAAGTGTAATGATTTGGAGAAATAAGGATCATTCTGAGATCCTTTAAATTTTAATAAAATTTTTTTTGAAATGCAGTATTTTCCAGAATAACTTCTGAAAGCAGTGTCCCATAGAAAAATGCTTTGGCTTTATTATAGACATAGATAATTATTTACTAGAGATGTCAGATATTCTAAAATACTGTATATAGTTACTTCCCTTGAATTTTATTAGCTTTTTATAGGCTAAGAAATAATGATAGGTCATGAGTCAAACTTCATTAGTTGAATCATGTTTTTATGTAGCTGGTGTTATTTGAAGCAGAATGGTAGCATTTTATATTTTTCAGTGTTGTATTCTCATTGACTACTTACCTCCTATTTATAAAAAGTCACTCACTTATTAAGTATTTATGTCCTAAAAGACCTTGAAAATTATTAACATTTATTGACATGTATTAATAGAATAATGGAATTAACATGTATTAATTAGTAGAATAAATTAATAGAATTAACGTGTATTAATAGAATATCACAGTTGTGTTTTGAGTTTTACTTGTTTTTTTCAAGAAGAAGCCTGAAGAAAACAACACTGTGTTTCTGTTTTGCAGGTGCATTGCCTTGATTTTACCTTAATACCACTCAGTCAGAAGATGGAAAGCCTGATGTGGATTAAGGAATTAGCAAAGAAAGTGAAAGAAAGGAATATTTTATTAAGTGGACTCCTTATAAATTACTCACAGGTATGTATGTTGTTAATATCTATAGAATGTATGTATTCATACCTCTAATAGTAGGAAAGTGATTTTAATAAGGCAAATGGATATTGATGGTACAGAAAATGTTGCCTGGAAAATTACTCGTCTGGAACTAGGAAGAGGGTTCAGTAGGTAAAGCTTTTTTGTACACAAGATTGAGAAGCTGATGTAAAAAACTGGTGCTATAGCATGGGTCTATAACCATAATGCTGTTAATGAGAGGAGGAGATAGGAGAAGCTCTAGAAAGTCTGTGTTTGCTAGCCTGGTATACATACAGAGACAAACAGACAATGTATCATGCAAGATTAAAGGAAAGGACTGACACTTGAAGTTGTCCTGTGATCTCCACATGCATGCTATGCTCAGGAGAGTGTGCATACACTCCCATACATGCACACATACATATAGATTTACTCATTTCTTCATGGGTTGTAATGGGTCTAACCTCTCAACTCTAGGTGGAAAATAAAAGTCAAAACATACATTTTAAAGAAAAGATATAAGCTCTGCATTTTGACCAGTTTTGGATCTCTGTAATAATGTCCATCAATTACAAAAAGAAACTTCTTTAATGAGGGGTGAAAACTACACTTACTTGTGGGTATAAGAAAGGATAGCTCTTTAGACTACAGTTAGAGATTGTATTAGTTTAGAACAGTGACAAGAGTAGGTTGTCTTCTATGGTCTATGACTGCTCTAGATACAGATAGTTGACTAGGTTTACAGTGTCAGGCATAATATCCCTTCTATTGAGCAGGCCTTAAGTCCAATCAGACAACTGACATGCTCAGCCACAATTGATACGTCTACAATGTAACCCTTATACCTAAGGCTCAGGGAAAATTGTGGAAGAGGAGGCAGAAAGATTCTAAGAGCCAGAGGTCCAGGGTATCTACTTCTAGGTAGGTCTAGCTCCCTGATCAGTTATCCAATCATAAATGGTCAGCCCTAAACATATGTACATATGAGAAACACTGAATGGCCTCAGTAGTTATGTTCTTAGCAGATTTTGTGTGTGTATGTGTGTAATGGTTACATATGTTTGTATATACAGGTACATATGTAACAAATACAATAATAGTAATAATAATATGTAATAATAATTAATGTTAATTTGGAGAATCTCATAGAGACATTGGAATTGCTATTTGTGCTTACATAGCTGTCATCTTACATACAAATAAATCTTTAAAATATATACATGGGCAATCAGCAAAAAATATATTTTTATATTTATATCCATAGCTACAATTTGTGGAAGCATGCAAGATATGTCAATAGCCTGCAGGTATATTTTTAAGTAGATTTCAATTTCAATTTCAATATTTTAAGTGAATTTCAATTAAACATAGTGACCATCACCAGTGCAGGCATGGTGAGGCAGTTGCAACACTCCATGGAAGTCTGAGGTAGGAGGATTACCTGAGCAGAGATTGACATCAGCTTGTCTGTGCAAGTTAATGATATTTTTTCTTGAAAATATAAAAACCAACTTTTAAGCAGTGTTTCAGTGTCCTTTAGCTTTGATATAGCTGTACACTTTGCTTCTGAAATATGTAAACATGACCTCAGTTTAGCCATCAAAAAGGTGACACATTTTAGTTTACATAGGATCCTGGATAATTAAAATCTTGAAACTGTAGAGGCTGTGAAAGTCAAACCAGCCAAGGTCTATAGATATATACATTTTTACTTGAAGGTGGAAAATTGGTAGAGTAAGAACTTCAGTCTGTGTCCTTGGTCCAGATATTTCCACCTCAATATACTATAATATTTGGTTATAGTATATAAAAATGGTAGGAATTATGAATAAATTATTTTTACATGTGTTTGCAAGTGTATCACGGATAAATAATGCTAATACCACATTGTGAAGATGTAAAATAGAATTGACCTATGCAAAGCTCAAACTGGAAGAAGAAAAGAGCATATCCAATCCCTGGAACCTTCAGTGCTCTTTGACCCACATCAGATAAAGAGTGTCAGTGTGCAGCTGTCTTTCCAGCATCGAGTAGAGGAGCCAGCTAAAACACTGGATAGCTTGTTTAGTTCTATTTCCTAAACCATGAATAATTTTTGGTATTAAATGTATTCCAGATATCACATGGGACACATGCATTATAAATTGCTTATATGCAATTTGAATTTAACTGAATGACTTGTTATTTTTATCTGCTGAGTCCAACAACCTTAATACAACATTCCAATATCCAGCACACTCTGCATACTCAGCAGGCGAGGTGCAGTAGATCTCTATATGTCTCCATATCTGAGACAATTCCCTAGTCGGAAAGTGTGCTTGCTTGAAAACAGAAGAAGCATTTAGAGTCCATTTCTTGCTCTCAGACAGATCTGTGACTCTAAGATAAGACCTGCAAAACCTGGCTTCATTAAGCTACCCAAGGTGAAATGGAAAAATCTATAAAGTCTTTCAAGGTACTCTATCAGTAAAAGATTACTCTTATCCAAGATGGTAGTACAAAGAGGGAAGCCTATCACTTGGGAGTCTGGGGTATGAGGATCAAGAGTTTGAGATGCTCTCTTAAAAAACAGAATTCTACTCTTTATTATTTTTAATTCAACTTTGCTATGGAATTCACTAAGTTTTATATTATAAAATTCTATTGGAAGAACACATTCTAATTACCTGAAAATCTGCGTCTGATATCGTTGTGAATTTATGAAGGTCTAGTATTTAAGGCATGAATGTTTTAAGCCAATAACAGAGTTTGCAAACTTATTTTATTGATGTTTAAAATATTTTTATGGTGATTCTTAATCATTAAATATTTACAAGTGTACATTCTCTATAACTTTTATATATGAACTTTAATAAAATGGTAAAGGTCTATAAACCTTATAAAGTCCTGTAGTTTTCTACTCTGTATGCACATTTTAGAACCTCAAGTATTTGAGGTAGAAAGGTTTCAAGGTTAGAGTTTCTGAATGTATGACTGACTAGTTTGCTGAATCAGTGTCTATTTGCTTCTACACTAAAGAAACGGTGGTATAATGTTTGACAAATTATGTAAAGATTTTAAGCCTCAGATGCTACATTTGTAAAATTTAGAACTTAGAACCATTGTGTGAAGGCAGCCATGGTGGAACTTGCCTGAGGCAAAGCAGGAAGATCATGAGTTTGAGAACTGCCTGATTTAAGTAGTGAAGCCCTGTCTCAACCAAGCAAATGAACACTACCAAATACAACCAAATGTGTGTGGAGACGAGGGAGAGGTCAACAGAGTGCTGGCTCTGCCAAGTAACTGTGCATGTCTCACTCTGATGTGTGTTAAATCTGAAACCTGAATCTAGGGTCCCTCCCCCCCTTTTCCTTGTTTGATCATGAGTTTCACTTCACTAATTTTCATTTATTTCATTGATGAATTATGTCTTAGAGCTAGCATACTTTAGTATAGTTAGAGATCAAATGTTACTTTTCTTTTAGACATCATAAAATGGAAGGCAACCAGAGGAGAGTTAGATCTAGCCAGGAAAGGCTAAAGAAAATAGGAAACACCTCAACACAGCAGAGTACTTAGAATTTAGTCTATAGGTGTTCTCATTTTCACTTCTTGATGCTCAACAGTTTTCCGGTGATTTTGATCAGTGGCAATAGGAGTTAAGAAAGGAATGATTGAGTTGTGAGCTTGTTCATAGGTGGGAACACTAGGAAGGACTGTGCCCATTGGCAGAGCAACAGAACCCACCGTGGACACTGTAGTTTAGGCCCCATCGCACTGGCTCTGTTTTGGAATTTCAGCTTTTAATGTTACTGCAGATGAGGAAGTTATACAGAAAAAAGGAAGTTAACAAAACAGTTTTACACATTTTTGCTTAGTAATTATAAAAGACTTATGAAAATCATGAATATTTCCCAAACAAGCTATGAGACAAAAAAAATGAAGCCTGGCAGCAACATTAAATGAAATCAGTCTTATAGCACAAATATATCAAATTACTGTTTTTGGTGGGTTAAATGCTATTATCATTTGTTGTCTGCTTTGAAGGTCTTGTGTGCATTCTGAAGGATATCTAGAAACATTCTAAATTCTGAATCTTTGTAATCATTGTGAGAGCCCTTGTTAGGAAATATGCAAACAAGTCTAAAATCTCTAATATATCTTTGTTTCCAATGATGGAATTTGATTTCTGTCATGAAGTGTTATGGGGTATCATCCTTCAAGAGTACAGAATTGTTCGTAGGGTGGGTAGGTGGGTATGTCTTTAAGTTGCCAAACATTAAACAAACAACAAACAAACAAAAAAATCAAATGAGGTTGGAGATTAGCCTCTGTTTTCTTCAGTGAGCAGTTACTTGGAATTTAACTAGGGTAACTGAGTGGATAGATGGCTGTTTTCATGGCACTGAATCATGCACCCCAAACATGCAACACCGAATTCCTTTACAGAAACCGACAAGGCCCGATTCAGAGTAATTAGGCTCCTCCTCCTCCTTTTGTTCCTATATATGGCATGCTTAGGAGATAAAATATTTTTCATTTGTCAACATTACTTGGACTTTTATTGCTTAGAGTTAGTTGTGAAAATACGAAGGTCATAAAAATAATGTCTTCAAGTTTGTCTAAGTTTGAAAAACAAAATTGTTTTTAAGGAGTTTGGTTGGCTCACTTCATAAACTCTAAAAACTGGCAATAAGATCATCTTACTAAGATATAACCAAGTGAATGCAATATTAGACACACTAACTTGTTATATATCCATTTTATTTGTGATGAAAGGGAAAAAATGATGTCTGAAAATGAAAGCATGTGTCCTGTCAAGAAGCACAGTATGGAAAATTCTCGAATGAATTCTTTTGGGAATGCATGTATTTCATTTCCATTGACTGTATAACTGAAGTTTAGAAGGCTGAGCATAGTTTTACCTCATAGGTCTTGGTGACTATCTGTCTCTGAGTCACTATCAGGACTCCAGTCACCCGAGAGCCTCTTAGAAATGATCCCCTTTCAAACTGGGGTGGCAGTTCTTCCTTTCCACAGGACTTTCTTCACAGATGGTCTTAGAACAGCAAAGCGAGAAAAGGAGATACCGAGTAAGACTAAACTCCCACTTCCCCTTAACTTCATCACTAAACAACAACTTGTCACTGTTTTATGCTGTTGATCAGAGGCAGGTTCCCAGGCCCCACCCTCACTCCAGAGGGCTGTTATAGATACTGGGTGTTGGCAATTGTAGTAAGCCACATCAAATTCTGCCAACCACAATACTAATAAAATGGTAATATAAAATAATACATGCTAAATTTATTGCTGACTGTCTCCATGTAAATTCATAAGTGAAATCGGTCTATAAATATTTAAATATAAAAATCATTGTTCATATTCTTAGGCATGTACTTAAAATATATGTATACTTAAATGCATATATATATATTTTCTCACTGGCTATGTGAATACATTGGTAACAGCTAGGTAAGTACAGTGGAATTGTAGAAAGCCAAAAAATGGACTTAATTTTACAGTAGGTTTACAATTACTTTCAATTCAATAAATCCATGTCAGACACAGTGTAATGGCATCATTATTTTCTAATTTTATTTTTTACTGAGGAGACAGGTAAGTTGCATATGAATTTAAAAAATAGAATAATGCAATGAGCATATCCAGCCATAGTTTTATGGTTTTGATTTTCAACCATGTGATGATTCTCAAGTCAATTAATTTTTTGTCTCAATCTTAAATAGCCATGTCCTCTTAGATACCAAGTTTAAATTAAACATACTAATACAAATGAATGCTTTAAATGTAAGTCATGCATTCCAAGTAGCCTTCAAAGGCATTCTACAGCTTGTAGCTTCATGTGGTTCAACCTCGAACTTTGCATTTTTAATTTTCTTTCAAGTCCTTTCCTTCATCCTGACTCCAGTCACCCAGCTTGCTTACTTAATTGCCATTATGGACTGCAGACACCCCACTGTGTTGGCCACAAGGTTGACCTCTGGTCCTCATGGAGTTCTTAGCCTGGCAGATGAACAAAATTTGAAATTACAGGGATATATTTAACATAATTAACCAGTGTGTACTATATAAACACATCCCTCCCCATCACATTTGTTAAGAAGACTTAGCTATAGACTATTTGATATGATTGACAGTCAAAATAAGCTAGAAGAGTTGGAAAGAAGGCCACGGTAGTGTTCTATTGCCTGCCAAGCCAAGTTCCCTGGTACAGGAATGCTTCTGTGTACTAAGTGAGGAAGTCCTACAGAAATCTCCTGTGTGTCTTCATATAGTAATACTAGGCTTGAAGATTTTAGAAGTTACGAGAAAATCACAGGAACTAATAGGGAGTAGCAGTACTGGCCTGTAGTCCCACGTGTTTAGGAAACTGACAGGGAGAATAATAACTTGAGATACCAGAAAAATGGGATATTATTATGGACACAAAAAATTAAATGTATTATATCAGACTTGTGGACTATAGATAGGTTTTGTTCAACTCAGTAAATTAAAAATATTTCATTATAGAAAAACAAATATCACAAAATCTATGAAAATAGTGTTTAACATGTACAGATGTTAGAGCTTCTTTGAATAGACTGAGGATGAAATATCAATATATCAAAATATAAAATTGAAATTCTCAATAATAGTCACAAAATATTCCTGTCATTTACTTTTAATGAAACTTCATTGTTTTCCTATACCATGCCACAATTTAAGAATTGTTTCAGAACATCATATCAATGTAGAATGCACATACATATATTTATAGGCAGCTGTAATACTTCCATTAGGTTCATGAGGTCTGAATTCAAAATAATTCCCGAAATGTGGTAGTGTCTCTTTGAGAAAGTTGAGATCCATTGCTTTAAAAGCATATAACTGTTGGCACCCACAAGCCTGGGAGAGCATTTTCTGAAAATAGAGTTGTTATAGTAAAGCACAACTAGCCACACGATGAAGCCAGTGACTGACAGCTGGTGATCTTCAGAAAGACTTGCTTATGGAGTTACTGAAAGCAGGCATTTCATCCAGAGTGAACTGATGCCCTAGAAACTGCCTAAACACTGACTACTGTACTACTAATGTCAATGAAAGTTAAAAGTATGATTTAATTTCTACTTTTATCCAATTCTTGTTATCTCGATGAAATGGAAAAATTATAAATAAAAAGCCAAAGAACAAAGTACAATAATCGATCCATGGAAAAAATAGAGTTTCCAAATGTAGGTGCTATTATTTCTCTTCTTGGAAATAAAACATGTTATATTTCTATGAAAAATACCCTGTTGGCAGCAGTTATTAGTTGACTTTCATTAAATACAAGTTGAATGAATGAGCTATCTTTCGCATTTTAATTTATGGAGTACTAACTATCCAAACTGTAGAACAACTGTACAAAGAACTCTAAAATTACAGTGTTTGAATGAATCAAGTGGAACAGATCGTATGGATGTGGACCTGAAGGCCTTGGTGCGGTGGGAAGTGACATTCTAAGTCAAGGATAGAAAATCATAGTACAAAGACACATTGGGGGCCTATGACCATTAGATATTTATTGTATATAATTTAGGTAAATAGTAAATAATTTAAGCAAAAGTGAATAAGTTTGTCTAAGGACACTTTTTCAGGAACAATTATGGGGAAATAGTATCATTAGGTTACTAACTTTCTTGTTTTCTGCCTTGGTCATTTTTATAAAAATTATAATTTATAAAATTAATTTAATTTATAAATTTAATTATAAAATAATTTATAAAATAAAAATTGATTGTCTGTATAGCCAGAAGTTGTGCTCTTAATCTCTGAGAATCCATTGCTAAAATTTCTTTACATGAAGAAATGTAAGCAATATCTCCTCCTCCTTCTGGGGTCCCAATGACAGACAAACTAAGGAGGAACTATTCAACCAAAGTTCACCATAGAGAACCAATAAGGAGTATTTACTGAGGTGTGGGAACTCCCCCAAAAGAGGTGCACTGGAAAGTACCTACAGGGATGATGGCTTCCCCATAGATGCAAAGGGGCCTCTTCCTCTAGTCCTCCCAGGCCTATATATCCTTATCCCTTCCTGAGACCACCTGCAATTGTGCATTGTTGCAAACAGCAGGTGATACGGAATGTCTGGATATTGAGGTGAGGGTCCTATAACCTTGTCCACCCTCTAAGAGGGATACCAATAGTCAACAAGCCCAGTTAGGATGATCTTTTCCACATGGACACAGTGGAAGTCCCCAGATGTTGGCTGTTTGCCTTGGGAGGATAGTCCTGTACAACATTCTCTTGGCATTTCTGATATGACCACACTGAAAACAGTGAGAGACATCCTCCACGGAGATTCAGAGAAACAGGAGTAATGTCTGGTACAGGCTTGTGTATAGAAAATGGTGAGGCTTATTAGTATTTCATTCATCTCATTATTCACCTTTGACAAATGCTGAGGAAATATGTTTTAATTAAACTTCAACTTCCTCTTGCTGAGTGGAGAATGATGACTGTACACTGATGGCTATTACAAAATGATTTGCTTGAATAACAAACACAGCAACAGTAATTCCGTTTAAATTCTTGCTTAGTGGGCAGGAAAAACATGTTTTACAAAGACACTATTCATGATTGTTATACTTCTGCCATTATTTATAGTTTGTAGTCACTATATCATTCTGAAACTTGTCAGAAAAAATATAGGGAAATAATGTTCAATAATAGTACTGCAGAAAATGGCCACCTTTCCCACTCAAAATTGTATATTATAATTTTAGGCATTAAATTTTGTAATTTTAGACTAACATGGACAAATAACCATGCTACTTCATTCACTGTAGCAAGGAATTAGTTCTAATCTAGCTGTCCCTAAGATGAATGGATAATTAAAATTTTATATATATATTTCAGATCAGCAGAAAAGTGTAATTGACTACAGTTTGAGAAGCTGAAAAGAGGACAACTTGTGGCATATTGAAATACAGACCAATCTAGCCTATGTGACACTTACTGGCAAGCCTTCATATCCAGTTTGTTGGTTTGACCCAGCCACATGCTCCAATATGAATATAACGTAGGATTTTTTAAAAAAATGACATTTGGGGATCCAGAAATTTGGCTCAGTGAGTAAACACACTTCCTGTCAAACCACCCACCTCAGTTTAATCCTTGGATTCCACAGAGTGGAAGGAGAGAACCAGCTCCTAAAAGTTGTCCTCTGACTTCCACATGCACATGCTGTGGCATGCCCCTTATTCCCAAAGTAAATGTAATAAAAATTACATTTTGATTCTATGGCGGGAAATCTACTGTTGTGGAAAGACAGGAGTCACTAAATACACCGCTACAAGCAATTGTTTGAGTGAACACATGCATGGGAAGGTTTTTAATGTGTCTCCATTTTGCATTGTGTTTTCAATTTCTTCTTAGTGAGAGGACATTTTTTTCTTGCTCACTAGGTAATTGTCTTAGGCTCTGACTAGAACTCTTCACTTTTGATTTTTAAGTAGCAATAAGTTTTGCTCAATATTCTTGAGCAAAAAAAATCTTAATTGTATGTATTCTTCTCTTTAATCTTCTTATCCCTGTATTAAATTTGATTCCATATTTAAGATGTTTTGATGCCATTAAAGGATTTTGTCTCTCCAGGGAGGGTGGTCTTTTTTTTTTTAAATTAAGAAAATCCTGCATCAGCCCAGACTTAATTGTATTTCTCTCACCCTTCTGAGTAGATATAAACTAAGCTCTTTATAAGAAGTTCCTGCAAGTTTAATTACTGAGTTCATTTTTAAATCATGGAAGAATGATTATACATGATCCCCTAAATCTACCTTTTTACCTAAAAATTAAATGGCTATATCATTTTTTTTTCAAAAATATACTAATCCAAGAGCACAGATTAAAGCATGCAGTGACACATCTTTGTGAACTTTGACGGCACTTTCTCCAGTGAAAGCATTCTATTTAACGTAAAAATGATCAGAAAAAGCATGATACAAACACAGTTTATAGGGGTCTTCATAATTTCCCACACATTTCCTGGCTAATTGGTTAACTTGAATTTCTTCTTTATGGTTTATCTGTGGAAAACTTGATCTTTGGAGTAACAGTGTAGAGCAGGAGACTTTAGTGTGGGGATGAATTTGTTCATGCTGCTCCTTGTCACTTGTCTTTGTCAAGAATGAGTTTGGTTCCTTTCCTGCTCTCTGTTATCCATGATGCAACAGTTACAGTGCTGGCATGACCTAGAAGGCAAAAAAGAGGAACACAGGGCAAACTGACACAGAGCCAGAGGCTCTTCAGGCAGGGGAACAACGGTAAGCACTGCTAAGAAAATGGTTGGTGACCAGCATGGGAATGCACATGTGATGGGTCCTCCAGCAACCACCAGCCCAGAGCCACTGCTCCTTTTGCTGTGGCTGCAGTTACTGGCACCCTCCCTCATAGAGTGGGGAAAACATAAACTGCATTACTGCCTGCTTGCTGTGGGATACAGACACAAGGCCTGAGGTGACAGGATGGTAGGCGATAAGGGCAGGGCAGGCCCATCAACCTGGTGTCTGAGCATGTACTTCCTGCAGGCATGCTGCCAAACTGCAGGATCACTGGGCCAGGCAATAGGCAAGAAATTCCAGCTGGAAAATATCTCATCTTCTGTGCAAGGGCTCTGAATGGGACTGGCCTTTTGGCTACCTCTAGAACTGCCTGGCCACTTCACTGCCTGGTGTATGGGAGCCCAGCTGCTGTTCCCATGACTAGACTGCTGTTCATAGTGCCTTCCCTGTTGGGATAGGAGAGAGCATGGACTGCCCATGGGATGAGGGCTGCAGGCACAAGGCTCAAAGTAGCAGATGAAATGGTGTTGAGGGCAGGGTGAGTCCAATAACTTGGAGTTTGAGTAGGTCCTGCCCATGGACAAGCTGCCAAACCTTAGGATCACTCTAATCCAGAGCATTCAGCAAGATGTCCCAGCTAAAAAAAAATGTGTCATCTTCTGGGTGAGGTCTCTACACAAGGGACCAGCCTTCTGGCTCCCATTAGACCTGCCTGGCCACTTCACTGCCTGCCATACTGGAGCCAGGCTGCTGTACCAGTGGCTATGGCTGCTGCTGGGGGTGCCTTCTCTGATGGCGTTGGAGAGAGCACAGACTACAGCAATGCCAGAGGGCTGCAGGCACAAGGTGAAGGCTGCAGGATGAATAGATTGTGCTGGGGTGGGGCCAGGGCCTAGAGTCTCAGTGAACCTTGATCCCAGACCATGACACCAAACCTCAGGAACACCCTGATTCTGAACAAAAGCAAGATGTCCCAGCCTCCTCCTTTGGGAAGGGCTGAATTTTACTTTACCCTTAACTTTTTATAGTTTAAGGTATTTACGTAGCAAACTTATAGAACAGCACAGGTGACAGACATCATTAAAACACATACTAGAATGTATGATAAAACTGCTACCAACACCATGTAGTTGATGTCAATAAAAAATTTATTTGTTTTTAAAACTTAAATCTTGATGTTGTCCAGAAAATTTTACAAATTTTACTGTTATAAAGTTGAGCTGTTAAAACTTGTTCACAGAAATGTTTTGACTTCTGTTAATGCTTTAAATCCTGGGTTTATATTAAAAATTCACACACAAATGAAAATGGAAAATTGCTAATACCTGTTTTCTCTTACCACTTTTCTACTAGCAGTCATGTAGGTAGGTACCTTTTGACTCATGTGAAAAAATACCTAACTTTCAAAACTCTGATAACAGAAAGAAGAGTGTGACAATTTTATTTTTACTTTATTAAGAGAATAAAATTTTCCCCTCAGTGGCTTTTTAAGCACCTTCATCATGTATGCGAAGTGCATGCTGGGAATCTTTTGTTTAACAATTGTTAAATGTTTGACAAGGATAGCACACAGGGCACCGTCTTCAAAATGGCGAAGTAGATACTTCACTTGTCTCCTCCTGCAAAGCACCCATTGTCGAGGGCTGGAAGGGCAGATCTGTTTTGAAATATCAAACAGTTTCTTACAGTAGCCCCTGGAAGGGGGGGTTTGTTGATCAGAAGTTCAGTGAGCTTCTCATGGTATCTCCTTTAATGGAGTGCTGCAGTACCAGGCTGGTAAAGGTACACTTTCTTCAGTCTTCTAGTAGAGAGCGCACCATTGTGAGTAACTTTTGTAGCTAGTCCTTTCCTGGGGGTTTTATCACAGGGCATTTGGGAATGTCTGCTTTGCTTGAGCCAGGGCATAGTCACTTCTTTATTTACCCCCTTCTCCTTTGGGTGGAGTTCCATGGGTGAGGCAGCCACTGGTGTTAGCAGCTAAGGCAGTCTGAGGTTGCCAACACAATTCCATCCTTAACATTTTTATCTTATCAGTTATCTTAGAAATTTCAATATGGTAAATACGTTTCACCTCTGAAATATCTCAATAAATTTGTATAAACCTTTAGCTCTATAATATGCAGATTTCCTGAACAAAAAATTATAATTTAAACTTCAGTATTTATGTCAAATTTAGCTCTTTGCTGGAGAAAGATCAAGGTAAGCATGGCTTTTAAGCTAACTTACTTGATTGATGAGCTAAGTGGTTTGCCACTTAGCACTTTGTAATTATAAATCAGAGAAACATAATTCATGCTGACTTAAATAACATAATGAAACCTGAAGATTTAGGCATTTGGCTTTGGACCCAAATGTTAAAGGTACAATTGTCCTTACTTCTGCGTCTTACCTTCTCTTCGTACGACCTGGTTTATACTCAGGCATTTAAAAAATAGCATTAAAAGTCACTACTCTGTACAGTTCACAGTCCTTTGTTTTAGCAAAGGACAGTATTAGAATATGCCTTTTTCAGTATGGTCACCTCAAATCCTGGGTCTAATTATTCTTGAGCTTGTTCATAAATATGTATCTTTACTTTCTAATTCATTTGTGATGGCTCATGTAGATGTTCTTTCTATTAAATAATCACAAGTAACTTGCCCCTACCTGAAGCTAGGTCAGCCAAGTTCATAGAGGAAACTAAGGGTACAATGTAGGATGTATTCCTCAAGGACAATCCTGGTACCATTCCCTACAAGGCAGATTCTGGACACACCCAAACAATAGGTCATTAGAGACTTGTGATTTGGGGAGTAAATGAGAAAACATACAGTAAACATTCGTGTCCATACATTATAAAAATTTGATGCTTATTTAATAATTTTCTGTGATGTTATAAAGGATTTGATTTGCAGGTTGTCTTTTACAGGTTCTTCTAGAAATGTTGCCAGCTACAGTTGTTTTTAAGTACTTGTAAAATATACTGTAAACTATATATTGCTAAAATAGTTCCGAACCTTAGGAAACTTTAACAAATTAATTAACCATTATAGTAGTAATCCTCATTTCCCTTCTCTTCTCTCTAGCATACTTCCTAGGCAAAAATGAAGAACATATTTCACACCATAAATATCACTCTTATTTTTGTTATACTGGAAGCAACTGGGATTTTGAAAAACTACTATTTCTACTATAGCTGTTAGACTTGCCAAAACTGTCTTTTACACAAGAAGAGAAAGCCAGAGCGTTTGTATGTTTATAGTATTTTACTACAGTGTATAGATTTCTTGATTATCTTGGCTTTTGTTCATTTGGGGTGTTCCAACTTACAGTGACTGTCTAGTGATCTCTTTTCTCACCCCAGTAGTTCTCATCACTTTCCATACATTTTTACCATAGTAATTGTAGAGGAAACCAACCTTTTCCACAAATGGGTTCATGAAAACTCTACTCAGGTGGGAGTATGAGTGTAAGAAAATGAGGATTGGCAAATGAACAGAGTAGTTCTTTCTTCTGTTGGACTCAAAGAAATGGCATGCACAACCGTGCTTTGAAATGACACAGAGAACAATACTTTAGAAGTAAAATGCAGGAACGTTTTCAATAGGGGAATTAACAGTACACATATTAAGAAAAGAGAGGGGCAAGAGAGAGACTGACAATGTGCCTTGTCAGTGGAAAAGCCACACCAAAGGAGAAGGATGGAGTGACTGACAATGTACATTACCAGGGAAGAACCACACCAGAAAGAGAAAGACTGCACTGGCCAAAGCTTTAAAAGAAGTCAAATGCAGTTTTTTTTAATATGCAGATGTTGGTCAGGTCTCCAGAGGAGTGGGTTTGATATGCAGATGTAGTCAGTTCCAGAAGTCATTCACAGCCAGGGAGGAGGTTGGTGTCCTTCCTCCTGTGAGGAGCTCTTTAATGCGTATTTATTTTTTCTCTATCTAGGCTCTTTTTGCTTCTATCTGTTAGAAGGCTTGTCTCTTCCTGGGAGGACCAATGCCTACCCCAGGAATAACCTTTACAATGTACTATCAGTATGCATAGATAGCTCTACACATGCCAAGACTTAGAAGCCTGCAAGGTATTTTACAATAACAATTACTTTTGAGTAAAATGGCTACATCCCCTTCTCAGCCAACAACAGCCAGCTCAGGTATTACTAGGCCATGCAGACATTATTATTATTGATGAAAGGCTTTTTGTTGCCATTACAGCAAAGAGGAGAAAGGGGCAAAATGACTGGTGAGCTGAAATTCTCCAGTCAGGGAGCCTGGAACTTTGTCATGCAGACTTCATCCATGTTACCAGGGTATTGCGGCTCCCAACAAGTAATCTTACATACTATGGACCACAGTGCTTATTCATGGGTATTATCTTCAATAAAGAGATAGGGCGCTCTGGGGTTGTTTGTCATCATTTTGTTTTCTGGTTCCCTTCTTTATTTGAAGTACCCAGAATGGACCTGTCATGTTAGACCCTTGGTAGCTATTTGTTGATGGATTGATATGTAAGGCCACAAAGACAAGTTTTTAGAGAACAATCTAATTGATGTGTCCTTGCTTTATTTATCATAATGTGTATCTTCAGTTTATTCATAGTGTGCTCCTGAAAGTATTTAAAATATCAGGAGAATACTGTATAGTAGTATACTAGTGATGGACAGCTCAACAAGGAAGACAAGGAGGTATTCTCATAGGTAGAAGCCCTGCCAGATCTCAACAGAGGGAACCACCATCCTGGCAAGCGCCATACTCGACAGTGGAATCCTGAGCGTGTGAGCGCAGGTATACTTATTCTTTCAGAACTCCCTGAGTATTCTACTGATAGCACATGCAGATCATTAGCAATTAAACAACCCCCACAGAAATCCAACACCTGCAGATAATGCCAAGGTCTGTGCATTCCTTTTTCCAACAGTGCACAAAAACAATTATTTTAAACACAACTAAAATTAAACTTCTCCAACAATGCTAGTTATACCATATGTGGATCCTGCTATGGATTGAATTTACACAAATTTATTTATCCCATAATTTCAGACAGCTTATTAAGTAAACTTCCTATAAGTAATTAAACATATATCCATGTTAAGTAAAATTTTGATATCATTTCAATAGTGAAAGAAGAGACATTTCATAGCCCATCATGATAAATTCCTAGCACCAAGAGCTGGGTAGCATTAAATTTTAATCAGAGAGTTATACACCAGAAAAATAATGAAGATAGCATATTTAATAGTTTAAGACAGTATTAGGATATTGTCTTTACACTGACAAATAAGAATAGAATGCCCACGATTTTAATTTCTGTGAACCTCATAGTAGGCACGTGAACTAGCACAGAGAGATGAGATTGACATAGAAAGGACTGGGAAGTAAGGGATGGATGTAGCATTGTCTTGCAATTTGAAAAGAATATTACTTAAATAGCAAACGAGAAACTACAGACAAAATTGTTAAGGATCTCAGAGGATTTAGAGAATCACCATATTTATATACTTTTGTTTCAGTGTAAGTTAAAAAAATTGCTAGAAACCTCAAATGCTTTGATGTAGTAAGTGATGCTGTAATACAGATGTGAACATGTGTTCCCTTGATGTCTAAGTGTATAGAAAATGAGTGTTGTGTTCATTTATTTCCCAATGGGCCTTATATATCTTTATTTCTATATATGATTCAAAAATACTGGGAAGAATGTGTAGAATAAAGTATTACAGATGAACAAAATGAGAGTCATTCTGGATTGATCAGGTTCCTCAACCTTTTCCTGGTGCACAGTTAGGCAATGACGGCACTATTTGAGCATTGGAGGCTTGGCTTCAGGTTTCTGCATGCTTTGTCTCCGCAGACCGTGTGAACAGTCTCTGGCAGGATTGCATTGTTGCTCAAGGGAGTTGATAATATGCCAATTTATTAATCGTACAGTAAGTCATTTAGATGTGTATATTTCTCACACTTTGTGAAAAGCCTTGTGATTTTTTTCATATGTTAATTGACTTTTCAGAAATATTAAGGCATAGGGCTGTTGCAGCTTAATTATACACTGTTTAGCAGTCAAATTAGCCTAAAACAACAACAAATGCCTCATACCTTTGATTGAATTTCTGTGTTTCAAATAACTGCAAAGCATCATAAGCGATTTGAGTTTAGAAGACTGTGAATGTTAGGAAAAAGCATTTAATTTAGATTCTGTCTGGAATGTTTCAAGTTCTTCATTTTACACGTAGTTAGTAGATGATTAAATATCTCTCTTGCTGTAGGAGTATGAGTTTTTGAAATATTGTGTATATTAGAAGTTGGGAGGTTAGCAATGTCTTTGGTAAGACAGTGATTTTGAGTATATAGCAGTCAACTATTTCTCATTTGTTACACAGAAGCATGAATTGTAATCACTGAAATGGTGAATGATTTCTAGTGAGTACTACATGGAGATGCCAGGCAGGAGAATCTTATTGTAATGGTAATAAATAAGGTATTTGTTTTTATAGAATTAATGTTTTCTTCCTTACCAGTGGGACACCTATCTTACATGATTGGACCTTCGACTCATACTAAATAACATATATGTCTATGGTTTTTAGAATTTTAGAAGAGGCAATAAGAAAATAATTATAATTGATTTATGGATTCTTCTAAATGCCATTGGAAAATTTTTATGCTATAACTTTAATGTGGATTTTTAAAAATTGAGTAGTCATGATGCAAAGGCACACACTACTGTCAAAGGTAAACCAGTGAAAACAGATTTTACTGAGCAACTACCTCACAGGAGTAAAAAGCGCTGATATCTATTCCTATGTAAGCAGAGGTGACTGGGCATTCTAAAGGGAGAATGAGGGAGTTGGGACAGGGAGAGAACAGACTTCTTTTGAAAAAAATTACAAAGGATTGACTAGTGTAAGTGTGATTGAACCATCAGAGTTGGCTACCTAGCAATTAAGTTAGAATTCTACTTTCCTGTGGAGACTAGGGCTAGGCTCCTGTCTTTTAAGATGACTTAGTTTCCAAAGAAGTTTTCAGGTCCTTGAGAAAGACTCATCTGGATTCTAGATGCCATATTATCTCAAAGAATTGGAGGTCAGGAGACTGTCACCTGGGGTTGCCTAGAACAAGTAGTACATTGCCCTGACAGCTTTGTGCTCAGGTGTCATTCTGGTGACATGGCTTTCCATTGCTGGGAGTCTTCTGAAGTTTTGTTGTGTGTTAGGCACAGCTGTTGGAGCAGAGTCTTTATGTGTTAGAGTTTTGCTGTTCTCACTTTGTCAAACAAAACTAAACTTACAGATTGCTAATTTTCACTGATTTGGCATGGAAACATGTGAGATATTCTTTCTGAGTTGTAACTGTTGTGTTGCTTTGTGCTTGCTTTGCCTGAGAGACAGTGCTGAAGACAGTGTACTTAGCTTCCATTTAAAGATATTTTAAATGCGGTGGAAAACCTCCTGCCATCATGCTCTCATCCCCACCCTGCAGTAGCTCTTTTCCCAGGTGGTGGTTTGTTTTCGTAAGAGGTTTTCCTTCTTGCCCTGGGGCATCCCTCATACAATGGTGCATTTATGATCTGGGTGTGGCACGTTTGTCACTGTTACTTTATTCTGGCTGACTGAGATTTAGGTAGATTTCTGGGTGTTGTTGTTGTTATTTTGCTTTTTTTTCTTTAAAGATTTATTTCATTTTATTTTACCATCAACATTATGGTCAGGCGATTACAGTACCTGCTGTGTTTCACCAAAGCAAGATAGTTAGCATTTGAGTAATTTGAGTAACTAACCAACAGGGTTTGCTTATTTTGTATAGGACAGTAATACATAATTAGGACACGAGAAGGCACTACCATGAAATAGCAACGCTTCACAGTGATCTGCCTTTACTGTGTGTGTACTCAGGGAAAATGAACAGCACAACATTACTGCATTTGTGTGATCAGAAAGTAGGATGTGGTAGGAACAGTCCTCATCTGACCTGTGAAGCCAGCTTTTTGTCTTGGATTCTGACTTAATTCTCTGATTTTAGAATTTAAGCATGAGGGATCTGCAGATACACTATAACTTTGAATTTAGTCAGCATTGTGGCTAGTGCTGCTGTGTTTCTATTGAATGTGAATGTTATGATCCACAGTAGTCTTTTCTAACTTTAGTTTAAGGTCACCCTATTAACTCAGGTCGTTTGTTTGACTTTTTTTTATTTTGTGCAGCCTAGAAAAGGTACTTGTTGGTACATGAGAAGATAAATGTTCATTGACCACCATGTGCCTGGTAATTTCAGATGCATTCTCATTGAAACTTCAGAATAGTTTCATACAGTGCATGTTGATGATCTTACCCAGCCACTGTCATCAATTCTTATAGTTAAGAACTGGAAATGCAGTTGAAGCAAATTGTCCGTTTCTGTGGAAGACAGAATGGATGTGAAGTTTAGAGAGGATTTGAGTAGTAGAGCCTCCAGAAGTTGCTTGAAAAGTCATAAAGTAGGAAGGTTTTTATATTGGAGCATTCACAGTCAGTGTATGGAGAAAGGGAAGAAGGTGTTGAAGATGTCTGGTCAGCTCAAGGATTCTATACCTTTTCTGACTGTGTTAGAGGGAATCTGTGAATTCCACAGAATTTGACATAATTTTAAGGTAGTGGACTGAGACCCTCCTTTGTCTCAGGAAATTTTCATCTCAGTGGTCGATTATCACTGGCTATGACATCACAAAATTGAGGTAGAACGTTCCCAGAGCTGCTCTGGTCATCGCAGTAGCTGGAAGAAAGAGAATGGCAAGACATATGGAAGACTGGATCAGTTTTAAAGTGAACTGTGTTAAAGAAGTAAGAGCTGCATGGAAATGTTTGGTTATAATGAAGAGTTTATTGAGCCTTGCTCTGTTTCCTGATCAAATTTGGGTTGTGGTTAAGCTGTGGAGAGGAGCAGGGAGCATGGTGTTCTTTCTCCAGTGGTGCCACTTCAGCTTTCTGCTTATCTTAATTACCTCTGCCTGAAGGTATCATTGTGTGGTTTTGATTAGGATAGGGCACTTAATTGTACGTTATCAACAACATTGTAAACAGTCATTTTCATGTTTGTTTGTTTGCTTTTTTTAACTTATCTCCAAGTTGGAGTGGGTGGGATAATGATGGCAATGTCAGAGTGATGTGGGAAATTATTTAAGTTGCAAAATTCCCCACTTCATTCTTCTCCCCTACTGCTCTAAGATCCCAAGTGGCATCCCTACAAAGAGTAGTTCGTTCTGCAGTTTTAGGGGAAAAGAAAAACAAAAAACAAAACAAGTAATAAAAATCCCAAGAGACAAAGACAATGTTTTAAATTAATCATAACAGCCTTAAAAGGTTCCCAGAACATGAAGGTCAATCAGACTCTAACCATTTGGTACCATCATGCTCAGAAGTACTCTTTATTTTGGCAATTAGTGGAAAGTGTGCCTAATGTTCTTGAATCTCATTTGCTTTGCCTTAGAAAAATCTTGCTCATGAAGTCAGTATAGCAAGATAAAACAAGATTCACGAATAAATGCAAAAATAGTTTTTCCAGAGACTTAGATTCTTCTGCCTAGAGAAATATTTTCGCAGGTTTCTGTCTCTTCTCATGAATGTTTAGAATGTTTAGGTCCATACACTGAAGGCTTGATGGACAGCCTACGGCACTCCTGCATGGAGATAGTCCCTTGTAGAGTGAAGATAGGTTGTTAGGAGTGTGCCTTTGAAGGGGATGGGCCTGGTCCTTCCTCTCTGCCATGGGAACTAAACATTAGAAAAGATCTGAGACCTGAAAAGAGTTTGTAGGAAGAAACCTCAGCAAGTGAAGAAAGCAAAACTGAGAAGTGCCCTGTTTACCCCCAAGGGCATGGGCACACACAGCATGAGATTCCAGGTTGTTTTTATTTTTTTCTGACTTCATCGGAGCACAGCTGCTTCCTTTATATTTATAGAACTTATACACGAATGTCTATTTTGTTTATTTCCAAGCTTATAAGATGAGTAAATTTAAATACAGTAAAATTATTATCCTAAAGTTTATACTTCTTAATTTATAGAAATGGGATGAGAACATGTGTGTATCATGGGCTGTGTTAAACAGAGTGTTTATGGAGCAAGCTTGTTTTAGAAGTGACTTTCTACTGTGTCATGTAGAATATTCCACAAGTTTTTGATAATGTACTTTATAGAAACTCTCATATTAACTATTTCAGGGATTGTTGTTTCCCTAAACATAAAGGCTTTTATCTGTAATTACATGTGGCTCATCTGAATTACCAAAGTAATATGCTTTACTTAAAATTAACTGACTGTCAATGTTAATGACTTTCTACTGTGTCATGTAGAATATTCCACAAGTTTTTGATAATGTACTTTATAGAAACTCTCATATTAGCTATTTCAGGGATTGTTGTTTCCCTAAACATAAAGGCCTTTATCTGTAATTACATGTGGCTCATCTGAATTACCAAAGTAATATGCTTTACTTAAAATTAACTGACTGTCAATGTTAATGGTATTTCAAGAATGCTTACTTAGTTACATCTAGATTAATTCTTTATCAAAATCATAGCTATTCTATATTCTCACATTTCCCTTGGCTATAATATATCACATTGAATCCGAATTGAGTTAAGGAAATACACCATAAAGGAATTTGAAAGAGAGACTGTCTTTTCCTCTGTTTCCTATGGAAACCCTCTGGGGAGAATGAAAGAACAGTGAAAACCACTGAGTGTGAAATGCTATCCTTAGAGAACTGGGCCTATAGTCCAAGCACTGCCAGATATTTTTTGAAGATACTAAATTATTTTCTTATAATTGATGAAGATAGTTTTAACAGTGTTTCACATTCATGTTCAGAATTATATGCTTTTAAAATGATCAATTCTAAAAGTTTGGCTCCTTAGGAGAGCTGAGGACTGAGTTTGAATTTGGAAAGATTCTTCATACTTGAGCATTTTGGGAAACTTCATCTTTACAAGATGAGACTGTAGATTAGGGTTAATTCTACTAACCACAGTGAAAACTTTGGTATTTCTAAAGACAAGGGAAGCCTTTGAATGTTTAGCTGCAAGAAAAACATGATGAGACCTGTGGGATTGGGGAAGATTGCTTTTCATTGCCTGTTGTTTTGTGGCAGCCAAAGAGAATAAATCTATTGAGGAATGCTTATTGTTTAATTATAGTTATATGATTCATTTTGTAACACAGTGATCTAAGCTGAGGTAGAAATAATTCTTTTGTTTCTATTCCCTAACACGGCCTTAAATTCAAGTTTTTCTGCATGGTTATGGAGTTGAAGGGGCTTGCTACTAAAGGTGAACAATTGAAGATAGCCTACAGTACAGCTTTGTCCTAACAGCCTCACGTGAAATGTGAGGAACAACTGTAACACACACTTCAGCAAGAAGAAGTCTGGCTTGTGTGTTTGCAAGCCTGCTTGACTTTTGTTTGTTTTGGGGGATGTGTCACTATAGCCTGGTGTTAGAAAATGTAGCCTTCTGCATCTGAACTTTTTGAAGATTTGTTTATTTGTATGCATCTGAATGTATGCTGGTGTGTATGTGTATCATATGCATTCCTGATACCTGTAGAGGCCAGAAGAGAGCATCCCATCTCCAGAAACTGGAGTCACCATATCCTGTGGGCTCTGGGAACCTAATTCAGGTCCTCTGCAGGAGCAGCTTAGTGGCTCTAACTGCTGAATTATCTCCCAGATCCTGCTTTTGAACTTTTTAATTGTACTTTATAGACAGTGCTGAACCAAAGAACTATCAGATGACAGGTACTGACATATTTATCTGCAACCTGTAAAGTTTCCTGTACTGTTATTTAATATTGAATACCTTTAGATTGAGATAAATGCTGCACCAGGGAATTTAGAACACAGAAATACAAATGACTAGCTTCGACCAGCTGAGCTCTCATGTCCATGTGTTGTATGTGCTTCCACTCTGGACCCTGTATATATTCTGGGTTGCCTTTCAGCACTCAGCAAAGCCATGCTTCTGTGGTTACTGCTAGTCTCTGTCTCATTTCCTCACACTAACTAAATACATGTTCTTGATGAATTGTTTTGTATCATGTTGGATTTTAATCTTTTGCTATTGCTGTCAGACAGGATATCAATATGAAATTATAACATTTGTGTTTAGTTCAACCTGTGTGGTATTGGAAGCATGAATATTCATTTTTTTGGCAGGGCTGTACTTTTACCTTTGTTGATGATTCAGATTTCCCATGCATATGTGTGTAGTAGTTCTTCCTTAAACAAATAAATGCTCATTTGTTAAATTGTTTCTCAACTACACAAGTGGAAAACTTGCAGCCACAATTCAATTCATTGCACAATATTGTTAGCATAGTAGAAGTCAGTACATGCTATTAATATTTCATGTGTATTTCCCCCACACCCCTGCGTGTGTGTGTGTGTGTGTGTGTGTGTGTGTGTATTTTCATGGATATGCAGGTACATGGTGCTTGTGGAAGCCAGAGGACAATCTGGGGTGCTATCCCTCAGTAGTCATCTACTTTCTTTTGCGTGATGGTTTCTCTCACTGGCCTGGAGCTAGCCAAATAGGCTAGACCGGCTGATCAGAGAATCCAAGCTATACATCTGTCTCTGCTTCCCCTATTCTAGGATACAAATATGTGCCACAACACCTGGATTGATTTTTTTTTTAACCAGAATTCTTGTGCTCAAACTAAGATTAAAGCATTTCTTCAGCTATTTCCCATGTCACCTTTTTATTTATTTTTTATCCGTGTGAATATAAATAAGATCAGACCACAGTACAATGGCTTTCCTGTGGCTATCTTAGTTCTGTGATTCCTTAAATCCTACATTTGTGGTTACTTTCACTCTCTGTGAACATGTCCATTGCTAGTGAGATAATCTTAGCATTCTTCTGGAGAAATTTGCCCTGGTTCTGATGTCAAGCCCAGAAGAATCTGACTATGTTGAAATCTATGTTAAAGTTTTAAAAATGTGTTTCTGTCCGTCAGGGCCTGGAGAGATTTTGACTGATGTTGCAACATATGAAAATGCTCACGTGTGGATCCCTCATCCTTCATTCAATGTGTCCCTCAAATTATTTTTAGTTATGACTTAAAAATCCAATGCTATAGTCTTCTGTATTTTACAATTTGTGAAAGAATCTGTAAGTGGACCTAGAAAACTAAGGTATATTGTCATATATCATTTATAAAATACATTTGGAGAAATGACAAAATGCCAGTGTTAGATTTCAAATTATTTTTGCAAATAAGACATTTCTTCTGAAAGAAATGTACAGAAAAGTCAGTAAAATTTAAGTAGATCATGTCACTTTTGGAAGCTGGGCATGTGATGTTGAATAACATTAGTATTTACTGTGAGCCCACTGTGTGTCTACCCTCAGCTTAGGTCTTTAGAATCATCTAATGTTAAGATTGTAGTAGGATGTTTGTATTTTTTTCTGGTAAGAAAACAATCAGAGGTTCTGTAACTTTTTTAAAGATCATGCTGCTAACTAAGATAGTATAGAATGAAAATTAGACTGAATTTTCAATCCAGTTAGAAATCTAAGTCTTTAATATTTGTAAGCATATGTGCTTTCTTGCCAGGCCAAGGTTAACCATTATGGCCAGTCAAGGAATTAAAATCAGGCCAATTGGAGGGGCTACATGGAGAGGTAATTGAAAGCAATCAGACTTTTAATACCGTTATCAGAAATAGAATATAATGGCAGTTACCAGGATACAATGGTGTCTTGCAAGCTATATAGGGTACACGAGATTAATTTCTAAGACCAATTCCCTGTCAAGCTTCCATGCTTCCTTGTCTTCTGAGGGCAACATACAGAGAAACACAAAGGGATCTAAAAGCTTTACTGCCTGAGAGAGTGCCTTGTTTTCCCAGGAACTGAAAATCATACAGTGTCCCAGGAGTCAGTGACTAACATGAAAAACCTATGATACATACATTTCAAGGCAGCTAGGCCAGGCCAACTTCATGATTCCCTGCAAATGCTGAAAGTGATAATACTGTATAACGAATTTTCTGAATGTATATTTAAATAATAATAATGTAACCATTTAAATCAGTAGTGTCATTTGAAACTGTATTAATAAGAGCTTTGTAACTGATGGAATTTACTGATGTGCCCACCTTCATCTTGTCACTTCTTTCCCAAATTATGCTATTGCTCCCAAATATACATGCGTAAAAAGTAAGTTATGTAGGGACTGAAATTGTGGAGAGCCAGACTGGCATAATGCTTTCTCAGAGGCCCTGATAATAGGAAAATGGGAACTTCTGCTTTGTGGCCTTGTCCAGGAACAAATTTGGCAAGGCTGGTCTTGACTCTGGAGTCAGTGACTCAGAGGAGCTGAGGATACAGCTTTTGGGAACCTTACTCTTCCCCCCAGGCTGTGGTTGTCACTCCTAAGGCAGATGTGTCTGTGGTATCCTGTGATCTCTTTGCCAATGCTGTCTCACTTAGCTCTGTGCTGATCTTGGCCGTTTTTCTTTCCTCACAACATGTAAGATGCCGTACTTCTTAATAAACTTGCTTGGCATAAGTTGACAGCATATGCAAGACCTCCTGGTCCCAGATATTGCTTTGTCTTATTTCTTATCTTCTTTACTTCCTGTTCCTAGTCCTCCCACTCAACACCTCATTGTACCAGACCTTTATTTCATGCTGTTTCAAGTCATGAAATAATGACCATCCAACTTTAAATATGTCATCCTAGCATATGGTCACCTCCTCATTTATCTAATATCACAGACTAAATCACAGTGCAGCCTGGTATGGCACATTCTAATTGTTAATGGTGGCTGAATGTCTGTACCTGTCTGCTTTGACCATGCAAAGCTGCAGGCTCCTTTCTGCTGTTCCCACTCTGTGCTCTGTGCCCTGTGCCCCTGTCCACCTTCTCATGAAGCCAAACATCCATTTCAAGCCCTCCATTGTTTGTTAAGAAATCATGTTCCTAACCATTCTATTTTCCCTTAAGCCCACTGAGCTGGATATCTGACACACCAGCCATTTCTCTTTATGTGAAACATTGTTTTATGTTTGATTTTTATTTACTTCATTGCATCTCTAATTGTACTGAACATTTACTGGCATGTGTTGTTTGCTGAGTGAATTATCCTAGTTCTTTTAAGGTTAACAGAAAAATGTAATAATAAGAATACATTCTCAAAACTGAACAGCAGAATTTAGGCTTGAAGAGGATTTAGGAAAATAATAGTTTCTCTGTTGGATAGGCTAATATGAATTCTTTCATTGCTAGGAAAGTAATGACTAACTAGAAAACTATTAACATACTTCTTGAGCCATAACTGGGAAATATTATGTTGTGTAAGTTTGAGACAATCCCTTACAGATTTTGTAGAGATGTTTCCGTTGTATTATGGCTAATTAAATACATGCAAATATAACAGAATGTAAACTCCATGGCATATATATGTAATGGTACTTAATGATGGTACAGTTAGGTGCCAGGAGCATTAACAGTGGAGGAAATAAAATCTTACTTCTACTGTTTTAGTCTGCAAATCACAACAGGATATTTGAAAATGAAAGTTTTCAAGTAGGAATTCTGGAACTCATAAGTCAGACCAGAGATTTCTTTACTGCAAGTGTTTCTCTTCATCTTATGTATATTGTGAAAAAGTCTATACTAAAACAGTTACATTACAGATCTTTTGTAAGTCTTGTCAGATAGGGTCTTTCCACAAACTTTATGTCGGTACCTACTGTTGGTGTATGCACTGCCTCTCTTGGTGATGGGTTTCTTATACATTTTGTTTCTCTGAAGTCTGTAGGTCATTCACTACTTGGCATATTTGGGAACTCTTGGAATATATTATGCTTTTGCCTTTATGGTTAGAAAATCAGCAAAGCCTTTACTAAACAGGAATTGTTTTGTGCTATATCCTCAGCTGAGAACTACTTTCCCAGTTCACTGTCAGTCTGATTTGAGTAGGTTTCATTTTAACATTTCTCTTTGTTGAAAACTAACCCACCAATTAATGATCTTTAAGTCTCTCTCCTCAGTTTTGGTGCAAGATGTTCTAACAAACTTCCATAAATTAACTTACAAACAGATCAGGGTGGAACACATTTGGGTTTCTGAATGAGACTGTCTCCTGGATTCCTCACATGGCAGAGAAGAGCTCTGTGGGGTGTTCTTACACAAATACCCATCATCCACAGACATTCCACTTGCATGGTACAATACCTACTAAAAACGCACTTCCAAATACATGACCTTAGGTAAACCCTAAAGTATAGGTTTTCACGTATGGATTTGGGGAGTGAACAAGTATTCAGTCCATAAGACCCTGCAAAGAAAATGTTAGATGTGCTTATCTCCATTATCAGATTGGAATAATTTATGTACTTGTGTGCACATACAGATTTTTACATCCTAGGGGATTCTCCATGATAGTGTATTTAAGTTCAACTGAAATATAGCTGTAAATTATTTTATGGTTTAATGATGTAGCACCAAACATTTAAGAGTGTGTGTGTGTGTGTGTGTGTATGCGTGTGTGCTATCAAGCTCATTGCATTTTATTTCTTTAAAAGACAAATAATCTGTTTATAGATGTGGAATAGATTAAATAACACATGCTTTCTCTTGTAGTTGCCACCACATCCTATTGTTGCAGTAGATGTAGCTCACTGTCCACTCACTTTCTGATGTCATCTGGCTGTGGTGCTAACCACAAGTGGGATTTTCTATAATACTTCACCCTTGGAAGACTTATTTTTATCTGATTTTTCAATAGCCCAATATAAAGTAATAACATAGTTCAAATATTTCTCCTGATGTGGTTGGTTCTACTCTCGTATCAGTTGACCTTGGGATGAAACTCAGTAAATGGCCATCTAAGATGGAAGCTTCACCTATCCTGTGACCTGGGCCTGTCAGAAGCATGAAGCTTTTCATTCTATTGGTACTGTCACCACTCTTGCCGTGTTATAAGGAGACTGTTCTAAATAAAAATGTGAGTTAGTAAAATGAGCTTTGGAAGTATCTCTAAATCACAAAACTATGTGTTTCCAGAATGTTACAAAGAGAATGATTGCTAACGTGTTGGTGGCAGCTCCCTGGAGACATTTACCTCTGTTACTTCTATTTTTTATTTTAATTTGTTGCAAGTGTAGAAAATTGTGCATTCACAAATGTTACAAATGACTTTTGAAAGTCCCCCAAAAGACAGTAAAAATAGTTCTATGAACTTATGTCTGTGGTGTATTATTATTAGCACATCTGTTACATTGAGTCAGCAATGATAATATGATTATCATTATATAATATGATTATATGAAAAGATAAGAATTTATATATATATATCATTCATATAATATGATTATATGAAAAGATAAGAATTTAATTTAGAAAAATTCAAACCATCTAACCACTGTAAAAACAAAGCATAATGTACATAATGGTGACTATAGTGTGATTATAAGGCAGATTATTGGAATTTAAAATATTATATTTATTTCAAAATAAATTAAATGATACAAACAATGATTTGGGGAATATCAGTCAGGATATTTCTACCATTGAGAAGAAACATAATAATTACTATTTCTCATCTGAGTTTTTTGAGTCTTTTGAGAAAAGTTCTGCCTATGTAGCCCAGATTACCCATAAAGTTGCTATGGAGCCCAGTCTGGCCTTAAAGTCTGCCTCTGCCTCTCTATCCTTTGGCTTTTTTAGTTAATAATATGGATAATCAAATTCATATTATTTGGCTCATTTTGAAGCCTTCTACTTAAAAAAATGTAATTGTCATCAGGCTAGGATTTCATATCAAGAACATATTAACTGATGAGCATGCTCATTGGATATCTAAGCTAAACAGTGTAGATGATGCATTAAGTCTTTGCTTCTAAGCTGGGATTCTGCATGTATGTATGTATATTGGTAACATTTATTAACAGTGGGTACTGTTGGGGTTGAAGAGCATTCAGGCTCCTATAGAGGATGTATTTTTATGTCTGGTATGACTCATTATGATGTCAAAAAAACATATGTATCTTAAAAATCCCTATGGACTTATATACCTTCTTTGAAGAACATGTACTTTAATAAGGTGCTTTAGACAACAGAATTATTAGTGGATGTTAAAGTAATAAAGCCCCACCCTATTGAAGGAATAGCGAATATCTTTCTGGAACAACTAATCTGATTTTGTTTATAAGGTGACAGCTCTTAGTCTAAATAGAAGCATTTGAGAAAAAATTGCACTCAGAAAAGGTAAAGGGAGTAGAAATTTATTACCTACCAGTCTAAGGCTCTGCGTGTACTTCATACACTTTATTGCCAATAGAGCTTTAAGATGGAATTAAAGAAGGATTCCTGTTTAGGTGATGAGGAAACTCTGCCTTGGGAAGTTTGGGGAGCTGCCCAGAAGTATCTATAAAAGCTGAAATGTAAACAAGCCTATTTATTTGAAAAGTGACCATGTACCTGTAAATGCCAGAGCATCATGGGGGACAACAACAGAGGCTAATACTGGTTTTGACTGTGTATACAGTACAGAACAAGCAAACTTGAGCTAAGGTTTGCTTGTTTGAAAGTGGAGAGAAACATGGTTCTACTGTGGGAAGTCAAGCCTAGTAGTAGACTAAAATTGAACTTGAGGGGAAATCTGATAATTTGAACCTTTTAGGCTTACAACAATTGTACCTTGTTCCTTAAGTTAGAATTTGTGCCGGTTATGTCTATGAGCAGTAGATAATTTTGGTAAAAGAGGAATTTACTCTTTCTGGCTTCTCACAGGAACAATCAATTTTGCATTCTTTGTCTTCAAAGAGGACATTGATAAAACTATATGTAATAAATTCAATTTAAGGTTATTTTAATTTCTTTGTGCTAGAGGCCATTAAAATCAGGAACAGTAGACTAGATAATTATAGAGTCTTATGCTTCTTCAAAATGAGAGTACATAGACATCTAGAATATATCTAAAACTCACTGGTGGTAGGTAAACCCTGTTGGTTAAATATACATTTAGATACACTGGTATCTTCCTGAGTATGTATGATAAATCTATACCAATTTACTGTTAACTCTAACAATAGCCTGAGACTCTTAAATTCTTAAAGGAACTTCCTAGGTTCCTCATTTTACTGTTCTTTCGCCTGAGAGATGACCTGGCTGCCCTGATAATAATTTTCTTTCCCTTGCAGATGGTTTCTTTATTACTGATCTTTGTCCCTGCGGATACACAGAGCCTTATCTTAGAGGCTTCTGAGAATTTATTTTTTCCTTACTCGTAGGAGAAACCTATGGGAAACTATTCTCTGTATGAGGTAAATAAAAATCCTCCATTCGTTCTACACCATCAACAAAAAGCGATTTAATGATGAAGCTGAATTTGTTGAGAATTCATTAGAATTTTGGAGATGCACATTGCCAATAATCATATGAAAAATGCTTTTCCTTACTAGCGTCAGGGAAGAGCAAATAAAAGTAACCATGAATTAACACCTCACTCCAATAAAAAGGACTATTATCAAGAAGACAAAAATTAAGTAGTACTGGTGAGGACTTGGAGGAAAGGGAGCCATTGTACACTATTGGTATGAATACAAACTATTAGCATCTATTAAATAGTGTGCAGTATCCTTTAAGAATTAAAAAAAAAAGTACTCTCTGATTTAGAAAACTTATTGCTGGCTGTTTATATGGAAATACCTGTACTACTAGGCCTATTATAATGCTGTTCACTGTTTCTGTCTAGTCAGCTCAGTGGCCACCTGTGTGTGAGGGGGTGCAGTCATAAACAGAGTGGGGTCTCATTTGGGACAGCTCGGATAAATGTGGACAATGCTAAGTCAAATAATCAGGCACAGAGAGACATGCAAATGTAAAATCTAAAGAGTTGTGGGGGATAATAATGGGAGTAGAGAACAAAATAATAGTTACTAGAGCATGATTTGTGTGTGTGTGTGTGTGTGTGTGTGTATGAGAGAGAGAGAGAAAGAGAGAGAGAGAGAGAGGTTGAGGGAGAGAGGAAGAGACAAGGAAGAGAGGAGAATGGAAAATTGGTCAGTGGGTACAGAGTTATAGCTTATATTATTCTGTTTGTATTCAATAGTGAAATGGTGACTAAAAGTTAATACTTTGTTATGTTTTCAAATAAAATAGAGGCATGTAAGATTTTTGTCACAAAAATGTATGAGGTGATGATAGACATAGTAATTATCCCAATTTGATCGTTACACAATGTTTGCATGTATGGAAACATTGGTCTGTGCTTCATAAACTCACTATGGTGCTAACTGAAATAAAGCATATAAAATAGTAAAAATGGTGGAGAGACCCTGGATCTTCAATGAGAAGCTGCAATGAACGTATATCATGGGATAACTTTCTTTATTGCATGACTAAGCCCATATGACTTATAATTTTATGCTATTTTGAAGCTCAGAAGCCGTATAAGAAAGACTTTATTTTGATGTTTAAAGAAAGTGGCTTAAACTCCAAGGCAGCTTTGGATATTTCACCAGCTCACTGGTGACACTAGGTCACTGGGACAGTGTAGAAGTATGTATTCAGCACTGGTAAAAATGATTGTCAGAGTTTCTTTACCTCTAGGTAGGGACAGTGTGCACAAAGGGGAGTGTCAGGCACACATCCAGAAGGGGATGAAGACAAACTTAGCACAAGTCACATGCTTTTAGCAAGTCTTAAATGTTTCATTAAAAAATGGCTGTGGGTATGGAAAACTCCAAAGTATGAATTAGGGAGCCACCCCTAATTTTATTATTAACCAGCTTGACTTTGAAAAAATAAATGCAATTCCTTGGCTCTGGTTTCCTTGTGTTAAAATGAGTAGGTTCTTGTAGATACCTTTAAGACCCCTCGTTGATAGTGTCCTTAGGCTCTTAGATGATTTGATCAGTTAACACTGGAGTTTTGCTTTGCATAACTTAATAAATGCTTCAGTTCTTAAAACATTGTTTCAAAATAGCTTTGTTCTCAGTAGGCCAACGTATTGATGTGCTCCAGGAATGATGTGAAAATGTATGCTGTTACTTTGAAATCATTTCTGTGAAACAAGGACTTGTGTTATGGCAGTGTGCTTGTGGTATGGACTTGTGCTGACTAGCCTCCCTAACCTCTCCTCTGAAACGAACCTTTTGTAGCTTATAATCTTTCTAATAAAATGCATTTTAAGCATATTTAAAGTATGTGTAGCTTTTCTAGGACACAATATTTTCCCAGTTACCTGTAATAATTCTATGTAACACCAATTAGTTGGCCGAGTATAGAACAGATGGTAACCCGTTTTACAAGGCAAACAGAGTACGGGTTGGGTATGTTTTTATTTTATTAATGTTTTATTTATTCAGTGGTGAATGTTTACTGCCATCTACAGCAACTGATCATTAGGTTTACAGACTGAAAAATAAATGTTGATGATAATCAAAGTTATACTAGTTCTGTTTGTCATTAGGTTTAACTATACTGTTTATGTGTGCATATATATATTTCATATGGTGAAATTTAAAAATCTGTAAGTTGTTTGTTGTTAATTGAAAATGTAAAAATGGTTGATATTTATTATATTGTTTTTCTAATATTTAGAAATATTTATAATATTTCTGTTTTTATTTTTAGAATAAAAGTATCTTAAACTCTTACATATGTGGAAGACCATAATTCCACAACCATTGTGGAATTAATTTAGTAATTTGTGCTCTAGTGACCACATCTATGTGTGTGTGATCACGTGGAAGCCGGAGGTCAGTCTTTGTTGGTGTACCTCATGCACTGTCTACTTTGTTTCTCTGACAGGGCCCTCATTGCCTTAAGCTCTGCAAATAAGCTACACTGACTGTCCAGTGAGCCCCAGAGATCCACTTGTGTCTCCCTGTCTCTCCACATGTGCCATCACATCTGGCTTTCTCTGTGGGTACTAGTGATTGAACATAGCCCTTTGTACTTATACAATGAGCACTTTACAACTGAGCTATCACCCAAGAACATGATGTCTTTTTTTTTTTTTTTTTAACTAAGAAATGTCCTCTCTTAGCCAGGGGGTGGTGGCACACACCTTTAATCCCCGCACTGGGGAGGCAGAGGCTCTCTGTGAGGTCAAGGCCAGCCTCCCTTATTTCTAAAGAGTATGTGCTTTTAAACATACGTGTTCTGACCAAATGATTTGGGACACAAGCAGTGAAAGGCATGTACTTGGTGGCCCTACATTTTTGGTCTTGTGTGGTGTGTCAGTGTTATGTATACCCTTTGTTTGTACCTTAGAGATGCAGGCTTAGTAAAAAGTCACAGCAAGTAAAATTATTTCTAGACAAGTAAAGATAAAATAAATTCTAGAATTTGTACTTTTTAACTTGTCTATGTTTTTCTATCTTTTAATTTGATAGCGATGATAATGAATAAATAGCAAAACTGATTCTATCATTTTATCACCGTCTTTAAATGATACCCTTTAAAGACATTGCTATATTTTAAACTCATTTGGAGACTAAGGATGTTTTCAAAGTCTAATTAGGGTACAGCATTCCATAATTTGGATGTTAATTGCTTCCCCAAGGCCTATTCTTTTATATGTTCATACTATAATTGAGATCAAGTGGTAGGTAGAATGATACAGCAATAAGTCATTGATATTCCATATGCAATATCCTGTGGAGGAAAGAAATTTTAAAGCAAGAGAAATACCAGGAAAAACGATTTTAGTAGCTAGAGAGGTGGGTTAGTGGTTAACAGCAATTCTGGGTCTTGCAGAAAACTCAGGTTCTTTTCCAAGCACCCACCTCAGGTGGCTCACAACCTCCTATAACTACAACACCAGGAGATCTGACTCTTCAGGGGCAGCTACATCTGTGTATACCCTAAACACACACACACACACACACACACACACACACACACACACACACAAACACACACCGAATAAAATAAATCTTAAAAAAAGAAAATGATTTTATTTGGGGCATTAGAATTTTTTTATAATATTATATATATGCTATATTTGTTTCTTGAAACTGAAACAAAATGGCTTATCCCACATTTTCCCAGTAATTCATGAAAGAATTTCTGTGTCTAAATGCATATGTAATATGCATAAATATTTTCTTTGGTCTTCATATTCTACCAATTACTTATTTTAAATTCTAAAGTGTTACAGACATAACTATGAATCCTCAGAAGTTCTTCTCACAACTGTACTTCATATGGCTTTGGAGTCACTAGTAACCCATTTTTACCCACCCCAGATGCCACCAGAAGATCACAGGAAAGTGTTGTTCGACACTTTCTGCATGCCCCATCCATCTGCTGCTGACTCAATTTGTATCCCACTTGGCTTAAAGCAAGCTCTGTTAAGAATATGTGTTCCCTTGGATTTGACAGGTCAAGATAAGACCTCATAGCTGCTCTTAAGACATTCACTGTCTTGACTAAGTCCCAGTCAAACATCCTTTTGTTTTCTATCTGTTCCTACACAACAGTTAGGAAACCTTCACTGTCTTCTCTGCTGTTTGTAATTTATTATCTATCATCTGTCTCCTGTTTATATCAAAATTGTTGATAACAATGTGTGTATAGGGAGACACAAAGAGAATTTACTTAGTAGTTCCAAGGTTTGGATTAATTGCTATTGTTATAAAAGGGTCAGGAAATGCAAGAAGAAAAGTAATGTTCCATTTGATGGTGTGTGCACCATTCCAAAATTGAAATTAGCAGATATCTATTATTGATATGTAGATGTATTTACTTCTATTTATAAAGAACGATGATTGGATTTTAAGGAGAAGTTTTAATGGGAATGTTTGTTTTTAGTGTGCCTTTTTCATAGTTAACTGCTATAGGCTTTTAGGTGGTTAGCTTTTGAATTTTTTAATGTTGAATAGTGTTTGCTTGAAATATATTCATGTGTTCCTTTTCTGGGGAATTTACATATATTTTGTTGATTTCTTTACTGACTGACTGACCTCTGGAACTTTAATTATCACTATTTCTCAGAATTATGATTCTTTTTATTGTAAGGCCTTCATCAGATATATGCCTTTTTAAAAAGCCAATGATCTCTTCTGAGGCATTTTGCATTGAAGCTGGGTTGTGGTGGCACACGCCTTTAATCCTAGAACATGGGAGGCTGAGGGCAGGTGGATCTCTTTAAATTCGAGGCCAGCCTGGTCTACAGAGTGAATTCCAGGACATCCAGAGTTACAACAGAGAAACTCTATCCCAAAAAAACCAAACAGAAAAAAAAAAAAAATTGAACCCTTGGTTTTACAACTAACATGTAAATAATCTATCTTTGACATCCATTCCTTTTATTTTTATAAGTGTATCAGCTAGCCACAGGTACAAACATTTTGTCATCCTGGCCTTTTTTAGATGTATTTTCCAATTCTATCATCAGGCCAACTAGAGATTTTCTTTGTGATCTTCCACAATGGCCCTGTCAATGGCACCAATAAAATGTGATATGTTGCCTCTCACTTCTTTCACTGAACTTAGTGCCCCCAAGTTCAATGCAAACTCTTGTATATGTCTACAGTTCTTTTAAATAATGCTAAGTAGTATGAACTCAAAGGATCCTTGGTTTGTTTAAGATTTGGGGATGTTCTGGTTAGTTTGTCAACTTGACACAAACCACAGTCATTGCAGAAGAGGGAGCATCAGTTGCTTCCATCAGATCCACCTGTGGGGCATTTTCTTCATTTATGATTGACATAGGAGGGCCCAGCTCAATGTGGGCAGTGCTGCATCTCAGCCTGTACTCAGGGTTGTATAATATAGCAAGCAGAGCAAGCTAGTGTTCCTCCGTGGTCTCTGCTTCAGTTGCTGGTCCAGTTCCTGCCTTGGGCTGCTGCCCTGGCTTCCCTAGACAATGGACTATAATATGAAACTGAAATGCACACTGCCCTTCGCAACTTGGTTTTAGACAGTATATTATCAATGAAATCAACGAAAGAGAAAGCAAACTAGGACATTGGTATAAGGGCTAGAACTTAGTAGGTAAAGTACTTGAGTGGGAAGCAGAAGACCTGAGATTGATTCTCAGAGTCCTTGTAAAAAAGTACGGTGTGTGGCACTTGCTTGTAACCTAGAGCTCTGAGGGCAGTGATGGTCAATCCCTGGGACTCACTGACTAGCAAGCCTAGCTGCTGGGTAAGTTGCAGGTCAGTTTGAGACTCTGTTTTAAAAATTAACGCATTAAAGAAAGGAAGGAAGGAGGGAGGGAGGGAGGGAGGGAGGGAGGGAGGGAGGAAGGAAAGAGGGAGGGAGGGAAGAGAGAATGGAGGGGAGGGAGTGATGGAGGGAGGGAGAGAGGAAGGAGGAAAAAGGAAAAGAAAAGGTTGTGTCATTTGAGGAATGACTCAAGATTGTCTTCTGGCCTCTACAAGTACAAGCACAAGTGCACACACATGTGCATGTACATACACACATGTATACATCCACCCATCATGCACATGTATTCACACACACATACATATGTAAGATTTTGATGATTGTGTTTCTGGTATAAATATAGGTTTATGCATCTTTTATTTGACCCATTTTTATTTTTCTAGAGTAAATGTGTGTATGATTGCTAAGTTGTATGTAAAGTGCAAAATTAATTATATAAAACTACTTCTGTATGTTTCTCTGAATAGCTCTACAATTTCCTATGACATTAGGAATGTCAAGCTTCCTGTTCTCTACCCTGCATTTGACATGGTCTATTTTAGTGTCATTTTTAGCATTCTAATAGGTCTATATTTGTACCTAATGAAATTTTAATTTGTGATTTCTTTGTTGAATTATCTGTTTAAATCTTACATCCATTCTTAAGAGATTTTCTATTAGTGTTTTAAAAGGTTTTTTTTTTTTTTAAAGAAACTATCCATCACTTGCTTGATTTTGTTTTTTATTTTATGATGTTTTTGGCTCAGTTTTTTAATGTGCACTCTTACTCTTGTAAATTATTTTTGTAAAGTCAACATCATTTCTTATAAAATTCAAATGCAATTATTACTAAATATCCAGGAGGAGTTGGTTCTAGGACTCTCATAAATATGAAGCTCCCTTGCACTCATGTTCCTTGTGTGAGATCAAGTGGCATTTGTACATGTAGAACATGCAGAACATGCAGATATAGATGTTGTACATTCGATTGTCTGTTTGTTTGTTGATTGATAGAACCTACTTTGTGCATTTTGTCTAAGGCATTTTTTTCTTAATCTAATATAAAAATTTTAAATGAACAGTTTGGTTTTGTTTACATTTAGGTTTATGATCCTCTTTTGAGTAATTTTTAAAATATAAAGTATAGGAACAGGTTTTATCTTTGTGAACAAATATAAAATTCTAGGGTGTATATTTAAAAGACTGTCCTTTCTCAGTGGCATCCTTTTAAAATAGTGAATGAACACGTTCCTGTGTGTTTCTGCGTTCCTCCTGGCCCTGTGAACTGCACTCTTCCTTTTTCCAATCTTCTGCTATCTTCTGCTATCTTGACTACTATAGATTTATAATGTCTTAATATTTGTTAGTAAGGATTTAATTTGGAAACTTGCAATGTAAACATTGATTTTTGATTTGTATATAATTCTATTATAGTTGAAGAATAATCTTGTATGTTTTCAAGTCTTTGAAATTCATTTTGTGACATACTGCATGGTCTCTACACACATGGAGAGCATGGAAAAGCATCTGTTTTACTGTTGTGTTGACTATTGATGTTGGTAAAGTGTGACTTTTCTTTTAGAGTGCTATATCCATGGTAATTATGCCTTCACGTTCCATGAACTTGTTAGTAGGGTGTTTTTTTTTTTTAATTTTTAAATGTTTGTATAGGTTTTTCTAACTTCGTTCAGTTCTATTAGTTTTTGTTTCTTATGTTTCAGCTTGCCTTGTGACTGTGTTATACTTTTAAAATAGTAAACTCTGGGTTAGTTGATTGTTGTACTGTGTGATACCTTCTTTACCCCTGAAATAAATTCTGCTAATTAGTTCTGCTGTGTAGTCATATGGCCTATTTTTCATACATTGTGCTTTCTAACTTTTGCTTTGAGATTACAGTTCCAACACCCTCTGTTTCGGGAGATACACTCAAACTAGAGCATTAAATGTGTCATGGATATTCTGCTTTCAAATATTTGAGCTCTGTACCCACAAGAAATCCTCCTGATCGTAAATGTATCGAGAAGCTATCACATCATCTTTCTGAATGCTGCCCATTTTCCATTATTACTCAGCATGGTAAAATGTTTGCAATGTCTATGTCAACAGGGCTTTTTCCTCTTCCTGTTTTGGTGTTTTAAATAATAACCAAGGCCATATATATGAAGTCGTCTCTTATTTTGTTTTTGGCTTGTATTTCCTTAATTGGTACTTGATGTGGAACTCTTTCATGTGGTTATTGACCATTTTTATAACTACTTTAGAAAAATAGCTGTGTCTTTTCCTCCCATTAAAGTACTCACCACACCCACCCTTCTTAGCTTCCAGGATCAGATGAGATATCTGATAAATATCTCTCTCTCTCTCTCTCTCTCTCTCTCTCTCTCTCTCTCTCTCTCCCTCCCTCCCTCCCTCCCTCCCTCCCTCCTTCTCTCCTTCTCTCTCCCTCCCTCTCTCTCTCTCCTCTCTCCCTTTCTCCCTCCCTCCCTCCCTCCTTCCCTCCTTCCCTCACCAGTCATGTTTTGTCCTACCCTAGGTCTCTATCCAGGTTCTGGGTCCTGACCATCCTGGCAGTGTTGGGCATGGGCTCCTCCTGGAGTGGGCCTCAAGTTAGACCAGTCATTGGTTGGCCTTTCCCACAAGTGTTTTGCCACCATTGCCCCGGCATATCTTCTGGCAGGTCAGACTGTAGTTCAAAGGTTTGCGGGTGTGATGGTGTCCAGTGCCACACTAGAGACTTGCCTGGTTACAGAAGATGTCCCATTAAGTCTCTGTATCCGCCATTACTAGGAGTCCTCGCTAGGGTCACCCTCAGAGTCTAGGAAGTTTTGCTGCACTAGATTTCCACATTACCTCCTAGATGCTCCCCAATTCCAGCCAACTGTCCCTGTACTCTCTCCCCCATTTCTCCTCCCCAGATGATCCCTCCTCTTCTCATTCCCACCCTCCCCCAGTTAACCTGCAAAATCTATTCTATTTCCCCTTCCAACGGAGATCCAAGCATCTTCCATAGAGTATGCGGAGAGTTTAAATTGGAAGTCTCCATTTGGTCCCTCCCCTTGGGTCTTGGGATCCCCTTGGAAGAGGAGGAGGAAAAATTGTAGGAGCCAGAGGGGATCAAGGAAACCAGGAGAACATGGGCCACTGAATCAACCAAGTAGGGATTAAATGGGCTCACAGAGACTGAAGGGACCGACATGGAGCCCGCAGGGGTCTGCGCCAGGACCTCTGCATATATTAGCTCCGTTAGACCCATTAGCTCAGTGTTTTGGTGGGACTCCGAACAATGGGTCTGGGGGTGTTCTTGACTATTTTGCCTTGTATCAGGATCCTTGGCCTCCTGTTGTGCTGCCTTGCCCAGTCTCAAAATGAAAGATTGTGACTTAACTTATTGTACCTTGTTGTATTCTGTTTAGCTGGTATCTTTTGGAGGCCTGCTCTTTTCTGAAGGGAAAGGGAGGAGGAGTGGATCTTGGGAAGGCGGGTGGTGTAGGGGAGCTGGGAGGAGCAGGAGGGGAAACTGTGGTGGGGATATCTTGTATGAGAAAACAATTTACTTTCTATTGAAAAAGGGGGAGGAAAATTGCCTGTGTTAAAAAGTAGGGTTTGTGATAAATTTTAGATTTAAGAACCACTGTTGTTTCACCAGATGTCAAAGCCAAGAGGCATTGGGACTGGTAAGAAAGCATTTGACAAATTATAAGCCTAACATGGTTAGTAAACTGGTAAATAGCTTTCTCTATTCCTTAACTGGCACCCTCTATATTCTATTAAATTTCATTTCAATGAGCATATTTTATTTCTATTCTCTTAATATAAAGAGGATCTCAGTGTCTAAGCTTAAAAGGTGAAGATGAAATACAGAGCCTAGTATCTTCAGGATTCATTTAGCCTACAACTTTACCTCCCTCCTGACAATCTTTGTAAAATAAAAGGATGGAAGATTTGGGGGCCTCTAAGTCCTATAATAAATTAGGACTGTATGAAGGTTCATATATTGTAATCTATTTTCATTGAAGGAGTAGGAATTAGAATAATACATATTCTTAGTATAAACGTTCATTACTTTTGAAGATCACTTCATTTAAAACATATAAGGTACATGTAAATATAAGTAAAAGATGAATCACTATAATTAAAGAAATAGCATTTTTTTTCTTTATGTTTTTGAGATATGGTTTTGCTAAATAACCCTGACTGGCTTGGTGTTGTGTACCTCAGGCTGACGTCAAACTTGAAAAGTCTGTCTGTCTCCTCATGTGATAGCATTGCAGATATTCTTCACCATGCCTAGTTGAGATGATTACTTTTAATCCAGTGTCAGCATTTTGCTTATTTTAAATGAAAATACTTTAGAGAAACTGTGATTTGTATGTATATATTTAAGCTGTTCAATTTAAGACTTATAAACAGCAAGCTTTCGACTTTCCTTGTTCTTTAACTTTGCTTCAGTATATTCTCAAGCTTATTAACTTTATTAAGCCCTTGCCTCTGAGAACCATTTTCACTGGTTTCCAAGGACTCCCTAAAAATGCAGTGCATTTCCACTGAGCCACATGAACACAGAACTGTGAAAACTTTCCAGATGTTACTTGAAAACAGCAACAAAACTGTCTCCTATTCTCTCGGTTGGAGACGTGAGGTATATCATCTAATTGCTTAAAGAATGTGTGGAAGTATTTACACTTTAGTTGTTTTATCCCCCAATGAGTTGAATGAAAACTGTAAATTATTTTGATACTAAGTTGAGCTTTTTACTGAATAATGCAAGGGATACTTTGAAGTTCTGCTTGGGACTTATTAACTTAAATATTTCTTCCACATAACTTAAATCTATTGATCTTTCAAAGAATTTTCATAAGAATCCATTTTCTAGATTTTAAAAAGATGAAATTTTGCCATATAAGTGGGTTATAGTTCATTGGGTACTTACTACTAAAAAGAACACACACACACACACACAACACAGCATTTTTGGTTTTTATAATTTTATAACTCTTGAATCCTCGTTTTAACCATATAGCACTTTTTCCTTCTGAATATGAATCAAGAATGGTGAATTTCATTGCCTTCTAGTTGTTAGTGGAGTTTTTAAAACTTAGGTTGAAACAATGGGAGAAAAGAATATTTTATTTGGCATATATTGCTGGATTTTTTTTGATGCATAATGTCTCCTCAAAGGTCTCTGTTTCACCCATGTACTATTGTAAACTCCCTAAAGTAAATCGGAATTAAGATTAACATGTTAAATATATTCCGTCCGTCATCTGTATGTGTATATCCAAAAGGTATTTAGGAAACAGGAGAAGAGGTAATTCTATAACTCAAAATATTTATAATTATTCATAAATAATTCACAAAAGAGCAAATCGGTGATACTCGTGTCTATATTGTCAATGTGTCCCTTTAACACTCAAATACCATATCCTTCCATAAAAGCTAGTAGAGAAGACACATGAATGTTAATGCCATCTTCTCACATTCTTGGCTGACAGGGCTGCCATTTCATCAAATGGTTTCCTTCTATAACCCCTTTATTATATGGCAGTCTTATGTACTGCACATTATTCTCTAACCAGCCAGTGTGTGGGCATGCATCACTGCTTCCAGTGTGCCCACTGTAAAGATGGAGCTCTTTTTCTGCTGCTGTTTGGAAGCCACTTTCTTTCCGTCCATGCACCCACATCTAGAACAGTGAACAGTTTTTAGTTTCTTTCTGAACACTCTCATTTGCTTAAAGACGGGAAATTCTTTTAGGCTTTTACTCCCTGGTTTGCAGTGGACCAGGGATTCTTTCTCTCCTAATGTTTAGAATATATAGAAAGTGGACAGTCACTTGGCTAGTGTTTGAAAGTGAAGAAAACATTCTTAAAAAGAAAAAGTACTTTTCCTAATGGGTTTTTACCTGTATTATGCATTTAAATAAACCCTTTTAAAGCATCTATTCTATAATTATCAAAAGATTTTTTTTACTTGACCAGTATCAGGTTGGCTTTTAACTATGGTGACTAGGAAGTAATATCCAGAACTACTTTAAGAAAATATTTATTATCAGTAAAATAAGCACTCATTGTTGTGTTAGATATTTTTCACTGACAAAACATGAAATAGCTCATGGTTTCTGAGGTTCGAACTCATAGTCACTTGCTCCACTGTTTCTGAGCCTGTAGGAAAGAACACATCAAGGAGTAGAGCGCATGGTAGATCAAAGCTGCTCACTTCTGGTGGTCAGGAAACAGGAAGAAATGGCAAGGACCCAGGATCCACCTCCAGGGCAATCCACTGATAACCTATGTTCTTCCCCAACACTCTATTTCTGAAGAGTCCACCAACAAGTTTCTAGCTGCAGCACTGGCTGTCAACCAAGCCTTTATAATGTGGAGCTTTGGAAAATACTTTTAAGATCCAAAGCACAGCAATTTTAAATAAGTTTTCTTGGACAGTACTTGCAGATTCCATTAGTGATTTTGGAGAGAAAATTTGAAAGTCAGAATCAGAAAAATGAGCAAAATTATGTAAAAGAGTACGCATGGTACATAAATGATTTATGTATATTTAAATTTTACTGCACATATTTTTAAACAAATTTGAGTTTTAATTCCTGAGAGTGGAGTGTCAATGCTGAGTTCCTGACAGGTCCCAGGAGCAGTATGTAGCTTGTAGCTGTTGCCAAGTGCCTCATGATACAGAGTGGGCACAAACTGGAGAATAGGTTTCAGCTGCAAATCTTGTGTATAGAAATTTCCTAAAGCTATCAGGACCGAGTACTCTGGATAGCTCTTGTTAGCTGATTGATCATATAGTTTTCTGTGCCTACATTCTTCCTTTGCAAAGAAACAAAACATGTGGGCAAATAGTCCTCTCAAGGATCCAAGACAGAATTCACTCTGAAATTCTACAGAATAGTCATATACTGCATTTGTGGTTTACTTATTTGTACATTCATATTTAATTTGTTTATAGTAGATGCTTGCAAGTTCATCAATGTAATTATTATCTTCCTAACATGTGGACTAATTAGAATATCTTACTGCTGGTCACAGGGAAATTTATACTCCTAAAACCCCATGTACCATACTGTGTATCAGTGAAGTCTCAATCATTTACTTATATTTTCACACTCATTTGTTGTCTCATCTCCTAGCACAGTGCTCCCTGCTTTTCTTGCTTTTTTGTTGTACACAAAATGACTATTATTGGAAATAGCTTCGTTCTTTAAAGCCACACATTCCGATGTAGTACCTGGCTTTTACATTATTTGGATATAGTCCATGAGAGAGGTATTAATATAAAATAATGACAAAATACAGATTCAGATCTGGCCACCAAGTCATATGGTCAGCTAGTTGTTTTCACCATGTTAAATCCACTTTCCTATCTTGATTGTTAAAGCCATGGTGTTTCATCTTTAAGTTTCCTAAATTCTTTTGCCTAAGAATGCTCCCCTGTAAATACTTATTACATTATATAATTGTATGAGAAATATTCCTTTTGCCTTCCTATCATTCAGGTTTAGGTTGACTTGTAATGTTGAATTAAGAACTTTTGTTACAAAGTTATAGATCCAGACAAGTTGAATTTCAAAGCTTATTTCATCTCTGTTTTCTTTTCATTTCTTTAGATAAGACTGGATTGGGTCTTTCTACTTCATATGATTTCCTGTCTCTATTTAATTTCCTGTTTATTAATGTGGTACATAAAGTTTTTAATCTTCCCTGGAGCTTCATTCATTTGCATGATGCCTTGCAGTTTGTAAATTATGGGTGAGATAATCTAGGTGTTATCATGGAAATAAGTTGTAATTTCCATGGTCTCTTTTATTTATGTGAGACAGACATGATTATGTGATTTTGGCAGCTAAGGGCAATAGAAAGTCATGTTTCTGGGGTTGGATTTCAGTTTCTAAAATCCTACGTGCCTGAACCTCCTCTAACAGAATTTCCCGTAAGGATTGACAGTGACTGCAAGTTTCTAACTGTGTGGGATTGTGATTTTATTTGAGAATCCCCCTCAGGGATCTTTGAGTTGCCAGGAACTGTCAGCCAAATCTCCCTGTAACTGCCTGAGTGGCTATCATCACCTCATGTGTTGGGAAACTTTACTTTTATTAACACTTGTGTAAATAAAGCCATGTAGTAGTGTATACATTCTTTTTTCCTTTTTTTCCAGTGTACACTGGTTAACCTGATCTTCAACCTAAAATTTAAGAAGGTAAACTGTTTGTATTACGTTTCAGATTTTAAAATATTTTTATATAGACATCTTGATACAGGTAAAGTAGTACACACCTATAATTTCTGCAATAGGGAGTCAACGACAGAGGAGCCCTGAGCTTTATTAGCCAGCCAGCCTCCAGGTTCAATGAAAGACCTTGTGTAGGCATTGATTTTATTATTTTCGTGAATTCATGGCAAAAGGCAGTTTATTCTTTGGTAATTTAATCCCTGGTCCTAGAGGGTTTTAGCCTCCATACAATCTAGTCTAGCCTAGACCTAGAAGATTTCAGCATCCATAGAAGCTAATCCACAAACCTAAACCTAGACTATTTCAGCCTCCAAGATTTACTGAGTTCACTCTGACTAGCTATCTTCTGAAATACCTTTTTTTCATTCTGATCTGTATTGTGAATCCCAAACTATAAATTGTAAACCATCTGATTCTGAATCTCTGCTTTCTTTCTGCTTATCCTGGACTGACTCTTTTCTTCTTGGCTTCTCCTTCTGAACTAACTCCTAACTCTCCAACTCTCCTCTCTTCTTCTGCACTGAACTAAGCTTCTTCCATCTCTCTTCTCTGTGAGTTGAGAGCTTCCTTTTATATATTGAGAGTTGAGCATGTCCTCACTCTGACTCAATCTCAAACTCCACTTGGATTGAATCTCAAACTTCACTCTGCCAGCTCTTCACTGTGATTCAATCTCAGACTTTGGGATTCAAGCCATTTCTACCATTTTCCTCAGAGCATTTCATCCAGATCACACAGGCTTCTGAGTGTGATCCCTTCATACAGGCCTTTGGATGTGATCTTTTGCTAGAGCAGCCATGCTATTGGATTAAAAAAAATTAAATGTTCCTCTACAGCCGTATCTTAAAAAATAAGGTGAAAAGTGATTGAGGAGATACTTGAAGTTGATCTCTGGCTTCCAATGGCATACATACACGTGCACATCTCCAAATACATATATAGAAACAAAGATGTACAAGTGCACAAAGAAAAATATAAAACAAAAGTGATCAGGAACCATGTTATCTAAACCAAATAATCAGAAGTATTTTATTGTGTGACTTTTCCTGAGATATAAAGAAATGTCAATTCAACCCAGGTATAGATGAGACCAACAGACTAAAGAAAGGATTTTGTCTATCTTCAGCTTGGTGAACTAAGGAATGTAAATTTGTCTTACAAAGTAAACACAGTCACATGGATTCTGAAATATGGGATAAATGTTTCCTATAGGAACATGGGTGACTCTTCAGCAGCTGCTTCCCTGACGAGTCTTACCCCAATATGAGTGACTCACACATAGCTACACAGCTTAAGAGTCCTACCTAAAGTCTTCCTACTATCTCCTATGTACTTCAGTACCTTCTAAGACCACAGGTGTCTGGGGTAAGAAATGTTTACATCATCATTTCCTATGCAGGGATCGTTAGAACAGAGAAAGCGGACTGACTGCAGTCATACATACATTTTTTTCTCTCTCTGCTCCTGACTGTGGATGTGATAAGCTACTTCAGGCTCTTGCCTACTTGACTTCTCTGTAATGGTGGACTGTAACCTGGATTTTGAATGAAAACAAATCCTTTCATGGGATCCTAAGTTGCTGTTGTCAGATTATTTTATCACAGCAACAAGAAATGAAACTAAGATAGTAATGAGCCCATGTTATCTGTTGAGCCAGTTCATGATTGCAGGCTTTTGTTTTTTGACCTATGGTACCTTCTGCATATGATGTTTTCTTTTGTATTTATATGTATGGTATTTTGGAGACAGGGTTTCTCTGTTGTAACTCTGGTTGTCCTGGAACTAACTCTGTAGACCAGGCTGGTCTCGCACTCACAGTGGTCTACCTGCCTCTGCCTCCCAAGTGCTGGGACTAAAGGTATTCACCACCATCGCCCAGCTTTTCTTTTGTATTTTTTGACATCAAATAATTGCTTGGTGGTTGAGGCTCATAACAAACATCTAGGAAACATATCACCAAATTAAAGAGTCCCTTAAGGAATTAAAAGTAAAAATAAATCTTACATGATGAAATGAACAAGATAAAAAACATTCACTAATTAATATTTGCATATTTACTCAGTATCTCAGATATACCCTATGGGATAACACAGACTCCTTCATTCTAGAAACCTATTATTTTTTATAGTAAAGATGGATAATCCCTCAAATAAGCTATAGAGATATGGGGAGTTTTATTAAGGAAGTTATACTTAAGGAGAGATGGGAAATAACTAGGTAAACAAATGGTGTTAAGAAAGAGCCCTGAAACTGAGGAAATCAGATGAATTGGTAGTAAATATTCTTATTATTGGTCTTATATGAAAGTCCCCATGTGTCTGACATCTGTAAGTGGAAAGCTAGAAACCTATTCTTTTCTTGGTGTTCTGGATTATGCAAACACATTGGTTAGTAAGTTACCTGGAAATATAGATCCCGTGCTTTCCTTCAGACTGAGAAGTTCACCTGAGAAACCTAGGGAAAACAACAGTTAAATCTTTAAAGGCATTCTATGCACTGATCATCTTCTCTTATGTGGGTCATCATTAAGAAAATGTTCAGCAAAGTATAGTTCCCATAATTTATAAATTAGACAACAAAACTGGATCAGATTAACTTAGCACAGCCACATTAGGAAAGTGTATATGGATTAATATCAATTTGTGTTATGGTCTAACAAAAGTTTTTATGAATCTGGAGAAGCTGGTGGAGAACGCTTTTTAGAAATGATGGGAAAAAATTCTCTCAAAGTAGTTGTATGCAGCCTTTGAGTCCCATTTTAGATTGAAAGTGAAGCAGGGGATTATTGGGAAAGAAGAGAGAGGGAGAGATCTGTAGGTGGCAGAATGGGACCCCGTTTATACTGAGGAACAAAGATAGCCAACAAGGTCATAATGTGGGACATTGACTATGACTTGATAGGTTGATGTGGAGCCAGTGGTGGTTCTTGACTGGTCAACCAACTGTGAACCAGTGGAACATGTAGAATCTTCTTTTCCATGACCAATAAACATAGTTTAGGCTCTACCATTGCTCCTAATGAACCATTTAACTGATTATTAGTTTTATATCCACTCTTCTGAGACTCTACAAATTAACAGATAAGACTAGAGTAATTAAAAAAGCCAAAGAAATAGGAATACAGACTTAACTTTTGTACAACTAAGAGTGTTTGGGCACTTCAGGTAATGAATAAGGGAGTAGGTATAAATTGACATGGTTAGACAGAATGTCACTAGTGAGTTCTGCACAGACTTTTAATGAAAGAAAATGTTGCATAGGATTTGAAATTATGCATTAATAAATAAAAATTAAAAAATGAATACAAGTGTTCTAACATCAAGGTCTTGGCCAAACTGAAGACTTTACAATAGGAAGAGAGATAGTAATGGTGGCTATGCTAGCACACTTGCCAGGGCCTCTGTATAAGCCTTATCCACCCAAGCTATGGTTTCTTTCAGTGATTGGATGCTCAAGCTCTGTATAATAGTCTAAGTGGGGATAGAGAGAGCAGAAAAGAAAGTGGTGGGAGAAAGCAACTGTGGTATTCAAATAGCTTATTTTAAGTATATTCTTAGGAAAATGCTATTTTTGAACTGTCCTATACATGTGGGTTCCATGTGACAGTAAGTATGAAACAGTCAGTTAATTGGTGACTAGCTCCTCTTGTGTGTGGTGGCCTCACCCACACATAAATTGCTGATAGAACGTATACAGTTTCCGATGTGTTCCTCCATGGCAAGAACATGCCTATGGCATTGATCTGGTTCCTGGAACTGATGATGACTGAACATATTTCAGGAATCTGGCTGCTTTTTGCCAGATGTAGGACGCATTCCTGTCTCTGGGTTTAGTTTGTAAGACAAATTTAAATACATTGAGCTTGCAGTACTAGAACTGGTTGATTGGTATGACCTAGCAGATGACACAGTTTCCTGCTCTCCTTTATCACATGTAATCATAAACAAAATCTCTGAATTGATTGATTCAGAATAATCAGAATAGTTGGAGTTTTTTTTGAGAGTGGTAGAAAAGAATAAATTTAGGTATGGTAGAAAATGTATAGGAAAATAAGTTTACTAAATTTTCCTAAAGAAAAATAGCTTCTATAATCTGGTTTTTTTTTTTAGGTTTTCTTTATATTTTGCTGTTTTTAAAAAAGATTTTATTTTTATGTGTGTGTATGCCAAGTCTGTGCAGGTACCCACAGAGGTCAGAAGAGGGCATTGAATCTCTGGAGCTAGAGTTGTAGGTGATTTATAGCTACCCAAATGAGTACTCAAAATTGTTTTAACCACTAAGCCATCTCTGCAGCCTGCAGCCCTGTTTTTTTTTTAATTATTATTATTTTTTAATCTTGTGTTTGTATGTTTAGTGGTGGGGACATTCATGTGGAGTTTCTAGTACACCTGTAGAGGTCAGAGTATAACTTCAGTCATTAGCTTTTGGTCTTCCCACTACTCTAAAACAACCTCTCTCTTCTCCCCCTCCTCCTCCTCCCCCTCCTCCTCCTCCCTCTCCTCCTCCTCCTCCTTTTCCTTCTCCTCCTCTTCCTCTTATTCCTCCTCCTCCCCCTCCTCTTCCTCCTCCCTCCCCTCCTCCCCCTCTTCCTCCTCCCCCTTCTCTTCCTCCTCCTCCCTGTCCTCCAGGCTGGTCCTCCCATCTGTGGTCATGCTGGGATTGCGGGCAGACAATGCTATTATTGTGTCTGGCTTTATGTGGGTTTTGGCCCCTTTAATTTAGTCCTCATGCTTGTTCAGTGAGTACTTTACCCAAGACCAATCTCCTTAGCTCTTCCGCTGTTTTCCAAAACTAAAACTCTAGTACTCTTCACAAATCACGTTCCATTGTAAGCTTCAGATACAATATATATTTCTAAGTCACTGAAGTACTAGCTAAGGATAATAGACTTAGCGAAAGCAAGATGGTAATCTTTGAATTGTTCTTTTCCTTTTTTTAAAAGAAAGAATAACAGCATTTCTCAGAACCATCTCCTCCCCAAATGAAATGTCTAGTAGTGAATGTCTCACTACTAGAGAGACTGATGAGCTGAGTGATTGACTATGAGGTAAGTCTTAGGAATATGGATATGGACTATGCGATAGCAGGATAGCATAGGAGAATTGAAAGCCTTCCGTGGCAATACAGAGGCCAGATTGTCTAGGCCAGCTCTTAGTACTATAACCAATTAGAAATATGAGAATGAATGATGATGTAAACTTCTCTTGATTTTTTCCCCTTTCCTGTATTCCATTTATTTGAAAAAGAAATGGCAAAAAATACCTTTTTTTTCATGAGATTGTTATGAATATTAAATGTGTTAAACATCAAAGCATCTCATAAAAGTATTAGTTATAGAAATAGCAGCTATTAGAATATGAATGTATCATTGTCAATTTACTAAGTTAAATGCTTAACTTAAGTAGAACACCACAGGCACACCAAGTAAAAACATCCCAAGATGGATCCCAAAGAAAATAATATTTAAAGGAATGGCTAAGGGACTGGGGACTGTGCTGGCTAGTTTTATAACAACCTAACACAAGCTAGAGCAGATGTTCTCAACCTGTGGGTCATGAGCCTTTGGGTGTTGAAATTCCCTTTCACAGGGGTCTCCTAAAACCATCTGTATATTAGATATTTACATTATTATTCATAACAGTAGCAAGATTATAGTTATGAAGTAGCAATGAAAATAATTCTATGGTTGGGAGTCACCACAACATGAGGAACTGTATTAAAGGATCACAAGATTAGTAGTGTTGAGAACCATTAAACTAGACTGTCTGAAGGGAGGGAACCTCAATTGAGAAAATACCTCCAGCTGTAAAGGATTTTCTTAATTAGTGATTGATGAGGGAGGGCCCAGACCATTGTGTGTGGTGTGATACTTGGGTTGGTGGTCCTCAGTTCTATAAGAGAGCAAACTGAGCAAGTCATGGGGAGCAAGCCAGTAAGCAGCACCCCTGCATGGCCTCTGCTTCAGCTCCTGCCTCCAGGTTCCTGCCCTATTTGAGTTCCTGTCCTGGATTCCTTTAGTGATGTACTACAATGTGGAAGTGTAAGCTAAATAAACCCTTTCCTTCCCAAGTTTTGGTCATGATGCTTCATCATAGCAATAGTAACCCTAACTAAGACAGGGACTCACTGAGAATTAACTCTACAAAAGGAGAGAAAAATAGTTAAGTATGATATAGTAGACAGCAAGGAAAAAGGGATAAAGTAAAAATTAGTTAACACTCCATTACTCCAAAATACAAAAAAATTTCAGAGCACTACATTTCATAAACGCCAGCTCTCAGTTGTAATCTTCATAAATACAAACTTATCCAGAGCTCTTGAACTGCAAAGTAATGTTGCTGTGTATATTTGTTAAGGGAGAGAGAATTCTCATAGTCTCAGAAACTGCCAAGTAAGATAAGTAAAGACAAAAATTTGCTAAAGTAGATGGGAAGATGCTAGTGAGTGCTGACTGTGACATGGACAGTTGGAGTATAATTACCAGGCAGGGAGCAAATGACTGTGTACAGGGCTGGGAAATGGTTCCAGAGTTGTGTTCAGATAGAAAGTGCTAATGTCAGGATGTGAAGATGGTAACAAAGGGATCGCACCAGGACATCCAAAATAGAAGGCTCATAGTGAGGTGAGGACAGAAGAGGACAGAGACAGTTCAGCTTGTAATAACATTCTAGAATGAAACAGCGAGTCCCTCCCATAATTTTCTAAGTTTCAATATTATTTTTATTAGTTCCTTCAGAATTTCATACAATTTACTTTCAATTCCTCCCGCAACTCCTCCCAGACCCATCCCCTACCCACTGCACTTTGTATTTTCTTTTCTTTTTTTTTTTTTTTTCCTTTTGGTCCCCTTAGGATCAATTTCAATTTTTGCTACACATATATTCTTACTATTCCACTAGAGCGAGATCAGTCTACAGTCTTAGAGAAAATTGACATTTCCTCTCCCATCAGCTATCAGTTACCAATAGCTCCTCAGCAAGACTTCATGTCCACCATCCTTCTCCATGCCTGATTTGGTTTGGCTTGAGCTTGCACAAGTCTTGTGCATTCTTTCATCTTTCGCAACCACTGAATTCATATCTTCAGCTGTCCTGCTGGGTTTAGAAGACACTATTTCCTTGTTTTCATCCACTACCTCTGGATTTTATACTCTTTTTGCCTCCTCTTACACAATGAACCCTGAGCATTGGGAGGAGGACTGGGATGTAGATGTTATGCTTAGGGTTGAGTATTTGAAAGAGTCTTATTCTCGGCACCTTAGTCAGTTGTGAGTCTCTGTGTTAAACACTATGTACTTCTCTGATGAGGGCTGAGAACAAATTAGTTCTTCACTATCATCTTCTCTGATGAGGGCTGAGAGATGAATTAACCTATGGATAGAATCATAAGTCAATAGGGTTGTTTTTAAATTCTATATCTACTTACTTAGGAGCAAAATAGTAGTTGGTTCTCCCAACATAGACATAGGGTATATGTCTTGTCTACCTTCAGGTTCTTGGTGTAGGACTGCTACCAGGTATGCATTTCATTTTGCGGAGTGGGAATAAAATCCCACCAGAAAGTGATAATTTACTCTGCTTCTGTTTGTGCCACTATAAGAAGCTCTTATATGATGACTAACTCATGAATACTACACGAAGGTATTCTTGACTCAGGACTCTGTTTCAATGGATACTTGAAAGTTTGGTAAAAACAGAAATTGTCTCACAGCAACCAGGAGCAACACCTTATTTCTAAAGCTCCTGGTTCAGTATTGAAACAGAGACAAGAAGTATTCAGGATCAGCTATAGGAAAATTTCTGCAAAGGGAACTGAAGGAGGCCAGTTTAGAATTCCAGAGTAAAGCCAGAGTGATGTTGGGAGGATTGGCAGTGTGGCTTTGTTTGCTTCTTTGGTTTGGTTTTGTTTGGTTTGTGGTAGGGTCTCAAATTTGTGTTGCTCAAAATTGTTTTGGGCTTGCGATCCTCCTGAATTTGCCTCCTAAGTGCTGGGAATTACTGCACTATGCCTTACCTACGTGTTTTCTATTTGATTAAAAACCATTTTAAAATGCTAGAGAAAAGTATCAACAAGTTCATGTCATTTCAACGAACTCCTTTGAATATTTCTTTGAGGAAAATAATTTCTTTTCAATAACTTTTACTTTTGCAAGAGTGTCATTGACAATGAGCATGGAGACAATGACGTAGATCATTCAGGTAAATCTTACTTTGCATTCTGAGTTTGATTTTTAAGTTAGCAGAAACTAGACATTATATAATGATTCTGCATTATTTGTGTGTGTACTAATTTCTGTCTTCCGAGAGGCTAGGATCTTTTTCAGTAATTATCCTACATATAACAAAAGGAACTGGCTTTCCTCTTAGTTATATTTAATAATTCAGACATTATACTTCAAAGCATTGTAATATAATCCAACAATTTCTGGAAAATATCAACCTGATGGGTTTTGCACCAGATGGTTTTTTTATTTGATTTCACATGTCCTTTCCATGGGACCTTGCCCCAGGAAATTCTATCATGTCTATTTTGTAAAACATTTGTTTTATATGTATCAATAAATCTCTTAGAAGTATAGAAACAAAATCATCTTTTCATATCTGACTTTATGGAGTTTTGTATTCAAAGGCTTTTATAGTTCAAAATATGAAGTTTCCATTTTAAATATTTATTTCTGCTAGTTTTAAACATCTGATTGATGGATTTTTGGAAATTGGGTAAAATTTGTAAGGCTTTTGCACAGCTTGTAGTTCTCTAATGCCTGCATCAATTAGGGGAAGGCACGCATTTGCTCTAACAAAAAGTTCCCAAGATGCAGTAACTCAATCATGATAAAACTTTATTGCTCTTACAGGCAACATCTAAGTCGACCATCCAGGTCTGTTACCAGCTGTTTTTCACACAGCATCAGCTCTGCCTTTTTTTGCAAAGTTTGTTATTTGTAACTAATTTAAATGATGATAACAAAAGTAGTGAGATTCAGGCCAGCCAGGGGTACACTGAGAGAACTAGTCTCAAAGACAGAAGAGAGAAAATAATGGTATAAAATTATATAAAGCCTTTTTAGAAAATTTCACTTAATACCTGTTCTGTTTTTCAATAGATTATTTTCCAAAAATGATTCTTCGTGTAGAAATTTATACATAAATATTCATTACTACATATTATGTTCAAGATTTGGTTTCCTACTATGTAGAAATTTAGAATTCAGAAAGGGAACTCTGTATGAGCACATAATACAGGACGTGAAGGGGTTGCACAATGGAAAACCCTTGCCACAGAAGTCTTCAGATGTTGATTCCTGTACCAGATTGTAAAGACTGGGTAGCTGTACTTACATTTACTAAAGAGGGAAATAAGCTGGATGTTATTGGTAGAGTGGAGGGATCAAGAGCATGGGGGAGTTCTGCCAAAACAGATGTGGGATGAGATGAGGAAAACTGTGCAGGTGAGTTTCTGGTGTGAAGATGAGAGTCAGCATGTCCTGTTCTGTGACCCTGAAACCCCACAAGTAGGTGAAGATACTCCTTGAATTGACTTTGCTATAAAGTCTAATGTAGTCTGTGATTTCATAATCTTAAAATATGGAAAATTCATATTTCTAGCTACAATACTATTTTTATGTTTTTGTAATAGCATGTAAGATGGAATAATATGTTTTTCATTAGTTAATGGCATACATTTTAGTCTATATTACCTTATACAGAATATTCTATACCTTTTCATCTATATAACATACATAAAGCTATACAAATATCACCTTTTCCTTTGTCAAGAAAACCAAAATCTTTTTTTTTTGGTAATTAGTTTATTGATGAGTTTAACCTCATCAATAGTTGAAACTTGTGTCACACAAATTCTGATGATCCTAGTGATCTGAAATGAGCATCCCTCTTTATCTTAATCATATAAAATGATATGATTCTCAAGGCATTTTAAAATTATTTCAGAGTTCCAATTCCATTTGTAAATAAAACCGTAGGTGGTTGAAGGTGGGCAGAACAGTATAATGTGATTTGATTTGTTTTCTGGGAAGATTTCTTCAAGAACAACTTTTGCACCAGTTAGACTGAGGAATAGAGCCAAGTGAAATGAAAAAGATGTAAAACCTATGACAGCTAGCAAGAGCTTGAGGCTTCCATGGCAGATGGAGAGTTCAAGGTAGATTCAAAAGAATTGGGAGCAGAAATGATGAGTATTGGAGAGCCACAGGCCAAAGGAGAGAGTGAAGCCTAGAGTAAGTCTCATATTTCTTTCTGGCTGTGTGCATAGTGATGCTGTCAAACAGAGTAGTGTCCAGCAGACAGGAAGTAGCAGTGAGAGAGCTGAAGCATGTGTTTTAATTTAGAAATTTAATTAGTATCGTTATTAATATAATTACACAAATGTTCAGGATGACTTGCTTTCCTCTGAATCTCTTGTTTCAGAATCATATTATTTCCATATGAGAATGTTCTCACAACCCTCAGATGTCGTTTTAGGTACTCTGTATAACTGTAGTTTCTATTCTTTTCCTGTCTATGTTACTCTGTTGTTGCAAGTCAAAATAACAAGAATAAGCTTAAGGAATGCACTTTTGGTGAGGTATGGTGGCACAGGCCTGTGATCTTTGTTGTGTAGTTATGGAGAGGAAGGCAGAGGCAGGAGAGACATCACAACTTCCTAGCAAGCCTGTTCACTACAGTGACCTCCAGAGCAGACAAAAGAATTTCACGTTTTTTCTCTTGAAGGGAACCAGGAAAGGCTGATGGTTTTCTCATCCCTCCAAACCACAAATGTCTCTTCCCTCTCTGTGGAACTCTTTGCAATACACTATTACCAAAATAATTAATTTAAGAATCTTTATAAAAGGAGGAGTGAAATAAAGGAGTGTGCGTTTGATGATAATTTGCTATATAGCATCAAGTAGTCTTTTTACTCATTTCGGCATTTGCAAAATCAAGGAAATATATCATACAGTCTTAAATTGGAAGCTTTGGGATATTTGAAGTGACTAATCAGCTTTCTAAAATTGTAATGAAAAATCTGTGTTTATAATTATTGTTTATAGTTGGTAGTACTTTGAAGATTTGTTTTATTTTAATTGTGTGTGTGTGTGTGTTTACATGCACATATTCATTAATGTCCAAGTAGTTACCTGCACATGAGTGCAGCTATCTAGGAAGACCAGAGGCAGCAACATCCCTGAATCTGGTGTTGCAGGCAGTTGTGAGCTACCTAATGTTGATGCTGGGAATTGAACTTGGATCCTCTGCTAAAACTGTATACACTCTTAACTTAACCAGCCCTCTAGTGAGTACTTTCTATATTCAAGTCTTCTATTATAGTTTTTAGAGTTCTAGATTTCCCTTCTCCCCATTTGTTTTTTTTGTTTGTTTGTTTTTTGTTGTTTTTTTTTTTTAACATTATGACCTGGTAATTGTCTCAAAGCTCTTTATTATATCATTGTCGATATATTAATCACAAGCCATGACAAATCTCAGGGATCCAATACTTGGGTGGCTTAGGCAGAGAGCTCTGTACATCCCCTTCCAACACCTCTTTCCACCTCCTCTTTCTCCTCTCTCCTCTCCTCCCTGCTCCTTCCTGCTCTGCCTCTGCCCCCAGGTGTTTTGCTTCCTGTCTCCATACAGATCTTCAATAAATAAACAAATGAATGGAACCTAACTCTTCTCAAAGTCTGCCAGCAGATATGTTGCCTCCTAGTTGGGGGTCCAAGCTGGGGGTGAGTCAGAGTCTTCTCTGATCACCTGGCTGCAGACATTGATGGTGATAGGGAACCTTCATCTGCATCAATGTAAACAAACAGCCTGTTTGTATGGAGATCTGGGTGGTGACTTAGCACAGAGGTATAAGCAGGTAGGAAGTGAATCCTTTACTTGCTGCAAGGCATCAGAAAGCACCCTTCCCCTTTAACAGCATATAGGAGTATGATCCATAACTCTAAAATATCCCACAACAATGATCATTTGACATAAAGAGTGATTTCCTGCTTTAAAGCCTTTATTGCCTGGTGGAAACAAAAGTGTTCTGAATGACCTAGAATGGGTTGTTCTTAGAGGTAGGAGTTTTAACTTATTAATGCATTCATGCTGCATTTGTGTCCATCAATGACTTTGTAATCTTCTAAGATGACCTCAATAAAACTCTAGTACTTGGCTCTAGAGAGAAAGAGAGAGAGAAAGAGAAACAGAGACAGAGAGACAGAGACAGAGACACAGAGAAATATGCAAAACTACAGCATTCTCTAGAGGATGATGCTGTGTGTGACCATCTGTCACCCTATTCTAAAGACTAGGAGCATATTTAGCCTTTCTTCCCCTTACTCATGTGATTCATAGAAAAAGGTTATTAACTCCTTGGCACAACTGTTTGGAAAAGCTTCCAGTGTCTGTATAAGATGTACAACTGAATGTCTTGATTGTAATTTTGAGTTTAGGGACTAAATTCTGTCTTCTGTTGCATAGACACAAGTCAAATGAGCATTGTTTTAATATAAAGGTGAAAATACAGCACACACACCCCACACACAAAGGCACACAGGCATCCATGCATAAAGACATACACACACACACACACACACACACACATACACACGTGTGCACATATGCGTGCACATGCACACATACTTGGTCTCATGTAGCCTAGACTGTCCTCAAATTTACTATGTAGCCAAGACTACCCTTCAATTTCTGACCATCCTGCTTCCACTATTTCTGCCTATCAAGAGCTAGGATTACAGGCAAATAACATCACACCCAGCTCCTATTTGGCTTGACATTTAATTCCAGTGCTTGCTACTCCATCATGCTTTGTCAAAAGTTTATCACAGTGGGAGAATAAGGGCATAATTCTATTTAGATTAAGAATCTCAATTATTATCCAGTAGGATAATATATGTTTCTAAGGATTCTAGTTAATCTTCCAGAGGTTCTGGTTTCCTCTGTGCGGTGCATGCAATAAAGTCAATCGCATGGAACAATTAGAGATGGAATCACTGAAACATCTTGAGTAATTCTTCCTGCTGCTCACAGTGTATTGAGAAAGTGTGGTGTGTGTGTGTGTGTGCGCTTATGTGTCCACTTGTGTGCATGTGTGTGTGTGCGCGCGCGCACATGTGCCCATGTGTGTGTGTGTGTGTGTGTGTGTGTGTGTGTGTGTATGTGTGTGTATAAGAACTCCAAATAAACCTGGGCTTGGTAAATGTTTTTGTGTGAGTAATTTGGTCACTTGCTGTTTGCTTTGATTTATACACATATATTATATTTTTTATATATTGTATACATTATACAATAAAAGCTAAATTAAAATTTTTAGTTAAAAGAAAACATAGTATATTATACCAGGGATTTGCGAACCTACTACTCTCCCTGTCACATAATCCTATTTTCTCTTTTCTTCTCTTTTTCCTCTTCATTTTTCCCCATCCCACTCTTTCTTCTCCTTTCTAAAAATATAGGATGATTCTTAGCTTATAGGCTGAACAAAATAGACTGCTGGCCAAGATTTGTCTTGTGGATATGTTGATTTATATTGACATTACAAGTAATTTCAGTTACCTCATAGGTAATTTCCAAATCAACAAATGATGAAAAGAACTTGAAAAGTGAGCTTTCGTGGTAGACTAATAGATCTTTTTCTTTTTTTTTTTTAATTCTGTTGGGTCATCCAAAATTTTCATTGTTAGTTTAACTTAAAGCTAAGCTTAACTAAAGCCAAGCAAGCTACCTCATCATGGTTCATTGTCCAAATGTTCATATTTTAAATTTATGAAGATTAAAGTGTAAAAATTTTTTTTATTAAAGAAAGCCACAATTAAGCGTACTGTATATAAGCGAAGCAGGTTTTGTGTTAAAGAACAAATAAGACTGATTTAGTTTGTTTCTGAAAAATACACTAAGCATCCTCATAGGTATTAGTTAGAAAGTAAAAATTGATTTGTGAAAGAAAATAAGCCTAATATATATTTCTTTTTAAATTTAATTCTTTTAGAGAATTTTATGCACAGATAAGCTATTTACATCATTTCTACTCCTCTAGCTGACATTGCAACACATCTCATGTACCCTCACTCCCTCTCCAAATCAAGAACTTTTCTTTTTTTACTATTGTTTTACACAACCACACACACACACACACACACAAAAATAGATATAAGCTACTGAGTCCAATTAGTGCTACTTCTATGTTCATATCTTTAGGGCTGAATTCACGGGATGGGATGGCCTGTCAGGGAGCTCATCCTTTTAGTGGAACTGATTCTCTCTTTCTCTGAAACCACTGAAGTCTGTGGCTCTATGTGTGGCATAGGGCCTTCTGTAATTACTATGATGGCACAACCTGGCATGCTGAATATATAGGACTTTGTCTAGGCAACCATATAAATGAGATTTCACAGGCAACTTTCCCGTCAATTCTAGAAGACAGAGTTGGCTCTCTGGTCTTCTAGATCTTTTGATTCTTCTACCTTATTTGCTATCATGTTCTTTGATCCTTAATTTTAAGTAGATACATCATTTGGAGGTGGATGTCCAATAGTCACTAACTCTCTGCATTCTGACCAGTTGTGGAGCTCTCTAGTATCTTTGTCTGTTTTAAAATGAAGTTTCTTGAGGAGGAGTGAGAACTGTGGTTACTTGTGGATAAAAGGATAAATATTTAGACTGCAGTTAGGAAAATTGATTCAGAAAAAGACAGGAGTGGGTTCTATGACCCTCCAGAAGTGGGTGGTTGGTTAAGTTTACAGTACCAGATATGAATTACTCCCTATTAAGCAAGGCATAACTCCCAATTTTAAAATGAGCCTTAGATATAGAGGTCGTACTATAGATATACCCACTGCAGCCATGTGCATTTTAACCAGTTGTGGATTTCTGTGGATTGCAAAAAGAAAATTCTTCAGTGAGGAATGAGAGCTACACTTGTCTGTGAACATAAGGATACAGTTACAAATTATGCTGGTTTAGAAAAATATAAGTATTAGTTTCTCCTTTAGAGTCTATGACCTCTCAAGCCATGTATAATTGGCTAGTTTTACTGTACCAGGCATAAGTTCCCATACATTGAGTAGTACTTAAGTTTAGCTAGTCAGCTGTTGGTTATCCTCAAGACAAATGTGCTACCGTTGCACCATTGGGGATATCTTGCTGGGTTGGTCATTGATGAGGTTCATGGGCTTTACAACTAAGTAGGACTATTGATTGTTTCCATCCCTTGTCAGCTTGCATAATACCTTCGATACTATGGGAGCTAGTCCTCAGGGAAAAGCCTTCAGGTCAGTTCCAGTTCATTTATTCCAAGTTCTATGTTTGAAGTATATCGTGTCTTTTGAAGTAAGATTTTACTTTCCACTTCTGGAAGCAAACAAGGACAATGACAATAGCCTATATTATCTTGAATGTCTTTTGAGGTCTGCTCTTGAAGGTTTCCCATGCCTGGTGTTGAAGTTGTTGTTAGATAATTCATGATCCTTGGGGAGAGCATTATCAGTTCATGTGGCATAACTCTGTTTAAGCTCTCTGTTAATATCTATCTATATCTATATATCTCAAGACCACCAGCCCATATGTAGGACTGCTTACAATGGACCGGGGCCTTCCATATCAATCAGCAATCAAGAAAAAGCCCCACAACAATGTCCATACTATTTTGAATAGAGGCAATTCCTCAATTGTTATTCCATCTTACTAGATACATCTCGATTTGTTTCATGCTAATAGAAACTAACTAGCACATTGTTTCAGTAATACTAATGTGTCCTACATACCAAGCCTCTTTTGGGGAATGAGTAGCAGTTACGTACCCAGTAACTTTCTTGGTGTTTTCCTGTGGGTGACCATCATCTGGTAGCTATGGTAAACGGCATTTTACTAATCCTGGATCAAATGGATCTATCCCAGGGTCCATAAGTTTCACTGTTATAATTTTCTAGTGTTGAATTTCCACCAAGTTTAGTCCTGAAGTTGTCGCTTTTTCATCTAAGTGTTTTATTATAATTCCTATCTGATTGATGTTTCCCTCACTATATCCAGAAGCATACATTTCAGTCTTTAATAGTTTCACTAGTTTCACTTCTAAAAAGAAGAATTATCTATTCATGAGTTTTCCTTCGGCTTTGAGCATATGCCAGTGTTCTGATCATGATGCAGATTCTAGATGCGGCTTCTCCAGTGCCAGCCATGATTCTCAGTGCTCTGTAATGTAACACTAACTTAGGAAATCACAAGAAAGAAACATCTTCTTTTGCCCAGGAGTGTTTGTCATATGTAAGTCTCAACTATAATGATGCTAAGCTCATGCAGTTATAAAATGCACTGCAATTCTTTCTGTCTTTGATCTATTATAGGAATTTATTTTCCATCTTTAAATTACCTTGGTGAAATTTTTATTACAAACCCTTTGTAAGCATTAGGAAACTGAGCTGTGGGTGAACTAGTGTGGAGATTCATTGTTCTTTGCTCCGGTAGCTTGAAAATGCATAAATGTTCCACAAGTCTAAAAGTGCTTAAGACCTTATTGAAATTTAGCACAGGATAGAATTTCAATTGTATGCTATTCTTAAGAGATTTATTAGACATCCATACTTATTTTATATATGTTACATTTTGAAAAAGCTGTGATATTCTCTAAAGAAGGTGAAAATATCACTAAGTAAATATAAAACCCAGGAAGAAGCACATTATAAGTTTTCCTTTTTTGTTAAGAAAAAGGAAATATTATAGGACAATTGACTGACTAAACGTAGCTTAAAATATAAGGCATCTGTTAATATTTATATTTAGAATATCATACATCTCAGACTAGTCTTCATAAACAATATGTGCAATACAACATAGAACTTCATTCTTAAAAGAAATAATTTTTCATATTAAATATGATCATTTTAAATTAAATCTATTAAGAATATAAACAATGGTATTTTATATATGTAAATGTGATTCTTTATGAAAATGATGATATCCTCAAATAATTTACCTTGGAAAACATTTTGTTAGTGAATTTTCCTGACTTACACAAAAATCAATGATGTAAATGCTTTTCTTAAGGTGTTTGTTTGTCGCAGGAATTGAACCTGGGGTCTCATGCATGCAAGGTGAGTGTTTTGCTACTGAACTACATCTGGTCCTCTTTTTATTCTTTAAATTTTGAGACAAGTTCCCACTGTGTTGTCTAAGGTGGTTTTGAACTCCTCTGTTTTCCAAGTGGCTGGTTATCTCCTTTTGTCATCTGTGAATTTCAAATATCGAATAAAGCTGCTCAGCCAGTGCAGTTCCAAATACTCTCATCCTCTTAAGTATCTGGGAAACTATGTAGGCTGCTACCTCCAGCCTGAGCTATACATTTTTCTAATGCAATTTCTTGTCTTTTAAAGTAACCTACTGTACTGATAGAATCCAGATAAGGATAAAAATCGTAGTTAATGGTAGACTAGTTGCACCATTTTTATTTGCTCTTTAAAATATAATGCTTTAATATTCACATTTATATACCTCACCTAACTCTCTCGTATTTAATACTTCTGATTTGTTTGTCTTTGTTGTATATACTACATTAAAATTCCTGTACATCTGTCATCTCAATTTGGAGCCATTTCTTCACTCATTTATATGAATTGGTGAAGGAAGTATGAAAAAGTTAGCTCTGGGTATCTTATAAAGAATCTTGAGTATTAAATATTGATTCAATAAGAAGCAGTTTACTTAACACCTAGCCTTATGGGTTATTGAGCAGTGGTTTTGTTTTCCTCATGAACAGTGGCAGAAGGTAAAATGGCTTTGGGTCTTGCTTCTGCTATAACCATGCAGAAGCAGCTGAACAAGTCATACATGTGTGACTCTGTTTCAAGAGATAATTTCTTTAGATTTGTGCTTAGGTTAGCAGCTTATTGATCTGTGGTGCAAAATAGGAAATAAATGAAAAGATCTGGGAAACAAGGTGCTAGTTAGATGCTGGGAAGGAACTGCAAGGGAAGGTGTTTGGTTTGATTGACTTTTGTGTTTGTTTCATTTTATGGATACTCAGTCTAGCAGTGTAGCCCAGGTTGGCTTGGAACATAGCATCTTGCTGCCTCAGCCACCTGAGTGTGAGATTACAGGGCTGTGCCAACATACTTGGGTTGCAAAGGGTCTTGACATCCGGCCCACTAGTCACTTTTAGGTATTCCTGTGCAAAGTCTTTGCATTGGTTCTTATTTCTATGAAATGCTTCACTTTTATCCTTAATGACTGGGGCATTCTAGGTACTCAAAACCCAACAAAAGTTACTGATACCCTGAATCAATTATTGATGTGATGAAAATGATTCTTTATTGGCAGTTTGTTAATGGTAAAAAACTGTCCTATTTGTTAGAAATGGCAGAATTTCTGTTTGTTCACTTTTGCAGATAGAATTTCATGTAGTTCATCCAAGCCTTGATCTCACTATGTAGCAGAAGACAACCCTGAATTTCTTGATGAACTCTCCGATTACAGGCATACACTATCATGTCCGGCAAGTGATGGCAAAATAAAAAATAAATTAATCTTGATTATTGAATCAGTGGTATTAGATCTAGGTCATTTCTGATGATTTCTGCCTACACCAAGCCTACTGTGAGCAAAGGGCACAGTACAAGAATGAGATGACAAGACTATGCCTCTGCTTCTCACATGCTCCGTAAGAAGGCTTGACTGATCGTGACTGTGGGCTTCTGTTTGTGTGTAGTGGGTAAAGAAGCAAAGACTCACTGCTGTTCTTATCTTCTGGTTCTTCAGCCAAGCCAATTCCACTTAATGATGTATTTCCTTATGTCTCTGTGCAGTAATTTTTGTAATTAATGCATGTAAGACCTTACTTCTTAAAGCCATTAGTATAATAGTAAATTGTGGATAATATCTATGGTACTTACACTTTTACGTTTTGCCCTTGGCCTTTGTAGTATTGTCTTGGAGTACACTTAATCCAAGCAATAATTTGATTTATTTTAACAAAAACCATAATGACAGCAATGTAACAGTGCTCTTAAGTTTCTCTGTCATACTTAGTACTTTTCTGCATCGCATCACAGACATTATACTCTTAAAAAACAATGCAACTTTAGTTAGATGTCAAAACCCCAAACAGAAAGTTTGCCAAGCGTCTACATGGACATATTTAAACTGTGTTAGTGTCTGGTACGGTGGCACATGCCTCAGGAGACAGAGGCAGGCAGATTTCTGGGAGGTCTTGGCCAAGCTGACCTACATAGTGATTCAGGCCAGTCAGGGCTACATAGTAAGACCTTGTCTCAAAAATAAAATAAAATAAGATAAAATAAAATAAAATGAGATAAAGCATTATATTAACTTTTGACTGTATGGGAGACTTCAGCCTGGTTTCTATATTTTTTTTTCTGCCTTCAATGTTCAGTAGTTCTTACAGACTCTCGATATGCTTAGCACATAAGTATATTTTAGTTTAAGAGAAAGAAAAAAAAATCTGTTCAATAGTATATGATCATAAAACCTCAAAGTTTTAATTTTTCTTCCCCCTATTCCATAATATCAAATGAGTCAGTGATAAAAATTTGCATGAGAATCAACTTTCCATAAGACTTTAAACGTTATTACAATCCTGACATGAACAGACAGGTGGGTTCAAGGGTTGATGGGTCAGGTCTTGTCATCTCTACTTTACAGGCAGGAGTGGGACAATAAGAAAAATCAAGAACCTTGATGAGTCCCCTGCAGACACTGTTCTTGGAGCTTTGGTTAGGCTTTTGTTCTCTTTGCATTCTTCTGCAAACTTCATGCTGCCTCTTCCTCAACTGCTAGCTTAAAGCCACTTGCTGATTAATAGTAAATGGGCTTTTAAAGTGGCTAATAGGTATTTCAACTAATGATTTTTAGTCCTTACAGTAGTCAAAAGCTAATTCCAAAGAATGATCTGTTTAAATGAGTTAGCAACACAAAATTATTTCAAGGTCACCAAGTGCATTTTCCCTTGTGTTTATTCTCTGTGGCTTGTGTAGGATTACAGTTCTCATTAGCCCCCATCTCATTAAGAGTCAGTAGAACAGGAAACATGAATTAGTACAGGTAGATGTGAACATCCAGTGTAACTATGGTGTCCTCTGATGTTCACTTTAAAGGTCTTGGGTGCTTTAAAATGTTCTGGGTTAGTTTTTTTGATGTACTTAAAACATGTTGTCTGCTCTTCACAGATTATACTTAGATTCAGTTGTACCATTCCTCTTATCCTGAGATAAGACACTTCTGTCAACTCTACCTTTGCACAGACAGTAATAGACCATGCAAAGATTTCTCCTGTTTGAAAGATTATTCATGTGGATGGTATCTAAACAGCAAACATTCCCTAAAAATGATGATTTTGTTTTCACATAAATATCGTTAGCTGTGAAAGATTCAGTCAGAATGGTTGACGTGGTTTATGGCTTGTTAACTGATGATTTTCACAACATGCTGGTTTTATTATTGTCATAATATTTATGTTATCTACTTTTTGTTGCTTCAAAAAAATAATAAAACTTATGTTGGAAATATTTTTTCTGCATGATATTTTCCTAGGGCTTTAATAAAGCATTTCTGGTTTAATGAGCACACTGTACTCATATTTTTGTACAAGATTATAATTGTAAGCATTTACTGTGCAATTCATCATGGACTGTTTTCATATTACACACAGTATGATAATAAAAACCAAAGGTCACAGTTACTTTGAAGTCTCTCAGAATTATTAGTTGTATTCCATATATGCATATGTCCATAGACATACACATACATATATACATGTATATCTCTATACAAGCAGAGGATATAAGGTTAGTTCAAATGATGGGAAAATTGAGTCTTATGTTGATGAACAATCTAATGAATGACAAGTGAAAATTAATCTAAGAATTACATGGTATTGGAGGGGGGAGATAAGCTTGCCCTCTGAAGCACTATGATTGTCGATATGCACCACCCATTTGTAACTATATAGCATACTCAGTCATTATGAATAGAGGGACAGTATTGTGTAGCTGCCTCCAAAATTCAATCCTCTTTTGAGTGTTTGAATTTGAAAGTTGTATGTATTTGATACTATTATCATTTTTTTAAAAGGTAAATCATATGCCTTCTTCTTCTTTTACAATGTGTTTTTAAAATGCAGAAGTGTATCACATAAAGAATAGAAGTCTGTTCTTCTCAAGGTATTAGTCTTTGGGGGTTACTATAAAATGTAACATAGAGTAGATGGCTTATAGACACTAGACATATTTTCTTATTTTGGAGTCTGAGAATCCAAGATCAAAATGCTAGGTAGACATTGTCTGCTTCTGGCCTCTTTCCAGGCTCATAAATGATATCTTCTTCCTGTATCTTTATGGAATATAAGGGAGCTTTGGGGGGCCTCTTTATCAGGAAACTAATCTCATGAGGTCTCCATCTTTAAAACCTACTAGTCTTCCAAAGTCCCTACCTCTGAATAAGATCAGTATAGTACTTAGGATTTCAACACATACATTTGGGTCTATACAAGGGTTAAAAGCATAAAGCATGGTAAAAGCATGTGTCCTTAACCACAACAGAAAAATTGAAATAAAAATAGCAATTACAATAATGACCTGCATGCAAGATACACTAGTTAAACAGTGGCACAAAATTTGTGGGAGTAACCAACTAATATCTGATGGGATTTTAGACCCACTCCATGAGATGGAACTCATCCCTGACACTAATCAAGTGGCCAAGAACCTGAGATCAGATATGCCAGGGAACTAGGGGAAAACCAAAAGCTACTCTTCTGTTAAATAGATATATCAGTTATCTGTTCAATGACTTCCAATGACATTTTGCTATACTCATTGTGATGGCTATTCTTGATTGCCAACTTAACAATGTCTGAATTAACTAAGACCCAAAAGTAGGGGGCACATCTCTGTTTAATTCTAATCTGAATCTTGGGAGTAGGAAGACACACCTTTAATCAAGATCTAATCTGGCCATGCCTTCTGCTGTAAGCCTATATATGAGGACCTGGAAGAAGGAACTTGCTAGCAAGTTCATTCCTTCACTGGCGTTAGAGCCTACTTCTGCAGGATTCCAGGGTATACTGAAGACCAGCTGAGATAACCAGCTTCATGGACTGAGCACCTACTGGATTCTTGGACTTTGCATTCACAGGCAGCCATTGTTGGACTAGCTGGAAAATAGCCTGTCAGCCATTCTAAAAAATCCCTTTTCTATACACTTATAGAGACATTTATTCTATAAGTTCTGTTACTCTAGATAGCCCTGACAAGTGCACTCATGGATCAGTGTCTTGCTCTGCCATCATCAGAGAAGCTTTCCCCTGCAGTAGATGGGAACAAATGCAGAGACTCATTGTCAGACAATGTGGAGATAATGAGAGACCTTGGAACACTCAGTCCTAAATGGAATTTCTCCAACAAATACCTCCCGTCAGGGATCAGGGAGCTCTACAGAGGAAGAGGCTGAAAGAGTGTAAGAGCCAGAGGTGATGGAGGACACCAAGGAAACAAGACCTTCTAAACAATGCAGGACTGACATACTAACGAACCCATAGAGACTGAGGCAATAGGCATGCAGCTTACAGGTGTCTGTACCAGATGGGGTCCCAGCTCTAAGAGGAGCTAACTTAGAAGTTATCTTCAACTGATAACCATTTGCAAATGAAAAATTACTCTTCTCCAAAGGAGTCTCACTGGGAATACAAACCACCCCTAAGGGCAGGCCCATTCCCAGCAGTAGATGTCAACACAGAACCAATTCAATGTACTTTGGAGGGGTTTTTGTCTCATCATGATTTATCAGGGCTTTTTCTTTTTCTTTTAGCCTCGTGGGTCTTTTGCATATATATTATGCATTCTGCTTTTGTGACTCATATGTGTCCAAACATGTGTGTGTCTCCATGTCTATAGCATAAGGCTTTTTCTTTGGCTGTTAGAGAAGAACGAACACTTGATCCTCGATCTGAGAGCATGGGTGCTCTGGGAAAGGACCGCCTTCAAGAGCCTGTGTGATAGACATTTGATCTCTGGTCCAGCAACATCGCTGCTCTAGGGTAGAAAGAATGTTAGTCAAGGTAATCCTGCCCTCTCTTTGTTCTAATGCTAAATAAAAGGGAATTCTGTTATTCCTTTTCAAAGACTAACATGGAGATATAAGAAATATCTCATATTTCTCAGTCTGACCTTTGCCTAGTGGCAGCAAGGTTGAGTGGTCTGGCTTTTGGAAAGTGAATTACAGGAATGTCTTCATTAATGCAAAATAAGACTTTGTATCTGAAGCCATCATAGCACACACCTTTAAGTAAGCCAACTCAGGAAGCAACAAAGCACATTCTTTTAAGTAAGCCAATTCAGAAGGCAATTTAATCCCAGCTCTCTGCATATAAAAGGAATAGTTTGTAGAAGCAGAAGTGGTGAGTAGAAGCAAAAGAAGAAACAAGGTAGAAGCAGAGTGAGAAGCAAGAGAATCAGAAGCAGGAGATTGCAGAAGCAGGTGTGTAGAAAAGAGGTATTTGAGAAGGCAGCTAAGTGAGAATTCAATTCAGTCTTGGAGGCTGAAGCCCTTTAGGTCCAGGTTTGCATCTTGAAGATTATATCACATTCTTCCTTGAACCCCCATGAAGAAAAAATACTGTTACATGCTTTATTTCTTCAATTTGTGTGTTTTCCAGTTTATCAATCTTTGTTTAATCCTATTTTATTATCCTAGTTTATTATTCTGTTATTCTCTAGATGCCTTCTTGCTTTCTATGGAGAGAGAGAAGCTTGTGGACTCTGGTGGGAGTGGAGGTGGGGAGGAACTGGGAGAAGTTGGGGGAGGGGAAACCATAATCATAACATATTGTATGAAAAGAATCAACTTTCAATAAAAGAAAAATAGGATAAAATTAAAATATCTTACTGTTTAAAATATAATTTTTCAAAATTAATTGTTTTAAAGGTTAAAACTTGGCCCAAATTATGGAGCTGAAATGAGTCAGATATAAGGAATACTTTTAGATGTTATATCTGGAGATAAATTACTAATAAAATATGCACCTTATTAAGAGGTCTCAGAAGAATCTTAAATTGGAGGCCAGCCTGGGTTTCCTAGCCAGACTATCTCGAAAGAAAAAGTAAATATTTGTAAATATATATGTGTATATATGAAATGTCCCACTTTTGTTCCCAAACCCTCATAAGCAATGGATATCTTTCTTCCTCCATGTGTCCTTACTGCTGATGGACTGATCTACCAATATTCGCCATAATGGAGTCATAATAATAAAAGTCATAGTAAAAGTTATTATGGGATAAAGGGGATATGTCTCAGGTGGTAAAGTGCTTATGGTACAAGCATGAGGACCTGTGTTTAGATCCCTAGAATCTACTTTAAAAGCTGGATACTGCTGCCTATGCCTGTCGTCCCAGCACTGGGGAGGATGACCCTCCCTGGGACTGGCTGGACAGCTATTCTTATAGAATTAGTGGCTCCATCTTCACTGTGAGACTCTTTATGATGGGAGGTAGGTCCCTTCATATACACAGACATGTTTGTATACTCAAACACATGAGTATATGCACACATGTACACACATACATAAGAGACTGGGAAACAAAAGTGCATGGCACACTGAACTATAAGCTTCTTAAGAGTAAAAAGCATGTATTTACTATCATTCCTATGTGTTAATTTACAACTCTTGGGATTTTCATAAATGGAGTCAATATAACTTGTGATTAGTCCTTTTTAGACTTCGTAAAGAACAGAAAAGAGAGCCACAAAATTATTTCTAGTTTCAAAGTTATATTCTGCAGCTGTAGATATGGCTCAGTGGTTAATAGTACTTACTGCTCTTTCAGAAGACACAGGTCCAGTATTCACATGGTGACTTACAACCATTTATAACTCCAGTTCTGACGAGATCTAGTGCCTCTTCTGGCGTCTGCAAGCTCCCACATAGGGCAGTGTGTATAAACTCACAAAAGCACACATACATAGGCATAATTTTTAAATTTTTAAAAATTGCATCATGAATTCATATTAAGATAAATTCAGTGCTTAGGACCATCATCATTTGCCTTTGAAAGGTTTGTCTTGTTTACAAATCTACAATAATAATCATACCATGCAGTTCGTAAGACTAAAGTTGACGTATCACATTCTGTAAAGAGCAAACAAACATTTTACTTTCATTCTGCATTGAAATAAGTCGAATAGGTTCCTAAAGTTGTATTACATTTCTCTCATACAATACATCTGGATCACAGTTTCCCCTCAGTTCCCTCCTCGCAGTGCCCCTCCACTCTCCCCAAGATCCACTCCTTTTCCTTTTTGAGACGCCAGTTCTTGAGGATTAGGCCCACTTCTGTGGAAATGTAGGAGACAGAGAAGGGGCCAATTGTAAGGAAAGCAATATGCTTCTCAACGCTTGTTCCTAGGAGAAAATTTGAATCCTTCATTTTCCAAGGACATGGAAGGGAGCATGGTACAGGCATATATTATGAAGGACACTGTGGCAGTTTTCACGCTTCAGAGATGAACAGGTAATCATTGCCATATACAAGTTAAAAATAGTATGGAAATAAGTTTTCATGGGAGATTAACAGTTGAAGCCAGAAATGTTTGTGGTTTGGTCATATGGAAATTTCTTTGTTAGATGACTATAAGGACTAGGCAAGTAGTCAGTAAATCCATGTGAGGTAGTACATTTAGCATTCAAAATTTCAAACAAGATGGCTCTCACTTCAGATAAAGCTGCACATATTCATAGAATTCTTTGTCTTTCAGGATTTGAATCATTTATGAGCACACTGTTTTAATGGAGAAAAATAACCTTCCCCTGGTTTTGTTTATTATCAGAGTATAGTGTTCCTGTATGTGGGCTCTGATGAGTTCATAACAAGCTTGTATATCCCAAAAGGGACTGCAGAATTATTTCTGGTAGTCTTTGAGTCTATAATTGCTGCCAGCTGAAGAAGCAAAATTCCAATAAGTTGAAGAAATTTTCACAAATAACACTTACCATAATTACAAGGTATAAAGCTCAATGTGTAGTTTATATAATAAAGTCCTAACTAACCACAAAGCATGCACATCTAGTCGAATGGTGGTCTTCACAGAGGTATATATTAACCTTTTGCTTGACACTGAACTGGTGTAGATTTATTAAAACCTTGTGACTGAACATTTGAAGTGTTGCCTGTGTAAAATACCCTTTTCCAGACTTGCCTCTTTCATAGGGAGCTATTTAAAGAGCATGTCATAATTAATAAAAGCTTAATATTCAAATGGTAAAAAAAAATCCCCCATCTTTGCCTAGTGCTTATTCAGGTTTGTTGAAATAATTGTCCAACAGTACTCACTGCTATTACTTATTTGATAGTGTGCTCTAGTTTGAAGAGGTATAATATGGAAAGAGAGATTCCAAAATAGAATTGTTGCTCAGGAATCACACCGTACAATTCTCTCTCAATTGCAGTTGAACAAGGAGGCAGGGTTAGTACATATTTAAGTAATCTTGGTGGGAGAAACACTCACTTTTCACCACTGTAACAGAGTATCCAACAAGGAGTTTAAAAGGAGAATGAACTTATCTTTGCTTACAGTCTCATACTCTAGTCACAGTCGCTTGGCTCCATCATTTCTGGGCCATATTGGAGCAGAGACCTCCACGGGTACATGGAACATTAGCAGGAGCAAGCTGCTCACTTAATGGTAGCTGGGCTGTAGAGAAAGGGAAGGAGTGTCTGGGGACAATACAAAGCCTTCCAAAGCATGCCCCAGTGACCTGGTGACAGAATTTCTCTCACAAGATACTCCTAACAACCTATTTAGCTGCAGACTCATCAATAAATTAATCTGCATTGTCTAGCATGGCTCCAGAGACAGACCTGACTGGGCTGGTGAGGGAATGAATAAAAATCAGACACATAAAATCTGGACTGGCTGGACTTGGCTCTCTGATGGAGAAACTGCAGCTGCCCTGAGCCCACCCACAGCTGAACAAGGATTCAGGGTTATTACATGCAGCTGACCAAGGAGTTGGGTTTAGGTGATCTTGGTAGGAACACTCTGTGGGGGAGCAGTCTTCTGGAGAAAGAATGCTAACATGGGTCTTTTCTTCACAGTGTCAAAATTCCCACTTGCACTAGAGGAAGGCTTTGCCATCACTTTGAGCCTCACCTGTGGAAGATGCCGTCACTCCCATGGGGCTGAGGCACTGGAGTGCTTGACATGGCTTTGCCCGTGTCAGCTGTGCATAGTCACTCAGAACTTTACTCACTCAAGGCTTCCTTCTCTCCCTACATTAATCCATAAAGATTTTTATCATGATAAAATCTCTTTTTAATGATGCTACCATGTTTTTTGGTATTTCTGAAATAGCTTCAACTTCTTGGTACAAGGTCTTTAGTATGTGAGCCTTTTAAAGAGTACCTTCCTTTTCAAATTATTAATGTATTTTATAGTTTCTAGAAAAAAATTAATGTCATTGATAAAAGTATTTCAGATATACCAAATGAAGATGTAAGCCAGACAGTAAGGAAAAGAAAGATATTAAATTTATCTTAACTCATAGATCAAAGTTAAGTCAACTAAGAAAAATTAAATGGTTTCACATCCCTTTCATGTATATTGAAATTTAGCCATCAAGGTAGCATAGTGTTCTAAAACAATGTTTGTTAGTGTTTTCAACTTGATGGGATCAGGAATCACTCTAGGCATATCCATGAGGGATTTTGTATCCTCTTGGCAAGCTGGTAAGCAATTCTGTTGATTAGATTAATCGAGGTGAGAAGACCCACTGGTCTTCCACTGCCACCCACTGCTGACAACACCAGTCCCTGGTTTGAGTACTTGACTGTGTAAAAAGGAAAACGCTAGATGAGCACAAACATTCATTGCTCTCAGCTTCTTGACTGTGACTACAGCTTGACTAGAATCCTCAAGTTCCTGCTACCAGGATCTCCCTGCCACAACACAGGTTATCCTTAAGCTGTCAACCCTCATCGCTTGAGCTGCTTTGGTTGGGGTATTTTATTACAGTAACAGGAAAATTAACTAAAATTCACCCAAGAAGAAGCTTCTTGGGACAGGTAGTTCCTCCTCCAGAGCCCTTGTCCATTAGGACTAGATCATGAAGGGCAGCCCGAAACATCTGCAAATTCCATTATATTGCCAGTATCTCCTGGTTTCTGTTTAGATAGCAGATCCATACTACTGCCCACTTGCCAGAATGAGTAGAGTCTGACTTATGTTGGGATGGCTGCTACTTGCTTACTCTTTCCAGCGTAGATAGGCTGAACATATCCCAAATCCAAATTCTGCTTTTTTTGTTGGGGAGAGGGTGAACAATTAATTCTTTAAACCATTTTGCTCACAGTTTACTGTACACAGTTAGGATCCAGGCCCCTCTTTAGCACTTTGCTTTGAAATTGTCTCAGGTAAATACTCTTTTCATTTTGTTGCTTGATCCATCTTTCACAAAGAACTAAACTGCAGCCATGGAGTCAGACAAGTTCTTCACTTTAGAGCAAAAATCAATCTTTCCTCCAGTTTCCAATGTGTTCTGTTTCCACCTGCAAGCTCATCAGAATAGTCTTCACTGTCCACATTTCTAGCAACTGCCCAGAAATGATTTAATATACGTTAAGGAGTTTGAAACTGTGTCTACAGGTCTACAGGTTTGCCTTTCTGAGCCCCACTACAATTTCTTTGCAGCCTACTCAAAGCAGCATACACTGTCTCCTATATGTGTCTAAAAGCATCTATTCCTTACCCAGTTCCAAGCCTCTTTCATGTTTCTAGGTATCTGTTACAGTACCTTCTTCTTCTTAGTACCCATTTTCTGTCTGTTTTTGCTGCTGTAACAATATCATAGATTGGGTGGCATGTATGCCACATAAATTTATTACTCACACTTTTTGCTTTGGTTTGTGTGTGTGGTATATGCTTATAGTGTGAACATGGGTGGGCAGGCATGCACATTGCTATGTGGGTGTAGTCCAGGATTGGTAATTATTTTCTTCCGTTGTTGATCTCTACCCTCATTTTTGAGATCTAATCTCCCACTGAAGCTGTAGCTCACTAACTGGCTAGGCTTGCTGCCCAGAAAGCCCCGAGGATCTTCTTAGCCTCTCCAGCACTAGAATTACAGGTGTGTGCTGCTGGGCCCTGCATTTTATTTGGTTGCTAGAGATCCCAACTCAACTTCTCATGTTTATAGAGCAAACCTTTGCAACACCAAGCGATTTTCCACATAGTTCTGGAGGCTGGGAAGCGCAGCACCAAATTATTGACAGATTCTCTATTGACTAAGGGCTTACACCATGACTTATACATGCCATCATTTCACCGTGTCCTTACCTGATAGAAGACTACAGGAACTTCCCTAGGTTACTTTTATAAGAGGGCTACTAGTCCCAGGAATGATTAAAGTGCTGTGTTCTCCTTATCCAGTTACCAACTACTACTATTATCCACCAAATGCCATCACACTAGGAATTAGGGCTCAATATCTGAATATGGAGGACATGTGGCTCAAATTCCTAGCAATACTTTGGAGGTGTTACTGAACTGAATCTAATTTAAGCAGTAGATACAGAAAGTCATAACTTATGTCCTACAAAAATAACAGTGTTCACTAGCAGTATATAAGAGGAACACAACTCATTCCAGGGCACCCGCCAGTTAGAGCAACTTGGTTGGATAAAGGCAGGAGTCTGTGTGGGGAAGTTCACCTATGCCCTTTGTAAGCCCATTATTCCACTTAGGAATGGATAATGCAAGAGAGATAGAAGGAGGTGAAGCTTTGGGGGTTTGCTTTTTATTGATATGTTTAATTTCTGTCATAGGGCTCTAAGTCATAAGTCTAAGAATTAAATTGTTCAAAACAGACTCTTGTAGGTGTCTGTAAAACCCAATTTTATTTTGTAATGTGTGTGACTTCTGTAGCAATTGGTTCCATGGAGTGTTTATTTAGAAAGACCCTATTGTCTTCCTTCTTACTGGCATGCATGAAAGGTATCTACTATTGCCACATTAAAGAAACATAAATGTTTTTTCCTTTTCAAAACAGAGTTATCCTTTCTTAATAACACAAAATGTGTTCTGTTTTTAAGCATTGTAATGGTGCTAGTTCTGCCAAGTGTTTTGTCTGGACAATTATTATCTAGAACAATGTGATGTGATAGGTATACTATGGAGAGGGTCATAAATAAGTTCAGGCAGACCAATTGTGTGGACATTTCAGTTGTTATTTATTTGATTACATGTGTTATCTTTCTTGTCTTGCATCTTATGTGAACTTGGGATAACAACCAGGGAAGAACAAGTGTTGACATTTGAATGGTGACATATCAAAATGCTTGAGCCCTATGACAGAAATGTCTTTCTTGGTTGTTAGAATTGAATATGATGAGGAATGGGAAAAGGCAGAAAGAAGGAGAGAAAGGGTAGTTAGAGAAGAAAGGGGATGGAAGGGTTATAGAGTGTGGAAATCGAGTCCAGCTCTAGTCCACACAGGGTTCCTCGGCCTCCACGAAGGGGGATAAACAAAAGAAATTATGACAATTGAGCTCAGTACCTCACTCTTTTATGGGACCCTTTTAGCTGATACGCTTACATGCTTAATGAGACACATAGAATAAACTTTATGATGATTATGACACACAGAGCGTTTTTCTTTAATAATAAAAATAAAGAAATTAGAAGTAAGAAAAGTTAAGAGAAAAAAACAATGTGTATACACTGGGGAAAAATTACAAGACTCCCCTCTTAGACAGAAAACTGTCCTGACTGAAATAGCAAAACTACTAACTTCTTATCTAGCAGGTATTCGGGCATACATCAATGCAAGAGTGTTCATCCCCTCCTAGCTACAGGCTTCTAATCTTCAAGATTAATTTTAGTGGGTAGCCTTAACACAATAGTCTATTAATGAATAGCTGAATTTTAGGTCTGTATGCTTGCTACAATAAAGGGAGCAGGCATTCCGGGGTGAATTATCTATTTGCTTTTTCAAGCTTGCTAACATACTGTCGAGACTTTGTTTCTGTTATTGACTATGGCTGTGTCTCTATGGGAAGGTCAGTTACCAAGAATAATTTTTATATCTCTACAGAAAGCATGAATAGTAGTCACACATGCCAAAAACTTGAAGGCCAGTAAGACTGTTACAATTACTTAGAGTTAGATGGCATTGCTCCTCTCCCAGCCAGCCCAGGAATTGATTTGAGTTTTACTAATAGGCCAAAATAGACAATATTATTGATGAGAGGCTTTTGTCACCATACAGTAAAGATGAGAAAGGGGTAAGGCAGTTGGTGGTCTTCAGACTCCCAGCTAAGGGAAAAACCAGGATCCTTGTCAAGCTGGTCACGTCCACAGCCTGGGTATCATCGGCCCCCAACAATAGAGATCTAAACTTCATTCCTTGTACATGTTCTCACTTAAATATTCCTGAACATCTATTGTGGACTGGGTGAGTGTTCTGAGGAAAGCTCTATGAGATAACATGGATCTGTCATAGTTGCATGGGGTTTCATATGCTAACATAGATCTGGCAGTTCTGCATGGCATTTCATGAGGTAACAGTTCTGGCATTATTGTATGGATTTCAAGAGATAACATTGATCTGGCATTGCTGCATGGAATTTCCATCCAAGAGAGAATCATGATAACAGATATAAAATTTGGATAGGGGCAAATACAAAGAAGGGAAGAGTGAGAGGCTAAGATGAATGTGTTTGATTTATAGAGAAAGACTTTTTGAGTTGAAGAAATGAAATGAAAAGTAACTTCTCCAGACAAGCAGAGATATGGGGTTGAAATGTCATAGAGAAAGGAACCATCATAGTAAAGGGCCTGCGACAGAGACTAATTGAGAGGGCTGAAATGGGCTTATTTAGTAAGTCGAAGAGAGAAAGGAATAGCATAATATGTGGCTCACGAAAGGGAGCAATGCCTCCCTCCCTTGACATAATGGGCGTGGTGATGCTAATTAAATGTTGATGGAAGCTAAAGTTTGGATCACATGATCATTTTGCTTTATTTTTCAATAAATTGGAATTGAATTGTTATAAAAACAATTTATAATAGCTGAAGCAATATAGCAGTGTTTTTTGTTTACAGTCTTAAGATGGGAATAATTTGTATACTGTACATTCATTTTTAATGTAAAAATAATCTATCTTTTTTGGACCACTGGCTTTTCCTCCTGTTTTACTTTCTTCTGTCAACATCATCCTCTGTACTAATAAGATTCCTTTTTTTACTTCAATAATCACAATTTTCTATAATTACAGCATATTTTGACTTTTCTTAATTCTTTTCATTACAGGATTTTATTTAGGATCTAATTTTCTGTCTACATCTTGGAAGGGTATGAACTCTTTCTTCATTTAGACTCTTCTCCCTGCTGTCCCTCACTAAAAGCTTGTCTGGTTTAGCCCTGATTCAGGGCCATGCTTCTTGCCAAGTTACTGCACTGCCTTGCAGTGTCTCCTTGTTTCATTAAAGTCTTTTGTTTTCTGACTTCACAGCTCCCAAGAGAGTCACAGACTAATAAAACTTCTCATGTAGATGCTGCTCAAATGAAAGCATAGCCATTCTTTCAAAAAGCTCTACTTGTTGCTTTGGGAAAGAAGAGGAGATGGCATTTGTGGTCCCTGACACTGTTTGGGAGACTGGAATGATTTTTAAGATGTTTAAAATAAATTTTTCCTATGTAATGCCCAGGAAAACTAAAAGTACACTTGCAGCTTGAGTTGATGAGTATGGAAGCCCCCCAAAGTTCCTAAGCTGTCCTTTTAATCAAATCGTGACCAAAATTAATCTATTATTTGGCTGTTTAATTGGCTAAAAGAATAAATTTGAAGAATATTAATGGCACTATTTATGAACATGCCACATAAGATTTAGCATTATAGATTTTGTGATTTATTGTTTTTGGACATTTTATACATATAAAATCAAATTACTGGAATTTAAATTGCTAATTTTTAGTGTTGATTAATTTACTTCAATTTGGAAAAGTCAATACTTCAACACGTCTCAAGCCTTCACCATAATGATTGTTTGGATTTCATTTCATTGTGTTTTACTGTTGTGATTAAAATTTTTACTGTATTTCACAATTGCTTATTAGCAATGTCTGGAAACCCACAAGATTTTGTGACTGGAATCTTCAAAATCTTCTGCATATTTTCTATTCATTTTAATAGGAAAATCCATTATTTTTGTGAATTTATCTGTACCTCCCTACTTAGTGAACTCTATTAATAATTCAGCTGTACTTTCAGCTATCTTGTGTATTAAAAAGGTGGAGAGACTGATGTTTTGCTTCCAAGAGTTAACCTTGCATTTCTTTTCCTTGTTCTGTCACACTACCTGAGAACTCAAGTGCACTAGTATATTTTATTTGTAATATGTGTGCCTTCTGGCAGGAAACGTAATTAAGCACTGGTTTACTTTCCCATTTATATGTTGGTGGGTGGTGAATGGTGCTAGATGCTTTTACCATTTGTATGGCTCATCTTTCCTTCACTATGATGAAATGCCTATTGTAAACAAATGAGAAAGAGGAAACATTTACTTTGTCTTACACATTCAGAAATTTCACTTCATCGGGATTTAGCTCCATTGCTGTTAAGCTAGTGACAAGCTGGTCCTGGTGAGAAGCTTGGGAGAGCTAATCTCTGCATAGTGATGCCCAGGACCTCAAGTCAGAGAACAGAAAGAACCAGTATCACAGAATCACCATCAGCTACACACCTGCAGTATCCTCCTGTTAAGCTTCACATCTTTCTCAAAGGCTCCACCAGTTTCAGATAGCATCAACAGGGTTGTAATCATGTCTTTAACACAAAAGGCAAGCTACAGCAGCATCTAACTGAAAGGATCCTCTTGTTTCTCATCTATTAAGCCACATTGATAGATTATTTTTATAGCACTTTTTACTTTACTGGTGTGTGTGTGTGTGTGTGTGTGTGTGCATATGTGGAAGTCAGAGGATAACTTTCAGGAGTCTGTTCTTTCCCTTCTACCATGTGGGTCCCAGGGGTCAAACTCAGGTTATAAAGCATGGCCACAGCACCTTTACCCACTGAGCCATCTCACTGGCCTCAGGTTTATAGATTCTTGTATTCTGAGCCAAGCTCCAAATCCTACTATTCACTTCAACAGTGTATTTTGATGGGAAGAGACAATTGTCCTTCATTAAAACTTTTAATTGATACAATATTCATTTGTCATATTGTTTTGATCATATAATGTCACTTATTTCAGAGTCTTAGAGCATCTTACTATTTTAATTCATTCCCTGAATAAATTTGGGAATTAATTCTTTATGTGTCTGCACTCTCTTTTCTGTGCTGCTTATTTTTCTGTGATAAATTCTGATACCCATTTGCTTTGAAGCACATCATGTACAATATTAGTCATTTTTGGAACTTCCATCTTGGTCATTCTCAAGTCTCACTTTCATTCTTAGATTTTTTTGTATCTTTTCTTGCCCCACCCCGCTTATTCTCAGAGACCTCTGACTTGTGTCTTCCGTAATTTGATCTTCTTTTGTTCTCATTTTGTTGTATGCACTATTGAAAGGGTTTGAATGATTACATCTTTTGTAGTTCTAGTATCTCCAAATGGAGTTCTTGTTAATTAGAATTATGGTTATTTTTAATCCTTACTTGACTACTTCTCACCTATTAGTAGCATTTCCTTTGCATTATTAACTACATACATATATTCTTCTGTTCTTTAAACTTACTGACATTTCATTATATTAGCCTCTCACAAACACTGGATTCATGTTAATCTTTGGAATTAACAGAGGCATGATTCTGAATTAGAATACATGAGTCATTTGTATATTGACAGACTGTTTGCTCTCTGGGGAATCCCATTTTTCTCTCTGTTATTTTGTGGCATATCTATAGCACTGATGTTTCTCTGAACCAAATGCCCAGACTGTCTTGATCAGAAAGAAATTAAAATGATGCATTGCCAGCTCTTTAAAAAGATTAGAGAATGAAGAACAGGCAAACTTTTTGGCTGTTAGAAATAAACAGATGTTTCTCAACTTATAATGAAATTATATATAAATAAATTCACTGTTCAACAGTATGGCGCCAAAATGTATGTGCCATCCCTAGCTTACTGAGCACCACAGATAAACAACGAGGTAAGCTCTCAGCTATTTACCATTGTTGATTTCCTTATATAACAGGGGATTGTTTCTTGCTGCCATTGACTAACATGCCTGGAGGCTATCATAGGATTTATGGCTTATCCAGGAAGAGAAAAAAATTCGAATTTTGACATACCATTACTGTTGAATGTGTATAGTTTTCATACTTCCATGAAATGGATAAACTCATAAATGAAACTATGGTATGTTGGAAATGGTCTGTAATTCTATGAATTGTTACTCTTTTAATTAGTATAGAATCTTTTTCTACTTCTTTGTTTCCATTGTGTTAAACAAACACAGACCTGACTTCTTTACTTCTCAGCATATTTGGGGTGGGGTTTTTGTTTTCATTTTGTTTACATCTTTTTCTTGTTTGTAAGGAATTGTTCAAAATTTCTATCACAATACAGTATTTCTCTTCCTTTCTGTATTATACTTCCAACATCCAGCTTATATGTTTGTATATCTCTATATGCATGCACACTTCCTTGATGCTAATAAATCTACCATCCCTCCCATCGCTAGACGTCTGTAAATATTTAAATTTGGAAAATGTGTATCATTCTGTGCCTCTGTCTTAAACCTCACTTGATTAATCTCATAAAATAAGAAGTATTTATAATAAGAAAAAGTGGCTTTCTGATATATTTTTATCATCAAATAACCAATTTTATGAAATTCTAGAAAAGTTAGTTTTTCTTTGAATATTGGGATTTATAACATTCTAAAAAGTATTTATTAAGGAGTACATGATTACAATTCCCATTACTTCTCATTCTGTAGTTAAAAGCTCATCTTGTCTCAGCTATCATCTTCTCACTCTATCCTCAAATTGGTGGTGATTATTCTTTAGCTGATACGTTGCTTTATATTTAATGAAGTTCTAAATTATTCCTTTGGGTTGCATGAAATAAATGAACTATTTTTAGGAACATCATGCATTATGTAGACGGCCCCAGAGTAAATGACAATGGTGATGTTTAGTAGCGTTTCATTGCTGAACAAGTAGAGTGCACGCTGTGTTTTAAAAGCCCACCTTTATGTTTATTCTAATAAAAAGTTTTAAAGTGTTATATTACTGTAGTTTTTTTTAGTGAAATTCTTCTTTTGTGGCTTCCTATCCTCATTCTTCAATTAAAAAAAAAAAGGTATTTTATATTTTAAAGCTAGTTCAGATGTCTGAGTGGCTCTAGAAAAGATGTGGCTAAGAGTTTAAAACAGGGATGGGTGTTTGTTATTTAAATCAAATTTAATTCATGTTTTTAGTGTTTTATTGATTATTAAATTAAAATCTTATTTTATAAAATTTTAGTATTGAAGAAAACTTCTACAAATTTGTCTCTCAAATTGACAAGCCATTTTTCTAAAGTGTTGGGAGTTATAAGTAAAGGAATTAAACTACCACCAGTTCTGAAACCCTTTCAAATCCAAACCCATGGATTATCATAAAGTTTAATGTGGTGTGGCGTTTCCTTCAATGCCTCTTAAGCACTATACGACTTGACTTGGCATACACTCTATAACTACAAGTTATCCTCACCATTTGCACACTTACTGGGTGGCCTACGTTTTATATGGTCTTTTGATAGGAGCTGTAAGTGTTATTTTTAGAGAATGTCCTTGGCCCTTTGCCATTGATGTGGAAATAGACATTGTAGGACACAGACTTCTACACTACTGTGGATTCAGCTTTACTTCATGTCAAAAAAGACAAGTCCTCTCAGTCTCACATAGCTTGCCTTTAGACATTCTGAACTTTGACCTCCTTGTGGCTCTGTCATACTTTAGAGGGATTTTCTGCTGTTTCTTAGAGCTTGGTAACTAAAAGCATACTAGAGTAAAAAAATGTCAACTCATTGTTTTGTTTTAAATGAAAAAGTAACGCATACTTAATGTTATTTCATAGAGTGTTTAAATATCAATTAATATTAAAGCATATTGTTAAAACTTGGAGATTTCCCGTATCTTTTTATTAATATGCAACCAAAGATACCGCAGTGATGTTTTGAATCTCTTTGCATTATCTTCTGCTCTGTTAAAGAAAAATGCTTCATTTCTGCTGAACTCAAATCAAGAAATTTCTTATTCTTTTAGACAAATCTGTTTTGTTTCTTTCTTAAAATATATACTTTGATAGATGATGTAGCAAAGCAGAAGGTGGGGCCTGGCTTGGAGAAGAAGAGGAGCAGCCTGAGGGAGAAAGGGGTGTACAGAGGGACGAGAACTGAAGCATTGGGAGTGGGGTTGAATGAGAAGGGAACATAACACAGGCCTGCAGCTGCCGTGATGAAGCCCGTTACTTTCCATGCTAACCTAAACAACTTAAAACCATGTTCTTTATGCCTTCTACATATCATATAATTTGACAAAGACAGAAAGGTAATACATCCTAGGGATATGTAAAGGAACTGTCACCTCACATTGAAAATTATTATACACGAGGTTATTTTCTCAATGGTCTCTATGGAGAGTATGCAGAGCAAGCTTTGACCTTTCTTCCATGGAAACTAGATAAGTCACCTCACCCTTTTTCTAAACTAAACAGATCTATTTTTAAAATGTGTATCCATATCAATCCCAGAGTGAATAGGCAAACAAAGTGTGGTATGTTTTGAGAGCAGCATCTTATTCAGTCATAAATACGAATGAAATCATGTTCTTTGCAGGAAAATGGAAGTAACTGGAGATCATGATGTTAAGTGAAATAAGCAGACTCTAAACTACAAGTATCACATTTCCTCTCATGTGTAAAATCTAGAGAGAAAAGAGACAGGAAAACACGGAGATTGTTACGGATCAGAAGGGAGGCCAGGGAGAGATGGTCGGAAGAGAATAATCGGGGTGGTGATAACTGACCAGAGGACAGCCTGTGCATCCATGAAAATTTCACAACGAAACCAGCTGTTCTGTACAATTAACATGGACTAGTTTTAAAAACTGGAGTAAACTGCAGCTTTCATGGTTGTTCCAAATAGTTTATGTGTCTTATCCTGTGATGAACTTATTTTTACTTACTGACTATGCAAGACGACACAATGTGCGCAGGGCGCATTCCAGTGCAAGCTTTCTTTTCATTGTTTTAAGTCCTGGAAGTAAAGGTTCATTTTACTATAAAAATGCACTTCGACAAGACTGTTGCAAACAATTATAGAAATTCTCATTGCTGGCCTTGAGATTGCTGCTGTTTTTCAGTGCATTCCTATAAAGATTTCTATCTGGTTTTGCTTTCCTAACTTACTGTTCAGTACATGGTAGTCTCTTTCATTCTTTTCATCGGAAATGTGTATAATCAAAATGGACACTTTCTTTCTTGTAATTATTATTGCTCTGCTAGATTTTAATTATTTATAGCTGTCAGGCATTTATTGGTTTTTTAAAGGCCTTCCAATCCCAATCAGAATGAATAAACAATTAAAAGGAAGAAAGATTTTGCAGTCTGTCTTTTCCTTTTGATTGTGTGTGTTCTATATAACACTTAAATTATTCTTTATGAAATTAGTATAGCCAGGAAACTGGAGAATTATGCTTTCGGCTGAGAGAATGGAAAACATGTTAGCATTTCCTTTGTAGGGTTTCCAGGGTGCCACAAGAGAGTTCTAATGTGCCGCTTTTTGTGTTCTGCCCAGATCTTTTTCAGCTTATTCTAATGCTGGAGCAATAATTAAATGTTGCTTAGTCTTTCCTGTGTCCTACACCTCACTGCAAACATTTCGGCAGAGAAAGCAGACATTCGTTATTTCCCAATATAAAACAGATCCTGCCAGGGAGCCTGCCAAATCCCATCAACCGTGACAGTCAAATCAATGCATGTTTTGGTTTCAATTTTTATTTTTGCCTTGGCTCTGTTTGCTGCGCCTGGTATCTGTTGTCCCCTATGGCTTATCACCTTGTGGCCTGACTGTTCCTGAGACTGACAAGGCTTCCTGTCTACCTTTGTAATATATATGTATATGTGCATTACCATATGACTGTAACAGAAAATGACATTTTGACTCAGTAAATATTTGCTTTAGGTTCGCTACATCTGTTTCACAGACTCCTTTTTCTTTTTATTCCTTCATCAATTAGTTAAACATATATACTTTTAGCTTTTGTCTAGAAGTTACAAATCCTTGACTCTTGGGTATTTCAGCTCTTCGTGAGGGATTTATTATTGGCCCTGGGGATTTAGTTCTCTCATTAGTTTGTATTCATATCATAAAACATAACTAAGCTTGGTAAATTGTGGAGAATGGTTATGGAGCCTTGAATGTGTATTACACCACATAGTAAATGCTGCTCCTTCAAAAGAGCAGTTATTTTATTATTATTTTACACACACACATACAATTATGGATCTACTCAACATGGGCAATATAGCAAGACTGAATATCAGGGATAGGGAGGAAGATCTAATCCTATGTCATTTAGAACCACAGTTTCATTGATAAGACTGTCTCTGATATCATTATTGAATGGTGTAGCTCTATAGATTGGGCTTCTGTTTTGGAATCTCTAGTTTTCATTAATTAATAATATAACTTTGGGAACTCTGTTTCCCTCCTCTTGGAATAAGTGTCTAAATAATGGAACTTATCTCATAGAGTTCGTTATATTTCTGATAACTTTTTCCCAGTGATTTTAAGTTACATAGTACTGTTTTACTGCTGGTATTTTGTATTTTATAGTCACATTTGATTTTATATTCATTTAAAACCATAAGTAATCTGAAATAGATTGATAGATTGGTTTATCTGTGGAAAATGAAAAACTGTAATTTTAATTTCCTTTTCACATTCCAAGGTTTTGATATATGTTTAAAATCCCTACCTTTGTAGAATTATTTGTTGCATTGCTTTGCATCATATCCTACTAAACTGTCTATCTTTAGCTCTATAAACTGATCTGCTTTTTTGTAATACTAAAGAAAAATTATACTAATACTTGTTGAAGATGTTAAGCAAAACCTTGCTACTGGGACTACTGCAGTAGTAGATCTCCACAGTGGAGTGACTGGCGTGAGCTTGCTGCACACGGGAAGTGTACAGGAGGGGAAGACACTGGACGGAAATGCAGATGAGGAGATGGTGACATCATAGTGTTTCTTTCTGTCCCCTGAGACTGTGCTCTACAAAGAGAATGTAAGCTTGATTCTATCCATCTACTGTTTCTTTCCATTTCTATAATTCAAACACTACTATCTCTGATGTATAATGATGAGATTTTGTGTAAAATTTCCTAGAAGCTGAGCTCATAGCTAAAATTCTTAGCACTCAAGAGGCTGAGGCAGGCAGATTATTAGGAGATTGAGGCCATCCTTGGCTACATTGTAGGCCAGCCTAGGCTACACAGTGAGAATATGCTAAACAACAACAAAAACAGAAACAAAAAACCAAAAAAAAAACAAACAAAAAGTACTAAGAGATATAAGGGCTTTTTTGAGTAATTTTGAACAAATTCTTGGAAGCAGGCCAAGGTGATCAGCTACATCTAGCTAACGAATGTGATCAAAGACAGTAGCTAATGGGGCAGGGAGAGGGATACTGACTAAAACTGGATGAGGAACTCATGGGGCAAAGGCTTAGAAGAGAAGAGGAGCTCAATCAGGTGAGAGTCTTTGATACTGCACAAGCACAGGGCACCAAGTGACATTTTCCTTTGTGAAAAAAGGAAAAAGGTCACTTTTCCTTTGTGATGTTTGAAAAATGCCAGGTATCACAATATGGCAGTTTTTTGCATTTTCTCCTATAAACTGTATAGTTTCTATCTTTTTTTTTTTTTTTTTTTCCTGAGACAGGGTTTCTCTGTTGTAACCCTGGCTGTCCAGGAACTCACTTTGTAGACCAGGCTGGCCTCGAACTTACAGACATCTGCCTGCCTCTGCTTCCTGAGTGCTGGGATTAAAGGGTCCACCACTACCACCTGGCATAGTTTCTATCTTAAACTCCATGCTAACCTCATTTCTCCTAGGTCCTGGCCTGTGTAATCCTTAGGAATTATTTCCCATTCTTCTGATTCTCTATGTTTCATTTGCAGATGACTCTTCCATGTTCAGACTCAGATTCATACTTCCTACATTGTCTTTTCTAGGCTATCTCCCTGGCCCATCAGGTTCATCCAAAATAGACTGGACTGTTGTTCTAGCCTTCCAAAGCCTGTGTGGTTGGTCAGTCACACACACACACACACATATGCACATGCACACACATGCACATACACACACACATGTGCATGCACACACACACACACACACACACACGCACACACACACACACACACACACGTGCTTACCTGTGATATGCTGTTCGCTTGAAAGTCTTCTGGTGACTATAGAGAACCAAACTTTCTTTGATGAGAACCTGGCTTTTTAATGCCTTTTAGCCCTGAGAAATCCTGCCCTTTGCCCTTGTCTTCAACTATGGTTCTTAACTTTTAATCCAACCTGACAAGTTTGGTGTTTCTGTATATGAGCATTTTCCATTTATATGTTAAAGAAAAATATTTGGATTGATGTTGTTCGCCTGATTTGCTTTTACCTAGGTTTTTTTTTCCCCTTAACTGTTTAATTGAAATTGTTTTTTGTTTTTGAGATTTTTGTCATTTTTAACTTCATCTTGAAATTGTTTCAGTTTTACTGAAAGAATTTAAAAACAGTACGAATTCATGTATAACCTTGAGCCAGAATATCTTATCAGATTATATAAATCAGGAAATTAATATTGATGTAACTCCATTATCTAACCTAGCACTTTTATTTTTCTGGAATATACGTTGCATTTTATCTAGTCCACCTCTGTGATGTATCCCTGCCATTTCAGGAGCATGCACTTCGAAAATTTTATTCATGTCTTTGTATTCACTATTGATTGGTGTGTGTGTGTGTGTGTGTGTTTGGTGTGTGTGGTTGGTTGGTGTGTATTTGGTGTGTATGCAAGGGTGTGTGTTTGGGAGCATGGAGGTCAGAGAAAAACGTGCAGTTTCCTGCCCTATCATTCTCTGCTGTCTTGAGATAGGGTATCTCAGTAAACCTGGAGCTAGACTGGTAAACAGCAGGCCTCAGCCAACCTCTTCACTACCCTACCTGCTGTTCCCTTCCTACCCACAGCCAGTTCTGGGTTTACATGCAATATATGTTCATGCCTGACTTTTATGCTACTTCTGGGCATTTAGACTTGTTCCTCACACTAACATGCCGCGCACTCTGGCTCCTTGAGCCCTCTCCTGGGCTCAGGCTGCACTTGGATGAGTGGCAGATTGTTATTTGCTATAATGTTGCCAAGTAGGTTTCTACCTGGTTAGGTGTTTCCATGTGGCATAAACTGGAGACACCTGGGAAGAAGGGCCCTCAATTAAGGAATTAACTCTATTAGATATGCCCATGAGCATTTTTATTAGTTGTTAATGCATAAAGGGCCCAGCCCATTGTGGACTGGGATACCCTTAGGCAGGTGGTCCTTGGCTGTCTAGGAAAGGTACCTGAGCAAGCTAGGAAACATGATCCAGTAAGCAGCATTCCACCATGTCCTCTGCCTCATTTCCCTGCCTCCTGTTCATGCTCCTTCCCTGGCTCCCCTTGACAGTAGACTATGATGTGTAAGTAGAAACAAAATTAACCCTTTTCTTCTCCAAGTTGGTTTTGGCCAGTATTTTATCATGGCAACAGAAATGTATTTTATCTGCCTCAGTGTATCAAGTGAAGATCTCATTAATGTTAACAGGGATCCATAGATTAAGGTTGTATATATATTTCTGCTGAAATTTATTTTGTCCTTTAAAATATGCAATTATTTTATGGGCAATTTCTTGAGAATATACAAATATCCCAATTTTCAATAATCTTTTACGCGCTAATTTTAACATACATTGATAATACTTAATGGGAACTTATATAGTGTTGCTTATAAAATTATGTTACTATTTCATACACTGAGGTGGATATAATTCTTTGCTATTCTTGTGGAAAATGCATATCCTGAGTTTATTCATGAGAAAACAGTGCAGAAATTGTCCTGTTTCTATTTCATCACATTATTAAGTCGCTACCTCCGTGAGGAAGTTTTCTCTTCTATGACATCTGTTTGCCTTATTCTCTCTTGCTTCCTACTTTCTAAGAGGACTTATGGGTGTCTGCTTTGGTTTTTTGGATTCTGCTCCAAAGTTTCAAGATTTTATTATTCAGATTGTCCCAGATTCAATTATTGGGAGCATCTCATGTTGCCTTCTCTTGGCTTTCAAGACTGTTGAGTATCCCCTCACTTTGTGGCACTATAAGACATCTCAGGCTCCTTTTGTTCTTTTTCTTATCTATCCATGGAGACAGAGCTTCTTGAGGTGATCCAGCTTTTTCTTTAGAGAATAGTATCTAGAACTATGATCGGCGCAAAACAGGTGCTCAAAATTCCTCATGTTTCGTGGTTTGCCATCCCTTTAAGTGGAAAGAAATCGGAAATTATATACACCTCTATACACAGAGATACAGCCATCTATATCCACTTTTATGCATGTGTTTGCATTAGTACAAAGCCTGCCTAAACAGAATGGACCCACTCTGCCGTCTAACCTGTCTCAAACAGGATGAATTCACTCTGACACCTAACCCATCCAAACAGAATGGATTCACTCCCACATCTCAGTCTCCAGTATGCTGAGACTTCCAGTGTAGACTTCCAGACACTCCAGGCTTCCTTTTTCTATGTAATTTTTTTTTTTTTGGTTATGTATCTTTTAATTTGTTCTATCTAGAATAGAGTGTAACTTCAGAACTTTTAACTCATGCTTCTGGGGAAAGAAGTAACCACAGTATAAAACTTTTGTCCTTCTCATAGAGTACAGGATGGAAATACTATTTTCCAAATTGTGTTATTTTATGTGTGGCCTCCTTCAGTTTACTTACTCATTTATAACACACTCTGGCTCGTTGCTATTCTTGCTTACTCAGAATGTAGACTTCCCGCACTCTAATTGTTCTAATAGTTTATTTTTTTAGAGTGTGTGGAAACTAAAATGGTGTGCATTGGCAGCCAGACCTATTTGAAAGTGCTCTTCAGGTTGAAGTGTCATCTACAGTCTTCCACTTTATCATTAATTTCCTGGATAGAAAATGATTCATTAACAGAGTTGGTCAAATGTTTTCTCGTTTACATGACTATAGATGACTACATTTCTCTTCCTTAAACAAAGGACTTCCTTTGTTTACCTAAATCAATGCTGCCCTCTTCTGTTACAGTAGAAAACCCAGTGGCTTTAAATACATGCTCTTTGGTGAATTTAGAGGAAGGAGTTTTGTGTTTTCCAATTGCTTAGTTCTCATTGTACTTCTAGACCCTAGCTTTTCTCCTCTGGCTTTTGTCCCCTTCATCATTCCGCTGCAGAGTTTCCTTTCCCTCTCACTGTGTATTTCTGTCCAGAGGAAGGCTGCCAGACAAAGCAGGCATCGTTTTCCACTCCCCCTGTTATGCTGGTGATGTCCTTGCACATCTCTATAGATCAGCCGCACGCCCTTCAGCCTTCTCTTTCCTCTGTCCATGTATTTTCAGTTTGCATTAGCTGCTGCCGAAGTTTATTAGAGGACAGAGGCGTGAAAACTTTTTAAACGTTAGGACCCTCCTTTTCTTTTTCCTTTAACTAAATCATTTTGAAATTTGGGATTTCCCTATCATTGCATTATATTGAAGGGGAGAGGGAAGGAAGGAGGGAGGGAGTAAGGGAGGGGGGAAGAGGGAGAGAGAGAGGCATGGATGGGGAAGGAGAGAGAGGAGGAGGGGGAGAGAGCGGTTTCATTTGTTTTTCTCATGGTTTTTGGAGCAAATACTGAGACCATTGCCCCTGGCCTTAGCCACCTGGAAGCCTTTGTTGTTCTTTACCCCTTTATTCTCTCCTGATTGAGAAGTTTCTCATTCTCCTTACAGGCATTTTGATATTTATTTTTCATATTTATGTGAATGTTTAAAAATAGTATTTTAATTAGCCTGCTTTCATTTCATCCATTTTAATTAATTTTTTGACTATCTCCCACTTTCATGACATATTTCTTATCAATATTATTTTTATTTAATTATCTTATATATTTAGCAGGTATTCTTAATTATGTCCTGGAAAATGCTTGGAATTTTATATTTTTATATTTATTTTAAAGGTATTTACTCATTTTCCATATTTTCCTGCTTCCTAGACTTTTATTCTGAGATTTGTTTTCTGGTACCTGGGTGACTCCTTAGTTTAAGAGCTATATTTAGCTCATCTGACAGAGACTGTGTTTTGTTATAATTTTTCAAAAGTAGCATTTGTAGCTAACTTGGTGGCTTTAAGGGAGAAGGTTAGTTTTAATGTTTGTTTTAGCACTGGAAATAAATTGTCATTTTATTCTTGTCACTATTGTTGAAGTGACAAAAGTGACTCCCAGTGTAATTGTTGGTCTGTGGTGGCTGTGTTCTGCCCAGCTAATTTAAAATTTTCTTTATATTTAGTGTTCCAATCTTCTTCCAATATTTATTTGTATGTTGTTTATTTTCCTTTTTACCTGCCCCAAGGTTCATTGGATTTCATTTATGATTAAATTCATGGGTTCCTGAATCTGTAGGATAGTTTCAGCAATAACCCTTTCAAAGCCCACTTCCTATTACATCTAGTCTTAATTTGCACAAGTCTGATTAAGTATATTTTAGACATACCTCATATATTCTGAGTCTCTTAATGCCTCTCTTATTCTCAGTGTTGCTTTCTTTCATTTGCTTTTTGCATAATTTCCTCCACTCTTTATTTAGTTTTAATAATTCTCTCTTCAACTGTTTCTAATTTATTGTTTGATCTATTCGTCAGATTTTTTTTTTTTTTGCCTAAATTCAACAGAATTTTAAATATGTCAGTCTTGCTTCAAATCTATACATGTCTGAGGGGTTTCAGTTATTTGAAATTCAGTTATTGTATTTGAGAGAGTTCCCTATATGGGAACTAAATATATTGTACAATTTAAATTTTTATTTTGTGTCTGGATATTTCAATCTAAATTCACTTGATTCTTAATTAGCCTACTGTTTTATTCATGTCTTGTAATGATGAACACATTCATATGTTTACTTATTTATCGATTACATATTTTATATTAGCAAAACAAAACCAAAGAACAGAAAACCCTAACCCATATCTACCTAACCAAATCTTCATAGATTAGGTGGTTTCAGAAACTTAATCATAGAACGAGTAAACGGATTTCCTTTCTGCTCTCTGAATTTATTTTATCATTGACAAAGGGATTTTTTAGTATTTTTCTTGTCTTTATTAGCTAAGGCTCCGCTTACTGGTATGCCTTCTAAGTTCATAAAGACGGCACGGTGACTCCATTTTTGTTGATGTAATAGCAGTAAGTCTTAAGTAATAATCTTTTCCTCAGATCTTCTGTTTCCTGATGTGTATTCTCCAGTGGTTTCATATCCACATTCTTTTGTGTTAAACACATCCTGTTTTCTCTCCTGGAAGTAACTGCATTTTTATGTTTAGGTGCTCCTTTGCTGGTTTGAATCTCACTAAATGAGCTCTTTACCAGATCCTGAATGTAATCCAACTCACATTGTTTCACAGTGATAATGAATTCATTCTCAGTTGTCTTCTTTCTCAGCTTCCTTCCATATCCTGTTCTGTGGCTAAATCTCTCATTTTCCTGTCACTGTATCCACCCATTTTCTTTCTGAAATACAGATGTTTTCAAACCTGTACTATGTAAGCCATTTTTCTATAACAAATTTAGGCAGGGCATTGCACCTAATTGTTTTTAATTCGATGTATGTTTATTTTCTGTCTCCATGACTTTTTACCAACATTGGGTCTTTCTGTTCTGGGCTAAAGCATTTTCTTTATATCCCTGAGAATGAAAATTAGTATCTACCAAGTATCCTTGTTTCATTCCAAAGTGTCTTTTCAGGGGGAGACGTGTAACCTGGTGATGCTACGAAGTTCTTTCCACCCGAGGACTTCTCCTGGGCTCAGTCCATTCTGTATGACTTCCTGATGAGAAACAGATCAGGAAGAAACATGTGTGCCAGCCCTGACCTTCAGAAGCAGCTGCTTCTGCTCCCATGGAGGAGAGGCACTTTGCCAGATTAGTTTTTCAGGCTAAATCCAACAGAAGAGACCAGACTAGAATTCCTTCAGCAGCCTGCAGCTCACTGCCTCCCCCATCCCCCGCCCTCAGAAGCATATTGATTTTTGTTTTTTGTTTTTCATACACGAATACTCTGTTTACATCATTTCTACCCCACCTCCTGCTGGCTCCTCCCCTCCCAAGCCCCCCACTCCCCAACACACATCCTTTTTCATTTTTTCTTTACTTTTTTGAGACAGACCCCCACTCTGTGGCTGTCTTCGAACTCATGGAGATCCAACTGCTACCATACCTAGCCAAGAGGAAATAAAATTAGCTTTCAAGTGGGAAGAAACCAGTTACACATTCCTTTTAGAAACCATAACAAATGCTCAAAACAGAACAGATTGCTGGCAGTACTGTTAAAGCAGCTGTTTTCAACGTGACCCCTTTGGGGGTCAAATGACTCTTTTATAGGGGTCATGGAAGACCATCTGCACATCAGATATTTACATTATAATTCATAACAGTAGCAAAATGAATGCTATGAAGTAGCAACGAAAATAATTTTATGGTTGGGAGTCAACACAACATGAGGAGCTGTTGAGGGTCCTAGCATTGGGAGGGTTGAGAACCAATGTGTTAAAGTTATTTTGGAGAATGGTATACAGCCTCCAAAGAGGCCCATTGTTCTGCTTCTGCTGGCACTCAGAACCTGGAAGCTCTCCTCCCACACTGGATTATGGTTAGCTTGTGTGGACAAAAGAAATGTGCAGAAATGAAGCCAGGCTACTTCTGTGAGGCAAGGTTCTGAACTCCTTTGGTTTCTACCTTTCTGTCTTGGATCACTTAATGTAGGGGAAGATAGCTGCCATGTTTAGGAACTAAGCAAACCCATGGAAAGATAAGATGCAAAGGCCTCCAACCAATACTTAGTGGGCTGCTGTAAAACAGAGATCTTGCTGACATCTTATCTCCCAGGTCCACCCTCCCACCCCTGTGCCCTCCTTTAAAAAAGTAAAAAGTAGAAATGTATGCCCTTAATCTCAGCATTTGGGAGGCAGAGGCAGGCAGATCTCTGTGAGTTTGAGGCCAGCTTAAGTCTACACAGTGAGTTCCAGGTCAGCCAGAGTTACAACAGAGAAAAACCAAATAATAGTAATAACAGTAAATAACAACAACAACAAGAAGACGCCATCAATTGTTCTTTTATTTTTCCTATTCAGCAAAGATTTGCAAAGTTTGATGCTGCCTCCTAGGGCATTCTTTTGTATTTTATATTTAATAATCCTAGGTTATTCCTTTTTTCGTAATTATCCTATCCTACAAACACTTATTGGACATCAATTATATTGTGAAGCCTGCATTAGGCATACAATAAGGAGACAAAAGCTATGTGTAATGGCTGGTTATCAGCAACCTCAAATACATTTTCCATAATATTTATTACCTAGACTTTGGAGTTTTTTCCTCCAAAGAGAAAGAGGAAATGCTTGCCCACCCTTCCTTCCTTCCTTCTTTCCTTCCTTCCTTCCTCCCTCCCTTCCTCCCTTCCTCCCTCCCTCCCTCCCTTCCTTCTCTCCCTTCTTTTTTTAACCTGGATAATTAGTTTATGGCATTTTTGTTTATTTCCCAATTTTGTTTGTTCTGAATAATCAGCAATACATTTTCAAAAAGATATCAAATAAATCAAACCAGTTACTAATAAAATATGTGACTCATTTAAAATGCTTTTCTTTTAGAAAGGGCTGTTTCACTTTTTTTCTCAAACCGATCTAGGGATGATCCTTCGACCTGCCCTGAACACTTAAGCTTATCTCACTAGTGTGTCACCACTGGACTACTTTTTCTAGTATCTGCAAAATACGTAGAAAAAGAAAGTTAGCATGAAATAATTTTGATTTCATATTAGTGGTAATATTCATGATCTGAATTAATGTAACAGGATGGATGAAGGTATACACAGTGTGCCTCTTGACAGTTTTGTGCTTTGTACTCAGAATGAGTAGATGCAGCCATATATCTGTGCAAATATATTTTTAACAGTTTTGTTTGTTTAAGGTATTTGTTTAAGGCATTTTAGGCATGTAAGAAATAATTTCTTTAGGTATTTACCTAAAATACCTGATAACTTTTTAGGTATTTACCAAAACAAGACTGATAAAAGTGAAGGATATTAATATCAAATCATAAGCAACCTGAATTTCAGAGTGGTTTTGTAGCTCTAGGAAGCTGAGTTCAGTGTTAGGTTTGGGATTTGGAATTTGCTTAGACAATAAAATGTTTATTTTTCTGAAGGGATGTTTAAATCTCTTGAGACAAATGAAGCCTAAATATATATTCATATATTTTAACTTTATAGTTCTCAGAAAAATTCATTGCATTCCTTAGGAGTGGTGCGTATGGAAAATAAATATCTCAAAAATTTCCTTTCATGTAGTCTGTAAAGACTGCGAGGACAATGGCATCATATCCTTTCCTGCTATGCTTTGAAACTGAGTTCTAAAAGCCTACATGTTTGATTCTCACAGCCTAGCATAAACTTACAGTTCTTCAAATGTTGACATCTGCATAGTACATGGTAACATGGGAGTTAATGTTTTTAAATCCGCCTGTTAAAGAGTTCTTCTAGTTCAACTATTCTGGAGTCGGTTTCTCCAAAAGTGGACTTTGTCAGAATTCAAAGGGACAATGAGTAGTAGAGCGGTGAAGACAGCATTTCATGGCAGCGGCTGCTGTTGTGCTAGCTGCGCGCTATGTCTCTGCAATTTAATTTTGGAACGAGATCTTTTCCTGGTTTAATTGTCAAGGTGGGACTGGAAAGGAAGTGAAGAGAGAGCTGCTGTGAACTGGGAATGTGTTGCTGTCAGTTCCTCAGCTCGGATGAGGTGAAAGAATCACAGGTTTTCTATAAAGCTTGCTGGAGGCTTAGAAGTCTCTTAAAAATTTCTGCCTCAAGAGTTTACTACTTTACAGAAGATTAAAGATATGCTGGGCATGAGAAAATCAATTCATTAACAGACAGCAGCGCACGACTCATACAGGAAGGTCCAAGAATCCAGTAGTTGTTCAAAGGCTGGATGTGTCAGATGGTCTTCAGTATATGCTGGGATCCCGAAGAAGGAGGCTCTAATGCCAGCGAGGAAATGGCAAATGGACTAGCAAGAATGAGACCATTCAGGCAAAGAGAGCAAGCTTCCTTCTTTGTGTCCTTTACATAGACTACTAGCAGAAGGTGTAGCCCAGGTTAAAGGTGTGTCTTCTCACCTCAAAGATTCAGAGTAAAAGTGGATCTTCCCATTTTAAATGATTCAACTGAGAAAAAAATATCCCTCCAGGTGTGCCCAGCAATTTGGATCTAAGTTAACAACCAAGAATAGCCATCATATCTTTAATCCTCAAATAAGTCTTCCTAACACTTAATATTCTTTCCCCCAGTGTTTTCACTGGAGTCCATTTGCTTTCTTTTTACCTGGGTTTCTACCTTTGCCATGCTAAAGGTACAACCAGGAAAATAAGTGAATGCTAGATTGCCAAATACATGTTAGATTTCTGTTGTTTCATAAGAGAATAAAGTTTTAAGTAAAAAAAAAAATTCTTGCACTGCTATGTAGTAAACAGTATAACAAAACAAGTAGTAACAACCATGACATGAACTACAATTGGAAGAGAATGCGCTTTCACATACCTTAGAGTATCTGAGAAAAATGAGTAGCAAACTATTATTTTTTAAAATCCACCAACTGTGTTTTTAAAAGGCTTATGTGTGTATACACAAACATTGGCATTCAGCATTTCAAATATAGTTACCTTGTCTTTTAAGTACATGTATATCTCTGTGAGGATGTGTATGTGTGTGTGTACACATGTGCAGTGACAATGGCGGTCAGAAGAGGGCAGCAGATCCCCTGAGGCTGGAGTTACACAAGATGATGACTACCTGGTATGAGTCCTGTGAAGGGGAATGCAGATCCTCTCAAAGGTCAAACTGTTCTCTTACCTGCTGGGCCATCTCTGTAGCCCTAGAATTAATGTTGCAGCAGTTATAGAGAATAAAATAAACTTCTGAAATATTTAATTTGAGTTGCTATTCTTTACTTTTTAGTTCGAGAATTTGGCTTTGTGTTGCTCTCTTATGACTTGGCTTATGGCACCGGAACATGTCTATAAGCAAGCCCAGCCATCATGCTTGATTTTTAAGGATAGTTCTTGTTTATTCCATACATTTGTCTCATTTCTCTCATTTTTTGCTTTCACCTTCTCTAGAAAACAATCCTGGAAATATGTTCTATGTGTCTCTGCTGTTTGTGTGCTGCATGATCACAATATGCACAATATGTGGTGAAAGGGAGGGAGTGTCAATATATAAGAAAAATAGAATGGTAATACCTTATGATATTAAAATATAACATTACCATTTTTCTCTTTGTGCTTCACCTGTATGCTGCTTTTATTTAACTTTTGGATCACCAGCATTGGCTTTGATCTGCCTATCTCATGTCAACCCTGCTTAATTAATTCTTAATTTTGGTGCTGTATTTTTGTCACTGTAAAATATTTTCAAATATAGAGGGTATATTGCAAATTTCCATTTTCTGTTTTTAATCAACATTTTGGCCTCTTCAGTATTTTAAGTGTGTTAATAGTAGTTATTTTGAAATCCTTGTGTTCTGCTTTTAATTTGTATATTATTGTCTTGTCTTTTATTTTCAGGATGAACAGAAGCTCCAGGAGAGTTTAGTACAAGGTGCTGCCATCATAGCTGCCTTAGTGAAAGAAAGAAATTCAGCACTGGTTGGTCAGCTTCTGGTGGCATGAAGAGTATACTCAAAAATCACCCATAAGCTTCCAAAGACTCTTTGCTCAGATTCCCTCTTGTGCCTGTTTCCCCACTTCAATGTCTCCTCCTTGTGTGTGGTAGAATGTTTTAGTTTTTTCTTTATTTTGCCACTTATAGGATGTGATTCTTAGGTTATGAAAATGGGTTAATGTTAGTGTCCATGAAATTATGTTTGTCAAATATGAAGGCCTCAACTAGAAAAGGATAGATTAATGGAAGATACTACCTTCATGTAAAGAATCTGTTCACAACTCTGAAAAGGTCCAGTTGAAACAATAACATGAGTTATTCTGCCAAGCGATGAGAATTTAGACAATTTAGCTATTATCTTAAGTTTGTGTGAATTAACAGATTGGTCACATTATAATGGAGTGAATAAATAAGCTTCAGAATCATTCTTAATTATAAAATCGTCTGCTTACTATGTGATATTGATCTTTTTGTCTTGTTTTGGAATTCACCACACCTTATAAAAAGGAGGGAGCTGGGCAGTTAGCTCATTGGGAAAGCAGTTGCCTAGTGTGGATAGAGCAACATCACAGAAGAAAAAGAAAAAGCTGCCAAGTATTGGGTATGAACAGGAAATGGAGTATCTCACATTTTCTTCATCTTTGTCTCTTATTACTCTCAATCTCTAGAAGACCTGGAATCCCCTTCCAATCTTCTGTTATTTTTAAATTGTATGTGGGTTGTTTTTTGTTTTGTTTTGTTGGTTTATGGAGATTTTATTTGACATTATTCATTATTTTAAAGAGTTTCTACACTTCCTGGGTTAGTTTCAGAAACGCCTGAAGAGTTTCATGAAGGTTTAGTTACTTGTGTCAGTCCTTGGTTGTGGTCTTCTGAAAGGCAGGACAGCCAGTGCATGCTGTGGAGTTAGTTACTTTTCTGATGAGGAAATGTATGGCCTTGCAAAGTGAAGATTTTATTCTTTCCAATTTCTATTGGCCCATACATACTAACTCTTCATATATTCTTTTATGTTATATTTAATAATTATACGTAAATACATTATATGCACAGTCATTGAAATGCCTTTTGTTATATACATAAATTAATTTTTATTGAAATGTGTTAAATCAGCCAGGACTTACATTGCATGAGGAAATTATAAAAGCTGCATTGAATGTGTTTGTTCAAGATTGTCAATAAAAATATCTACTTTCTGAAATGTCTCCTGTAACCTGTTAAATAAGTTCCTCTATATTTTTTGAGTTTCAATATAACGTCAGAGTTGGTGTGTTACATCTGAATGGTACATGAAATCTCAAGTACTATTGTCTCAGAGTTTATTGTATATTGTATCAGAGTTTATATGTTACATTCAAATAATAGAGCACAGAATATAATGGGCATGGAATGGGTATTGCTAAGTGAAATGGGTTTATTGATTATATACTCTGATACAAATTAGTGAGCTCACCATTTCTTTCTCTATATTAAGAAATGTAAATTAGATAACTCAAATTCACAATGATGAAAATGTGTGAGAGATGTATGGATTTTGGTTAGAACCTCTGTGTCCCTATTGATGTGACCAGTTGTGGCGAAAGGCCCTGCAGAGAAGTTCACATTCTGCCTGTGAAAGTCTGCTAAAAGGTTCACAGTGGTTCTCAACCTGCAGTCACGTCTACTTTGGGGGTTGAATGATCCTTTCACAGGGTTACGTAAGACCATCTGCATATCAGACATTAACATTATGATTCAATTCATAATCATAGCAAAATTAAGGTTATGAAGTAGCAATGAAAGTAATTTTGTGATTGGGGGTCACTACCACATGAGGAACTATATTAAAGGGCAACATTAGGAAGGTTAAGAACCACTGGAAGACTTTGACAGTGCTTAAAGGGCAGAAGGTAAAGGTTAGCAAGCCTTTAAAGAGAGGATAAGTATCTTTAACACAATATGCTACAGCTTGGCATATCTATGCATTAGCAAGACTGCCCTATAGAGTGCTAGGTAAGTCAGCATAGATTGTTGTTTAGTGCAGAGTATTATAGGGGGCAGCGTTTACCCAGGGTGTAAATTAGTGATTAGTACCCTGAAGATGTAGGCACAAGGATTGCCTCACTGGCACTATTTAGATGAAGAAGTTAGGACTCGGAGATCTTAATTAACTTCCCCAAGGTCACAGGGCTGCATTGTAAGGAGAGACAGGGCTTCCTTGGGAAGACTAGAATCAACTCAGGCCCAGATCCTGAATGTTAACAGTGACTCATGACAAGGATATCCAGACTAGAGGCTGGAGATGTGGAAGGATCTGGGATTGAGCATTGAGGAGCGGACAGAGGCAAGGCAGGTGGAGTGGGCAGATCTCTGGCTGGAAGTCCCACAGCCGGGGTGAGGGGAATAGAGAGACTTGATGACCAAGAGACAAGAGTAAATTATTTTATTTTAAATTGTTAAAAGACCTTGAAGTAACATAACATTTTTATCACCATTTTGTAAATTTAATTACTTTAATAACCTGTCCACTCTTGTATTTTACAAGGTATTTTATAAAACCCCTTAAAAATAATGATTATGCTGAAATTGCTCTTAGCTGTAAGAACATTTTGTAAACACTTCTACTTCAAAATTCACATTACTTAGTTAAATGAAATTCAAAGTAGTTCATTTAATAAATCCAAAGCTGAGCATTGGAATAAGTGACTTATATTGGTAAAAAGTAGGAATACATTTTACATTTAAAAAAATCTATGTAAGATGGGCCTGATTGGAGCAGTAAGGGAATGAAGAAAAGACCTCCACAGATACAAGGACCCATAGAAAGGCTCTGATTGGTCATCTGGGATCTCAAATCAAGAAGCCTCAGTGTCCTGGCAGCTCAGTGAGTTTATTATATGGAGTTGAACAGAGAAGCAGGGTGATACAGCTGAACAAGGAGGCAGGGTAACTATATTCAGCTGAACAAGGAAGCAGGTTTAGCTAATCATGGTAGGAGCAATCTCTGTAGGTGACTTAGGGTTTCTATTGAGACACCATCACCCTGGCAACTCTTTTTTTGGGGTCAGGGGGCTGGCAGTTTTCTCTGTTGTAACTCTGACTGCCCTGGAACTTGCTCTGTAGAACAGACTGGCCTTGAACTCACAAAAATCCTCCTGCCTCTGCCTTCCGAATGCTAGGATTAAAGGCATGTGCCACCACTGCCTGGCAACAACTCTTATAAAGGAAAGCATTTAATTGGGGCTGGCTTATAGGTTCAGAGGTTTAGACCATTATCATCATGTTGGGAAGCATGGCAGCATACAGGAAGACATAGTTTTGGAGAAAGAGCTGAGAGTTACATCTGGATCAGCAGGCAACAGGAAAAGAGAGACATTGGGCTTGGCTTGAGCATTTGAAAACCCAAAGCTATCCTTCTGAGGCTATCCTGGAACAGGGGTAGAGGGGCTGCCATATTGCCATAGATCTGAGACTAGCTTTCTTGAGATGGCCAGTATCATGTCAACATCACACATTAACTCCATATTTTACTCACTCATCAAGGTTTCTTCCAGTTATGAATGTTACAGTCTGCTGAAGAGTCAGATCTTGAATTCTGTAGGAGACTGTGTAGTCACTGCAGGCATCCTCACTGGTTTAATAGGAAAACTCACTTCCATGATAATTCATCATCACTGCAGATTTAGTGCATGAAAATTAAATTATGGTGATTGCCATATGAAAATTAAATAACAAAACATTATATTAAAATATGTAAAATTTATTTTTAATGTTGAAACTAATTATAAATGCACAGGAGCATATTGTATAGCATTTTAACTAAAACATTAAGAAAGCTATTTAGAAGAAGAAGGATTGAATTTATTTTCAAAGTTCAATTTGAAAATAAACAGAATAAATACAGAATTTGATTAATTTACAGTTAAGATAGTTTAAATTCCGTGGACCAGTAGTGGCTGCATAAGTAGTGTTTGGTACTATGTAGTTTATATTCTTATACAGGTTAATGTCCAAACTGAAAAGTATGTCCATGTGGTGTTTTGAATGAAAATGACTACCATTGGCTCATAGGGAGTGGCACTATTTGGAGATATGGTCTTGTTGGAGTAGGTGTGGCTTTATTGGAAGAAATGTGTCACTAGAGGAGGGCTTTGAGGTTTCAGAAGATCAAGCCAGGTTCAGTGTCACACTCTATTCCTGCTGCCTGCCAATCCAGATGTAGAACTCACCAGCACCATGTCTGCCTGCATGCTACTATGCTTCCTGCCATGCTTACAATGGCCTAAACCTCTGAACTGTAAGTCAGCCCCAATTAAATGCTTTCTTTTATAAGAGTTGCCATGGTCATGGTGTCTCTTCAGAGCATGTGAAGAGACCTAAAACCCTAACTAAGAAAGTCCACATTTTTTTTTTTAATTTTGGTTGTTTTGAGATAAGGTTTCTCTGTTGTTATTCTGTCCTGGAACTCTCTGTAGATCAGGCTGTTGAGCTCACAGATCTGCCTGACTCTGCCTCCCAAGTGCTGGGATTAAAGGCCTGAGCCACCATCACTCAGTGACAGTCCACATTTTTAAAAATGAAAAAGTAAAAAAAACAAACCAGAGACTTTATTCTGCTGTATTCTTTTTTAAAAAAATCATATCAGTATCAATATTAGTAAATAACTAAATTATTGATAGCTTGAAATATATTATCATTTTCATTTATATTTATTACATGCTTCTTTTAAACCAATACTTCCAACTGAATAAGATAAAACCTTTGTAAAATATGAGAGTGTAATGGTTTATATTTTAGAAAAACTGAATTTGAATTCTAGATCTAGATTATTATTTCAGAGATACTGTAAATTTGCACAATAATAAGGCTTGCTTCAATTGTTCCTTTTAATTTTTAGAATGCTGTTTTGCAGTTTCAGTGGCTTCCAAGATTGTAATGCTATACCTGAGCACAATGGAAAAGAGTATTTGTGCTACTTAATGTCTGTGGTAAGTTAAGTTTTCGTTCAGACTAATCTTCACTTCCATTGGAGGAACATGTGTTTCTCTTTCACTCTGAGGGTCATGCTACCCTGCTTTGACCAACAAAGTGAGTCTGCACTGACAGCGTTCCACTTGAATCCCTTGGGGAGGGGTCAGTTGAGTAAGGTGCTCACTATGTAAGCATGAGCACCTGAGTTAAATCCCGAATGCCTATGTGACAGTCATGTGCAGCAATGTATCTGAACCCAAGTACTGGGAAGAAGACAGGCAGACCACCTTGCTGGCCAGAGAATCTAGTCTAGCTGGATTATTCAGATCCAAGTCAAATGGGAAGGTATTTTGTCTCAAAATATGGTGGAGTGAGATTTGGCAAAACACCTGATGTTGATCTAAACTCTCTGTATTCATGAACATACAAGTTCACATACATGCATGACACACACACACACACACACACACGAGAGAGAGAGAGAGAGAGACAGAGAGACAGAGAGACAGAGAGAGAGAGAGAGAGAGAGAGAGAGAGAGACTATTTCTTTGGATTCCCCGCTTCTGTCATTCAGACCCTGTCTAACCTTCTGCCTCCAGAAAAATGTCAGACAGGAGCGTGGCTCAGCTGACTTCCAGCTCACACTCCATTGATGAAAGTCCAGCCGATGTCAGCAGGGTCACAGAGCTCTGTTCCTTGACATTCCACAGACATTGAGCTAAATAAGTGCTCATTGATTTTGATAATACTGAGTTCGCCATCTTTTATTGATGGCAATAGTGATAAGAGGGGGAAAAATCTGCAACAATAGGAGATACATTTTGTCTTTGTAAGTCTAGGAATTTTCTTGAGGACACAAGTTTGCTAACATGGAATTCTTGTAGGACAATTTTTGGTCAAAACAATGATTCCAAAATGCTGGGGAATTCTAAGGATAACTTCATACTCAGTAGTTTTGTAAGGACAAACGTAAACCTGACTATTTGAAGAGTTTTTCAACATTATATCTTCTTAGATATGAAATAATATTGAGTTAAAATTATGGACATTTAAAACAAAATAAAAATGGCTAATGCATATTAAATGGTTACTATGTTTGAAGAACTGAACTTAATGATTTATATACACATGATAATTCATGGTGTAATTGTTTAAAATAATGTCATGTTCTGGGCGGTAGCGCTCATTGCCATTTACAAGATAAAGAAACCAAGGCACGTTTTAAGTGAGTAATTCACAATCAACCAAAAAGTAAGTGGGGAAAAATGATGAGATTTGATTATGTGACCTCAGAAGATGTGTTTCTAAGAACAATGGTATGTAATATTGTAAAACACACTTTTTCTTTCGATTTTTCTTTTTTTTTTTTTTTTTTTGGTTTTTCAAGACAGAATTTCTCTGTTGTAACTCCGGCTGTCCTGGAACTTACTCTGTAGACCAGGCTGGTCTTGAACTACAGAGATCCTCTTGCCTTTGCCTCCTGACTACTGGGATTAAAGACATATACCACCACCTCCCAGAAAAACATACTTATTATTTTTTGTATAATTTATTTATGCCCATTGTCTTTTTGCCGGTATGTTTGAGGGAGTCAGATCCCCTAGAACTGGAGTTACAGTCAGTTGTGAGCTGCCATGTGAGTCCTAGGAATTGAACCTAGGAAGAGCAGCCAATTCTCTCCAGCCACCTTTTAATATTTTGTAACGCTCTCAAAGATATTACACTCTTTTTTTTTTTATAAAAATAATGTTTTCTGGATAAAGAAGTAATCTAGAAAATAGGTCCAGGAATGAAACTGAACAGTAACCCAGCCCCAATGAAATGTTTTCCTTTATAAAAGTTGCTGTTGTTATAGTGTGTCTTCACAACAACAGAATCCCTAACTAAGACAGAAGTTGATCCAGGAACTAGGGTATTGCTCTGATTAGCCTGACTTTGCTTTTCTTTGGAGGAATATAGACTTTGAGTCTTTGGAATAGAAAAGCAGTTGAAAGCTTTAAGTGTGGCTTAATAGACCATACTAGTAGCATCATGGAAGACACCCAAATGCCTTTCAATTTATATGCTGAGAATGATGACCTCAAGAATCTTCCCTGGCCATGAGAATCTCTGAACCATATATGCTCAATAATGTGTGCTCTCAGGGGAAATTTTTGCAAATGGTGAGTATGCAGAGCAGGGACAGAGTGGAACCAGATTGTTCTTCCCTTCCTGTTAGAAATATTGGATCCTTTGATTTTTATAAATGTCTGTACAGCTGAAATGCATTATGTAAATTAGCTCTCTACTTAATGAGGATGCTACCAAATAATCTGAACAGTTGTTAAAACATCTGGTTCTATTTAACAGCATTGATGAGGCCTGGCTTGTCTAATGCAGCTCTCTCTTCCCATTTCTGTGAAGTTGAAGTGGATCAACCTTGTGACATGACAACTGTGAAATGACAGATGCAAAGTGATTACCTATGTGGTGGAAACTGTACAATGACAGGTTTCAGCAAATTGTATCATGCATAGGAAGATCTTTTCTTTACTTGGGGTTTTAAAAATCTGATTTACATCTACATCTTGAATCTTATCTGGCTATAGATTCTTCTTTTCCATTTTGTAAAATGAGTTGATCTTAAAGGCAGAAGCACCCACAAGGCAATCTCAGTAATGGATTGGCCCAAGAAGAAACATGACTGGAGACTCTATGTGAGACCAATCTTGTGGTCTACTAGCCTGTAGACAGCCATTACTGTCTACATTCTTGGGATGGGGTTGTCAATGTATCAGGGATGTCGACTGAAGGTTTCTGGAGCTTTGCCATTTGGATCTATCTGTTAAGCTTTTTTGCTCTACTTATAATAAAGATGGGTTCTTGAATTCATTGGTTTATTGGTACAATCAGGTTTTTCTTCATCCACCCACCCCCTTTTCCAGTCTTTATATCAAAGTTTGGTTGCAGTCAGGCTTTTCAGGATAATGGATAGCAAAATATTTTTAGGTTTTTATTACTAATCTGTGTTACTAATTTTCAACAGTTTGAATACCACCCCCATCCTGTGTGTGTTTTTAACACCCTGTGATGACCGTGGTTCCCCTTTCTTTTCCTGTTTGAATAGAAATTCATTTTCTTTAATCCCACCTGAGTTTTAAAAACTATTCTTGAACTGCCCACTTCAGGAATTCGGTTGTTGGTTTTACTGAATGGAAGTATGCATGACTGTATTGTAAAGGAATTCTATTCAAAGATATTTCTGCCTGTTTGTTTTTTGGATCAGTTACTGCATGCATAAATCTGGAAAGGAGCCAAATTATGGAAAGAAATTAAGCTTTGAAGATCCCAGTGGGAATATCCATACGTTCTGCCATAAACCAGCAACTTAAGATAAACTGAATATGTTATGATCGCCAGGGAAAGCTATATACTAATGGTTGTTGGCTCTGGTTGGGAATCTTAATGAATAACAAAAGATTGGGGTTAATTATGCAGCTATAGAGACCACCACTCATTCTCAAACCTATGTGTTTTGCTAAATAGATTTGCATTGTGATTTTTAATTTAATCCCTTTAATTGCTGTTTTATATCAGACAAGTATTTGTTTCTGTATTTTTTTCTTTCTATTTTTTTTTTTTTAAACAGGGTTTTTCTGTTCTAACTCAGGCTGTCCTGCAACTCACTCTGTAGACCAGATTAGTCATGAACTCACAAATATCAGTCTGCCTCTGCCTCTGGAGTACTGGGAAAAGTGTGCACCACCACCGCCCTGGTGAGTATTTATTTCTGAAGCTATAATTTCATACTCTTAGTCTACTGAAATGTGTAATATGTAGTCCTACATCATTTAAAAGAACTAATGATTATCTTCGTATAACTACGCATAGCAGTGAATTCAGTAAAGGAAAATTTGAATGAATAAACATCTCCCTCTTTTTAGACTCCCACTGTTTTTGAGATCATCCTTCTCAGCATGTAAATTGAAAGACATGTTGGGTGTTGGGAGAGACAAGCAATGTGATATTTTTCTATTTTTTCCTTATGTTTGACTCAGTGCTAAAATGTAAATCTAAATCTCTGTTAAAAAACATATTTTTTACCTTACAATGTGATGTTTTCATTAATTTCTCTGTATATTTGTATAGAGTACAAGCTCAGAGAAGCAGGAGCAAAAGCTTATAGTTGTCACATGTATGTGTGCTTGGAAGAGAACCAGAGTAACTGGAACGTGAGTGTATGATTGGCACACAAAACAAGAACTAGGAACAAGAGTCACAATGGAAAATGGAGCAAATGTATTTAATGCATGCACATAATAAATGCATGTTAAACTCTATGAATGCATAATTAGCAATGTCATTGGCACTGCCAATTGGGCATCTTTAAAAAGATAATCGTATACCTTTTAATATTGGCAGACTAACTGTCCTGTGACCTAAATAAAATTAGACTTCCAGTTTTATTTTCAAACCAAATTATTAGAATATAAGCCCATCGTTCCTTCAGGAAACTAACCCTATTCTTAGTAACCTTTTGAGCACTTTGACATATGGTCTATAAGACCTTCAGCTCATAGCCTTCCATATTAAGCTCTAATTTGACTACCAAGTTCTTGCCTTTGTTGCTGATGTTCCTCATGAGAAAGTCATCCTAGTGGCCCTTGCCACCTTCTATCTTCTTATCTTGTGGGATTGTATCCCACAAGAAGATCCATCTTTGTTTTCATAAAATCACCCTTAGATGCTTTTTCAGCTCACTCAGACAGCTTGATATTAGATGCAAGCAGTGGATAGTTACAGGCTCGACTTACTCTGATATCTCAATCTTCGTATTGCAATAGACATGTACTCCCACCAAAGACAAGCACGTATAGATTGGTGAGTCACGCCAGGCCTGACTCCACATAGTTCACCACCAGCCCACTTGAGATCCTAAAATGTTTGTTTCCAACTACCCTTGAGCCATAGAGCATGCAGTGCTCATGCTCAGTCATACTCCTGTGCAAAGGACTTGACTCCTTAGTATAGAAAGTTCTGGGTACACCAGAATAACTCAAGCAGCCATCCTTCCCTGGAAAATGCTTGTGTCCAACAATTTAAACAGAAAACAGTGTGGCTATTAATAATTGACATTGGAGAGATCATTTCATGGGCTTCCACCAATCACCAAGTCAATGGGACCCATTCTTCAATAGTTTTCTTTGTGATTTTTCTGACATCATTCACATATCTGATCTGGTCTTCATGTTCGAGGTTGTATCTAGTGCTAGTAGTCAGACTTGGTAATGTCTAAGAGTCACCCAGGTGGTATTGGTTTTGAAGGTATGAAGGGGTCACGGAGAGCAACTGAAGCTTGGCACCATGAAGAGAGCCCAAGAGAGGCCACTGGTGAAAGCTTAACGTATACAGAAAGGGGGATATGTTGCAGAGGTTTATCTTTAGTTGTTTTGTGCACTGTTGGGAAAAAAGCTGCCTCAGCCTTGGCGTTTTGTATTATCTTCTGGTGTTGGCTTTATGTAAAAGATGTTTGATTCCTTATGATGTACATCTGGTGTCAGTAGAATACCTGAAGAGCTTGTGTGTCAACAAAAACTCCTGAGATGAGACTCTCAGGGTTCCACTGTCCAGTATGGCTCTTGCCATGACAATGGTTTCCTCTGCCAAGATCTGGCAGGGTTTACAGCTATGAAAATATCTCCTGCCATTATTGCTGAGCCACCCAGTAGCCTTACTGCTACAGTGAGGAAAACTGGAATATTATGAAAACAAATGTGGTGCTGTGACCATTGGAGATTATTCAGAGGAGCTGTTTCTCACAATGGGGAGGTAGATAGCTCTCTACAGAGTCAGTACTCAAGATTGGCTTAGATTTCTATTTACCTCCTTTCTTGATCTTTCCAATAGAAGCACTTACTCTTCCTTGGTATTCCTATAGCATCAATGGGTACCTCTACTTAGAGATGGCATGCTGTATTGAAACATTCTTCTTATATATCTTCACATATTCTTTGCTTTTGAAATGTAATCAAACAAAGCTAAGTATTATATTCTAGTTACCTGGTTAACTGTAGGCTTAATTGAAAGTAACACTAACCAGCTAAGTTCTTTCAAAACAAAATTTAATTCCAACTTAGTAGCAATACCAATAATTCCAATAAACTTTTAGTTGTTGGTAAGTAAACTTTTGAAGAATTCTGAGCTTTGTTTACTGAGACAGATTATATAAACCTTGTGATATTTAAGAAGTCATTGAAGCATATGTAATGTTGTCACTTTTCATAATTTTTTTCACCTTATCTCTTATTTCAAGTCTCAGTCCTGAATGAAAATCCATTTCAGGTATTTTTCCAGCTCATGTTGCACCTGGGATATATAAAGTCCCTGGGTCTTAAGCACTGATACAAGAGAACATTCCCCTATTTCTTGACTGTCAGCCTTTACCACTGAGCAGCAAATATCTGCACATCTTTGTAGGTTCAGAAATCAGGGGCTGCAGCACATTCAGTTCCCTGTGTTCCTGGTGCCATCATAATCCCTTAATTCTCCAACTCTCTCTTCAATTATTTCTCCTCTTTCCTCTCCAACCTTTCCTGGGATCACTGGCATAATATAATGTACTTTTGCTTTACAGCAGGTTGATCAGAAGGTGTTAATTTAGGTTCTTCTTGCTTTCCTCATTTCAAGAGCATTAAGTACAGAGGAAGGAAAACACAGGGAGCAAAACACAAATAACTCAGGTAGTACTATCTCCACAGGGCAAATATTAAGAGAGGGGTGTGGTAATAAATGTATCTCCTTCAGGACAAGTTTTTGGTATACCCCCAAATATTTTGTCTCCAAATATCTAGTGTATAATATGTTTGCACTTGGTTACATTGGTTATCTTATGCAACTATCTGTTTCTGTGACCTCGCTGTTAAATATAGGCTTTCATAGTTCTTTTTTTAAGACCCCCTTTTTATGTTTTTTATGTTCTAATTATCAAAGTCATTCATTCTCTGTATGCTGTACCCTTCCCCAAACCATTCTTGATCACAATGGCTTCTTTTGCTTTTTGACCCAATATACCATTTATGCGTGATATTCCCCCCTTTTTCACTTATATGGACTTTATCTTGGAAATTACAGTATCTCACTATGTAAGAGCAGAGGTCACACTTTACATGCCCTTTATATAGAATAATCAATATTGGTGACAGGCATAACAAATGTTAGGCTTTCAGAAAGACACACTCAGTACTGAATGAACTGTCCAAAAGTCTTCTCTTTATGGGCACCAGAAGTATAGCCCTCATCATGCTTTTCCCTGATCTACTAGTTTCAGTAAATCTGGTTATATCTCTAGTTAATCACCACTTGTCTTTTATTGAATCTTCCAGCATCAACTACAACCCACCTAAGCCATCACACAACACCAGTGGAATCATGCAGTACCTCTTTCTACCATTTCTACCATCTCTTTCTACTGATTTCTATCACTCATTCTTGCTGAACTTTAACAATGTCCTGAGAATATATATTCTGTCTCATCTTTATTCAATGACAAGTCTTCCTACATTACCACATTAATCCTCTTTGATTGGCATATCTTCCCTGACATTTTCCCATTTTTTACTTCTTAAATAAATAATTTATGTGCAACGTTAGGTACCCTTGTTTGTATATTTCCCTATACTTTTAAGAACAAATAGCAATGGCATTTATTGATTTTTGCTTCTCTGTTTTATAGGGCCTTTATCTGCTTTGCCATACAATGAGCATTGCACGAACACATAACATGCTGAATTGGTAGAGACTGGTAATTAGGTGAGTGTCTTCTCAGAGTATAGGTAACTTGTTCAACCAGCTGACTCTCAGGCAGTGCATGCCTTCTGTACTATATTCTATTTAATCTAATAGAGAGTACATGTTTTGTATATGATATAGAGGATCAATTTGGCATTAACAGGAGCCATTTATTTTGATAAGTTTACTTCTTAGGCTGTTCCAGTAAATAACTGTACATTTTTATGAAAAGGCAGACACTTAAATATATGTGATTTGATTACCACATCCATGCATGGATTCCAGGAATAGACTTGACTGGGGCTGTAAGAGAATGGAGAAAAGACAGACAGACACAGAGATAGACATAGAGAAAACTAGGATTAGGAGGTCTGGGCTCTCAGGTGTAAAAATTACAGGACCCCAGAAGCTAAGCATGTTGATTATATACAGTTGAACAGAGAGATATAGTTATTGTATATCCATAAATAAGGAGGCATACACCTGGGTCAAGGGGAAAAGGGTAGCTAATCTCACTTGGAGCCATTTCTATAGGGGAGCAGTCTTCAGGCCCTAAATATCTGGGAGGGGGACTATGGTAGATATTTTTTGAGTACACTATTGATGCTTATGCTCAATCCCATTGTACTGGTCTTTGTAACAAGTTTTTAAAACAAGCAGTCTATTGGAGTAGAACTTGTTTCTTTAGATTTTTCTTAAAGGATAGAAGAAATTCAAACAAATTTTTCGAATTCATTTTCTGTACCTTTGCTTTAATGGAAACAAAGCTCCATCTGGTGGAAGAAATTGCTCCTGTGTTTGGCTTTTAATAGAAGCAATAAAGAAATGAGGTCTGTTCAGCAGGAAAAGAAAATGTGTCTACGTCTACTCGCACGCACACATTTGCACGTGGCCCATACAGGCTTTCCTGTGTCATGAACATGTAAAATGGGCTTCTGTACCATTTCAATGATGTGTAAGAAACGACATTCTGCTTTTAATTATTATGAGTGATTCATGAATTCATCACCAGAATAATCTTACTATGAAAACTACAAATAGGCTCTTTTCTTTTACTTCAATTTCATATAAAATTTTACATACATAATTGTGCATGTGTGTGTGTGTGTGAGAGAGAGAGAGAGTGTGTGTATGTTTGTGTTTGTGTGAGTGTGTATGAGTGTGTGTGTGAAGGCCAGAAATTGAAATATACTTTCTTTTGTGATCACTCCCCACTTTATTTTTTATGTAAGTTCTCTAAGTTACCTGGAGCTCACTCATTTGGCTAGATTGGCTGTCCAGGGCACCCTTTTTCTTCTGGTTTTGCCTTTCTTGATGCTGGCATTACAGGTGGACACTCCCATGCCCACATTTATACAAAGTTTTTGGGATAGAACGCAGGTCCTCGGGCTTGCTTGGCAAACACTTTTTGGTCTGAGTCATGTCCCCAGCTCCAAATTTCCTTTTGAAATAATTTTATTTATGCTTTGATAACAAAAATTTACCTACAGGACTCTACAGCAAACACAAAATCATGAGAATCAAGTGGAGAAATGCTCGAAAGCATAAGCACATTTGGCTAATCTGACATGTGCTGCTGTATATATTCCTTATATTGAGTGACAACACTGTAGCTATTAGCTCTATAGTGACTAGAAAATCCAGCAGAGTCTACACACTGAAAAGATTCCAAATGGTCTTAGTCCACAAATGTATTTTATTTTATTTATATTAAGATGTTAAATAAAAATATTCAATAACCTACCTTTGAAAATTGTTAAGTTTCATTTAAAAATGCGGCTGTCTAGCAATGGAAATTGGTTTTCCTTTGAGACACACAATTTCAACCCGAGGAATTGTTACCTTATTTTAGAAATCAGTGTGAATGAATGAGAGTGGCCAACACAGGCTCATATATTTGAATACTTTGTCCCCATTTGATGAAACTCACTGGGAAGGGTTACAAAGGTGTGTTACAGGGATGGGTTTTGAGGTTTCAAAAGCCCGCAGTATTCCCAGGCAGGCCTCTCTTTACCTCCTGCTTGTGGAACAGATGTGAGCTTTCAGCTATTGCTTCAGTGCCACGCTGCCTGCCTGGAGCCTGCCTGCTGCCATGCTCTGCCATGATGATCATGGACTCACCCTGTGAAGTTTAAGCTCCAATAAACTCTTTCTTCTATCTATACATTGCTTTGGTCATGATGTCTCTTCACAACAGCTGAAAAATACCTAAAACAGTCAGACACACTAATTTTTCAGAGGCCCTACTAGTCCTTAATGCTTCACACTCTGCCTTTAGTCTTCAGTGTGTGATACCTAAAGTTGATTACATTTATTACATTATAGCTCCCTTGTGATGCTTAAGAACTTCACAGTTCAGCAAAATGGGTCTGTAATTATCTGCATTATAAAGAAGATATTAAAAAAAGACAGGTATAAAATGATTTGTGTCAAACAGGGAAGGTAAAACAGGTGTTTCTTAAGTGGAATGAACTTTTCTAGTGTTGGACTGAAGAGATGCTGAAGGTGGAGGAGATGCAGCTTAGAGAAAGCATTGGAGGAACCAGAATTGCTAAACAGGAATGCATATTTTCTTCAAGGGAGGGAAATGATGCCCTTATCCAGAAGGCTGGAGTGGATGTTTGTCTAACAACCTGGTGATCCTTTGCTATTCTATGGAGCCAGCTTTCACCTGAATCCCCCCAAATCCTGAGCATTCTTTAGGCCCTAATCCTGAGCTTTGTCTCTCAATGAATAGAAGCTTTCCTAATAAAAGAGGTCCCATGTACTTTGCACCCTCCATCATTAGAATCTATTCTTATGTTCACTACAAATCCTTTCTCTTTAGGCCCTTACCCTGAGCACTGTTTATCAGTCAACAGAACCCATTCTAATGGTGAAAGTCACAGGTGCCTTGCTATTTTGAATGGGAGTTCCTATGTCATCACCCCTGAAGCTTTGCTGTGATAATTGTCACCTGGAGACTTTCCACCAAAGTTTTACTGTGTTTAAATGTGTAGGAAAAATAAATAAATAAAAAAAATGTGTGGAAGTTTTTGACCAAGTACCTACCAAAGTAGCGCTGACCTGAGTTTCATTCTTTACCCAGTGCAGACTGTTTGGCTGCCATCAGTGACCATAACTCTTTCAGGGACCCTGGCATGAAGGAACAAACCCCTCAAGAGAGGAACCATTTGAAGCTGAGTTATTTATTTTCATTTTGAGACCATTTTAATTGTAGACATCATCATATTCATTCTATTTCACAAGAGGTGAGCTGTAGAAGTTGTGATTCTGGCAAGTGCACAGTTTGTTGGTTGAAAAGTTGAAGCTAAAATCCTAAAAGCCACTTCTATCCCTTTGTAGCAATGAACAAAGTCGTGAGGAGACATTATACACAGGCTGGGTTGTAGCTCAGTAGGGGAGCACTGACATAGCATGCCATGGCTCTGGGTTTAATCTATAGAAGCTCCAAAATAAGGAGAGAATAAGTATATTTTATAGCTACAGGCTGGAAGGATTACAGTGGGAGACACAGTATGGAAGTCCAATATTAGTTACAAGGTATCAGTAATAGAATTTCCTTGCTCCCATGATTTCCACAGTCTTTGTGTCTATTTTGTAAATTAAAATCTTAACACATGAACACATTTCTGAAACAACATAGGTTATTCTTCTCCCAGGTTTCTCTGGTGTGTGTGGAAAGTTGTTGGCCAGTAGTGGTAAAAATCGAAGGATTCCTTGGTCAGAAAGATGGAGTTTTGATATAATATAAGTAAAAGAGGTTGTAAAGGAAATGTGGTTGCTCTGTTATAGAGGAATTAAGAGTTAACTATGAAAGCATAGAAATCAGAATATGGAAAATTGATAAACAAGTAGAGTAAAGGGTATATGAAGGTAGTTTTAGATAAATACATGCACTTAGTTGTTTTGATTTGAACAGACAATGATGTCTTTAAAGTCCAGGGAAACTAATGTGACTCCATTTAAGTTCTTAATGGTATCAATAAACTGTGAGACTCTAAAAAGAATGCTTAAATCAATTATAGATATAACAACCAATTACATTCAGGAAACTATAATGTTTGTTTTCTTTCTGTGATCATTATCAGTGTCTAATTATCTGGAATTCACTCATGATCTTCTGGACTCCTACAAAGGGCTCAGATCACTTCTTTGACTCTGTCCTCTGCAGCATACACAGCTTGTCCTCCAGGCTCCAGCTGGCTCCACTCCACTGCTGCTGCTGTTCTTGGTGGTCATTCCATGGTACTGGCATCTTTAGAATACTGGGATCCCTTGCTGCAACTGGGCTGCATTTTCACCAATAGCCTCTTCTGGGATCTCTTCATGATGCCAAGCCTCAACTTTTTTACATGACCCCTTCCATCTGGGCCTTCCACTGCTACTAAGGCTGTACTATCAGCAATGGCCTCTCCTGGGCTCTCTTTATGGTACCGAATCTCAACTTCTTTATATAACCCCTTGATCTGAGCCTTCAACTACTACCGAGGCTGCACTTTTTCCAATGGCCTCTCCTGGCCTCTCACAGTGCCAATTCTCAACTGCTCTCCATGACCCCTGGGTGACTCTTACAGTACCAAGTTCAGCTACCAGCATGAGATACAACCTTGGGCAGTTTTTGAAGGCAGCCTCTGAGGGCTGATAATGAGGAAACACTTTCCAGACTTTAAGATAGAGTCTGGTTTGCACGAAAAACAACTTGTAACTTAGTCTGCAGGATAGGTTCCCTCCTGGAGTAGAATTCTAATAGCAGATGTGTCTGCTATTAGCAGATGTGTCTTGTCAGGACCACCTCATCTCACCAGTATCTGGACAGGTTTGCAGAAAACTGAACCATAGCAAACCAAAAATGAACTCTGTGAGGCCTGGAGTTTCTTTCTCATTACCCTGTCTCCATGTTGGATTAGCTAAAGTGATGTCATGCCCCATGTTGCAGGTGACATTTGTAGTATTTAGGCTGTGTGTGGAGTCATTAAGGAAAACATGGAGGCATATTCATATGTGGAAGCCGTCCCAGACCTCAGTAGAGGAAACCACTATCCTGGCCAGTGCCATACTGCACAGTGGAACCCTGAACATCTGAGCTCAGGTGTTTTTATTGATTCAGAACCCCTCAGATGTTCTACTGGTAGCACATGCAGATCATATGCACTCAAACATCCCCCACATAAATCCAACAGTTGCAAACAATACAAAATGCCAAGACCTAAGCAGTTCCTCACCCAGTAGTGCATAAAACAATTATTTTATACATAACTAAAAATAAACTTCTACAACAGAAGAGTTTAGTGAGAACAGTAAGCCAGCTCAGAAGATCTGGTTGAATCAGTCAGCCTGGAGAAGAGTTTGAACCAGAACAAGAAGTGAGTTGAATGAGAAGAGTCAGAGTTCAGAAGGAGCTAGTTGGGGTGGCTCAGTTAGCAGTAAGTCTCAGAGGTCGAAACATTATTGTATGAAGGTTTAAATGTTCTAGGTTATACGGAGGCTGACATTCTGATTGAGTAGGCATGAGGGCACATGTTTGTGTCACTCACATGCTATATTTACAAAGACTATTTGAAGACATTTTCCTTACATTGATTCCTGTACTTGTATTGGTTTTTAGCTATATGAACATCAAATGCATGACTAAGATATGTAACTGACAACAAATTACCAGCCATGACCCAATACATCAGTACCTCATATCTGATCCTATGCTCAGCAGTTTTACAATTTTATAAAGAGAATCTTGTTTACAGGGAAACCCAAAGTAGACCTAATTACCACATAAACATTCTTGTAATTCTTCTCTGATATGATAGTTCTTTGCCTTATGAAGTTATGCACTAGCCCCAATGAATTGATCTTGGATAAGTATTCATCTTTGCTACACTTTCTTGCAAATACCCTCTCTTCATTCTGAGGTGATGGTGCTCTGTCTCTCAAGTTTCCCAACTATCATACTGATAAGGCATGTTTCAAGTTGACTCGATCGGCTCAGGTTTCTTTATTCCTTCTCTCCCCTAGGCCACTCCTGTTGTAGAAGTTTATTTTTAGTTATGTTTAAAATGGTTGTTTTGTGTATTGTTGGGAAAAGGGCTTCGTAGGCCTTGACATTTGTATTGTCTGCAAGTATTGGCTTTATGCAAAGATGCTTGATTACTCATTATCTGCACATGCTATCAGTTGAACTCCTGAGGAGCTTAAGTATCAATAAAAACCCCTGAGATGAGATGTTCAGGGTCCCCTGTCCAGTATGGCACTTCCCATGATAATATTTCCTTCTGCTGAGGTCTGGCAGGGTTTTCACCTATGAAGCTCCTCCTAGTCTTCCTTGCTGAGCTACCACAGTAGATGTACTACTACAAGTGGTGCCTGAAACGTGGAGTGTGACATCATGCCAGCTAATCCAACATGGAGACAAGGAAGAAGAAAAAGAAACTCCAGACTTCACAGAATCTTTTTTTTTCTTTTTCTTTTCTTTCTTTCTTCTTCTTTTTTTTTTTCCTGCAAACCTGTCTGCAAGGAGTCCAGATACTGATGAGGCAGTCCTGACAAGACACATCTGCTATGCCAATGAGAACACCACCACATGAGGGAACCTTTTCAGCAGACAAGGTCACTAGTTGTTTTTCCTGCAAAGCAGACTCTTTCTTAAAATCCAGAAAGTATTTCCTCAGGTTCAGCACACAGACGCTGTCTTCCAGAACTGGCCAAGGTTGTATTTTGTGCTGGTAGCTGAACTTGGTTCTATTAAGAATCACCCAGGTCATGCTGGTTTTGAAGATATGAAAGGGTCTTTGGGGAACAGCTGAGGCTTGGCAATGTGAGCGGTCAGGAGAGGCCACTGGTGAAGGTGCAGCTTCAGTGGCAGTTGAAGGCCCAGACTGAAGGGGTCATGCAGAGAAGTTGAAGCTTGGCACCATGAAGAGAGTCCAGGAGAAACTATTGGTGAAAGTGCAGCCCAGTTGCAGCAAAGGACCCCAGCAGTTTTGAAGATGCCAGTATCATGGGATGACCAAGTACAGCAGCAGCAGTGGAGTGGAGCCAGCTGGAGCCTGTGTGCTGCAGACAGCAGAACCAGAGAAGATCTTTGTAGGAGCCCAGAAAATCCTTAGTGAATTCCAGATAATTGGATATTGATAATGTTTTTCTGTTGTCCAAAGCCATTCTGAAAAACTTAATAGATATTTGGTTTCATTTGGTCCTGTTCTTGTGATTATTATAAATAGTTTTGCTGGTGTAGTATTAAATTGTGTTGTAGAGATAAAGTGATTCTTTGATTGTCTTATACAGAAAGGGGGAAAGGGTTGCAGAAGTATATTTACAGTTATGTTTAAAATGGTTGTTTTGTGCATTGTTGGGTGAGGGGCTCCCTAGATCTTGGCGTTTTGTATTGTCTGCAGGTGTTAGCTTTATGTAAAAGATATTTGATTGCTCATGATCTGCATGTGCTCTCAATAGAACAGCTGAGGAGCTTAGATATCAATAAAAACCCCTGAGATGAGATGGTCAGGGTTCCATTGTCCAGTATGGTGCTGGCCATGATAGTGGTTCCCTCTGCTGAGGTCTGGCAGGGTTTGCACCTATGAAAGCACCCCCCTGTCCTTCCTTGGTGAGCCATGACAGCAAGTGTACTGCTATACACTCCCTTCAGAGACAGTAATCCAAAAGGGAAATTAATCTCCCATAAGGCATACGTGACAATTGCACAAATGGAGTTGGACTCAAGCATTCAGCCTGGATTTTCATCTCCAATAACAGATATAGTGATGCATTTTTAAAAAATGTTTCTTGACCTCAAAGAGAATGCATGTTTCCAGGGCTTACAGCTAAGTTAATGATATACCTAGAGATCATTTAAGGCTATATACCTAACCTGCTATTCTACTGTGTACTCAGTATGTTTAAATTTAACCTGCCTTTAAAAGAACAATATAACTAATCTCACCATGACTTGGATTTCCCATTCAAATCAGCTTTTACAACTTAAGCTAATGCTTAGCTGTAATCTTCAATTACATACTCTTCCACGTCCCTGACCCAGAATAACATGTGTGTGTATGTTGTGAGTAATGCATGTGTGTGTGTGTGCATGCACACACACGTGCATGTATGCACACTGTGGCAGTCATTTTCTGAAATCAGCCAACAGGTTGGAAACAACCTTATGCAACAAGTATCTACCACACATATTGAAAGCAATCTGAGGCTATAGCTTGATGACATATGGTTACAATAAGTACTTCAGTTGGTGTCAGTAAAATTACTTCTGCACTTGCAAAACCCTGCTAAAGGAGCTGGAGAGATGACTCAGCAGTTAAGAGCACTTGCTCTTCTTGCAGAGGACCAGGATTCAGTTCCTAGCAACCGAGTGGCGGCTCACAGTCACCTTAACTCCAGTTCTAGGGAAATCTAACATGGTCTCTGTGGGCACCAGGTCACCAGGGATGCTTGAGATGCATACAAGTAGGCGAAATATCCATTTGCATAAAAATAAAACCTATTAAATATTTCTGTAAAGAATCATTATTTCTTTCTCATGCCATTTTTTTTTTTTTTTTTTTTTTGTGATAGGCAATAAAGACAGAGAAAATCCCTTTGTTAGGGACAGTCATAGACACACGGGCATAGATTCAGATTCAGTGATGTAAATTTCTCTTCTAGGTGGGAAATAATTTCCTTTCTTCCTTCATTCCTTTAAAAGGACACATCTTTTCTCTTTTCCTTCCTTCCTTCCTCCCTCCCTCCCTCCATCCCTTCCTCCCTTCCTTTCTTCCTTCCTTCCTACTTTTTCTTTTAAATACAGGGTCTCAGTCAGGTGGTAGTGGCACACGCCTTTAATCTCAGCACTCAGGAGGCAGAGGCAGGTGGATCTCCATGAGTTGGAGGTCAGCCTGGTCTACAGAGTGAGTTCCAGGACAACCAGAGTTACAACAGAAACCCTGTCTCAAAAAATAGATAGATAGATAGATAGATAGATAGATAGATAGATAGATAGATAGATAGAGGGTCTCACTATAGAGTAGGACTGGTCCAAAAGCTCACTACATAAACAAGTCTGGCTTCAAATTTACAGAGATCCCCCTGTTTCTGCCTACTGAATACTGAGATTAAAGGCATGCACCACCATGCCTGGTACAATCGGTTTACTTGAATGAGTTCTAGTTTACATAGTTAACTATCATTTAGAGACCAGGCTGGAGAATATTAATTTCTAATTAATCTAAAGCTGCTTTGAGCTTGGCAAAAAATAATAGAGTTTGAAAAGCCCAGGGTAAACTGAGGCATGCTGAGGAAGGTGACAGGTGAAACTTCTTGCTAGAGGAGCAGCTAATACATTGGTAGAATTTACTTTCGGATTTACTGAGGTAATATTGGAAAGGAAACGATATATCCATTGAAGCTACACAATGAACCATTTGGATACATATATACACTGGGTATATATTATGGTTTCTACTTTGCATCTATATCTGTTCCTTGTGCCTTTTCTTGGCCTCTTTTCTGTCTGTTTTTTTTTTTTTTTGTTTTGTTCTATTTCAATGTGTTAGTTTTTGTTTTATATTAATTTATCTTATTATTATCCCTTAGAAGCCTGTTTGTTTTCTAATGAGAGACAGAAAGAGGGTATATCCAGGTGGGAGGGGAATTTGTGAGGATCTAAGAGTAATAAAAGGAAGGGGAACTGCATTAGGAAGATTAACATTTTTTTGGGAAATTTCAAGCAAGCATGCATTTTTATTAGCAATAGTCACCAGCTGTATATTTAACTTACTCATGACATAACTTCAAGCTTGTACCCTGTTAAAGGCAACTACTGGGAATCAGCCTTCTGCTCTATAGCTCCTGTATGCTCTACAGTTTCTAGACTCCATATTTAAGTGAGATCATAATGATTTTGTCTTCCTGTGTTTGGCTTATTACACTTAGCACAATGTTTATCCATGTTGTTCCTTATAAAATAATCTTTTTAAGGCTGAATGCTATGTATCTGTGCATGTGTATGTATTTGCACTGACATTGTAATTTCGTTGTTTCTCTATTACCCAATTTGTGTTGCTCTGTCACATATGGGAGGAAAGAATGGTGGGGGGAGAAGAGGGAGAGGAAGGGAAGAATGAGTGGATGAAGAAAAGCAGAAGGAAGGAAGGAAGGAAGAAAGAAAGGAAGGAAGGAAGGAAGGAAGGAAGGAAGGAAGGAAGGAAGGAAGAAAGGAAGGAAGGAAGGAAGAAAGGAAGAAAGGAAGGAATTTGTTTTTTGCTCTGGAGGAAGCCCAGAATCACTGGACAAGAACTTGCAGGGAAACTCTGTATCATCTCATGGGTAAGGATGGGATACAAAGGCAGCTAGCAAGTGAAAGCCTTATTTCACGTATCTGTACAATAGGCAGGAACCCATCCATGACAAAGGAACCTATTGACCAACACCTTAGGATCTATGGCTCAAAATTTACACCGAGGATTAAGTTTTCAACACATATTTTTGGGGGTGCACCACTTAGACTGTAGTTTGCTGTATGGACTATTTTTAGTTAGAAAGATAAATTTTAGCATCTGGCATGTGACACTTTAATGTGACTAAACATGCTACATTGTGCACTTATTTTTGTTTCAACTTTCAGAACATATTTTGCCAATTATCTGAGGTCATGTAGGATCCACACCGAACTTTACTGTCACTCTCTGTGGGCTAGCAAAAATATGTTGCACTAATTCTTCTGTATAGTAGACATTATGTAGGCTCATACAAAGAGAAAAAATAATTTTCAAAACTCAGACAAATTTACATCCGTACATATTTATCTCCATAAGCTCTGAGCTTCTGAGCACAGTATTCAGCTTTAAATTTCATGGTCAATGGAACTATTAAATTGTAAAGAAAAGAAACCTTTTTATATTTGTAATTTCATGGATTATTAATACAATATTCTGAGCTTTTTTTTTCTCCACGGAAACAATGCACTTAAAAATGGCTTTTATTCCTATATACTTGATTCATCTAGTAGTTGTTCCTATGCCACCTACTTCCTACACCTAGTGTAAGGATGGGCATAGTGCAAAAGTAATTACACTTTGACCAGGTTCTTCAAGGGGTCCAGGAAATGTGTGTGTAGCTGGAATTTCCATTTGGTCTGGACAAAATTTCTTAACCCTAGTTAGGTTTTTTTTTTTTTTTTTTGGAACTAGCTTCTTTGATATTGAGAAACAGGTAACAGATGAGCTCATGGACTGTGAAGTTCCTGCAACCCTTTTCTCTTCTGAGACTCTAAAGTGCAATTTGCATCAGCTGGGCAGGGAGTTATAGAACTGTCCATTTAAAACTTGCCCACTAGAGGGAGTAGAGCACCATTAAATATTTGGTTTGTTGTCCTGCTGCTTTCATGAAGAGGAAAAAGGACACAAGTGCAAATCCCTGGACCTTATTTAACACTTTCCCTAATGTTTTTTTTTGTCAAAAGCTTATCTATTATTCCTATAAAGAAGTAAAAAAATAGCATAGTATATACCATTACTACATTCGTATTTTAATATGTGAAATGCTCATGAAGTAAAACCACTATGGAATCCAGATGCATTATTTGAACCGAACAGTGCAAAATCCCTTGGAATGTGTGTGCTACACCATATTTCCTGAGGTCTCTTTCGCTGGCTGTTTTATTTGTCCTAATGTAACTGGTGTATTTACCTGCAAGTCTGTCACTTTGTTATAGTTTGCCCAGGCATTTAGGATAAAGGATTCCACTAGGCAGATGTTTGGACCATACTGAAGTTAAGTCAAATGTTTAACTTTCAAAACTAAAATTACCTGCTATCTACCTTAGAAAAATGAAAAAGGGTATTTGTTTCCAATGGTAAAATCTATTTCTAGAATGACTGGTCCAAATTTGAACTGCCTTTCATATTCCATTTTATATATTTCTCCTGGTTTTATTTTTTATTGAATTTTTTATGTTTGACTATTTGAAGAAAAGTGAAAACTAGTATATGTAATCCAATCTGAAATGTTGAAGCACAATAATCTTGTCTGAAAACTTAAAATGAAAATCTTCATTGAAAATTGAGATATTAGCTCTTTATACAATAAACTTCATATAAATTTTGAGTTTAACTAATTTTTATCTAGGGAAAAGAGTGATTATTGTGTTATGTGATTATTTCAAACTTAGTTTCAATGAAGAAAATATAAATTTCTTAATTTTCCAACTACTCAAAAACATTTATAACTAGTAACTTAGTTAACCTGCTCTTAGTATCCACAGGTTTGCCATAGGTTTTCCAACTTCACTCAAAATAATTTCTTTTATTTTGATGGAAATAGTTTGTTTTACTTTTCCTCTGCAACACAGTCATACAGACAGACACACAGACACACAGACGCACGCACACACACACACACACACACATACACACACACACACAAAACACCATGCATCTTAGAAGCAGCTTTATTGATTTTACATTACTGTCTAATAAGTAATAGCTGATCTACTCTTCCAATGTTTCTTAACCTCACCTTCCTTTCCCTGGGTGACATTCAGCTTTCCCATTTGTGAGCACAACTGTATCTTCAACTCACCTCAAAGGCCAGATTATCTGTTTCCATTATTTTATTTCTACTTGGAAAAACTCAATGTGAAATTAATTCATATTGGCTGTAAACAGCGAAGCATATGAATGAAAACATCACTTTTCTTCTTCCTTTGGGCTTGTTCTCTCTTTCCAGTTTGAATCTTTAGAAACATTTTCCAGCATGTGTTGTCCTATAGCATATAAAAGTTATTATGTATATGTATTTCTTTGATTTTATTTTCTTAACAAAAATGGAATCACGTGAGAAATACTCTAAGGAGACTTGCTTTTTCTAGTGACAATGCACTTTTAAGATGCCTCTGCATCAGTGTGCAGATTTATTTCATTGGCTATAGCTGTATGAACCCCACACTAACTGGACCCCCATCCCCTATTCTGGAAGTTTCAATCATTTTCAGTTTTTGGTTATGAAACAGTTCTTCCAGTGCAGAAATGTCAGTAAGTATCTTTGGAATCTGATGTATTTTCTATATTTTTACAAAGAAAGTCCTGTGGATATTGAAATCACACCCAGCTTGCTATTTACTTTTTATTCAATGCTTGCTTGTTCCTACAAAGATTTTCAGGGGTCTGTGTTTAATGTTGTTCTGGGTCTCTGAAAGATGTTTATTTTTTATCAACTAATCATGTTGGTTGTCAATAATTAGATTTCAAAACATAAAATGCTATTTGTCTGAATGCGTATTTGCCAGAAAGTGAAAGAATATCATTTGACTTGACAGTTCTGGGAGGAAACTCTTATTGTTAAGATTGGAAGAATAGGAAAGCTTCCCTCGCTGGCTTCCCCAAATCATTATGGGATTCAGATCAGATTCATCAAATATGAGAGTATCTCTTATATATAGGCAGTTTTGTTTTGATTAAATGGCCTGCATCAAATGGCTGAATAATAATGTAATGGTCACACAGAGTGATTTTAGTTTCAACACCAATTATACTTAAAATAAATATAAAAACCCACTACATATTATACACGAATTCATAGAAATTCAAGGATATTAAATACATTGGTATGATTCTCTAGGGGAAAGTGAATGTGACTGAGGAATAAATATGAAAGGCAATAGAAAGGCATATAGCTGGCATTCTCATCTCCTTTTTTTTTGTGATACTGAAGTGTTTGTAGGAATTAGTAACTTTTCCCTGAGAGCAGTTTCTATGATGTCTTATTTGTGGAATTGATTTGGTTTGTTTTTACTTCAAGCCATTAAAACAGGCAGAAAAGATAAAATCAACAGCCTTCAAGTGGGCTAATTGGAGCTGGAGTTAGTTTTCGGCGTATACTTCTGAGGCATGGCATGCTTGAAATCTAGAAAGAGTTCAAAACTTCCAAAGCAAGCTTTACTAACAGCATCTCCTGTGTGAAAGATGGAGGTGCTGGGCATAAAGGCATCACATAATGAACAGGAAGGTGGAGGCAGAAGCTGCAAGGGCCTTTATTCCCTTCACATATTAGGTTTTCAACTTTTCTTACTCTGGCTGCAGAAGCGATTTTAGATTCAGGTCAGCAGAGTAGAAGCGGTATTCTGGAAGTGGAATTCTCTTTGCTTTGGAAAGGTTGGCAGCTCTCTCAGAGTCTCTCTTCTGGATGAATACAAACCTCAAATATCATAGCCGGATGTTTGAAAGTTTTTAAACCTTGCAATTTTGCAAAGTTCTTCAACTCCTCCCCACACGTTCACCCCTGCTGAATGTCACGAAGTTCTTAGTCTCTGTTGAGTTTTGAATGAAGAAAGTGTAATTTGAGTTTGTTTTCTTAGCAAGGTGATGGCAAAAGGATATTTATGGCGCTGAAGAATTCCAGCTCTTTCTCCAGCATGTAGGGTGTATAGTATATTTAAAATACCACTCTCCAGGATATCTCTCTTTTGCTGAGATAATAAAATTGATCAGATGTTTTGAGGTTAAATAAACTGTTGTAACAATCTCACAGCTGCCTGCTGGTTGTGGTTTTCAAAAGCAATTACTCACTCTGGAGTCAACTTTGAATTGTACATTTTAATTGAAAAGCTAATTATAGGCCATTGCTCCTGATTTAACATTTAATTTGGCAGATTAGGAAGCAAAGGGACTTGGGAGGGGAGGAAGAGGAAGAGAAAGCATGCAGAAGAACCGCTGAGTTCAGATTCCCTGTGGTATGAGAGGCTTTGCACACAAAGTACATTGTATGCTCACTAAGGAAAATGTGCCTGGACTGGTGGACACATTTCTAAGACAAGTGTTTGAGTGGTCTGCAAGGTCCTGAGTTTATCCACATTTGCTTCTCTGCTCCCAGCCCAGTGTGTCTGTGAGACAGAGGGAGAATGGAGGGAGGGAGTGAGGGAGTGAGGGAGAGAAAGAGAGACAGAGACAGAGAGACAGAGAGACAGAGAAAGAGATTCTTAATTCAAATAAGAGATTTCAGGTAAGAATCCTCAGGAATTCAGATGTGTTACCTGTCTGACCAGGAGCTTATTTCACTTTTCCACATGTTGCTGATGTTCGTGGGTAGGTATGCATTTTTGCAGGAATAATCTAATGACCATTGCTGTCATCATCCAGCAACACATTGGCTTGTTTACAGGGATGGCCAGAAGAGCGACCCAGGCTTCTATCCTATTTATTAAATTTCCCCATAATTAAGAAAACATCAAAACCTGGATTTTCTATCCAGGGAGTTAGTAGTATCCTTAAAATGGCCAGAAAATAACTTTTGCATCAGCTTGTGGAATGATAGATGTGTTTCTCTTCAGTTTGTTCCCATCTAAAAGTAAATCCAGTACTTTCACAGTAAAATAGACAAGATTGTGGAGTGCATTTTATAGATACACACCTCCTAACTTTAAAACATAAGTGTGTGAGTGAGTGTGTGTGTGTGTGTGTGTGTGTGTGTGTGTGTGTGTGTGTGTGTGATTTTCTTGGTCTTTTTCATCCATGGTCAGTTTTGAACCTGTGCTGGGATTTTTCTGTGAACCATATAACACACTGATACCCTAAATTGGAGTTGAGGTGGAAAGAAATATAAGAACGTTTTGATTTTACAAGAAACTTTACAATACTCATTACATACCTTTTGGGGTTTCTACAGAATATGGGTTTGGCTGGTCACAGTCTGTTGATATTTTCTGTGATCTTGTAATATAATCTCTGTGCCTCGGTTCCCTGCTCTGTGAGGATGATAGCTGTTCTCTTACACCTTGTGCTCGGAACTCTGTTGGAATGAGAAGCCAGGTTATAATATATGACTTGCACTTTTGCTTCAGAATTCAGTGTCTGCTTTGTCAACAACAGAGAACAGTTGGTATTTTTTTTTTTTTGGCATTTGAGCATCAAATTTGAAGCTTGAGTAATTAATGAGTAGTTAATGAAAAATGAAACATCTGTGTTGATACTGTGAAAATCGCCCCAACGCAAGAACATCAGTGGAGGTAGCAGCTTGTTTTCCAACAGCTTGTTTTTGTTTGTTTGTTTGCTTGTTTTTTGGTGATCCTGGTATTCATGAAGTCCTCAAGTTAAAAACAAAAACAAATAAAGAAACAAACACCCTCATATCCAAGAGTAGGAAGGGTCTTTACAGAAATGAAGACTTGAAATTAAAGTTTGACTCTTTCAAAATATTTTAACAAAATACGTTATTCATTATGCATTAAAAAAAAACCCTATAAGCCTCTACTTTGAGTGAGTTCATTTGCTTTGAAATGTGAAATAAGTTGTGCAGTGAGTTTGAAGAGCCCTACATCATGAGAAAATGGTTAAAGAAGGCTGTATATAATATTCCTAGTGGCAGAGTGGAGAGACAAGTTAACATTTCAGTTCTATTCTTCACACATGAAAAATATTAATCACACAATTTTTTAAAAATAAAAGACTGTGAAATCATTGAGGTTAGTGGGATTTTCCCTTATAATGAGCCTCGAACACAGGAAAGGAAACTTTGAAATGTCAGTTCTAGAGTCTGAATTTCAGAAACAAAGGCAAATCCCACTGATAGTGTGATAAGAATGTGGGCCCTGGATGAAGATGGATTCTATCTCAGGACATAAATTCAAACACATCTCCGTTTGCTTTTCTATCTCTAACTGTCAGGGATGAGAACCTGATAACATTCACTGAGTTACGGATAAGAGCAAAGGAGTCAATTAACTGATGTGAATAGAAGTTGCTACTGTGTACCAGTCACTATTCTGTTATACAATGCCTTTGTTTTATATGCAATAATTAGAAAGTTTCCTCAAATGATCACAAAGAAATTATATAAATCAAACACCACGTCACATTTCACATGAAAACTTAAATGTAAATTTTTCTGAAAGTTAAGAATAATAATTACTTTACATATATAATTTATATTTAGCTATATAGACTTCAGTTGTCTAGACATCTAAAGGGGAAGTTGAAAAAATACTTTTGGGAATTTCTGTACTTCATTAACAGACATAGAGCCATTACAATTCGGTTTTCAATAGGAAAAATACGAGCAAGAATAACTTTGGAGGTAATTTCTCATTTTATTTCTATGTGATATATTTTCATTTTACAATAAATAGTGGAAACTTTTACAAGAAAGATTAAGCAAAGGATCAGAATTGCAGCTATAGAAATGATTTTATGATTACTTATGGATATTGGAGTTTGTTGTAGTCCAAGCCCACACTGTAAATCTCTATACTAGATTGGTCTTACTTCTTTATATTCTTTGGCGTTCAGATAGTTCAGACTCTTGCTACCAATTATTTAATGTTACTAAATTTCTGAAAGCTATAACTCCCCCCCTCCCGTGTGTGTGTGTGTGTGTGTGTGTGTGTGTGTGTGTGTGTGTTCCTTAGAGATCTCATAGCCTAGTGTGCAGGTCGCTCGCTACTACCTCCTTCGGATGAGGTTCACTGAGAGTGCTAGTCGGAGCGGAGGTGATCTCTCAGCGTCTCCAGTTACTCGGTCTGTCTGCGCTCAGCTCTTGTGGAGGTTTGATTATGAAGACCGCATTTTGCTTTTCAGACGTACACTTGAGTCTTATTGAGATAATTTGCTCCAAAGAAACTCTGGCTACTGCTCAGGTGAAACAGCTTTCTTTCCATAAGGTTTCACTTTACTGGAGGTGAGATCCAAGAACTGCATTTTAATAGGAGAAGGAGGATTTCTCCAAGGCGACTTGCTAGCATTTCTTTGTTCAGTCCATTTTCTTTCATTTCAAGTTGATTGAGGGACATCAGATAGGATTCTTGTTTTCCCCTGCATGCTTCTTGTCAACTATCTTGCCTTTCACAGCCCAACTACACTGGGACATTTACAGCCTTCCCTCGGAGCCTGCCAGACCTAGGTGTTATGCACCATACCTCCAGGGATCGTTGCCATATGGTATTTTAGGAGAGGACACAGTTCATTTCAATGCAATTCAAATGAGCAGATTTCTTTTCTTTATTACACCATTGCATTTGGCGGCAATCCACCAGAGGCAGAGTCTAACTCTCAAAGGAATGCTCTGCCCACTCTGTCCATTTAACAGGACATTTGGCTCAAAAATCTAGTCGGTTGATCACACATGTGCAACAGATGTGTGAGCATGCGTAGCGAAAATAAAAAATAAAAGATCCCAGCAGTGTGCTGTGGGAAATGTAGCATGGAAAACAGGGACACAAAGAAGTCTGGTACTTGAACTTTGATTTTTGTTGTTGGAAGGCAGTGTTTCTTATTAATCTTTTCCTCCTTTCCAAGGAGGGACAGGTATGGGCTTCCATTATTATTTTGCAGTGATTATTCATGTAACACTGGCAAGGGAAACTTGGTTCCTTTTCACAGACCTTGTTTTATAAAGATATAATTTAAAATATTCAGACCAGACTTTCTTGGGCCCCTGCCTCTCAGGAACTGAGTGCTGGCACACTTCCACTGAAAAAAACCACCCGTTTACAAGGGAGGATATCAGAAATATACATCCTTTCATCCGTGCCCCACAGGCTTACAGAGAGAGAGAGCACCAGCTGCTTTTCTCATGGAGAATAAGGGTTACTTGGGGAAATCTCTCTTCCTGTTTTTATATGGACAACTAAATTGTTGTATAGCCAGTTAATTTTGGTAGGTCAACAGCACAAGGTTAATTATTGAATTCTTCCTCTTTTGCCTTCATAAGATTAATAGAAACTGAAAGATGTAAATGAAATATCATGACTTATTCTACAAGTGTTGTTTATTTGCAAAGTGTTTGATGCTTGTAAAGTTATATTTGAAAACATTTTATACTTTCTTAAATTTTCATCGAGGAAATAGTGGAGAAGATTTTGAAAAACTGAATGGCGTGGGCTTAAATGGATTCAGAAAGGATTTTATAGTGTGCTAACATTTAGAAAAACATACCAATTTCTATTTTATAGTGGGAACATTGTTAAAACTAAAAAGATTGACTGACCTATGAGATAACTTTGCAGTGATACTTTTCTCCCTTGATACTCTTCAATTTGTTCAGAATAACTATGTACTTTAAAAACTGTATTCTGATCCTACATTCTTTTTATAACTTGGGATTTGATTCACATATCAAAAGGCAAAGTCAGTCTTCTTCAATGGTCTGCATCCAGCTTCATGTTAGCATATAACCTCAGAATAAAGCAGCTATATCCCCATTGATGTTTCCACTTCTTTCCCTTGAACTTGCTCAGCATCACATGTGGAAGAAAAGAAATCCACTCTATACAGTTATAGGGATGGTTTTTCATTCATGTTCTTGTTACTCTTAATAAATGTTGAAATATTCTGCAAGAGCCTGTCAGAAAGAAGCAGAAAATGGCAAGAGCTCAGAGAAGGAAGCCTATGTGACAACGGTGGCTGTGTCTTCCTGGATACAGAAAACAAACAGAGCTTTGGAAGAGCTTGCCAATACATGCCTGCCAAATAAAATATTGTTTTATGAAGTCAGGAAAAAACTAATTTTAAAGGTTATTGTAGGTTATTTGTGGTCACTTCTGGTGTGCATACAGAGTGATGTCATCCCTAAGTCTTCTCTATTTGTATTTCAATCTTAGAGATCTTTTGTCTACGACTCAGCCTCAGCTACTAGACACATCTAAAATTTAATACTCGTAAAAATCTACACTGGAAAAAAAAATGAAAGGAGATGGAAACATTCCCAGCCAAGTCCAGACAAGAAATCATTCAGGCAGATCCATCTTCTAAAATGTAGATGTCTTCTCAATCTCAGGACTTTTTGCTGGAGGACTTCTCAAATAACCAGCGAAGAGCTCCCCTGGAAAATAATTGCCCTTTGAGTAGAGGTAGATGGGATCCTTGCCAGAAACATCACATCTGAGGAAGGAGAGCAAAAGATTCCTGGTGCAATGCAGTGTCTCTCTCACCTCCTGAGAGGACTTGTTCTGTGTCCCCCACGAGCTTGTTAGCAGCAGAGTCTCTTCATCCTTATACCATTGCCAACAGCTTTTTCATTGTGTGCTTTTTGAGGGGCAGTGCAGTCTGAAACCCCTCTTTCTCAAGTTAATCTTTAGTGAGTTAAGAAATGTCAAATAGTCGCTGTATGAAAATAGCTAGCAATCTGGTGAGATGTTATCACCTAGAGAGAAGGGAGATAAGAAATGGATTCACGAGAAGACAAAAAAAATTAAAAATAAACAAAAACCTAAACCAACCTTAGACCAAAACCGCGAAAGATTTGGGATGTTAGAAATAACATATATTTTTGATGAACTGTGAAAATGCAGTGAAAAAATGACACATTAGAGGTTATACCTAGATGCCATATCTAGATGCTGACGCAATTTGCATCAGTTCTATATTTATTCGTTCAGTCACTAAAAATGACTTAAACATTTTTGAGTATGTCGACCTACCTGATATTTCTATGACACACAGAAGAAAGAGAGAGTTATGAATGCAACAGAAAACATTATGCACCGACAGGAGAATGAAACGGAGAGGAAAGGTATGCATTACTGGGGTGTTGGGTTACTGTATTCATTTGGTGATCTGGTGACACCTCACTAAGAGCATTTGAACAACATAGAAGGTTGTGAAAAATGTGAACCATACTGACATCTTCTGGAGACTAATACAATCAGTAAGTAAGGGTCCTGAGCCAAGGGGATACGTGGTGTGCAGAAGGAACACCCTGCCAACAGTGGGAGTAGCAGGCTTGTGGACAAATTAGCATCACACTCCATGTGCACAGATGCACCTCTGCCCTCCACACATGGAGGAGCTTGACAATGCCTGAAACATTTGAAACAAATACTTCAGCAGTCAGTGAACAGAAAGGGCTTCTGCTCCGGATTAGGAAGACTTTTCAAAATCTCTTTGCATAAGAATGGGAAGTCTCAAGAGATCCAGAAAGTTAAGCAGAAATCTGAAATCACCAACCTAAGCCAGCAACTGTAGGTTACAACACATGCTAATAAACTTGTGGTTAAATAATGGCGATTCTCATGTGTGGCGATTCTATCTTATGGTTTAAACACTATAAGACAATAAATCCTACCCTCAGTTTTCCAGTGATTCCTTACTAATATTTTCTTTTTTGAGAAACCTGGCTTCTGAAATAATTTCCTCATCTCTCTGTGTAGCTTTGAAAGTGATACAAAGCATGAGATTTCGCAGTTGTGATAAAATAAAGCTGTAGAAATCGCAGAATGAAGAAGAGGTATAAGAAGATGTGGTTGGCGGGTATAATCAGGATTGAGGGTAATCAGGGGACTGAGGAGACGGCTATGTGGTTAAAGTGTTTGGGTGAGGATCAGAGTTTGGATCTCCAGAAACCCAGAAAAATGCCTGGAAGATGTGGCGCCTGCCAGTAATGCCAGGCTCAGAAAGCAGACAGGCGATCTCTATAGTAAACTGGCAAGTAAGATTAACCATGTCTGTGAGATCTGGGATTGATTAAGAAACCCTGGCTTAATGAATAAGATGGAAAAGAAGAGAATCCCACATTAGCCCAGGGAACTTTAGCCTCCACATGTACCAGAACATATGTACATCTTTCACTCATCCTCACATGATTACAAAAACATGCACACACATAAACGCAAGATGCTGTAACTCCAGTGGCTCAGTAAGTTAGCACAAGGTGTTTATACAAATGTAACACACACACACACACACACACACACACACACACACCCCACATATAAACACAAAACATTTGAAAAAGATACAGGGAGATCAAAACTGATATATTGGTTTCTATATGAAGTGTTCCCCACAGGTTCATGTACTTGAACATTTGACCCCCAGCTGGTGGCTATGTGGGGAGGTTGTAGAACCTTTGGGAGGGGGTGGGGCCTAGGTGGAAGAAGTGAGTCACATGGGGGCCAGCCTTATTGGTTATATTCTTGGTCCAGTTTCCTCCAGATCCTCTGCTTCCTGACTATGATATCATGCATCCTCTCTCCAGCTGCCCTTCACATGTGTGCTGCCTATACCAGGCTACTCTTGTTTGTATATCTCCCCTACCATGATGGACTGTCTGCTGTTAAGCCAATCTCCAAAATAATTCTTTTCCTGCCTAAGTTGCTGTTTTCTAAGTATGTTATGACAAAGATAAGAACAGCAGCTAATACAAATATCAACCATCCTTTCACTACAAGCCGACACCGCACTAAATGGTGTTTACTAAATAGTTTGAGATAGATGTGCCTTTGAGTTTCCATGGTTCAGAGTTGTCACCCACTTGAGTAATTTCTTGAGTAAAAAGAAGAGACAAGTACATTAGTTTTAGGAAGATGGGATTAGAAGTCCTTGTTTGTTTGTTTTTTTCCTTATAATTCTAGGATTGAGGGAATGTATTTTTGTCTCTTGATAAAATGATACAGTCTCTTTGGTATTTGGAGAGTTGTGTAGAAAATGTCCCATAGAATTGTTCATGCATGATAGTCCTATGCACACAAGAAAAACAAAGGGGTTTATATTCCAGCAATCTTTTTTGTCTTAAAGTCTAAAGAAATCTAAAGAGACATACTGAGTTTACCTCACGCAAGGTTAACTAGGGACAGGATGGGATTCATTCTCCAGGGGTGTCAGGTCTCTGTTAGTTGTATGTTACTGCAAGGTTCACTGAGAGAGCCTCAGACTGGAGTCTTGATGATTCTCGTTGGGTGAGTTCAGACCTAGGGGCAAAGCTGTTCACAGAGCTGAGCAGCCATCTGTGCAGCCCAAAGGGATCTGTAAATTTTGGTTGGGCTCTGGCTATAAATCAGTTTGAATGATTCCAGGACTCATGGTTGCTCTTTGTCTTCCTTCTCCATGACTGACACGGGCAACTCAGCTCACTTAGAGTGATGCTTATAAAATATTTTACAGGGTATCGGAAAAACTTCCTTCAGCACAGAGGTTTATTTAGGTTCTTCACAGGCAGAGGAAGACAGGTTCGTTCTTCATTGATGTGGGGTGTCATACCCTGGCAGAGGAGAGAAAATAATGTTGGAACATGGCTGTGGAATAACATCTGTTATTCCTGAAGAGTGGAAGTTCTGTCCAGGGAGTTTTATTTGCCAGGTCTCACTCACCTATCTCTTCATCTACCTAGATGAAACAGTTCCTTCACATGGGAAAAATATTAACTACTCCAGGGATTTGCCACAAAACGCAACGGGTTTTCTGATCTTAAAGTCCTTTTGCTCGGAATCATATTCTAAAGAGGTAGTAGCCACTTGCAATTTTAAGCTTTGTTTTGCTACTTTTTAAAAACTCCAAACAGCATGACAATAACAGTGTTTTTCATAAACAATGTTAACTGTGGTGTTTCCCATCTGTTGGACTGTGCTATAGCCTTGGATGATTTGTTCCAATTACTCTTTTTAAAATTGGACAATTACCGTTTGATTTTTTTCATTTTTTCCAGGTACATTATAATTTTAAAAATGATGATTCCTCCCCCAATTTTCTTCTTTCTATTATCAAGTATGATTTACTAAAATTTCCAATAACAATACGTGATAATATTTATGCTGCTAAATTCTTCTCTCCCCTCCCCCTGCTTCATGCCCACTATCTTCATTTGTATCTTTACTGTGTGTTTTCCAGGTCAGCAAGATTTGAGTTCTCTGTTAAAACCATAACATGTCCCCTGGCTTGATCAATAGTATAATTTAAAAAAACTTAATAGTTATACAGTATGGTTATTGCAAATAACAGTTGTACAAAGCCAAGGACTCTACTGGGTGTATTTATGAAAGGCTGAGCCCAGGGAGAAAAAAAGACTCATTTAATTCTAGAAAAGTCAGTTACTAAAAACTCTGTTTAAAGATTATCTTTCCCTCAATTCAGGAGTAGCTCCACATTTCACTTTTGCTTGCCCATTGTTTGTCTGTATTGCATTTCATTTTCCCTGATGGCCCTGTGAACACTTTTCCATCAAGAAGTGTATTCACCTTTACTTTATAGTTACATGTTTACATCTTTTAAATGGACATCCAAGAATGTGCAATTGCATTATCAACACTAAAAGCATTCACACGTTGCTTCATTCAAAATGCTCTTCCTTCAAATTACTTTGTGACTGACTCTTGCCTCAGTTTATTTCCTTTAAACCCTAATATTCAGCTATCTCCCGATAGCCCCACACGTGAGATCCTAAGCATCGAGTCTTCTACAAGCTTCTTTCCCTTAGCGCAGGCTTTTGAGGTTCAGCCCTGTTCTTGCATGTATTAGTGGTCCTTGGCGTGTTCTCACTGCCTTGCCTTACATTCCAGTACATAGAGAAAACACATTGTGCTACATATTAGGTAGTTAGTGGACATCTGGGCAGTTTCCAGGTTTTGTCTGTCATAAATAAAGCTGTGAAGAATATTTATTTATTTGCAAACCATTTGAAGGGTATGTGTTTCCATTTCTCTTGAGTAAATAGTGCTGAGTGGAGATGCTAGATAATTTGTTTTTGCTAAACTTTAGGAACTGGTAGGAGCTGGTACCAAAGTGTTGTTTCCCAAATTCCCACATTCCTACTTCCTCACAAATCTTTGCCTCTCTCTCTCTCCCCCTCCCTCTTTCTTTCTCCCTCTGTGTGTGTGTGTGTGTGTGTGTGTGCGCGCTTGTGTTAAAATATTGCCATGTTTCTTTTTTTTACTATATTTATATTATTTAAGACAATTTTACATTTAAATATATTTTGATCATATTCTCCCCCTCCCCACAAGTCCTACCATATCTTTTCCCCTCCCTGCCCACTCAACTTTAAGTTCTTTCTAAACACACACACACACACACACACACACACACACATACACCACAATATATCAACAACCCTTCCAAACCAAGAAAACAAAATAAAAGGGCACCCAAACAGAAACAAATAAACAAACACCAAACTGTAACCAAATAAAAGCACATACACAAACACACACAAACACACACACACACACACACACACACACACACACACACACACAAACTGTGGAGTCTATTATTCTTTGATTCCTGAACATTAGGCTGCCCTGGAGTGATCGAATCGCAGCTAAGGCTTTAAGCATACGAGGTAATTGCTCTATCACTGAATGATATCCCCAGGTAAAAATACATTTTAAAACATTTTCTTTGAGCTTGAGGTTTGTCTTATCTACCTGGGATTTTTAAGGTGATTAGGGTTGCATTTCTCAAATCTTAAATAGCATTTGAGGTTTTTGGGGTGGTTTATTTTTCCACTTTTATAAAATATAAATTCACACAAAAAATCATGTCATATGTTTTATTTGCAAGTTTTTTGTAAAAATGTTCATAAAATTTTTAAAAAGATTTAAGTTTTCATGTAATCTCTTTTGCAGGTTCTTCTCAGTGACTTCCATAATTTGGAATCTTTTTTCTCTATCTGTGGGGGCCTCTAGCTTTTTGTGATCACCAGGAGCTGTTTGGATTAAAGCTTTCCAGTTATTATTACCTCTATTCCAGGTAACTTTATTGCAGGTATGCACAAATGTATTTTTTTTGTATTTTTTTCAAGACAGTCTTGTTGTGTCCAGAAGATACTGTTTCCTTGGTGTCATCCATCCTCTCTGGCTCTTACAATCTTTCCACCTCCTTCCCAACACAGTTCCCTGAGCTCTGAAGGGAGAGGTTTGATGAAGACATTCCATTTAGAACTGAGTGTGCCAAGGTTTTTCACTCTCTGAACGTTGTCCAATTGTGAATATCTGTATTAAGTTCCCATCTACTGCAAGAGGAAGCTCCTCTGATGATGGCGTCACAAGATACTGATCTATGAGTATAGCATAGATGTTGGTAGGAGTAATTTTATTGCTCTGTTCCTTTAGCAGAACAACAGTATTTGATTTTCCCTTAGGTCTATGGCTTATCTAGTCTGAGGTTCTTGGCCACCAGAGCAGTGTCAAGCATGTGTTCCATCTTGTAGAGTGTGCCTTTAATTCAGTCAAGTAGTGGTTGGTTACTCACACAATGGCACAATGTTTGTGCCGTTATTACAGCAGCTTATCATGAAGGCAGGTCACCATTTTAGATCAGATGCTTTATAGCTGGGTTGGTGGTTACCTTTTTCTTCTGGTAGCCTGCAGAGTACCGTCCAGTACCATGAGCACTAGTCTGTAGGGATAAAGGCTTAACTTTAGGCACCAGCTTAACTTCTCCAGATTCAATGAGATACGTAAATGTTTTCATCAGCCATAGGGTCTTATCGTCAGTTTATGGAGAGCATATAATAGCCTTGACAGCAGCTTGAGTTGTTTTGGGATTCCCATGGGGCTCCTTTGGCCAAGAATGCAATTAAATGTAACCCATTCCTAACACTGGAAGTTTGGTTGGGGCATTGTCTCCTTCATTATTTGATGACTCCGTTTAGATGTCTTTCATATATATATATATATTTATCTTCTCTTCTCTGAGAGATCCTAGTCCTTTATCCTGTACCTAACCTCTGTGGTTATATGGAATGCAGCATGGCTATCAAAGGCTCGAAACTAATATCCACATATAAGAGAATGCATGCCATATTTGTCTTTTTGGTCTGTGTTAACTCACTCACAATGGTGCGATCACATTTATAGTATTTTTCTTTTATAAGTTCAAAAATATTGTTAACACATTATATGTCATTTATCATGTAGAAATATTTGTATACAATAGATTATATAAGTCAAAAATCAAAAAATATTTTTCTTTGAAATGTATGTAAGGAATGTCTTTCTAGTTTTGAATATTATATTTTTAAATATTATTTGAAGCTAGCTATATAAGTATAATTTTAAAAAATGCATTATGTCAAAAATATTAACATATAATTCGGAATTTTAATTTTACTGGTCTTTTCAAGTCACTCCTATGACAGAGATTTCTGGTCTCTAACCAGAACTCATATATTAACATTTCATGAAGAATTGGGAAACTTGGATCACAGTTATGATATAGCAAATAGTAAAATAAATATACACTAGATAAGAATATTTCTCTGTGGTTTGGCCCACAGAGATGCATTCCCTGGCTAGTGGACAGCTGCTCTCTTGGGAACTGTGAACTTTTTTTTCTCCCTATCTGCTCTAGGATGTTTGGCAGGGTAGCTAGCGCTGTCAGAGGGAAAGCAGGAAAGTAGATGGTATTTTGTATGAACTGATAAAAGTCTGAGCATGGCAAGCTTTTCTACTGATTCTGTGGCTTATGGGACTGTGACCAACAGTTCCACGGGGAAGTGATTCATGATAGTTCCCTGCATCCCCCTTAGTTAAATTTATATCAGTGGAGAAGTTCCACGAAGTTCTCTGTCAGGAGGATGAGAGAGAAATATGTCCTCAGCACAGTCCTCCTTTGTCCAGTTAGTATCACAATAATTCTGGAGTGATTCCAGCCTAAATTTATATAGACTTTTCTCTTACTGGGGAAATTGGAGGATGTTTCAATTAATAATTTAAAAGAAACATGAAAATTTGTTTGACTAATCTTTGGGCATGTTATCACCTGCTCCAGATGTTGTTTATCTTCATAATTAGAATAAAATTCTAGGGGAAATCTTTCACAACCAGCAGATAACAGTATAGACCTACAAACAGAAATAAACTCTCTGTTATTTCTATAGGCTTGTTCTTCAGATTGTCAAGTCAAAGCCAAGATGCTTTGTGGATGTATTTAATGACTCTAACACAACAAAAGACCATTGCTTGGTTTTGTTTGATCAACATGGAGTCTTTGCAAGGGTTTATTCCATAGAACTCATAAAAAAATGTGCATCTAGGCATAGAGGTGACATCGCTGTAACAGCTCTTCAGATGAAAAGGCAAGACAGATGCTCAGAGGGTTTCAAATCGGTCTGTCTGTCTGTCATGTGAGACTCTGTCTTACCAGCCAACCAAACAGGCAGACAAATATGATGTCCTGCTTTGGTGAGTGACAAAAATTAATTTATAATTGGCTTTGTTTCTTGATTCTCTTGTCACTATTCGTAAGCCTTCACATTTGTGGCTTCTTAATGAATGTGAGTGAGTAATTTAAAAAAGCAATGCCTATTGTATTATCACACAGTAGTGCAGAGCCACTTACAGCTTAACATAATTTCCTCTCTATTTTTGTGTAGATTTACATTAACTGCTTGATTCCCACTATGACAATGAAATGTAGTTTGTTTTATGTCCTAAGTACTAACTATTTGAGATGTGGAACCAGGAAGGTAGAATCCCACTGTGCCTGTTATGCTAATTACATACATTTTTGTATCATTTTTCCATTTTTATTCTAGACTCATTTAAAATAATACTTAGAGCACATTTTCTTTATTTCTTCCCCAGTATAGTGTGTGACAACAAGTAACCACACCAAAACCAATACAAGTTTATGGACAGGTTCACACTTAAGAAACTGCATTTCTGCGGGCTTGAGCCTGTCCTCAGAATAACAGTCCACATGATGATATCAGATTTATTTTTAATTTTAAGTGTTTTCTTGAGAAAAAAAAAGCTTAACTGAATTACATCCAATATACAGTGAATTATCTTTAACTTTGTATATGACTGCGTGAGTTTAAAATTTGACTTTAAATTTTTCTTTTTCATCATATTCACAATATTGTATCACTTGTCATGTTTAACTAAATTTTGATGTTTTCTTTTGTGTATCTTTCAGCATACCATGGAATTTATGAAGGAATGGGTCCTGTTTACTTGGCTCATCTCATATCTCTAATATTTACCTGTATCTTGGAATAAAGTCTCTCAATAAGTAATTATTAAAATGACAAATGAGTAGAGTATTTTTGATGTGAAAGTTTAACACTTTTGCTCTGCTGCATGAACTTATAACAAACAAAGCCACAAGAGAAAATATGAACATGATTTTCTTTTTAACGTTGCAGCTACTTAGCCTCTCACCTGCAGAGCTGTTTTTGTTTCTTTGGAAGGTGAGTGTGGTTTCCAATCTGATTTTGTTGTTGTTTCTGTGCTGCTCTGATTCTCATGGCTACACAAGAAGATAAAATTAATAAGAACAGAACAGGAAAAAAATGTGAGAACAAAACAGAACAAAATGAAGGAACTGAAGTGGATTTTGCCCCCGATTTTCATCATTTGTTAACTATATATTTCATTTTCCAAGACAGATTTCCTTAGAAATAGTTGATGAGATAGGCAACGATGAATGTCAGCCAACTGTCATATAAATTTGAGAGTAAACCCTTCTGATCCAAGCAGACATCGTTATGATATCCTGCTCATAGCTTCAGTGAATTCCCCAATGTGGCCACATAATTCAGGCAAAGGACACCTCTGGAAACATTTGTCAGTAGTACAGATTTTACGAATGGATTGTGTTAACTTTGCAAAGAATGGCTAGATATTATAGTTTTGGTAAATGATCTAATTGTCTAGAGTAGCATAATGTAATTTTCTTGTTTCAAATGGATACTTTTCTAAACTCTACTGCCTTCTCAAATTTTCTCCAAAAATAATAATTAAATTTGGAAACATGCCTGACTGCAAGAGAATTCTATGTTCCCTGCATCATTTCAATCATGTACCTAGCTAATGGGGAAAAGTACCCATTATATAATAGAAACTACACCAAAAAGAATGGTGGATGGAGAAAAACTGGTTTAGAAGACTGAAGACTGGATTCTAGCTTTAGCTCTATATGTATGTAACATGTAATTGTGGCTGAGTTATACATAGTAGATCAGAATCTCAGTTTTCATACCTATGTCAGTGATATTTCTGATCATCCTATCTCATGAAAAGCAAGATAAGAAGCAGGGTATCCTGTAATACCCCAAGATATCACCCACATTTGAGACACTAATCATATGTACAATGTCAAAGGACTCAGGCAGGCTGTCTTGAAGAATTAGACAGCTAATAGGGATGGCAGATGGAAAAACAGAAGAGTTACTGAAGAAGAAAAGGAAACATTTTAAATAGCAGCAGAATCAGAAGTCCCTGATTGAAAATTTGAGGTTCAGCAAGAAGAAAGCTGAGCGCACTAGGCCCACTTAGGACATTTATTTCCCTTGGCCTGGAATTACAGCATATTTCTTAAATAAACCTATTGTTGTTCCAGGCTGCCAGCAAATGATGTACAGGTCTGAGACCTACTCTGAAACATTTTGTTGGCTGAATTTCTTGGAATGATAATCAATTAAAATATTTTTCTTGTGCTTTTGACTGGCAACTTTTCTGAGCCAGAGTAAGCTTACAAGGAAAACAAAATTCTCTCTTACTTGACCGTTATCAGCAAAGAAACATTTTCCCATATGGAAGATGATCATCAAGAAACAGTTGCAGGTGATACAAATGATTAATTGAAATTTCTTAGATGTACTGATGCTATTGGAAAGGAGGAAAAGCAGAGAAAAGTATATACACATGTATGTACTCTATGTTCTGCCCTCTGTACATACAGGCACACACACGTGCACACACGCACGTGCACACACACACACACACACACACACACACACACACACAGACAAGCATATTATCGTGATCCTGCCCCACTTGTCTTCATACTAGGATCACGGATCTGCTAAGTATAGCCCTTAAATAAACTCTCAATCAGGCATTTCTACAATATGAATTTAACTATATAATGTTAAAGATTATAGTACTTACTTTCAGTAATATTTTCTCAATTTAAAACGATTCAGACAAGAGCCTCCTTTTATCTCTATTTAATTTAATTTTTCTTTGAATGCGGAATGGAAACAAGAAACATTGAAAGTTCAGATCAGTATTCATTTATATTCTTATGTATAAGAGTATGAATTACGAATGTGTGATAATTTTTGTGTGTGTACATGTGAACATGTGTGTTAGTGTATGTGTGTGTATGTGTGTGCTCAGGTACATGTGGAAGCCAGATGATAATTTCAGGTGTAGTTCCCATATGCCACCATCTTTTTTTTTTTTTTTTTTTTTTTTAGTTTTTAAACAGGCTCTCTCTCTGGCTGGCTAGGCAGCAAGCCTATCTGCCTCCTCACTGCTGGGATTGCAAATGTGAGCAATCAACACTCAAATTTTTACATAGATTTTAGGTTCTAGGATCTAGCTCAGGTCTTTCTGCTTTCAATGCATGGGAATATAAGTATCTTAACCACAGTTATATTATCCTTGAATCTGGATGGAGTTAAGCAGTTTTGCTAGCTACTTTTCACCATTACAATTGACTTTTCTCTGAATAACAGAATTTTGTGGACAACAGTATTTTTGTCTTACCTCCAAACGCATTAGATATAACAGTCTAGATAGTACAAAGACAGGCTTCCAGAAGAGCCACTTAACACAATAATTCATAATCAAAGAGTACCATGTAGAACAAATTGAAATTGAACCCTGTGCTTGAAAGACAACCCCAGTTTTGTTCCTTTGTATGTATGCAGGTGAGAATGAGGAAGTGGATCCTCTGATTTGATCTGTTTTGTCTGTGTGTTTTGTACCTGTTTGAATTTTTCTCAGGTTCAGCCTTATTTTGTTGTAGTACCAAGGAAATTTGTTATCCACAGGGTTGAAATGTATTCACCCAAAAGATAAATCTAAATACTAATCTTTGCTCCTTCTAAATATGAACCACGTTGCAATCTGAGTCAGAAGCTGTAGTCAAGTTATGAAAAGGTCATAATGATGTGTAATGACTGGTCATATTCTTAGAAAAAGAGGAAGATTTAGATCTTGAAAAACAGGAAGACAATTGTGGGGACACCGACACATAGATTGGAGTGATATAAGCAATAGAAACAAACTCTTTGTTACAGCCTCAAAATTGTTAGCTGAAATCTTGTATTATTTCCTCTTATTGCTAAAAAAAAAAAGTGTGTTTTAAATCTCACCTTGTACTAATTTTTCAAATCAACTTTAGGAAATCAATGTGTATAACATATATAATTTCTATATAAAATGCTTCAGAAGGTGAAAACCAAATCCCCATTCTCTTCTTTGGTGAGGATAAACATCTCCATTACAGCACATTTATGTTTTAACTGCTTTTACTTTCACATCAGATATTATTTATAACTTGTTTTGCTTGCTCACTACATTTTATTTTTTGAGACAGAGTTTCTCTATTGTAACTCTGGCTGTCCTGTAATCCTGTGACTCACTCTGTAGACCAGGCTGGTCTTGAACTCACAGAGATCTGCTTGCCTCCCAAGTGCTGGGATTATAGGTGTGTGCCACCACTGCCTGGCTTGCTACGTAGTTTTTAATCCATGAAACTGGAACTTTGGATTTGGAAATATATGGACAATAAGTCCCCCTTGAAATTAATACATACTATTATTTTTATATGTGATTTTCCGTTTTTAGTTCAAGGCTGTGGTTTCATAAAAAATATACATATCACTAAATGAGACAGATTTTATTCTAGTCCTGACTGTCAGCATGAGAGAGAGGGGAATAAAACATGTTAACTGTAAAAAGAAAATAAGCATATTGGTTTCCTTGGAAAATAATACTGCATTATTGGAAAAATTTCTAGTTACTCATATAATTACAGAAAATATAGAGTGGAAAAAGAATCATTATAATTTGTCAGGAAAATAAAAAACAAGGCAAGACGAGGAAGAAAAATTTGTAGGAAAGACAGATGGGGTGAACAAAAGGAGAGGAATATGAGAAAAGGACTATCTGCACCACATTCTTCTGTTATGACATTTTAATGTCTGATGTTCATCTTTGATTATCAGGCTGGTAGAAGACTATTGGAAAATTGTGTCTTTGAGACCTCTATCTCTATTTAGTTGATTATTTACCACTGAAAACATATTTGCTAATCTCACTGTCAAGTGTTTGTTCAGGTGCCATGTTACCCAGGAGTACTCTGACCACCCAAATCCCACAAACTACATTTGTCAACCTTTTCCAGCTCTGTACTTAAAGAGCCTCTGCTATGTCCCACCTGTCCTTTGCTTGTTGATAAGCACTGTTTGTAATTTACTTTTCTGTCTGTTCTCTGTCTTCACCTAGAATAGAAGCACCTTGAATCATGAACCCTCATAAGTAAGGAATCTTATGAGTTTAAGGCAGGTTCCGCTGTACTCCAGGTGCTTAGTATTATTATTCAGACTATGTAATGTAGTATGATCAAGAGAAAAATTATTAATCTTATATTTTGACAAAATTTTTGGTCATTGTGTATTGAGGTAGGATCTTAGAGGCTTGAATATTCTCACTTGATCACTTGTCAGAGAATTACATATGTTTAGTGAGGATTTATTATTGCTTTGCCTGCTATTTGCCTTCTGAAATTTCTCTCTAATGTAGTTTAGCAAGATGCTAACAAATCCCAATGAAACACATCTGGTGTACTGTTGTCTCCAACGTCTGGTCTCTTCAAACTTTTAAAACTGTCATAGATTACTGGAAATGCAACTGTGTTTGAAATTAGTTCAGCAAAACAGTAGTTACAGATGCTCCATTAAGGGTTTAAAAACAAAGTGGTCAGCCAAAGAAAATGGCTTGTAAATGTCTAGCCATCACTCTAGAATGCAGAAGTAAGCCTCCTGGCAATGAGGGAAGAGAAGCTCTTGCTTGCTGACACACTGACAGAGTTACGGAACTTTATTTGTCACCTGCTAGCCATCAGTGTGGAAGTGCCGCAGTACAGCCAGTCCTAGGTGTGGGAGGTGATGAGAGATGGAATACTGATGCACAGTAACAGAACCACAGGAGCTCCTGGGAATGGATCAATCAGGTACAACCTTGCTATTTTCTCTTTCTCCCTTGGCTAAGAATCTTCTTACTGTAATCTCTACAGGACAAAGGTGATGTTTTCCAAATTAATGGATGGCTCGGTCTGGCATAAGCAGTTCCACATGGTGCTTGAGAAATGGCTTTTGGGCTAAATTTTCTTCCAATTTAAGAAATAGATCTATCAGGATTTTTTTCTTTTCTCACAAAAATACCACTTGTGTCTCAATGTATCTATCTCAGATGAAATTTTAAATATGTTTTCAACTCATCAAGCTTACTGATCTCGGGTTCTGGGGAAGGTGGGCATCACAAATAGAAATTTCTTCCATACTCTGTCAGTGAGGCTGATGGATGGTTGATGGACAAGTAGCACCCTGGGTTGTTCAGAGTCATGTCTGTGCTGTAGGTCATATCACATGGTGACTCGCCATGTCTCAATACTGCTATCTCATTACATCAGTAATAAAGAAAAAATTGTTTTAAATAACAGTATCCATTTGGAGTTGCACAAGGGATTTTGTAGAAAGGTTGATACAGCAGGAGTAGTATGTATTTAAAAGGTCAACATTTATCAGTGAAGGAGAAGTTCAATACATTCATTCCATCACATTCTGCTCATGGTCATATAAAACAAAGATGTATAACTAAATCAAAGATGTATAAACTAAGGTGCTGCCATCCTAGCACCTTAGCCCTTAAGAAGGAATGAAGTACTAGCTCTCAACCTTCTGCTAGACATCTATAAGCTTTACTGATGCAATCTTTTATGTTACAAAAGTTTCCCCAAATTTATAAGATGACATAAGCTGAATCACAACACTAATAATTATTATCTTTCATGTTTGTAATGTGTTCCATATAAAATTTCGATGTACTATATAATTAGATATTTCATGTTTTAAAAACGTATGACATTGAATAAAATGTCCAGAACTTATTAATAATTAAATGAAGGCAATAGAGAGGAAAGAAAGTTAAATGCGTCCTCCTGTGTTTCAGACGATGGATTGGAAACACGGCTTTTGTAATACTACTGTTGAGTTCACAGGCTGTGAGCCTTTGTTGAGGGCAGTTGATCTTAACACAATCACAGCAGCCAACTGGTGGGAAGAGATGAATCTCAGCCCAATCTGTGTGAACAGGCTTTAGTCTGGCTTCTCAATACTGGGGAAGACATCTCACATTCTTGGGAAGTTGAATCTAAACCAAAACTCCACTGGATCTCCTGGCCAGCCTCTGGGTGGTCCTGGGTGAGCCAGTTTCCCCCAAAGGAATCCTGGGAAATTTGATGTTGCTACATTCAGTTTAGAGGTTACTCCTGGGTGGTCTATAGCAGTTAATAGAGTTTGCTTCTAAAGTCATTGCTAGAGATTCAGAGAAGTGCAGGAATCTAGGTCTGGACAAGATCCAGTCTGTTGAGAGTGCTGATTACTTCTAAGTATCTTAATATACCAAGCTGGAAAGACTAGGGTAGTTCTGTTAGCCCCAGATAGTTCAAGCCAAAGGTATCGGCACTATACTACCAACCTTGGGTAGCATCTTCCTTCAAGACAACTCAACGCACCATGTCATCCAGTTGAGACCTAACCTGACCATGTTGAGTCAGTGGTCAGAAGTTTCAAACAACTGCCTTACAGTTAAGAAGACAAAGAAATCTTGTTTCATAGATTTGAGACTTATAAATTCTTCAAAAAGTCAATCATTAATTATATACAAATTAATAAAGGGACCTAATATGTCATCAATAAAAGATCACCCACAGAAAATACTATAGAAAATAGCATAGAACAGAGGAAAGATCAAGCATTTTAGAGATGGCCATTGTGGATTTCAATGTTTATTCTATCACTTGCTGACACTGATGGACTGACGGACAAACATCATTAACCCAAATGTTATTACATGTAGAAAATATAAAATATTTAAAAAATATTCGGATATATTTGTGTGAGTCAGTTAATGGAGACCAGTGACTATATTTCTTGGGTGACTGCCATACTAATCATTCTGATTTTTACTCTCTCAAATTTTGTTTCATAATTTTACATCTCAGTTAATTTAAATAATTTTTCAAGTTGCTCAAATCACAAACCTTTGCTCACATTTAACTCATTATTTTTATTGTGTTATTTTTTATTAAAATTTTTCATAAACAGTTTATCATGTATTTCTCTTCACCCAAATCCTCACAGATCCTCCTCTTTATGTTCTTTATCTTTCACAAAAAAAATCACTAAAAACATAACCAAAAAAAAAACCAAAGAAATACAAAAATCCCCACAAAAACACCAAATTAAAAAACAAATAATCAAAAGACTATTAAGATGAAAGAAAAAGCCAAAACAATGCAAAATGAAACAAAAAGTCTGCAAAAATATCATTATATTATTTTGTCTGGGCCAATTACTCCTGGACATGGGACCTGCCTTGGAGTGTGGCTTATATACTCATTGAAAAATCCATCGTAACTCATTCTTTCATTCACATTCCACATCTGATTTATCAATTCTATCAGCTGCATCTGCTGTGAAGTTGATGAGCCTGATCCATTAATGCTAGCTTCTGACTCAAAGATCGCCCTCTCTCCTGCGCACTACTCATGGAGCCTACCTGTATAGAATACTGCTTTCATTCTTTCTACCCTTCTCAACAGCCAGATACTGTCAGGTCATGCTATTAGGTCATGACCTAACATGCTGTTAGGTCAGATCTGTGAGATAGATTAAAAGGTAAAGATGCTTGCTGTCGACCACGACAACCTGAGTGAATTTGATCCCTTGACTCCAAATGATAGAGAGAAGAGTACAGCAAGAGCTTGCCTGTGTGTACACTGTGGCATGCACTTACCAAAAATGTTTAAATTAAAAAGGAAAGTTGGGCTAGGTGTTGATGGCACACGCCTTTAATCCCAGCACTTGGGAGGCAGAGGCTGGTGGATCTCTATGAGTTTGAGACCAGCTTGATCTACAGAGGGAGTTCCACAGTTCCAGGATAGTCAGAGTTACAATAGAGAAACCCTGTCTCGCAAAACAAAACAAAACGAAAAAAAAAACAACAGCAAAAAAAAAAAAAAAAAAGGTTAGATGACTCTACTGTACCAAATAAACCTTTCAGAAGGTAAATATAACCCATAGGACATGCTATGATCTGCCCTTGCTCCCCACCTTTACTGTGCTCATCATTCATGACCACATTATTATGACTTCACTGTTTGCTTTTATCCCTGGTTCCCTCATTTCCTATACACACAAGATATTCTCTGTCATTTTAGAACATTCCTCTCCCAAACATGGATACACCTTTCCCCTCTTCTTTTAAAACTGAATGGAAGCCTCTTTTTATAGGTTACTGTGGCAATCACAATCATTTGCATAGAATATAATGTATATTTTACAGTTGCCCATTTATTTCTTATCTCCCAATTCTGCACTTAAAAGTAAAAATTCATTGCTGTAGGAATTTTTTGGGAAGTATCTGTTTGGTTAATTGTTACATCATCAAGAGCTAATACTAGAACTTGGCCAAGGCGTTGGCGGAAGATTCCTGACTGTGGAGGAAGTGGAATGGGTAATTCTCCAGCTGTATGGAAATCAGGACTTCTGCTCCCCTGTACCCTGTTCCCCCAAACTTGGCAAGCACTAATTGAAAATTCCCTGCTGTAATTCAGGGAAAAGTAGTATTGGAAATGACTGTGCAGTGAGTGCCTGCTAGGAAAGAGAAAGAATTGCTTCATGTTCACTTCTGAGAGACCACTGTGCATTCTGTGTGAGTGCACGGCAGCAGCAGTGGCGTAGACTAGCATCTTGGCACCAGTTTACTAAATCTAAAGTTCATTAGTGACTGCCTACGCAGCAGCTGATCCGTCAACTAAGAACGGAGAGCTGAGACTTGATCTTGTCTTCAAGGGTTTTCAATGTAAGGATCCCCTGGAGTAGTCCACACCCCAGATACTGCCACACCCGAAAGGAGCCTGAAGAGTTCATCTCTGTGTCAGCCCGCCTCAGGGCTTCCAGAAGAACAAACAGGATCTCAGGGGATGTAACAAGTGAGTAACAAGAGAAAGAAAGGATTGAAAGAGAGATTTTATGCAATAATGAGAATCAGGTACCAATTATAACTCATATGCTATGAAAGTATTTCTGTATTGTGGTAACATCTATAAATCTGAATAAAATGTGTTTTCTAGAAATGGTTAGAACATGGAAAATGGTTCCAAGAGAACCTAAGTACTTAATCATTTGAAGGTTTGAGAGGATTAAAATTCTAAAGTTAACAAAAGCACCTAGGACTACAGAGCTGGAATAATTTGATTTCTATTAAAACATTTGAAACTTCTATTCTTCCATTATGTAACCTATTATAGTCTACTGAGAAAATTTAATGTAAAATCTTATAGAGTTAATTAGCATGATAAACAAGTGTGGCCCACCCACCTCATATGTACATTCAGATTCAAATCCCAAAACTCTTTTTAAAAGCCTATAATGAAAAGGTCTTTAATAACAGAAGTCTATAGGAAAGAAAAAGAATAAATTCATGAAGATTAGCACCATGGGCTGTGTTATCTGCAAACAATTGACAATGATAAGGAAAAAGAATATTTATTTATGATAAGCAATATGATATAACTAGAGATAATAAATACAGGATCTGTAGAAGAATATTAATGAAATGTTGCTAAAAAATAAAACAGATCTAAACTACAGATAATACTGTAATTTGGATGAAAAGAATTACTACAGAAAAATTGTCTGTTCTTCAATGTTTTCTATAAATTTTAGACACTTCTAAGTAGGACTACATCAAATGTTGACTTTAGTATCGGATAAAATGACACTAAACTTCACTGGGCAGAATATGTGTTTGAAAACAGCCAAGAAAAGTTCAATATAGAAGAAAGAGCAGCTGGGAAACTTACTTTACACACTTTTCATCAGACTATAAGATCATATAATCAAATCAGTATGGTTTGGCCTCTATAGCTTCATGAAAAGAACAGAGAATCTGAAAAAATTGTTATTTATATTAAAATTTCATACATGACAACATTATTGTTTTTTCTCATAAAGAAAAAACTTATTTATTAACCAAGCCTGACATATTAGGTATTGATGCAGAAGGAAACAAACTTTTTCTATTCTCTCCACGACTGTTTTGTTCAATACTGTGGCCAAAAACCAGAAATATTACTTAGATTTAACTTAAAATTAATTAAAATCAAGTATGATCTAAAAAATATGCCTTTGACTGGCATTCACCATGTTTTAACATTCTCAGTAGCTGTATGTCTATCCGTTGGGTGCAAAAAATATACAGCCTTTTTATCAGTGAAGAATGTTTTCTTATATGTCATACTTAAATATATTTAAATATAATTTACATATATATAGGTAAATACAAACATGTATATGCATATAAATATAATATGTATTTTTATTTTTGCATTATATTATATTATAAATAATTAAAAGCTACTTAGAAAATCATTAACATTATATAAGCCATATAGAGTAGAGGAAAAAAGCTTAGCTTTTACAGGAATCCAGAAAACAAAATTTTAAAAAGTTATATTTTACACTTAAAAGCTGTATTAAAAGTGACCTATTAAGAGTTTGTATATTAACACATTACTTTGTACAATAAAAAATAAAAAATATAATTTTGTTTTGATTTTTAATTCTGGATTTCTCTCTCTCCCTTGCCCTCCTCCCTTCTCTGTGTGAATTCAGTGCCCATGAAAGTTAGAAGATGGCATTGGATCTCCTGGACCTGGGTTTATATGTGGTTCTGAATAGGCTGGCATGGGTGCTAGGAATCAAACTCAGGTCCTCTGAAAGATCAACACATGTTCATTAACACTGAGCAACCTCTCTATCCCCAAACTAAAATGTTTTATTTGTTAGTACAACTCAGTAAAGCTGGAAAACATGCATGTTTATTTACAGACATATATTAGTATCCTAGGATATGTTAGGAAGGGAAGGATCTTTATGATGGGTCAGAGAATAACGATAGAAATCCAATTTAGAGGAAGACTGGCTAGGATTGCAATTCTGAGACTATTAAGGTTGAAATCTAACAGAAAGCTCTGATGTGGATAGACTGGACAAATGGACAAAGAACATTTTGTGCTGTGACCGCAAACCTGGTGGCTCATTAGCCAACACAGCTTAGCCAGAATGCTTGCTGTTACTGGAACCAAAACATAGGTTGTGTGAAATAAGAGATACTGGAGTTACAGTTTAACTTATACTTGTTTTTGAAATAAAAGTTTGGGTTGTGGACTACTCTGGTCAGCAAGTGAGAGAGCACATACATTTAAAAACCTTTATAGCAACTCTACACTGCTAAGGCCCCGGTGTTTGATCACTGGACTCATTTTAATGTATAGAACTTCCTGGTGCTTCAAAAGATGAATGTTTTACCTAACATTGCAAAGTGCTTCTAGTCCAATAGGATGCATGTCAGTCATGTGGGCAACAGAAACAAGCACAGCAGACCCGTGGAGATGGCTTAGTGAGTAACGTGCTTGCTATACAAACTTGAGTTTAGGTTCCCAGCCCATTTGTAAAAAGCCTTAGTGAGGATTGGAGGACTGCCTATGATCCCAGCGTCGCGCAGGCTGACAGCTGAATTGGAGCGCTTGAGCTTCTGTGAGAAAATTAAGGTGTCAAAAAGGAAGGTGGAGAATGATTGTGGAAGACACCTGACACTGATGTCTGCCTCCCACTTGCGTACAATATAGACGCATACATGTGTACACACACACACATACACACATGTGCATACAAAGAAGAAAAATGGGCCTTGTGAAATGGCTTGGTGGGAATAAGAGCATTTAACAGGAAAGTCTGATTCTTTGAGCTTGGTCCCTGGAACCCATCATGGTAGGACAGAATTGACTCTTGAAAGTTGTTCTCTGACCTCTACATGCATGCTGTGGTGCCTGTGGGCGCATAATTATGCACACACATCATACCCTCACATGCTAATATAAATAATTCTTAAAAGAATAACAGGACAAAAATCAAGTTCATTTCCCTATGGATATTTAGATAAGCCCTGTGTTAAGTTCTTGAGAGATGTCTGGCAATATTTTTAGGGTGAAAGAAAGTCACTAGAATGTTGAAATGTATAAAGTAGAAATATATATGTATACATACATATATATATATATATATATATATATATATATATATATATATATATATAAATCAAAGGAATATGGACTAAGATTATCCTAGCAGACAGGGTACAAATGGGTCTCTGGTTAAATGAAGGAAGGTAAAGAGTGGTGGGTTGGTGGGAACAGAATAACAAGATGTCTAAATGGTTTCTAGTGAACATCTTTTTCCTCCTTCCTTTTCTTCCTTCTCCTCTTCTTTCTCTTCTTATTCCTTTTAGCCATAGTAACTGGTACATTGTGATGGCATTTATGGAAATAGAACAAGATGAGAGAAGAAAAATATGAGTCAAACTTAAGTTCTGTCTTAGAAAACCATAGTGTAATATGACCATCTCAAACTCAAGCAGAAATAAAGTTCATCAGAGAGAGGCCTGGAGTGAGGACATAATTTGTTAATTATCAGCATGTGGCGGGAGTTTATCAACTATCCTATTTTGTCTAAATCCGTCTCTATTTTAGCACTGAAAATCCACCTTCTGGAAAATCCTAGATAAGATCAACCAAAGAGATCACATGGAAGGAGCGAGTCAAGAAATAGGTAAGGGAGTCTTGGAAACAACACACAACAGTGTAAGAAAGTTTGACATTTCTGGAACCCAAAGGAGGAAAGCGTTTCTAGCACAAAAGTCTAATCACAGGAATCCAATGGCTTTCAGGGATGAAGACTAAAAAGCAGACTTGGTAAGACAGTGGTCACAAATGATCTGAACAAGGGAAGTTTAGTTTGAGTGATGGAAAGGAAACTCCATAAGAACAAGCTGAAGAGTGAACTGCAAGAAAGAGGATCAGTGTTTGCCACAAAATCAAGTCAGCACTGAGGGAAAGCTGGGAGACAGAGCAGTATTTTGAATAGATTAGACAGGACATGAAAATATGGTTTGTGATTGTACTTAGGCAGGGTGTGTCTCAGTTGGGATGATTCTGAGTGAAAAATTCCCCATAAATTTAGTCTGATTTTTTTCTTCCTCGTTGGTGATACCTGATAGTTATATCAAGCTTTTCACACGATGGAATGAGTGGGTTTTGACATGATTCCGGTGTTTAAGTTTTCCAAGGGAGGATGCAACGGAGAAATGAAAGTAAATAAGTTAAAATAATTTAAACAATGTTATTCCAATTAGGAAACACAAATTAAATGCCAGGTTAAGTGAGGAAAGTGAAGCTTATGGCTTACATGCCTCAGGGATGTTGAAGAATGAATACAAAATGTAGACTGAGAAACCCAGGCAGAAGAACAGCAGGTGGCAGCCAGAAGGAAGTGACTGCATTCTAATAAAGTCAAGAGTGAGACACTCTGGCGAGAGGCAGAGAAAGAGGGGATAGGAGGCGTGGGAGGACAGGCATATCTGTATGTATTCAGGAGCTGAGGGGAAGATACGGTCAGTGAGCCAAGAACACATCTGAAAGGGTAACAGGGTCAGTATTGGAAGGAAGGAGGTGAAGCGTGCAGTTCAGAGTGAAAGCAAAGGTCTCAAGTGGGAAGTAGTGACTAAGGAAGGAGAAAATGAGAAGAGCACGTATGCAGGAAGTTCACTGTCTGAGCTTGTGATACAGGGGGAATAGAAAAAAACTGCTCCATTCTCGATTGTTTTAAAGAAAATGATGTCATCAGGACTAACAGAATGAGAAAAATCTACAGAAGATCCTGAAGTTGTGAGGGAAACTCCTGGTAACATGTTGTTATAATCTTTTGCATAACTGGAGAATCCAGTGCAAATGACAACATAGAGCACCAAGTTCCAAAGTTTTTAAGAATTTCAAGGTGGTTATAGTTGAACATTGTAGGAAGTGAGTGTGGGTCCTTCTCAATGTGGCATGCATGCTCAGAACATAGGCCCTTGAATATGTCCATCTGTTCTGGAAATAACAGTCCTTGGACTGCAGGGAAGAGCAAGGTGGTGTCAGGTTAGAGGATGCACTATATCGTATTTAACAGATAATTATATAGAAAGACTATATTCTTTCTGTTGTCCAAAATTCTTGAAATATTAGAATTAATTCTATCTATCATTCTCATATTTCTTCATTTTGCCAGTGAGGAATCTGAGGTTCTGGAAACTTAAGTGACTTAGCTGTAGTCATGGTATGCCTCAACCTGATTCTAGAGCCTGTGTCTTTAATTATGAGGGTATGTGGCCCCTCAGCAATTCTAAAGAATATGAGAGACAGCTGGGAGATTTAGACGCAGAGTGCTCAAACTAAGTAGGATCTCAGAAGAATAATTCTGATTGGGTCTATATTGGAAGAAAAGTGATTATTTATAAAGGGTAAAGTAATTTTAAATATATACATGTAGTTAGCTATCTTTTATTTGTACTTTCTAAAGCGAAGGGATAGTTTATAACTGAGGAAGTTTCTAGGCACAGATTTTTTTTTTTTTTTTGCCCTGTTGGAGAATGAAGCTGAATTAGAGACTACAGGGTACCTTCTTCTCTGGCAGCTCAGGTCTTCCTGGCTGTCTTCTGTGAGCTGCTGTTGACACAGATGTCAATGCTTTCCTTTTGGTGCTTGAAATGGTGAATGGGTGCTTCTCCTTCTGTAATACAGTACTCTGACAAAAGCAACTTGAAGGAGAAAGGGCTGACCCTAACTTGCAGCTCAAAGGCTCAAAGGCACAGTTGATCACAGTGGGAAGTCAAAGAGGCAAGAGCTTGAAGCAGCTATTTATGATGAATCCACAATAAGAAAGAACAATAAAATACATGCTGCTTATTGTTTCTCTTTTCACATTTTATACAGTCCAAGATACACTCATCTAGGGCATAGGCCCTCCCATAACTAAGCTGGGTGTTTTTTCACATCAATTAACACAACTAAAGCAATCCCCAAAGGCATGCTTAGAGGCCTATCTCACAAGTGATTCTAGGTCCTAGCAGGTTGACAGCTACTGCTAACCGCCACAATACACTCATTGTCATACTGACATACAAGCGTATCACTTTAAAGCCATAACTTGTGCCCAGAGCAAGCTGAAAGCTCACATGCTTGGATTCACCCCTCTCTGTTTCTTGACTGTGGGTACAATGCGACCAGCTGATTCAAGCTCCTGCTTCCTTAAGTTCCCCTCCATGATGTATCTTGAACTATGAGCTAAAATAACCCCTTTTCCCATTAAGTAACTTTTGTCAGAGACCATGTTATAATGTATAATGGGTCAGTCCAACTTTACAAATCCCCACAGGTTGTTCTTAATTTTAACAATTTGAATTTGCAAGGCCTCTTAACTGTGTATTACTATAAAATAAAAGACAAGTTACATGTTTGCAACATGTAATGACACAAAATAAATATTCACATTTCAAAATATAAGATTAGGATATATCAAAACTGATTAGACCTAAGCAAGGCAAATCTAGCAGGAGAAAATCTTGTAGATCCACACCCAGTGTCTATGGCTCACACTATAATCAACTGGGATTTAAAAGGCTTGGGTAGCCTTACTCCTCTGGATCTTCCAACTGTAGGAAACAGATTCTCATGTAAGCTGTCTCTAATCCATGTCTGCAGCTCTCCTTGAAAGATGCGCCATGGTCCTGCATATTTAATATTCTGTTATTTATGCAGTTCAAGCTTCAACTTCACAGCTTCACAAACATGGTCCCTCAAGTCCTTTTTCTCTGGGACATGGGCCTCTGTTCATGTGTGTGGAGGATTATATTGATTAGGTTAATTGAGGCGGTAAGACTTAGCCCATAAGTGAAGAACACTATCTCCTAATCTGTGTAAAAGGAAGAAAACACACTTTGTACTAGTATATATGCATCCACTATTCTCTTTCTAACTGTGGGTATGATAAGACCAGTTCCTTCAAGTTCCTCTTTGTATTCCAGTCTATAGTCATAGATTCACCAGAGGTAGACATTGATTCTAAGCAAAGGACATTTTATATATATACATATATATATATATGTATATGTATATATATATACACACATGTATATGTATATATGTATATATATAAACCCAAACCATACAAAAATAATAAAACCCCTAAAAACCATAGATAGCCAATTTTCAAAGAGTTTGAGTGCAATGTAATATAATATAGAATTTTTCATTGTTTAGATACATAATTTATGGAATTTAAGTATATAAAATCTTTAACTTTACAAAGTATATTTTAGTTAGAAATAATTCTCTATTTTATATTTTACTGCTAAAAATAACCTACATTACCCATCTGCTTACCGAGCACTAACACATATGGCTAGATGTATGTCAACCCAAAAATATTTAAGAATTCAATTTGGGTAAATTGTGTTCATTTTTCTCCCTTTTAATAGCATGTTGTTATTAAAAACAATAAATTTCCTCCTTTACAAATAACTTTTAATCTTATCAAAGCATTCATTACAAAATATTTAGAAAACATAAAAAAATTAAAACATCAGTTTACGTCACATTGTATAATGACACTCTTTTAAGAATTAATTTAGTAATCTGGTGAAATTATATGGTCTTAAAAAATGAAACCTTGACGAAAGGAGAGTACAGAGGTAGACACAAACAGGTGAAATGACAGTTCATGCCCATGGATGGACAGAACTAACATTCTTAATATGTCCAAACTACCCACAGCAATCTATAGTCACTATCATTTTTAAATGTCAATCTAATAATAATCCATGTCAAAGTACAATCCCATTTTTCTCAGCAATAAAAGCCATTTATATGAAACCCCCTAAATATCCTGAATCGTCAAAGTAATGTGACAAAATAATACTGTCTGGATATAACCATCAAAACACATGAATCAAAACAGTAATTCACAAGTGGTATTACACTGAGCCAGGAAACTTCTGCATGGTTAAGGGAACACTCAATCTGAGGAGACAATCTATAGCGTGGGAAGCTTAACAGTAAGAAACAAACAGTGCAGTTAAAAAGTAGACATATCTGCGGCTACTTTTGTCTATCTCGTTAGTGTTGAAAAGACGGTGCAAATAACTGCACACACAAGCTGTTCCTTAGGTTTTTGTATGTCTTAGCAAAAAGTCTTCTGTGACACATAAGGTTTCTTTTTTATTGAACATTGAATATTATTTCATTAAAATATACATTTTCTAATATTTACTCCAGAGGGTTCATAGCCTGCATTTTCAGCTTTAAGTGAAATATACCCAGATAGTATGTAAAAAGTTCAATTTCAGTTAATGATACAGACATGACATTTAGAAAACTATGCAAACTTTGTAGTTAAAATGTATGGAAATATTGCTCTTCGTTATTGTATTTGGGGCTTCAGAGGAACAGACATGAGAGAATGAATATTAAAAGAGGGTTTATTAGATTGCCTGCACAGTATGATCCAGGTAGTCTACTTGCGGTAGTCTGCATACTGAGGAGGCTGAGAACCTGGTAGCTGCTCAGTCCGTTAAGCTGGATGCCACAGCAGTTCTAACTTAGTGCTGAAGGCTGGAGGGATTCTTGGAGATCTGTTAGGCTTCATTCCACGTTGGAATGCCAAAAATCTCAGGGTTTGATGATAGCACAGAGTGGCAGAAGCAGTCATAGCTGCATGGTAGATGAGGGCTGGTAGAGTAGAAGAATTCAAGACCAATATGCTAAGGCTCTTCATATTTCAGTACTGCCAGAAGATATCAACTCACAAGGTGTGCCCAGAGGCTTGTGTGAAGGGTAAATCGAGGTCCTGCTGACAATATTAACCATCACACTTGCTACTATTTTTAGATTGTATATTTTCTTTTATAGATGCATATATTGTTTTTAGACTCAGTCTTATAAATATGATTTCTTCTAGGAAGAAAATGTTTGACAGATTCTAAAGCTCACCAATTTTCAGAGAACATTAAGCATTAGTGTAATTCATTTGAGATTTCAGTTTTTTCTTATTTCTTATTAGGTTTCTGAGGATGGAATCCCTTATCTATCAGTCAAAGCTGTCATCCCTGTTGATTTGGTCATCTTTTGTGTATACTTGTTTCTCTTACCCAGTATTTCCCTCTTTTAGCATCTAAAAAGAATAGGGGCACTGAGTTGGGTTGGCTATGGTGGTGCACATCTTCAATTCCAGCACTCAGGAGGCAGAGGCAGGTGGATCTCTATGCGTTCAAGGTCAGCCTGATCTACAGAGTGAGTTCCAGAACAGCCAGTTACAACAGAGAAATCCTGTCTCCAGAAACAAAACAAAACAAAAAACACAAAAGAATAGAGTTCTTCCTACTATGTAAGAGACTGATTTTGGCTGGCCCTTGAACTATTTCTTTTACACTTTTTCATTTTCACATTTGTTGTTTGTTTTTTGAACAAAGTCTCATGTAGCCCAGACAAGCCTTACATTTGTCTCATGTATTCAATGTTGCTGATGGAACGCAGGACTTCATGCATTCTGGTTATGACCTCTACCTAATGAACTGCATTTCAGTCTCTCAATCTTTTACCAGTGGTTAAGGTCTGAGCCTGGCATTTTCAGCTTCTGGCCTCTTTTTTTTAAAGGATTGAAGTCAGGGCTTAGAGATTTGCAACAGTAGGAAGATAACTTTATTCACAGCAAAGGGATAAGACAGATAATGAATAGACTGTTGAGGACTGGCCACATGCCAACGTGGAAATGTTCTTGCTGCCAACTCTAACAACTTGAGTTTGATCCCTGAACCCATGTGGTGGAAAGAATGAACACTTGAAAGCTGTTTTCTGACCTTCCCAAGTGTGCCACAATATGCTTGTACCCTCCCCCATCAAATAAATGAATAACTGTTTTTAAAAATAAAGAAATAGAACTGCTGAGATTGACAGTGGAGACAAAAGAATTCCAGGCCTACGGTAGGTATTTGTGGCTTCCTTATACAGGGTCTACGAGAAGAACTGGGTTGCCTAGGGTCATAGTTTCGGTGGTTCTTTATTTTGACTGACAGATTAAAGTATAAAATGATTTCTCTATTAAATATATGTCTTCCCATAACACATCTGACTTAAATCATATGCATGTCCAGTTATGCTTAGGCAATTTATTATTTATTCTGCTTGAGCTTCATAGAAATGTCTGACACTATAATTAATGTCTTCCCAAAGATTTTGGAAACTGGAGTTCACTATTTCTTCGGACACTTATGTCCATTTCTATCTAATCTACTTCCAATTGCATGTGCTGTTCATCCTTCTGATAGTACATCACAAGTCATTAGGACTGCTAGTATTTTCAGTTAGTTTTCATACATGTCTAACAATTTATATTCTGCATTGTGAAAATACCCAAGTGATCACCTGGGCCTTCAGCAAACTGGAGCTGTTTTGCCGGTTGACGTTTTTGCTTCAGTGCTGATATGTGTTAAATTAGCTGTGTGGTTCTGGGTGAAATTTAGGGCAGCTCTGAACATTTCTGAAAACAGGACAGCAGTTTCCTCTTCTGCCTCTTCCTCTTCTGAAAGCCTCTCTCTCTGGCCCTGCCACTTGAAGCCTCTGGATTCTTTCTGAGTAATTGCCTCCCCACAGCACAGTGCCATTGTCCAGAAGGCAGCTTTCTTGTTTCAGAGTTGCTTCGTTCTATCAGTTTTTATTGAGGCTTTCTCCTTCTGGCAGGAACAACCATTCCAATGATTTTATTCTTTTTGTTTTTTTTTTTTTTAAACAAAATGTTCAGACAGTACTATTTTGAGTTTTAGGATTTCTGTTGGTTCTGTTTTGTATTCTTTTTCTTAAAATATTTTTTTAATCATTATGAATACATTCCTTTTTACAGTTTAGCATTGCTAAATAAAAGCTTTAAATACCATTTTCTGTTAATTCTGAAAATTAAACCTTCTTGAGTTTCCTCTGTATTGACTTTCCCCCCTGCTATAGGAGTTATATGAATCATGATTTCTTTTGTTTTCTTTTCTTTTTGGCTTATTCTTTTAAAAAGTGACACACACATTTATTTATGTGAATATGTATGAACGCATGAGATTGCATACATGTGTAAGTTAGCCTTTGTGAATTCTTTAGCATGTTGCCAATCTCAGATTTTATCTCCATGTTGTGAGTGTGATTTGAGGAGAGTCAAGATTTATTTAACATTTTTCTGAAGAATGCTCTTTTTTAAATTAGTGGGTAACTGGCTTGGAAGACTACAATGTACTTCTCTTATGGGAGAAGAAAGCTCATATCTCAGTGTCCATATATCAGAAACTTCAGCATAATCGCATATATCTTCCTGTAATGCACATGGTTCAGACGTCATTCAGTGATTGGTGGCATTTTATTCACAAAACTTAGGCTATGTTCATAAAAGTTTTACATTTTCTTTTACAAGTTATCCATTTTCTTTTCTAGTTGGTGTGGGTGCCATGAATTACTGTCATAAGGCTTTGTACAGGATGATGAAAATTTGAACTAGCAACCTTTACCAGGCAGTTCTCACTCAGAGTTGTCTTATATATAAAGCTCACACTTCTTATTTTTAATCAGTTATCACAGAGAGAGAGAGAGAGAGAGAGAGAGAGAGAGAGGTGATTGAATTCTGTCATCTTTGCGTGTATGTCATAATTGATTAAAAATAAGAAGTGTGAGCTCTATATATAAGACAACTCTGAGCGAGAACTGCCTGGTAAAGGTTGCTAGTTCAAATTTTCATCATCCTGTATAAAACCCTATCTCTCTTTCCCTCTCTCTCCTTCTCTCTCTCTCTCTCTCTCTCTCACACACACACACACACACACACACACACATAGAAAGAGAGAGAGTGAGAGAGAAGATGATATTGCATTCTATTCTACCTGGAAACTACTGAAGTTATTATTTACCAATGCTTTGTAAGTAGAATTTATAATGTGTACTTTGTACTAACATATATTGCACTGGTTATTCTCTAGGTATCTACCTCATAGTTTAACATTATAGTTTCCAGTTAAAAATAGCCAGTTAATAATGATACTTAATATTCACATGCCAGACACCCTCTTGTGTCACTAGTACAGAGAACAAGTGGCATTTCCTCTCACTCTTTAGAAATTGAATGCAAGAGAAAAGATGCTTATTCTCTTTAATTTGGGACTTTATGTGCCTATGAACTCTAGGTTTCTTGCATGCAAGTCTCATGACCCCACATTTTTCTCTAGTTTCTGACACAATAGGTGCACAAAGCATATTTAAATTAATTACTAAAGAAAAACCTATAGTCACTGACTGTTAAGCAACATATCCAACAATTTAATGGAGAGTAGCATGTAATTCTTCCAGGATATAAATTTCAATCAGCATAAGCATGACAGAGCACATCAATTAAAACCAGAAATAACAGCTCCTACCTGAGTAGTTGAATTTTAGTCAGATCTAAAAGAGCTTCAGATTGCACCTACCACTAAATATTATATCTTGAGAACAGATGGCATTCAATTATAAGGCAGAGATAAAGATCTCTCAATTTCCTTTAGGGTAGGTAGGTCATCTGATTCCTTGTTTTCTTCCTGCTTTTAAGTGTTTTCATACACCAAGAAACACCAACTCTCAATGCTACAACTGGATACAAGGGTGCCATTGGGACTTAAACTGTAGTTCCCTGAGGTGGGAGATTTTTGAGGGAAGCCTGTTAGTCGACACTCAGACTGGCAGCTTTAGTTGCTGTGGCTGATTAGGGTGATTGCTACACATTTCTGACCATGGAGCTAAGCTTCCTGTCAGAGAAGAACTAAGACAAGGGTTTGGTATCTAAGATGACACATGCAACTGAAAAGACAGCCAATGCTGATTTTAGAGTTACGGTAGAAAGAAGCATTTACTTGTTTGGTCATGACATTCTGTTTCTTACATCTTAGTTGAGGAAAGCAGAAACATTTGACTGAACTGCACCTATCCTTTTGAAAGGTGTCCCTAAAGGAAATGCAATTTACAATGTTCAGAAGCTAGTGGATCTATTCCCCTCATTTGTGCTTCAAGTGTAACTTACATTGGCTCACAGATTTATCTACAGTGCATGGCACGTGCATATTTTTGTCACCACTCATTTTACAGCAGCTGTGATCCTGATGGGGATTCAGTTCACCAAAGACCCCTCTGCATGCAAGCAGTCGCCAGGCAGCTAATGGGTTAGAGCTGAACTGACAATAAAGTGAGCACAACTGCACAGCTGTGAACCAAATGTAAGATAATAGCTACCAGTTGGCCATTACGGGGTTAACTGCTGGTGTTCTGGTAAGTGTAAAAAAATGTGGAGGCTCTGCTCAAGCACACAGCCAAAATTGGAACCTTTCCACCGGGTCAATGTAAAAACTGTCACTGGTTCCTTTTAAAATGGTGATTATTTTTAGGATGCCAGCCTTTTTTGGAGTGTCTATGGCCTATAATATTAGTAGAATAATTTTTTGTGATAATTATGTTATAGCATTCCAGCATGCTTTCAATCTAAATAAAGAATCTTGCAGAATATCAGCTTCCTGGTCTCTGGAGTTTCAGCCATCAGTGCCTGCAACTTTATAATTTCCAGACTTGTTACACTTAGCTGGGGAAGAATTTTTACCTACATTTGTTGAGTTAAAGACACATCCCTTCTGTTGTTTTAAACAAATGAAATAGTATTACTGCAATGTCAGTCCAAACATGTGTAATTAACATGGAAAATATGTCTGAGCCATATTGGTCAAGATAGATGACTTCCTTGCATGACTTATAAACAGTAGGAGGCACAGTGCCAGGACGTCAAAACCAAGTTGTATACCACAAAGGTTTATCTGGAAGGTTTTGCAATTACAAAGGAAAAAAAGAGACACAAGCAGACTGCCATATTTTCTTAACAAGGGGAGTCAGTTTTTGGCTATCTGTAGAAAAATAAGCCTTCTGTCCTGCTTTTTGACGTGTGCTCCTCACACTGCAGAAGCCAAAACAGACATCTCATTCTTCTGGAAATGTTCATCAAATGGTGTGTGTCAGAGTGTCCAAATTATTCTGGATGGGAATGGGTCTCTAAACTCCTTTTAAATTTTAGTGGTGACTGTGAGTTGAATTCTCCTTGAAATTCTCTGATTAGTAGCCTGAGTTTTCAGGGGAACAGGTCTAACTCTGTTCCCTATGTGTGATGAAAGAATTTTGTTTTTCCTACTTTTTTTCTTAGATACACAGTCAATACTGATACCAGTTAGACAATAATCATGCAGCCACTGGGGATGATGAGAACGATAGCCAGACACATTGCTACTTCATGGACAAAGCATGATCATCTTAAATATACCTGACAATGTTTTGTGTCTTAACTGTATCCCAGACTTGGCTTTAAGTCACCAGTGGCAGTGGCTAGACATTAAGTCTTCTACAAAGCGTTGAGTAGACCATGCTTGTTATTGATCTTTCCATTTCTAAGGAGGCTCAATAACTGAGGCACATTAAGTAGCTCAGCATAAGGAAAATACAATTTGATGGTGGGTTCTGAGACTTCCCATTCTAGGAACTGTGCTGAAAATTCTCTGGAGAGTTCAGAGGCTTCCTTACTATGAACAATAATGTTACTGAAAATCCTCCCTCTGAGAAAAGGTGCCCTGCTTCCTTTTTAGCGTCCTGTCAGTGATGTTCTTGGCCATTGGGGTTCATGAAGTATTTTTTGTTTCGTATTGGTTATTTGTTTTTTTTTTAATTGAAAATAGGTTTTTTTTTTTTTTCATACACTATATTCTCATTATGTCTCCCCCCCCTTCTCCTAGTTCCTCCCTCCCTCTCCTCTGATCTGGGTCTTTCAGTCTATCCTTAGAAAACAAATAAGCATCTAAGGAGTAATAATAAAATATAAAAAGATAAAGCAAAAACAAACCAAAATAGGACAAAACAGATGGAAAAGAGCCCAGGAAAAAGGAAGAAGAAACAGAAAGTGACTCAAAGACCCTATCATTCACACATTCAGGAATCCCATAAAAACACAAAAACAGAAGCCAGTATGTAGGGTAAAAAACAAAATAAATAAAACAAAAGTAAAAAAAAAAAAACTTTTATATGACATTAAGAGACAAGGAACCTTCAAAGATGCCATTAAGTTCATTTTCATTTGACATCTATTGCTGGGCAAGCAGTCTACCCTTACGAGTAGGTTGTTTCCCCAGTGAGATTCCCTTACGGAAAACTAATTTTTCATTTATGAGTGGTTATCAATTGGAGATAGCTTCCAGGTTAGGGATGGGGCTTTTGTCCATTTCTCCTTTCAGCTCCAGGGTCCCATAGGTACAGATTCATGCAGGCCTTGTGAGTGCTGCCAGTCTCTGTGAGTTCATGTGTGTTTTGGTCCTTCTGTGTTTAGAAGGCCTTGTTTATTTGGTATCCTCCATCTCCTCTGGCTCTTATACTCTTTCTACCTCCTCTTCTTCAGGGTTCCCTGAGCCCTGGGAAGGGGGTGGGGTGTTCATGGAGAAATCCTATTTAGGATTGAGTGTTTCAAGCTCTCTTATTCTCTGAATATTTTCTGGCTCTGGGTTTCCGTATTTTGTTCCCATCTTTTGTAGGAGAAAGACACTGACCTATGAATATAGATGAATGTCATTAGAAGTGAGGAGTTTTATTGCTACTTTCCCCACTCTTAAGAATAGTAGTATTTGGTTTTACTCTAGGTCCCTTCACTATCTAGTCCCAAGTTCTTAGTCACTCAAGCTGTGTCCTGTACAGGTTCCATCTCCTGGAGTGAGCCTTAAGTCAGGACAGATTTTGGTGGGTTACTCCAAAGTTTTGTGCCACCATTACACTAGCATGTCTTGGAGATGTCTACAAACACTATAACTCAATGGGTTTGTAGCTGGCTTGGTTTATATGTTTCTTATAGTTCAGGGGTATAGCCATAGCTTGGGAGTAATCACTTTGACCTGTATGTAAAATCTAACAGAAAGATAGGCAACACTGGAAATCTTTATAAAATATTTTTAAAAATCTTTATAAAAGTAAGAACTCACCAGAACAGATTTTATCGTGTAGCCAGATTAATTCAAATCTATTTTAGTGTATAATTTCATCATTTATGTAAATAACTGTCAACTAATCAGCAAATATAATCCAAGGGATTTAAACTTGAGTTTTCTAAGTTGTGTAAGGGGTAGGGCATTAAATTCCTGCTAGATGTATTTCTCAAACAAGGTATATGTGTTACATAAGCATGATGTATACCCATAGGCATTTTATCACATGTGAATATAGCAAGGGGTGAATAATTCATTTTAATGTATTCAAACCTTGGTGCGCTATTGAACACTGGAGGTTTCTACCTGCAATGGCCACATAAGCTATGAACATTTCAACTTTTAAAGCATCTGACACTTGGCAGGTACATTCAAGAATGACCGCTTTTGGCAAGTTCATTTCCTTGTGCGTGAATAAGAATGAAAAAGGAATACTTCAGCCTGAGAACCAACAGGTGGTGAAGGTATTGTTGTGCTGTATGACTGGCGGGGGGCGGGGCTTGTATCAAACAGCGTGATAAGGCTGTTTATAATGAAATGATGACTGAGTTAATTATGGCTTAGACTAATTCTAAGACTTTAGGGTTAATACTTCTTCCTAGGAATTATGCCTTAAAAATAACAGAATATAGACAATATTTCAGCTTATACCCTCCAATAGTAATAGTAATAAGGATTATACATTTAAGGATCATTTTATCAAATATGTTACATTTTAAAGGTTACACCGTATGTTTAGCAATGTACAACTGCTAATGTGTCCTTATTTGGAGTTTATATATCCTTTCTGTAGCCTAAAGTGCTGAATACAGGAAAAGTGTATTCTCATTTTTTATTGATTCCGGGATATGATGTTGACTATGTACTACCTCAGGCTTCTATTTACCAAATACTAGTGGTATCTAATATTAAGAATAACAATTATTCTGGTGTGATTACTGCTTAGACTCCAATAGTGATCCTGATATGTCTCATAGAGCAGAGTGACATCCCTTACAGTATCCTCGAGACAAGTCCTTTATGTGTAATGCAGCTAAAATGATTGAGAGAAGCTCTGCTGATTGCAGAGAGGTCGACTGAACTACTTACACTCTGTTTGGATATGTTGGATTCAGACCTTGGCTTTTGCATGTACTGCCTTGACTTGACTAACTTCACTGACCCTAAATTTCCTTTCCATGTAAAGTGGGAGTAATCAAGTAAGTACTTAACCAGACTATTCTGGGGTCTAAATTAAATCATTTCTTCACCTTAGCAAAATGCTATACTGTGATTATTGCATTCATATTTTCCAGGTGTGCTCCACTGAAAAGGAAAGTCTAGCAGAGGTAATTGGGGAGAAATGATACTTAGATTTCCCTTGATAAAAGCTCTAGGATAATGATCTTGTCTGTGGTTTGAGTGTTTAGTGTGTGACCAGTTGGCCAATAGCATTAGCATTACCTGGGAAGTTGCTAGAAATGCAACTTGGGGTTCACTGGTGGTTACCACATTTTCTTTCTTTTCTTCCTTCTAAAGACCTATGTATTCTCATCATCTTAGTCCTTATGTTGATTTATCTGTTCTAGGCAAATCACAAACTCAAGCTTCCCGTTTCTCAGTCTTGATTCTGAAGCTGAAACAACAAGTATATGGGTGTTGTTGGAGAAAACCAAGAGTAAAGGTCATTCTGTAAATCTATAATTAGTTTGGACTGTTATAGTCTTGGCAAATTTATTTGTCATAAAGAAAAAGTTTTAAAGACTGACAAACTTTGACAACAGACACTGGAAGACAAGTCTACTTGAACTGGAATTAATCTTTTAAAAGACATCAGGTGGTGACAGTAAGGTTTTCCAGAATTTACAAACATTTTCTACTTTAAATAATACTTCAGAGCTTCATATTGTACTGTGTTGTTCAGATAATTAAGGCTATCTTGATTGGAGTCAACAGAGCTATCTTTCCTTACTGCTTTTCTCTCTCATCTACTATAGAAGGGCTATCTCATAATAAAGACAGCTCGAGACTGTGTGTTAAGAAATACAAACATTAATTGAATTTTACAGTGCTCTAGCCTGCTCACTCCCACCTCATGAATCTAGAGTTGTCTATGAGCTTGGAAGATTTCTGCTGGTAGATGACCTCATCTTCCACACTTACCTAGTCTCTGGTTACATTTCCCCCTTTGATAAATGGTTCCTAATTCTTGGGGCTGTAGGGGCAAACTTTCTAGACAGGTGTAAATTACTGCTACGTCTCCCTTCCTTGTTAATATTTTATGCCTTGTGACAAACTGAAATGTTGAGTAACAGACATGCCAAAGGGACTTAACTATTTACTGCATTTTCTTCACGTTTGGAGCATTTTAAATGCCAACAGATTAAATTAATGCTTAAGCATAGCTGGAAAATAGGTCTTTGGGACTCAGTTGATCTTACTACATTACTTGAAATACAAAGTGAGAGAAAATTTCCCATTCAGTTGGCTTAAAATTGAATGTCACCTATAAAAATATTATTATGTCTGTGTTTTGTATAGTGGAATATATTAAATACTTTCTATTATTAAGCAAAACACTACCAACAAAAATAAACCAACATTTTATGATACCTAGTATCTCTCTTTCTCTCTTCAATGCCAAGAATGGGTCAGACTCTCTAGACAATCATTATTATGCCTTAGATATTTTGTATACGGGTTTAGGCATGACAGGTTTCCTTATCTTCATAAGACAGGAACATGGTCAGATAATATTGTGCCAAACCTCAAATCAATAACATGGAATTTCTGTCTTGTAACTACTAAGGCAGCAGTCTACTATCTCAACTAATAAATGTGAATGATTGTCAAAAGAATGTGTTTTATCTTATTCGTGTTTCCTGTCTCTCTCTTCTCCACTTCCAGAACTGGTACTGCTAGATATTTGCATTGCAATGGATTTTAAAAAATGTACTTATTTTATGTGTATGGGTGGTTTTCTGCATGTATGTCTGTCTAATGCCAATGTGCCTGTTCCCTAGGAAGCCAGAAGAGGGCCTCAGAGTCCCTGGGACTGGAATTACTGAAGGATATAAGCTGCCATGTAGGTACTGGGAGTCAAAACCTGGACTCCTGAAATAACAGCTAGTGCACTTAACTACTGAGCCATCTCTCCAGCAGCTGCAATGGATTTTTGCATATTAATATTAGTTATTTTTTTCTTCCTCCTGGACTGTAAGTAGAACATGGACTCAATAGATGCTACATGGATAAAAACGGGTGTTCGACACAATTATCATGAGCCTTGCAGATGAAAACAAGGTTTTATAAATAGCATCTCTATTGGGGGTGAGGTGATTAAAAAGAGTAAGCTTTGCTATTGTGTTGAAAATTTTTACACACATTGCTCCTGAAGACTTGGGTTTCTAAAAACATGTAACAATAGCAGCAAAGTTAACATCTTTGGCCTTTGGAATTTCCGATAAAGGTGTGTAGAAAGTAGGCAATGGATGCCACATACATAGGTTAGCTGGGACGAATCATTCCTCCTCCAATTGGTTGTGTCTTATCTTCTCACTGTGCTTTGTAATCTGTTTCCTCTTAATGAACACTTTGTCTTCCACCCACCTTCAACAGCTTTTCACACATTTCTTAACACTGGACTTAAACACTGCCTATTCTACATAATGCTCCATGATTGAATGGCAGGACCAAGGCACTTCTGATACAGATTCACTTTAGGTATTAAATTTGCAATATTTTTACATCATAGTACATTTTTCTCATTGCTATAAAATCTGTTTTTCCCTTACTACCTTAATTTTGAATCATCAATATGGAATCTTTAGTACCTAGAAAAAAGTAAATTATTTTGAACCTGATCAATAGAAACTCACTCACCGAAGATTCGCCCAACTATGTGACATTAGGTACCACGAACTGCTGAACTCCTGATTCTAAAATATGTGTGTGCAGCTTGCACCTCTAGGTGGCTAAATCTACCACATGCCAAATTTTCTCACTTGCACATTCATTCCGCATAGCAAATAAACTGCCCACAAGAGAAATCCAAATTTCCTCCCACAAAATATGCTTTATCTTCTTATTTAATGGAATTACTTTTATATTTACTTTGTCAATGGCAACAAATGTCCTAGAATAACCATTGATTCATTTTTGTCTCACACTCCCTACCAGTATTTCAACAAATTCTTCCTGCTCTACTTTCAAAATTTATCAAGTAAAATGAAACCAAAACAAAAATAAAACCGCTTTTTGCCATTCCATATCAGAATCCTTTTCTCTCTTGGGGCACTTAACAACTTGCTAACAAGATTTTATATATATATATATATATATATATATATATTACATATCCAACAGATCAAACACACTGGTTTTTCATTTTGCTAATCCACAAATGAGATTCCACCTCCGTTGTCCATTTCCTAAACAAGTCTTTATGCTATTCATGTACACTACCCAGAATCCTTATTATGGCTTAGAAGACTCTATATAATTTGGCTTCTTGTTACATCTATGGAATCACCTCTTATTTTCGATCTCAAGCTATTCACATTTCTTTCAAAATAAAACCATCCAAGGCTCCCACCTCAATGACTTTGTTGCTCTTTCTCTGGAAGAAAGCCTTCCTCCTAGGGTCTATATGGCCTGCACTTACTTTTTTAACTGTTTTCCTCTAATTTTGCTTTTATATTCTTTTTCAAATAAGATGTTCCTTGGTCATTCTATTTAAAAGTAAAGAAACCCCTAGCATTCTGTCTTCCTTCTCTATTTGCTATTGTTTAGGGTTCGTTAGTTTGTTTTCACAGTCCGATTTCCAGAGACAGTGAGAGGACTGTATCTACATTGAATACTTCACAAGCATTTTAAGATTATTAGACTGTACAATGACTTTTTTGCAAAAAGTGATTATTTACTTTTTTTCTGTTAATCAACAATGGAAAGCTCCAAATTATATTTAACACCAAAATGCGGAACACAGATTTTTTTTTTCCATTTCATGAATTTTCAAAGTTAACAAGAATTGAAAGTGGTTGTATAGCAGAAACAGGTGTGTTTCATCTGTGCAGTAAAACACTGGCTTTCAAAGAATGGAAAATCTTGGTTGGCCATAGCAAAAGGAACTATTGAATCAATAACAGAGACATGGTTATTTTATTCTATAGACTGTGCCACATGATAGGAAAATGCTTATTGAAATGCTTTTAGGGTACCTTTGATCACATTTAATTAACCAAAATGTAAAATACACATTTACTTAATGCCTTCTGTTCCAACCACAACCAAGGAAATTTTGTTCAAGTATAAGAACCAGAAAAAGATAAGGTATACTGGCCTTATGCTCCTAAAGCCCATGAAGAATAAAACATTATTAACAATAGTTGACTTCTTTTGACTGAAAAACATTCTATGGAAATTTTTCTGTGATGCTTTTGCTGTATTCATTGTTTTCCTCTTTAGTGTTTTGCTCACTGAGTACTCTAGAGTATTTGAAAGATTTAAATAGAGAAAGAAATCTGAGAAAACTTAAGAGAAATCATACGGAACACTGTACCGTATTTTTGTAATTCTTACTATATGTTTATTTTCTGGGACTGTGTACATATGTCACGTATAACTCATCAGGGCCAGCACTGTTTTTTAACACTCATCTGATATTCCCTTACACCATCTTTCTCCTTTTCCAGGAACAATAGAAACAATGGTAAAGTTAAAAATTGATAGATTTTAATTGGCAAGAGTCAGTGAATTGTAGTCAATGAAGCCATTGTCAGTTCTCAGATGTTGTTGACTTTAGAACCTAGAGAGAGAAATTCTCATCTTCATCTCGCACAACCGCATTCTGCAAAAAGCCATAGATACAGTTTGAACTGCCTAAGGAATTTTCAGCACCTCTTGTAGAAGCAGAAAGATGATTTATTTTAAAAGTACACTGTTCATTTTTAAGGCAAGAGACTGGCAAAGATACCTTGGATGTTTGAGTATGGTCTCTTTTGTCTCCTTTGTTTACCCTAGCCAGCCTCCCTCCCTGAGATGTATGTGCAAAAGAAGCTCTGATCTGCCTGTGTCTGTGATGAATTATTTGGGAATGGTCCAAGTAGTAAGAAAGGGATTTAGTCTGGTTTTCTTGACTGTAGTCCCATTTATTTATGAGAAGCTTGTGAGAAGATTTGCAGGGAAAGAGAAAAAAAAAACACCTCATAATGTGGCTTTTCATTCAGACTTGTGTTTAGGAATAACCATGGCTTCCACTGCTTCAGTATTGGGGGTAAAGGCAGGAAGATTGCTGTTTCTTATGCAGTAAAGGAGAAGAAAAGGAATGCAATGAATACCAGAAGCCTGTAGTCTCATGGTTTCTGGCTATATTCTGATTTTATTATTATTACCCTTTGCTCAGAGACATTTTCATTAAAGTCCATCAAATATATCTTCTATTCTGTTTTCTCATTGTGCATGTGTGTGTAGTTATTGTTAATACATACACATTCTGCTATTCTTTAGAAGGGCCTTTGGGACTATATGTTGGTAATAGATTCATTTGGTAAGTGATGGAATGAAGACTTAATCTCAATGATATTTTCAGGGAACAAATATGATAAGGAAGAGAGATCTCCAACTCAAACTTAGATTAACTTGACTTCAAAGTTTATGGTTAATCACTATGAGTACCTATGCCCTACATATAGGAGAGAGTTGGAAGCCATTTACTCCTGAATATAAGCCATCCATATTCTAGACTCATCAAGTATTCCCTGGTCAGTATCAGCCATAAAATCACTTATATTCTCTTCATTTTGAGATATAAATCCACCTAGGCCAGAAATCATTCTTTTATGTATGAAGTAGCTATGATGATGATGATTTCAGCATAATATCAAACAGAACTTCAAAAGCCTTTATTAAAAAATTGGCAGTGACATCCAATGTCTCTTTAGTTTTAGTCATTTACACTTTTAATTCTCAATAGCAATACTGTGAAAATTCATCTGAATTTTATGCTGAAATTTTATTACTACATTTAGCAAATATTCAGGAAACTTGAAAGGTCTATACAGGGAATATTCACACACAGAGCACTTGAATTCTCTTATTTTTCTTTAAATCTATTACCCTATCACTCAACGAATCAAGTGATTCTCTTTATGTAAAGCTAATCAGAGATGTTAATATTCTTTACATAAAAATTACATTTAGTCATCAACTACAGTTAAAAACTTACTGACATTTTGGGTTGGCAGATTTTATATAGGTGAAATGTATAAATCTCGTGTGTTGTCCGATGATTTTTTTTTGACAAGTATACATGCCTAAATAAGTAAAAGCTCCCGCACAGTATTGACTATTTCTGTGTTGATTTTAGCATAATCTCCAGTTCCTATTCCTTTGCCTGCCATAGAGAGATAAACCCTGTCTATATTTCCACATTATAGGTTAATATTATACATTTTAGGCTTCAAGAGCATCTAAAACCCAGATCCCTTGCTTGCTTATAGAAGGGTTTTTTTTTTTTTTTTTTCACTCAGCATGATGTTTTGAGGTACCTCCTCCATTGCAGCGTGGTGATTTATCCTTTACACTTCTGAGTAGGGTCCTATGGTGGAAACTCGGTACAGTCTTTTCAATTTCATGTTGATGAAAATTTGTGCTGATTTAGTTTATTCTTTGAGTTGATGATGTTGATAGGAGTCTTTTTGGGATTGAATATTACTGTGTCAATTTTAGCATAATCCCCAGTTCCTATTCCTTTGCTTGCCAAAGAGACAAATTCTGTCTAAGTTTTTACATCATAGGGTTTTTAGTTTCATTAAGGAAAATCATAACAGTTTCCAGGATGGATTCACCATTTCACATTCTCATCAATAATATATGAAAATTTTGGAATCTCTTTGTGTTTTTCAACACTTAGTGTTTCTGCTTTTCAAAACTTAGATTATTTTAATGTGCATACTATGAACTCATTGTGACTTTAATCTATTTATTGATGATTAATGACACCAAATACTTCATCCAATTGAATATTTTTCAAGCTGGCCGAGTGTTAAATAATGTTGCCCAATTTTCAAAATTGGAAAGCTTTTCTTTTTCCCTGCCTGATTTTTTGAAAACTGAGAAATGCTGAGAACAAGAGAAATAACTGTGCTATTTAGCCATGTGCCTAAAAAACTTTAGATGTAGAAAACCATCTCAACTATACTGATGATTATAGATAAGACAAGAAAAATGATCATAGGTGTGGTCTATACTTGTAATGATGAAAATTTTGACTCAGAGCAATTTCTCCAAAGCTATGCAGGGCTGTCCTCCTTGGAGCAAAGCATGACAGGCTAAATTAGTCTGAGATCCATCAGTTTATCATTAATTCCCATTTTAACTGTTGGAAATCTTAAGGCAACTGTCTAATTTGGTTAACCCTTATCTGAGCATGTCATTAGGACCTGCCACTCTTTCCCATTATCCAACATTTCCCTGTAAAATTCAACTGGACACCTCACACATTACTTGCCACATTATTTAGTAATTTTATGATACTTATGGCCAACTGCTAAATTTAACAATGGAAGATCAGTTTAAGAAGGAGCAGTGGGATGATAAATGCATTCCTCTTATTACCATAAAGTTTGGAAACTATGACCATATGCATAGACTGTGCCAGAGGGGCAGAGAATTTGCTTTGTCTTTTTATTATTAACCCACTGTGCTGGTCTAAGATCTTTTAGTGGTCAAAGGGTGACAGAAGCAATACATCAGGCCTGTGCTGTAAAATGTTATCTAAAGACAAAAAGTAGCCCTGTAGGACAGATAGAATTCTACATGGAGCCATGGGATTTATGATAAAATTCTATAACCAAATAAAAAATATCTGTGACCACATTTATGTGAAGCAATGGTGCCATTCTTTGGCTGGTTTAGGTACTCACAGGTGCACATTCTTTGTCACAGTAGAGATAGGTCCCAGTAGACATTCAGGTCTGTTTTGAATTTAAAGTGGAAGTTCTAAGACAGATTTGGTGATTCTTTTCCTCTCCATGCCTCTCTCAATACACATTGTGGAAAAACACTACAGTAATACAGATTTATAGTTCAAAATAGTGTCTTAACACACACATGCACACAATATCACATGCACACATACATACTTTTTATTTTGTCTGGTTATTTTTGTTACGACTCTATATGTATTGGGCCCATTTGACTGAAAATATTTAAGTAAATAAAGTTCAGGAATATGAAACAGGAAGCTTAGCAATTCATCTACATAAAAAAGATTGAAGACCAGAAAGATTCAAATTGAAACTCAATATTGGAGATGGTATACCATGATAGAGTGACTGAAATAATATTTCTGAATATGTAAATTAATAATCTGAGGAAGGTCAAGATCAGTTATTTGTATCTCAAAGAAAAGCATATTCAGGTATTTTGATCAAAATTGAGAAATATTTTTTCTTCCCTCTTCACTCAGTTAATATACCTAACTATCCTTCAGTGTAAAGTTTCTGCTACCACGAGAGACAGGTGATAAACCTGTGCTGTGTGAATTGATATTTTACTTTGTTACATCTGTAGATTATGAAGAAAAGGAAGGATTTGGTGTATTTTGGTACTCTTTAGGAAGAGGGCAGTATATAAAATAATGTAAAAATTATGAAAAATATGTACTAATTAAGAGGAAATTAGATTCCTCCCATAGGTGAAATCTGCCACTTGATTTATTTCCATATCATTGCCTTTCCTCCTGGACAACTTCACATGAGCGAATGAAAGAAAATATCCACTTTATACTGCTGCTGCCGTATAAAATGGTCCAATGCTGCCCAGGAGCTGGTATGTATGTAGTAAAGAAGATGCTGACCGCTAATACTCTGGCATGCATGCAAGTCTTGGAATTACTGCAGAAATCTGGGCAAGATGACTGACAGCACCAGGAAGTCGATGACTCGAGTGCACTGTTGTGTTTGCTCTTCTTTCTTCTCTCTTTCATAGTCATTAACCTTTACTTTCTACAACAGTTCTAAGTTTATCACAAAGTGTAGCAGCGAGTTCCCACATAATTTCTTCTCCACCACACCTCTTCCCCTCCAACAACATCCAGTGTGGTCTGTCTGTTACAACCAAGGAACCAATACCAACACATGTTCTTGAGAGCTGTGCTTTGTACAACACAGGAGCCATTGTATGGCCTTAGTATAGCGATTGAAATTGTAATGTATCCCACTGAAATTTATAGAGGGCTAGGCTGATTTGAGATGTGCTATAGATGAAGACTGTGTTGAGAAAATATATACAATATTTTAATAACTAAAAATATTCACCTCATACTATAGTTAGGATATTTAAATGTTTGTGTTAAATAACGGATATTATTAAAATTAGTTATATTTGTTTCCATTCACTTTTAAAATGAAGAAACATTTAAACTGCTAATTATGTATGTAGCTTACATTATGCTGCCATTAGGTAGAGCTATTTTAGTGAGGCAATTCTTTATACTTGATAATTTAAATTGAGACCCTCCTTCTCACACTAACTTTCATCCTTTTATTAAATGAAATCCTTAACACTGACTCAAAATTCCAGGTTTTGTTGTATATATATCAAAGATATCCTAAACTAGAAGCCTAAAAGACAGGTAAACTATCCAATTCTCAAAGAATCCATTTAAAAAATTAGAACATGCTAAAACAAATAAAATTCTATTTTATTATAGTAAAAGTTAGATTGAAAGTATACCAAA